>JAQFVV010000254.1:0-667472 GCA_028023455.1 Epiperipatus broadwayi
TCTCAATTCCTTGTGCCCATTCAGATGGTCACAATATATATAATTTCACTCTTGACCACTGAACCAAATGTTGTCCGTAAGCATTTCAGCATTCTTTTACTTTATTAGATTGCTTAGCCAATGCATAAATTTGGTTCAATTTTTAAGATCTAAAATTATATAAGTTTGAAAATAATATTTACTTAGGAAATTCTTCACTAGCATGGGCTTAAAATGCGAGTGAATAATTAACCCTCATCTCTGAATAATAATAATTTTACCCTTATTAGAAAAATTTACTAGAATTCCTAAATTTAAATACATTCAGAAATCTAATCAAATGCTCATTTTGTGTCAACTAAACAATTTAGTCAGTAAAATAGCCTTGAAATGTTTATGGACACTATTTAGTTTAGTTGTTAAGACCTATAATTATATATAAGTTTGAAAATTATGCTATATTTATTATATTAAACATATATATATGTACAGCATTGACACTGTCAATAATTCATAGTGGATGCAACCATCCTTACTCCAACAACAGCAGGAGCAGCAGCAGCAGCAACAACAACAACAACAACAACAACAACAACAACAACAACAATAATAATAATAATAATAATAATAATAATAATAATAATAATAATAATAATAATAATAATAATAATAATAATAATAATAATAATAATAATAATAATAATAATAATAATAATAATAATAATAATAATAATAATAATAATAATAATAATAATAATTATTTCAGATTTTTTTCTTCACCATTAATAACTATGTAAGATTTAATATGCTTGATGTATATAGTGAAATTAAATTCTTAAAAATTGCATTAATATTAATGCAATTTTCAAGAATTTAATTTTACTATATACGTCAAGCATATTAAATAATAATAATAATAATAATAATAATAATAATAATAATAATAATAATAATAATAATAATAATAATAATAATAATAATAATAATAATAATAATAATAATAATAATAATAATAATAATAATAATATCCTGCAGCAAATCTCTGCTGAGGTAAGAAGCAATCCTTGAGCTCTCCAATGTAAGTATTTATATTTTTCTTTTGTTTCAACTTGTTATTCACAAAATAAATGTAATACAGGACAAATTGAATCATATAATAGATTAATAGAGTATTTTTAAAAAAATATTGGTGGGTATTCATATATTTTTTTAAAAAAAACTGACTTGAGTCAGAATAATAAATCATGGCTACTGCCCAGTCAAGCATGAGCGAGTTAAGCACCATTATGAAGTTAACAACATTGTTAGTTTTAACATTGCCTATCTCATATGCAAAAATTCTTAAAAGTAACAGCAATATTACAGCACCAACCCAAATACCGCATTTCCGAAGAACAAATACAAATGATATAAACAATCTTGATCTACACACTCAAGAGAAACAACAACCCCCAGCCACAATCTGGACAAAAGAAATGTGATGGGCCATTTTAATAATATGATGCCATGTATGTTATTTGAAACTTTTCACAGGTTTTTTTACCAACATTGCTAGTCCTCACACTAACCGATAATCAATGCTCACTATATTGTTTTCCAAAAGCTTTATTATATGAAGCAATTATGCAAGATGCACTATGGGAAACAATCTCTTGTATTGCAGACCATCCAAATTCTCACTATATAACCATTGATTTTTATACTCAGCAGCAAAAAGAACATTTTCAACCCACTATTTTAGCACTCGATAATTACACACTCGTAATTATAGATGAAAACCACCAAAATATTATTACTGGAGTGCTAAAAAATACTTATCTTAAATACAACTTACAAGATTTTTAAAAAATGATGAACTCATTTGTAAAAGTAATTGCCCTACAGCCTATATATTTAAAAGACACACCAATACCTATATGTAGTAATCGTTTTGAATTTAAAATAAAACTCCATAAAAACATAGATGCTGCCACAATCCCAACACAAATTACCAATCAAGAAGCAACACTCTCTCTTCACATAAGAGGGCTAAAGCCACAGTGTTTTGGCTGTGGCCAGTGAGGCCACCTTGCAACTCAGTGAAATAACACAAAAGGCAACCACTGTGAACAAACCAAACTCCTCTCCCCAGAACAACCCACTGATGATGAAAATAAAATTTTTAATAACACTATATCCATTGGCAACACAATAATAGAAACTGGAAAAAACAGGGCAAACACCCACAAACAAAAATGATAATGAGACAGAATTGCCTATCCCAAAGACCAACCAAAAGAATAATAACACAAAAACTAACATAGAAACTTTTATTTTGATTAGATTAGTTTAGTACTTGTAGTACAGTATATGTGTGTACATGTATGTTTGTGCCATCTTTCAACTTCATTTTTCATTCATGTACTTCATTAAAGTACCGAACATCATGTTTCATAGTAAAATATTTAATTTCATAATCAATAGCTTGGATAACCAGTTAAAACACATTTTAAATGAATTAATAGATCAATTGACCAGTGAATTGTCAAATAGACAAATACACTATCAATTATTTTATTTGCTGAAATAATTTTTTTATATTCTTTAGTAATGCAGAATATTTTATTATTGGTTCAATTTAATTTATATATATATATTAAGACAAAATATTTTTTTCCCTTTCTTTTCTTTTTCAAGGCAAAAAAAATTATTGCATATTTGTAACTAATTATCTCTGCACAATGGGAGGAGTAACCTTTGTTTTTAGAGTTGAACTTTTGAGTGACCTTGAATTGGTGGAAGAAATAGATAGTTATGGAATAATTTAATATATAAAGGGGATATTTTTTATAAAATATGGCTTTCTTTTATTACAACAACTCTCTCGCAACAAAGGCTTTTTATTACTACAATTTTCTTTCTACAAATTGGTTCTTTCATAATTCAAACTCAAAAGTACAAATTTCTGGATGAAAATAGTTAAGAAAATCTTCTTGGAAAGTGAAGACTAGTATGCAGACTTAAACAACTTTAAAACAAGGTACATCTTCTCTACTCCCAATTGACTAATTTAGATTTAAAATCATCATTTGGGATGCATATGTGTATTGTAATGGTCAAATCTGTACATTCATGCAACAAAATCCAGAGTTTTAGTAAATTATCCCAAGGCTGATCGAAATGAGGTTATTGAGACCCCATGTCCAACCTAGCCTCAGTTCCTTTACCAACACTCAAAGATTTATTACCTTACGGATGACATATGTGAGGTCACAGCAGTATTTTCCTTAATCACGTGCCGGCAGTAGCACATCGGTAAAACATGAGACTATAGGAAATTGGCATATTTAATAGTATAGCTACATATATAGATGTAGGTGTAAGCATAACTTCTAAATACAGATCGTGATTCTTAATAACTAATAGCTAATTAATCAATGAGTCAATAATTAACTATGAATAATAATGACAACAATGATTTACTAATGAGAAAAACTGAGACACTAAGCAGAAATTAAAATTTAAAGTAATTTAATGAAAGCTAAATATTTAAATAATAAAATTAATAAATGAAATAATAAAATTATAATATGATTATATAGCTTGTCTCACTCGCAGGTGATTATTTTAGGGATTACAACTTATTAACATTTAAGTTTTGGTTCACACGCAGGTGATGGTTTTGGATATAAGCATTTATGGTTTACTGAGTTACAGGTAGTTTTGGTTTATATATATATATGACAATTCAAATCACAGGTGATATTAGTTTTCTGCTTACAAATTAGTTAATTTACTTTACTTGTCATATATATGTATATCACTCACAGGTGATGAAGATTTATAACACTTTAAGTTACAGTTTCATGAGACTTATTAGGCTACAAAATAGTTTAGTTTGCTCATGATGATCTATGCCTAGTTTATGCTATATAGTTGGATCTAGATTTGCTTTAGAGCTAGCAGAAGTGATTATTATCATTTATAAAGAATATTTTATTAAATGCAGCTTATAAGCCTATAAAATTGGATTCTGATTCAGATCAAAGCTGAAATATACAATTATATGGTGGGATGAACTGATGATCAGCAGTCAGACTTCAGATACCAAGGCGTATAGAAAATATACAATCTGAGTCCCTGCATCTCAAATGTGTGCTTTTTCACAGGATTTGTACCTGGTACCAGTTCCCTTAACACCGTACCCATTATTATGAATAAGAGACCTTTAGTTTGGGTGATCAAACAACTAGTTTAATTTGCTGGATTCTCATGCTCCAGTTCTAAAGATGCAGAATAGGGTTGCCCTTAACCTATCCACATCTGAAGAATGTAGTTGTCCAAACTAAGAGTAATGGGATAGCCCTTAAAACATATGGCCATTAGAATGATACAGCAACAAGTATGTACACCTAAGCATTTCTTAAGGATACATTCGCATCACTGACTACATCATTATATAATAAATAGGATGCTAAACAATAGTTTCCTTCCATGAAACTACTGTAGATCAGTTCATTATATAGCATCTATAATTATGCTATTAAGGAAAGCTTATGAATCTAATTTATTAAGCTATCTATATAGGCATTTATATAATTCTAGGGAGGATTATAGCATATTTCGGATAATTATGATATTAAGTTCTAGCTTTATGCTGCATTTTATCACTTCAGCTATATATTAATTGGATATTACATTTAAAGCAAACCTATCTTAAAGCATTTGTAAGCTTTTAATTATATCTTGAATAAGACTTATTTTTTCCATTTCAGAAGGGAGTTTTTTTTGTGCACTAATAAATGCAAAATTACATATATGTGTGAGAATATCTAATCACTTCTCACTAATGATTTAACTATGAGTAAAACTCCATTCTGAACAAATATAGCATAAACAAATACATAATTGAAAATAATAAAATTTTGGCATAGATTTAAGTAAGAAACATACATTTAGAGATAAGATTTCACGTAAGTGAAATCTGAAATTTGGCTTCGTTTGCTTAGTTTAAAAAGGGAAATGAAACAAAATTAGCTTAAAATGGATTGATTCAGTTTACTATAGATTTAATTTATTTATGAGAATTATTAATGAAAGTAAATATTATTACTGAGCTAAATTATGTAAAATAATTTAGAAACATAATTATCATTTAAAATATATCATTTAGAATTATACACAATAAATCAGTTATGATAAATCATTAGGAATTAATCAATTAAAGCATGTTACCACTAAATCAGTTTTAATAAGTCAGATTAGAATAATTCAATCAGAAATAAATCAATAAATAAATCAAGCAAGATTTGGGATTTAAATAAAGAAAATAAAAATTACATTTAACTTATAAGTTTAGAATATATTATTATCTTGGTCATAATTAATAGATTTAGCTAGCTTTTAGGATTTATGAAGTTTAGATTAAAGTTATCTTTAGATAGATGGAGAGTTGTTACCGCTTTAACTTTCTCTGCTGTGACAATTTGGCTTCATCTTGAGGGTTTCTTAGGGTAGCATCAGCTTCTAGTTGACTTTTCTCTGCATCATGTAGACTATTGAAGGTCCAGAAAGCAAGGAAATTGCCTTTTCTAGCCCATCATCATCATCATTACTAATTTATAAAATACTTTAGATGAATTGAACTGAATGAATGCTCAAGCTTTGAACAATTCAAAGATGGCTGAAGCAACTTATATACTAGCTCACCCCCTATCTTGTGTCTTAGTAATTTTAGATCTGCTTTTCTAATTACTTCACTGCATTCTAGGAAATCTCAGAATGTCCACTGTTATTGATTTTTTTTACAGGTGTGTTTTCCCTTTGTTTGACCACGTTAATTTATTCATATTTGGTTTTAAAATCTATTTTTATTCTTAAAATTTTAAATAGGTCAGAATACAGTGAAAATTATTAAATTTTATGAAGTCATCCTTTTTAGAAAAACAAATCTAAAGATGGAAAACATTTTATTATATATGTAACTTAATTATATAATTTAGCGATATATGCAGAAATATATAATAATTTCAAATATTAATTTTTAAAATAAATATTCTAAATAAAGAAATTTCTAATGTTTTAATTCTATTAACATTATTCTTTCCTGCATATATGTAGTTTCTTGTTACACATACAAAGCATTTTCCATTATTTTATTACTAGAATTATATACGTGCGTATTTACTGATTTTTACACATATACATACGTTTCTTATACAGTATGCTAAATATATGCACACATACACTAGTATATTTAGTTTTAGAATTAGCATGATTTTAGCATAATATTAGCATAATATATGAGGATTTGGGTATAGGTATACATAAAGAAATACTACTATAGTATATAGTAGGTGAAACAGAAGGATAGATAGATCTGACTGTTTCAGTATCTATATTATAAATTTGCTTTGCCTAAATTTAATCTCTAATACCAAAGAAGCAATTGAAATGTGTGTCTATATTATAAATTTGCTTTGCCTAAATTTAATCTCTAATATTAAAAAAAACAATTGGAATGTGTGAATTTTGCTATTATTCTGGAAAATTTATGCTGATTTTTTTATGAAACAATTCAAAAACTCTGTATTAATAATTTCTACTGGCTATAAAGTAGTAAAGTTTAAATGAAAGGATGTGTGTGGATAACTTATTATAACATGCTTTATTATTATTATTGACAAGAAATATACCTAACCATTTGCATCTCTAGAATTATGGAATGAAATTTGTGACCCATATAATTAATGAATCATTAACTTATCTCTAAATGTGCTTATAACTGAACAAGTTGAAGAGCATGAAACTAGATGTAAATATTTTTTATTTTATTGTTCTTCTCATTTGCATTTGTTTTTTTATTAAAATATACTATCAATAAATTTATGTAGACTTACATGGATATTATGAATTGATCAGCTATGTGATTAATGGATTACTTTGATAATTTAGCACAAGTGCCTTAATAAGTGTAATGAATTAAACTGTAAACTATTACTAAACATATGCAGTAATAAATATTTGCCACTATTAAAGGTTTCATATGTGATATTTCCAGCAGTTTCATTAGCTACTGCTAAGAAATTTTGAAATGCTTTGATTGGATCCAATGCATATTATTATCCCCCTGCAGGAAATTATTATGTGTTTACTAATACCTATTATTTTATAATTATCACCATTATTTTTGTATGTGACCAAGATGTATTATTTACAGACTATGTAACTGGACTTTTATGTTCCAGCTAAAGAAGATAAATGATTTTTTTTGTTAGCATATGATAGAATAGGTAGACCAATTATTTGTCTTATATTTTTTTACTATTATTTAATTAATATTTATTTCTTCAAGAACATCCTGGAAAAGTATAATATGGACAAATATTGCACTGGGTAATTAATTATTATTTTAATATAATTTTATTGTATACTTGTGTATTTCTATATGTGATGTTGGCAATAGAAATATCTGTTTGCTATTAAGAAACTAATAGCTAATTATAAAAAGGGGTAAATACATAAAAATTATTATCTTATCTTTGTGTTTCCAAAAATTATAAGGTCCATTTTTAAATAATTATTTTGCTTCAAATTTAAAAGATTTGTAGTTTGTCACAAATCAAGTTTTTTATTTCAACTCACCAGTTAATATTCAACACATGAAAGCATTGTTTTACCTTTGCTTTGCTAGAATGATGAGGTTTATTTAGCAGTAATTATTATATTTCAAATCTAAAATATAATTTGTCAGAAATGAGAGATTTATTTTTTTATAACTTATTAATTAATGTCATTACAATATTCCCTTATTGAATGTGAATTGAAATTGTTTTATGTGTTATTATGTGTGTATATCTGTTTGTTGTTTAATCCATTTATATAATTGTTGAATTAAAAGTAGAATGACTTACTTTCAAATCAGTTGCAGATGGTGTGATGTGCCAAAAATAGTAGAAGGATTAGGGAGATATTTAAGAGTGAATTGATTATTTTTTATGCTTAGATTGAAATGTATTGTGGCTATAGAAAAAAAAGCATTTATGATATATATTGTGTAATAGGGATTGAGAGAACTCTCCCTCAGTTTATTGAAATATTTGTCATGGGTGGATTATATTTTTCAGATTAAGTAATTTTCAGATGAAGTAAAGTAATGTATTCCCTTGTTTTTTGGTGATGAGATGAAGTCCACACTAGCATTTAAGCCTCAGAATTAGGCTAGAGAGTCACTGTATTTTGTTATTTAAATGATTAGATTTAAGAAAGCCTTCTTGTTCCTCATATATTCCTTTGGAATGTTTTCTCATCATTTATTCATAGCCAAGTGTAATGTAGTTTGATAATAAAAAAGAAGCATAAAGGTAAAATTGATTTCTTTCACAGAACATCTGAAGTAGAATTAGTATTAAAGCTTGGTTGTCCATGGAATCATCCGTATTATGGTATTAAATCTCAATTTCATAAGTAAACTGATTGGATATAGCTGTGTTAATTATTTTATAACAGGTAGCACAATTCAGATGTATGCATAAAATACTATTAATTCATAAAATACTATTAATTCAGAAGGTATAGAGAAAATCTATCTCTGATTTGTAAGTCTCAAATCAATATTTTATATCATATCATATTAATTATTTTAAGTTTATATCATCAATTCTCAGAATGATTCATCCTCATTTTGAATGAGCAAGCAAAAGGAACGAATGTGTAGCTAACTAATAGAATTATTTAATTGATTGATGAAGGAAAGCTTCATCTCTTACTCATATATTTAAACCCCTATCATATTATTTTGATGTTTGACTATCCCAATGTTGATTTAGTTAGCAGAATATGTTAGAGTTGTATTTCAAGTAAAAATACCAAGAAGTTTAGTTTCATATTTTACTATTTTAGTGCTAGTATTATAAGGTTTCTGTTTCATAAGCATATCAGAATTGACTGATAGCTTGCATATATTTGAAATAAAAATACCAAGAAGTTAGTGTAGTGCTAATAAATGTTTCTTATCACTGGTTCATCAGAATTGACTGATAGCTGGCATATGTTGGAATAAAATATAAAGAAGTTTATTTTGACATTGTTTATTCTTATGTAATCTATTTAGTCATTAATAATGAAATTATCCAAAACATGTATATGTGTAAATTAGAAATGCAAAATGTTTGTTTAGTTATATCTTGTAATAAATGTTTTATTTATTTAAAAATCTTGTTCAGAGTTCTTCTTTGGCATGTATTCGTGTCTCTATGTTTCCAAACATGCACACACACTTACATATCTAATATGATATGATTGAACTATTCCACAAATTTAATGATGAATATGTTCAGATCTAATGATGTTGTTTTCTCGATCCAAACACCATACAAAGTGCTGGACAAATTGATAATTCTCTGAAAATTTTATTACTCAGTTATTATTTAGATGATGAATTGAAATCAAAATGCACCATATTTCTTTCATTGTCTAACTACTACTATTATCATTACTTTTATGATGGTAATTAGTAGTTGTTGTAAAGTATAGATTTGAAATTAAGCCATACAATAAATTAATTCCCTGAGATACTCTCTTATTATTTTAGATTAGACATTAATTTAGTTATTTATTTTAAATCACTGCATAATAGAGGTTAAGTAGTGCTATATTTTGTATTTAATTTTAACTTACCATATAGTAGAGTAAATTAGTACTGCATCTTTATTTTACTAGTTTAATTATATCACAGTAAAGGTTGTTTTATGCATTTAGATGATGGGAGGAAATGAAGTTAATTTACAACTTGTAAATTTGAATGGTGAAACTTTACCAATTTCAATTATTTATTTTAAAACTTAATAGATATTTTACTCCTATTAATTCATAATATTTCCTCCTATGTTTAGTATGCATTTTGCACCTTATAGATCTCTGTAGCCCCCACTGAGCTAAGCTATAGTAGGACAGCATTATAAGAGTCTCAATGATAATTTAAAGCAAGATTAGACTAGTAGTTTATTCTATTACCAATAGAATTGGCACTCTGGGTATTTGTTAATAGGAAATGTAGGATAGGTGTTGGAGGAGTGTTACAATATATATAAGATTAATAATTTTAAAATGGAAAGTAATTGGGTATTTGGCAGTTTAGATATTGAAAATATGTATCAGTCTGTTAATATTTTAAGCAGTATTGATATTCTTATGTCTGTATTGATTAAGAAAGGTTCTTTATAAAAGAATAAAATTAAGGTAATTAAAGATTTGCTTTTGTTATTGGAAGATTATATGTATTTTATTTATAAATGTAATTTTTATAAGATTAAGGAAGGGTGGATAATAGGTTATATTATTTCTCCTTTAGTATGTTCAGTTTATATTAATTATATGGAAGAGGAAATTATTATTAAAAAGAATTATTTATATGTACAGTTATTTGTCAGATATGTTGATGATTGTTTATTTGTAGTTGAGAATGATAAATTGAAAGAATTTGTAAATGAGTTTAATTGTTTTGATCCTTCTATAAAATTTGTGTTAGAAGGAGGGTGGTTAGATTTTGGTAAGTTAAAATTTTTAGATCTTTTGGTGATTAGAAATGTAGAAACTAATTGTTTATTGTGCAGTCATTTGGTTAAAAGTAAAGAATTAAGATCTATAATTAAACCTGATAGCTATCAGTCTGTATCTCATAAAGTAGCTGCTTTAATAAATTGTCATAGGAATATTAAATTAAATAATTCTAGTGGGGTAGCTTTATTTCAGAAATATCAATTTTATAAAGATTACTTGAGGGTTGGTTACTCTGATAAATTTATTAAAAGTATTTTATTTAATAGTAATATTTGTAAGGATGTAAAGGTAAAAGAAAAATATGATTTTATTTCTTTGCCATATAAATTGTCTTCTTATAAAATTGTATGTAGAAATAGTAAATTGTTTGGAAATAAGAAAATTGCTTGGAAAAGGGGTGTTACATTGAATAATTTATTAAATAATACAAAATAAATTTTTGGTAGAAAGACTATTCCTGGTGTAGTATATTTTATTCCTTGTTTATTTTGTAAGAAGGTTTATATAGGTCAGAGAAGTTTGAGTTTAAATGAAAGAAGAAAGGTTCATAAAAAGATACAGGTCACACTATTGATTTTGATGAAGCTAAGGTTGTCTTCTTTGAGAGAAATGAAATCAAAAGAAGTTAAAGAATCTTTATTATTGAAAATTTATTATTCTGAAGCAACTAATTTATTTAAGAGTTCTTTTAATATTAAGGGTGGATGGGAAGTGAATGTATTTGTGGGTAATGTTTAATATTATATATATTGTGTAGTTTTAATAGTTCTTTACACTTGAGAAGTCTGCTTGTAGCAGTGAAACCTTTGGTAGTGTTTTAATATTATTTTTATGATGGTCTGCTTGAATTATATATATATATTGTAACGAGCACAGACGTTCGTTACATTGTTTTTTTATTTATTTATTAAACATGAAAGTAAATTAAAAAGTTCGCATTTAAAAATTTTCTTTAAGAATTAAAAATTGAAATTAAATATCATCTTAAACTCTTATATATTAAATCGCACAGATAATGAAAAATTATTAAAATAAAACTTTATTAAAGAAAAAGTATTTTAAAACTAAATTTTAAAAAGATTTGGAAATAAAATTATATCTTTAAATTTATCTTTGATTTGGAAAACAGGTTAATTAATCAGAAATGGAAATGATAAATTTAATTAGTCAAATGTAAACCAGCCTTGGGCATTTAAATGTAAAAACATCGGTCAGGTAGGAAAACAATAGAAACAAATAGCCAATGAAAGAAATCCATCGGGAAATCGGACCTCAGCGAAAGGATCATCACATCGATGACATAATGCCAAGTCAATCCTTCGAATACGTATAAAAGGAAAATTTGGAAATTATTAATCAGTGAGTGAATGATTAATTACGATGTGAGAGATATGTGGTAGTGCGGAAGTGAAGAAGGGATTGAAACAGACGCACGATTCAATCCCTTCAGTTTTGCTAGGAAAGAAAGAGAAATGAACTATCGTTTTTCTACATTGAGGACCAGTTAAAACAAAAACCTCTGGATGGATAAATAAATTGGCCAACAGAATACCAATTTAGGACGGCATGGGAATTCACGTTCATGGCAAGCAACGGATAAAGTTGGACGTTTTAAAAATCGTAAGAACTTTATATTCACTTGAAACAATAAGAACTCTAAATTTTAAAACTTTTTAGTAAATAATGCAATAGAATCCTATCTGACCAAACTAAATTCTTCATTAATAATGTTATTTGATGTATTTGTTATTTATTTATTTAAAATCATTTCCATTTATTTATTTTTTGTTCTTTAAGTTTTATTATGGTTTCTGTTTTCCATTAAGTTAAATGATATAAATGTTAAACTTAAGTCGGGCGTGAATGGCTGTATAGATTTGTAAAGTTATATTAGGGGAGGGTAATCTTAGGTTATTTATGTCGTTGTTAGATTGGGTCAATGGATTGGATATATTGATGTAGTTAGTAGATGTAGTCGGAGATTTGCTACTGGCAGAATCGTTTATATATACGCCGCACTCACCCGTTTGCCTATGGAAGGAATTATAAGACGGAGAACGCAGTTCCTTTCTATGGAGTTTTTTTTTATTGTTCTTCTCGTTAGATAGATGTAATATTCCTATCTGATTGAGAGTCAATGTCTTTTCTTAATCTTTTTGGTGCTGCCGTATTCCGAATTACATTAAATACATCGATATATCAGATGGATTGATGCCAGTGTGACTGCGAATTTTAGCCTAAGGTTAAATAGGGATAGAATGTTTATTTTCAAAAGCAAATTTATGTGGTCTATTCATACTTTACCCTAAATAAAAATGCATTAAATTTAAGTTGTTTATAGACGCTTGCATGGATTGGTTATCGGTTAAGTATGTTTTGGGTTTTCATATTCGATCAAAATATATATACATCCGATAAATAATGATACCTTACAGTGAGTATCTAAAATGTATTTATTCGGATGTCTTTTAAGTTATTGGTGACAATGCAAGTATCTTATGGTGAATACTATTGGGTTACATATAAATTTTCCTCCGCAATTTGTCAGTAATCAATAATTTTGTATTTTGATCGTTTATGTTTACTTTGGAATGTTTTTAACTGTGTAATCTATGTAACCGATCTATAGCCACATATTAAAACAAGCTTTTGTAATCCCATCTGTGCGAACTTAATTAAAATGTAAAATTATAATATAATAGTAATTAAATGTAAATTAAAGTTAAAAATAATGTTAAATGTTAAAATGTAAAACTAATTTAAAATAATTTTAAATCTTATATATATGTGCATAAATAAATGTTTGTATGTTAATTACTGGCAGTGGCTTATTTTATTCTTTTTTATATATAATCTTAGATTATATTATTAAATCTCTGCTATTCCACTGAGCTAGTGACATGGGCTAACGACCGGAATCAAAATTTAAAAAAAAAAAAAAAATTTTTTTTGTGACTTACGTATCTGCCTACTTTATAAATTTTTTCTAGGTTCAAATGCCTAGATGGCGCCCTGTAGTGCAGATTACGTTAAGGCCTTCTCCGGATCGTTACAATATATATATATATGTGTGTGTGTGGTGGAAAATAATCTGAACCAACTGATGACTGCTGTTTCAGCATGAAATACTTTTATTGGGTATTGGTAGTATGAGATGGAGTGGATAGCTGAAGAGAGCTTGAAAGTCTGCATGCAAATCCCTTATAATTACATCTAAATTTCAAGTACAGTATAATATATATTACACTTTTATCCAAATAAATTCTAAGTTAAGGGGAAGACTATACTTTACACCTATGCTGCTTACTTTTTCTGCACAACTTTGAAATCAAAATTTTGTATATAATGATTATATAAAATTTAAAGTGTGTAGGAGAATAGTTATGGACAGAGTGTATGTGAACTATTAGAATTGGTAAACCAATAATAACTAAATGTAAAACGGTAACATAATATGTTAGATTTAAATGGTCAAAGATTCTGCATTCACAACTTTGAAACTATATACTTCAAATAAATATATTAATGATTATTAATAAATATTTCTTAAGCTGAAGATTAGCATATCATTCCTACCACTCACTGATAATAATCATTAACATATCTATTTGAAGTGGACGGTGTCAAAGTTGCCAGACCAGAAAGTTTGACTCTTGTAAATCAAATTGTAATATTTGAAATACAGGCACTCTTCATATACCCGGAGCGTAATTGTGAATATAGGGGATTTGAACTCAGACTTTCAAGCATCCTTCAACTATCCACACTAGCTCATATTACTGATACACATAATCACACACATGTAGAAAAGATCAATAATCACCAATATATGTATTTCATGGGGAACCAGCACTCATCAGTTGGTCCAGATTATCATCTCTCACACACGTATATATAATTAATGCTCAGATTATATTAAGATAGTAACTCTTCATATTTTAATGGACAGACTTCAATCTCCTCCAACTCTTCAGCCTTCCATACTATTGAAAATCGATTATGGAAAGCCCAAATCTCATGCTGATGCCAATATTGTTGGCAAATCAAATTGTAATAATTTAATATTGACAAAGGCAAAACAATTAACGAAGACGTGTGAGAGATTGTGACATAGACTAAGAGTGCTGGTTTAGATAAAATGCAGATTAAGGATCATTTATCTATTTCTATTATTTTAAGAATATATGGTAGACGGAAATATATCTAAAAAGGTATGTTATGGTTATGTCTATTTGTACATATGGTGTTGTATATGCAAATAATATATATACATGAGATGATTTGTAAAAAAATTACAAATAAAATTTGTTTTGCGATTTTTCAAAACTATTGTTTTTATGTTTATATTTTTTCAAGTTTTTCTTTATATCATTTGCTTTGAAGGTCATTATATATATATAATTAATTTTTAACTTATACTGTAGATTATTTTTTCAAGTAGCTTTATCTTTTTCAACTTGGCTATTTGAAAATATCCGATCTCTGCATTCATTTATATTTCTTCTAATATCAATGTAAAGACACGAATCATTAAGCTACAAATTTTACACAAATCTTGTTAGCCAGGGGCTAGTTAATAATGAAAGAAAGTCAAAGAATTTCAAATTTTCCGCACAATGAATTTCAGCATCTGATGAAATCTAAATTCTGTCTAAAATAAAAAGCTGCATCACTTCATCCATATATATATATTGTTTTACCATTTACCTATATATTTTGGTAAATTATTGAAAAGTAATAAAGTATATTTTAAAAAACGAGTCACTGCTACATAGACCTGTCAACCCTGGAGCATATAGTGTATTATCTGCAATTATTAGAGATTTTTATGGATATATATATATATATACATCAGTGGTAATTGTCCAATAACTGCAAATAATGCATTATATGTCCCACAGTTGACATGTCCATGTAGCAATGACTCATATTTTAAAATGGACTCTACTACTTTTCAATAATTTACAAAAATATTTAAGTAAAGGACAAAACAATTTTAAATATCTCACTGAAGATCAAAGGCCCAAAAGTCCCTTATAGAGGAATAGCAAAGGAGTAGACAGCATTTGTCAGTTATGCGCTTCCATCATTGTTTCAAATTCTATCTAAAAATAGCTTGATTACTAATTAATTAATTTGGGATAGTTACATAGATTGATATTAAATTGGCTATCTGGGAACAAGTATTAAACCGTTATCTACTTTTATTTAATCTGGATTCAAACCTAGATCATAGACAAATATATAATTAGATATTTTCGTGGATTTTTTTAAGATGTAATAAATTATTTTATCGTAGATCCTACTAGGAAACTGTTAATTGACAGTCAAGGCTAAATAAGTTTATTGAGAAACTCCCATAATGACTTTTGTTCATATATATATATATATATATCATTAAAAGCCATATATATATATATATATATATATATATCATTAAAAGCCAGTCAACACTTAGACAATCCCAATATCAATAACAATCAACAACTTCAAACTGTTGTCAAGGCAAAAGTTTGAAGTCGTTGATTGTTATTGATATGGGGATTGTCTAAGTGTTGATTGGCTTTAATGATTACTTACAAAGCATTTGGCCTTGAGCATTATTACACTTATATATATATATATATATATATATATAATACAATGTAATCAAATATGTATAGTAGGGATTTCTCTTGTAAATGTAAGATGCTTATTTTCAAAAATTTCACATATAATAAAAGGTAAAACAGCTTTTAAATAGTTCACTGAAGGGCTTACCCACCATATCAACATAGAGAACAAAGAAGACAGATTTTACTAGGTGTGCATTTTAAGGTAAATTTAAAACTGGCTTTTCAAACTGAAATATCATTAGCTCATAATAGTATTTAACTTTGATCCACTTTTAAATCAAAAGTGTTCGTGTAACAAGGCACACAAACAAAAAAAGGCATTACATACTGAAAACATATTATATAATAAAAGTTTTTTGGTCTGATCCACTTTTAACCCAAAAATGAAATCATGTTATACAGAATTATTTTTTTCTATATCAAAAGTGGAATCATATACCATGGTTTCAGTTTTTAATAGCAATTTTTAATTAGATGTTGCCTTGTTACATCAAAGTTTAAGTATATCTAGATAAATAGATAGAAATCAGGTCAATGAATAGGAAATGACATAGAGAATAAGCTACTTCAAATAAATGTCTCATTTTGGGCAATCAGTGTAATGGAACAGAGTGTTAAAATATTTGTTATGATGATTGTTTGTTATGATGATTGTTACATGCAATGCATAGAAAAGAAAATAAATTTATAATGCATTGTGTGTATAAAATGCAATGAGGTCTCATGAAGGTTGGAATGTAAAATTATAAATACTTATTAATTTGTCA
This sequence comes from Epiperipatus broadwayi, assembly GCA_028023455.1. Taxonomy (NCBI): domain Eukaryota; kingdom Metazoa; phylum Onychophora; class Udeonychophora; order Euonychophora; family Peripatidae; genus Epiperipatus; species Epiperipatus broadwayi. The sequence continues at coordinate 16,901 of JAQFVV010000254.1, forward strand.
AATACAATGGCATATATGATGATGAGATTACCCTAAATTAAAAAGTCATATCCTAAAAATGTAATTAACTGTGTCTTAATGACAAATGAAACTATATAATATAAATATTTCAGGTTAATCTATCAAATCTACTCTTAAAGATTAGTTCAAAGATTAACATGGCAATGAGGACTTGAGTTTCTAGCTGGGGATTAAGTCATCTAAGTGTCATTGGGTCATGAGTATGATGTATCTGGACTATTTCTCTATCCATTATTTTCCATGACTTTTAAACTCATTGAAACATGGCACTTTATTATCATTCATCAAGCATATAAAAATAGTATTTTATTATCTTAAATGTAGAATGAGATGGCAAATAAAAACAAAAATGTTTTTAATGTAAGAAAATAAATACTTTAATAAGGCTATTCATAAAATCAAAATATTTTCAGTTTACTTTGTATAACTAATGTATTAGTTTGTAAATACAGTCCGCATGTCTGAATGCTTAAATAGGATTATAAAATATTAATATTATAAATAAAATTTATTAAAATTTCTAATTAACACCTGTATTATTATTTGATATATTTTGACCAAATATACAGGTAAAGTAATTATGGTCCAGCCCAAATCAGAATTAATATCAACACATCATTATTTATGGATATAAAATAAACATTGATTTCTGGGAAGAAATAAAAGCTGAAGAGATAACGAGTGTGAGATAAAACAAACTACTAGTAAAACTTCCATCTCCACCAGCTTTCAATTAAATTTACTATAATACAAACATAAAAATTATAAGAAAAATGAGAATTATTTTAAAGTTAATATACAAATAATTAAGTATTAGTAAAATATAGAATACTTAAATACATATTTCAATAAAAATTTAGCCGAAGTTAATAGCAATAATGTTTTAAAATTTTATTAGAAAACATAAATATTCTCATCTAATTCCAAAAATTGCAACTGCCTAATTTGCATACAGTTGGATCCATAGATCTGTGCACTTATGACATTTTTTCCTTTTTGGATAGCACTTTTTTTTATTTTATAAAAATTTACTGGTTAACACCTTTATTTCTTCTTTTAAGCTAACTTCTTCATCCATCAATTTGGGTTACATTTGCTTCAAAGCATTCAAATGTATGTACTTCATTTTCTAAGCATTAAATGTGGAGACTTTAGTAGACTAGATCTCTGCATAGATCAACTACAACATAAGAGAAAGATATGACAATATCAATTACTCATTTTTACATTGTAGATTGAAAGATTACATTCTTGAATAAGTTAGCCACTTATGTATTACAAATACTTCAAAATATTAGAGAGGGAATATCTTCTACTTTAAAATATGACCCCAAGTTTCTCTAGTTTCACGGCAACTGTTTAATGAACTATGAGCTTGAACTGTGCTTGCCACTAAATTCAATCACTAATACAATTAATAAAGATTTGGTATGAATCTGTTTAACTGCCTATTTTATTTGAATCTTTTTATTTATATGTCATCTCTCCATAGATGCAATCACCCCCCCTCCCCACCACAATCATCATTGTTTAAACTTCAACAATGGTTTTCAATTAAAATTTTCTAATTCGATTAACTTTTTTTTATTTCTTTAATAAGCCTCTTTGTTTATTTCAGACTTATTTCTTAAAGAGGTTGTTTTTCAATCAGCTGTGTTTTATAGCTTTTTTTTTTTGATTATTATTGAAGTTTTCAATTTTTGAAGTGAACGTATTTCAGTTACAAATTTTCTTTAACTACAATTTATCAATTCAATTATTACAATTTTCACCAATTTTATATAAAATCATTTATGCTACTGAAAAATACAATAATATGATGTAGTTCAAGTTTTACAATATTTTAAAAGCTTTTTCTATTAGAGAATTCACAATATTTTAGATATGATCTTTCTTATTACTCTTTTTCATTCATCATTTTACAACTATTATCAATCCACTGCAGAATAAAGATCTCTTCAAGTTCAATCCAACTTCTCCAATTTCTAGTTTCTCTTCTCTATATTACTCCAGCACATTTCATTATTTCATTCATTCATCACATGATTCCTTTCTACAACTTTTACAATCTCACACCAAATAGAGACTTCAGACTTCTCAGTGCAATATGGAGAGATGAATGTTAGGAAGTAACAAGAAGAGATCAAAAATGAAATACATGGATTAAAGAAAAAACAGGTGTTACTGACATCATTGAATAAATTAAGAGACTGAAGTGACATTGGGCTGGACATACTATCAGAAGACATGATGAACAGTTGAAATCTTAAACTTCTTTATTATCAGATTATTTATTTAAAATCCAATAGAAGTGTTAAAGATGGGTAAATAAAGTTTTTCTACTGTTTTTTGATTTTTTTTGTTTTTTTAATAACTACTATCCGTTTTGAGCCATTCCTTCTTATAGTTGAGAGCAAACCCAATAAAACAATATATACAATTATTTTACTAATTTCTATCATATATCATTATATAATCTAATTCCACTCTTACTTTTAAATTAGACATGTGATATTAGCAGTATTTGTCAATATTAAAATTATAATGCAAATTTAATACATATTGAAACAGTGTTTTATGGTCAAGCCACATAGAATAGTCATGGATAATAGTGGGGCTTATTAGTGTAGAATCAAGTCACGCTTAGATTGGTTAAAAAAATTACTAGTTTAAAAACGTTAAGAAATTGGGTTAAATTAATATACCTTTATATGTGTATATCACATGATCATTATCTCATACTAGCACATAATTGTTATTAAACAATTCAAAACAAAGCAAAACTCTCCATATAGTAGTGCCATCTTGTGCTAACAAGAGCAATCAATGGATTCCAGAAGGCTTGTGCATAAAATCCCTATCTAGTGCCTACTCATCCAATATCCCCAGACTAGTTTCTGGCTTGTGGCCTTCATCAGTGAGGTGCCTTGGATCTGAGAGCACTGCACCTAGATCTTAGGATCTAATGCAACCCTCCAGCACCCACCTTTTAGCTCTATTTAACTACAAAACTATGACAATGAAATTGAAAACACAATTAATATTTTCAATCCAAGCTCAATAGCTTATATAGTCATATGGGTCTGAACTCAATTCAGCATCCATACATTTTGGTGTCTTTGGCTCTTTAACAACCATAGCCACCACTATCCTATTAGGCAGGATTGGTGTTAAACCACTAAACATCACATGATCACTATCTCATACTAGCACATAATTGTTATTAAACAATTCAAAACAAAGCAAGATGGCACTACTATATAGAGTTTTGCTTTGTTTTGAATTGTTTAATAACAATTATGTGCTAGTATGAGATAGTGATCATGTGATGTTTAGTGGTTTAACACCAATCCTGCCTAATAGGATAGTGGTGGCTATGGTTTTTAAAGAGCCAAAGACACCAAAATATATGGGTGCTGAATTGAATTCAGACCCATATGACTATATAAGCTATTGAGCTTGGATTGAAAATATTAATTGTGTTTTCAATTTCATTCTCATAGTTTTGTAGTTAAATAGAGTTAAAAGGTGGGTGCTGGAGGGTTGCATTAGATCCTAAGATGTAGGTGCAGTGCTCTCAGATACAAGGCTCCTCACTGATGAATGCCACAAGCCAGAAACTAGTCTGGGGATATTGGATGAGTAGGCACTAGATAGGGATTTTATGCACAAGCCTTCTGGCGTCCATTGATTGCTCTTGTTAGCACAAGATGGCACTACTATATGTGTATATACTATGCATGCAGATAAAATATTAACTACTTTTATAATAGACAACACCAATTGTGATGTTTGGAATGATGATGATTTGACATCATTTTATGCTCATTCCAATTCCGTATCATTACAATTATTTATATTAAATTTTAGTTAATTGTTACATTTTTATTTATAACTGTCAACTCACTCCATTGGCAACTTTGACACCAACCACCTCAGATAAATACAATAATGATTATTACTAATCATTTACTAAACTAGAGATTATCTCTAGCACATACATAAACTTTAAACCTCAGTTAAAGATGAATATATCTGATTTTTTTTATTTTTTTTAAACATACAGACACATGGAGTTATTCACCTTTCTCTTTTCCATGTGTAATATCTTTATAGATACATTAAACAACTTTTATACTTCCACATTCTTTTTAAATTCATATAAATAAAGATACAATAAAAGACAAATGAGTTGCATTAACATTGTTTTATTTTTTCTCCCACATAATAGGAAATCTTCGTTTATTTAATTATTTTATTTTTCATTTCTAAAAATAAATTAATAAATGTTTTCTATATGGTAAAAATGTCTTCTAATCAGAAAGAGTTCCTGAATTAGTGACACAAGTATTTCAATGTTTTTAAGTAGTATTAGATGCTAAAAAAATAATTTTACAGTTAAAAGAGTCTACCATAACATTTTACATGATCACCATTTTTATGCTTACAAATTTGTTAAACTTTCTCCCTACAATACGGCTACCTTTCTTTATATAATACCACTACCTAGTGTGAGCCATAGTAATCAATAAATTTCAGAAGATTAGTGCATCTAGGGATATTGGATGAGTGGCCCTAAATAAAGATTTTGATGCACTAAGCTTCTAGTATTTATTGATTACTATGAATTGCACTAGGTGGCAATATTATATGGACAAAATTGCAATAAAGTTTTTTATCAGATAGTATACAGGAGATAGTTTATTTGTAGTCACACAACTTATAGATTTGAGTAGGGATATAGGTAGACAGTTATATATAGTCTTTATAAATATAGAGGAGGCATATGATAAAGTAAATAGAAATAGATTATGGGTCAATTTAATGAATAGAGCTGTAGTCAATCTTATTAAGAGATTATATGAAAATAATTACTATACATATCAATTAAGAAATATACAATCAGAGTTAAAAGTGGGTGGGACTAAGGCAAAGCTGCTCATGTCAATTATTTTGTTTTTGTTATATTTGAGAGAAATGGAGAGAGAGAGCAATAGAAAGACTAGAAAGAGGGATAGAGATACCATTAATAGGCAGCAAAGGAGTATATACATTACCAGGTATTTTATTTGTTGATGACATCTTCTTGTGCATGGAAAATAGAAAAGATATGGAATCTATGCTAAAGATATGTTTAAGAGTGGGTATAGAGATTGTGATTAAATTTAAATTTAATAAAGAAAAATCAAAAGTAATAATGATAAATCCTAGATAAAGAGAGGAGAAAGAATTTTTATTGGGGGATATAAAGTTAAATGTGGTGAATAGATATAAATATTTGGAAATTGTCTTAAGTACTTAGAGAAATTTCTTGGATGGGAGAAAAAATTGATAAATGAAGCAAAGAAAAGAAAGGAACTGATAAAGAAATTAACAGTGTTTTAATATAATAAATATAATGTAGCAAACATTGTATAAAAGGGAGTGACAGTAGCAGGGTTAACTTTTGGTAACAATGTGTTATGGGTTAGTAAAGTGGTGTTAGATTACTAAAAAAAAATACAATGAGAATTAGGAAAACATGCATTAGATGCATATGTGTGAATGGCAAAGAAGGCAATTCAAGGGAAAATGGGATGGTCCAAGTTTTTATATGAGGAATGCAAAAAGAAAATGTTTGGTTGATTACAATTTATGGATAATAAGAGAATAGCCAAAATAGTATTTAACTGAGTTATGAATAAATGATAGGCAATAAGATGAGTGAGAAAAGTAGTATGATATGCAGAAAATTTGGATAAAGACTTTATGTCAGTATATTTATACAAAGATGGAATGACTGTGTTAGAAGAATTGTTGAGTGTTATACTAGCAAGGAATGGGATAGAAAGTAAATGCATTAATAAAAAATAGGAAGTTGGAAAAATGGATAACTAGTATGGAGAGTAAAAAAAAGGTTAAATATATATAAAAGTAAACAGATTACTGGGTGCAAGTTCATTATGATAATAACAAGAAAAGTAGTTTATTGTTTAAGGCTTGAAAACGATCATTAGTAACAAGGGAATATACACATAAATGGAGAAATGTGTGTGATTTAGTCTGCAAGTTAATTTAAGGAAGGCATGGAAAACATTAGGCATCAGTTAATCAAATGTATATATTTACAAGCAGAAAAGGTATAAATAATGCAGTTGCGGGAGAATAAATATAAACAAAGTAATTATACAGAGAGTGGCATCTTGGTTTTTATGCTGGGTTTGAAAAAGGCAAGATGGATTTAGATATAAAGGTCATAGAGTGGACAAAGATAATGTTGTGGAAAATGGAATGGAGCAGGATAAAGAAGAATATGGGAAAAACTTAGGGTGAGAAATTGAAAGGGAAGGTATGGGGGTTAACAGGTTTCTCTGGGCATAGTGGCTGAAAGATTTCTGATTCTGAGGGAGGAGAAGCCATAGTGCATTGCATAACATTTGCATCAAAAAAAGTCAATTTGAAAAACATCAATATTTAAATCACTTCATAGTGAGATAAGACTGATTTTTGAAAACTTCAAAAATAAATAAAAACAAAATAGAATATACTTCTAAAAAGAAAATCACCATTTTGAAATCCAATGGAGACAAAATATACTGCTAGTATTATACAAAATTCACACTAAGAAATGATAATGTTAGCATTTTACCTGATGAATCAGAACTTAAAAAGAACTAATGAATCCGAAGCTATCTGATTGGAGTGGGATAATATTATTTCTCTCTGTTCATCAATAATTTTATGATCTACAAAATTTTTGCCCTTGAAAGCTATTGATAGATTTCGAAATGTGTGACTTTGATTATACCTAAAACAATAAATATATAAGTGTCTGTGTCAACTGCTACAATGTGCAAATCATGTCTAAATATTCAAATAAAATTGAACAATCAATGACAAAGACGTCTTTATTATCCTTTTATTGTGACATTTTAATGGAAGTATACATATTAGTAAGGTTCCACAAAAAATTTCCATTCACTTAAAAAAATTAAGGTATTGAAGAAAGTATTATTTTAATCAATAGAGGACTCAACCCTGTAGGAAACTTTTAAACTTGAGTCTGAATATGGAACATCTATTCCATATCACTAGCAATCTGTACATAATAGATGTTTTATTGCTTTCTCTGTACATATAAATACATTCTTAATTATTAGATAGTAGCAAAGTTCTTCTATCAGCAATTTTGGTTTACTCTGCAAAAAATAGATTATCTAATCAAGAATAACTCATTCATGCCTATAAAGGTATTTTTTAAACCTGAATTTAAACATCTACTCTATTTCACAAACAACTCAATTATTGCTACTTTTTTGTCTCGCTGTAAGTTTTTAATAAATAAAAAAAGTGCTAGTAATTATAATATAACATTATTTTGTTCTACTTGGATGTGAGAACTTCATTTCATTACTAAAATATTATTCAATAAATTAGATTTTAAACAAAAACGCTGTTAAGCAGATTATCTTAAAAATTAAATGAATTATAAATGTCTTTAAAAAAATTCAAACATTATTTTAAAATCAGATAAATTTAAGTGCTAGTAATAGCACACATGTTAGTATATAATACCATGTTTTGAGTGGTATTATTTCTCTCTCTTTTTTAGTTGTTTCTGACCTGAGTAGTAAATTGGTAACTATTGAACTTAAGACTCTGCTATAGGCTAAGAAGCTTAGTTGGTTGTACTATTATCTTGAATTAATTATACACAAATCTAAAAATCCTATGATCAATTTCTATGCTAATACCACTTGTCAAGCAGCAACTTCTGAAGAAGTGAGGAGCATAATGGCACTCAAAACATGGTCTTATATACTAACCCACTTGCTATTACTAATAGGTGAATATATTTGAAAAGTTTAAAATAAAGTTTGAGTGTTTCTAAAGACATTTAAAATTAATTCTAGATGATAAAAAAAAATCCGCCATGTAATTACAAGAAAAATACTAACATTGCAAAATTTCAAACAAACAATTAAATAAATTATTTAAATTCATTTTACAATATGACTATTGGATAAAACAGAGAAACATTAAAATAATACAAATCACTATTGCCAAGTGCTTTCAATTTGTTTGTGTCTTCATGAAGGCTGTGTTCTCTGTGAGTTGAAAGTGCTTGGCAATAGTATTTTATATTAATGTTTCTCTGTTTTATGCAATAGTCAGATTGTTACATTGGATTTATATTTTACAAGAACAGAAGTATTGGATTTAAATCACTAAATATCACATGATCACCATTTCTTATGCTTGCTCATAACTGCTATTAAAACAAGCAAAACTCTCCATACAGTAGTGCCACTCAGTGCAAGCCAGAGTAATTAATTGATGCCAGAAGCTTGTGCATAAAATTCCTATCTAGTGCCTACTTATCCAATATCTCCAGACTAGTTTTTAGCTTGTGGCTTTCATCAGTGAGGAGTCTTGTATTTGAGAGCACTGAACCATGCAGTGCTCTTAGATCCAAGATACAGTGCTCTCAGATCCAAGGAGCGGTGCTCTCAGATGCAAGGTGCAGTGCTCTCAGATCCAAAGTCACAGTGCTCTCAGATCCAAGGCACAGTGCTTTCAGATCCAAGGTTCCTCACTGATGAAAGTCACAAGCTAAAAACTAGTCTTGGATATTGAATGACTATGCACTAGATAGGGATTTTATGCACAAGCCTTCTGGTATCCATTGATTACTTTGGCTTGCACTGAGTGGCACTACTGTATAGAGAGTTTTGTTTGTTTTTAAGTATTGGATTTATTATTTTTAATTGGCTTTATATAAAAGGGAAAAAAACAGAAGAAACAAAGAAAGATATCAATTATTTATTATTTATTCAAATTGAAATCAATTTTTTATAAGTAGATGTTTCTGCTTACAGGAAGTGAAGGAGACAAAAAGTACATCTTGTAAGTAGATTTTTGATTTTAGCCAATCATGTTTTTTTTTAAGTGCAATGTATAAAAATTTCTAATAAAGAATAAAATAAAAATAAAGTAAATTCCTGATCTTTATTTTATTCTATGGTATATACACCTTTATAATTACAATTATTTACCAATTCATTAATCACTCTTCCACTTCTGATATTTTTCTAACTTCCTTTTTAATAAATGTGGCAGAATTATTTCTCAGTTTTTAAGTTTGACTAAATACATTTTTAACAACCAAAATACTAGGCTATAATAATATAACACATAATAACACTTCTGAAATTGAACAAACCTTACAGTCATAACAAAACACGTAATGACTGTAAGGTCAAAGTAATAGTCAACAACATAGTGACTTTTGTATTTTAACTTTAGAAGCAACATTGTAAGCAATAAAGATGTAAATAATAAAATAAATTGAAATGATATAAACTTTTCAAAGTACAATCTACATGTTGTATAATATTTTATTTTAATGATAAATTGATAAAAAAATTGATCATAAAAAGATAATAATTTTCCATCAAACATAGCAACTTTATTTCTATGTAAATGTCATTAATGTAATCCATATTGTTAAATTTGAATCTTTAACTTCATCACATATGATCTTTTATTGTTCAGATTTTATTTGGTCGGGTTTTTTTTAAATACAAGTGAACATATTTTCTATTTTATCTTTCTATTTTTTTATAAATTTTGTTAAAAAATATAAATTCAATAAATACAATTAATCTAAGAAATGGAACATCAACTTTGTAAATGATAATTTTTGGATGATATCAAAGATGTGAGTTGAGGAGAGATGGTGTACTGGACCAACTTATGAGTGCTGATGCATCTTGGAGTCATTTATTTTTTATTGTATCTTTATATGAATTAAAAAGAATGTGGTTGTATTGAGGTGACTTAATATATTTATAAATTAAAACAGACTAATAAACAGAAAAAAAAAAATCAAAACAAAAATGTCCATTATAACCTTCAGACTAAAAAATGTATTTTAATAAAAAAAAATATTTTCCAAAAATGTCTACATATTTAAAGCATATTTCATTAAAACATGAGTTAAAACAAGGTAAATATTCTTTAAAAATAAAATAAAAAGATTGTTTATAGGCAGTATTTCTAGTACATTTCCTATTTGACATCAGTAAATTTTCAGCAGATAAATTTTCTCCTAAAAAGCTACTATATTCAAATAAAATCTAAATTGACATTACATACATAAACTATTGTAGTGTTATAATTATTTATTAAGTGAACAGAAAGTACATGTAAATACTTTTAAGACAGGCTATAGAACCTCTCAAACCACAACACAAGATAGCAACTTTTATAAAGATAAGAGTGGCCATCTTATCTTTAACCTAACTTTCCACTTATATAGGTCAATGCCAAGCATCTTGATTTGGGAGCATGAAACTGTTGTTCTCTCCACTGTTTAAGTCCACTACTTTCTATACAAATTAACTTTCATAAAATTTTGCGATTTACAATGAGTTAATATTACAATCTTTATACAGAATAAGCATTTATTTTATAATGTCTTGCATGTGATTATGTGGTTGTTCGAAGATATTCATTTATTAACAACATTCTCACAGCGTCTGCACAATTTAGCTTAACAGGCTGTCATTCTATCGTAATCTTTATACAGGTTATAGGCTGTCTTAAAAGTATTTACATATACTTCCTGTGCACTTAATAAATAATTATAACTCTACAATAGTTTATATATTTCTAATATAAAGATCATAATATTAACTTGTAAATCGCAATATTTCATGAAAGTTAATTTGTATAGGAAATAGTGGACTTAAACAGTGAAGGAGAACATCAGATTCATGTTATCAAATCAAGATTCTTCAGATAGGCCTATATAGTGAAAATTTAAGTTAAAGATAAGATGTCCACTCTTATCTTTATAAAAGTCACTATCTTGAGTTATTGTTTGAGAGGTACCTCTATCGGCAAAATAAAGATATTGCTTGACTATTATAAATTTCAAAGTACATTTGATACAGGTTATAGTCTGTCTTAAAAGTAATTACATACTTAAGTAAAAACAAGTATTTAATAATTTTATTAAAAATGCATAACAAATAGTTAAAGAGATCATATATAAATCTATTATTATGTTTTCATGATGTAAACAAAATTTAATGCTACACACACTAATGCTGTAACATACTTTTGCTTCTGCACAGTGTGAATAGATTCTCTTATTATCTCTAAACTTTATTCTTTTTTTATTCCCAATAGCTCTGTTAGCTAGGAATCTAGGTTAAAAGTAATAAGTCATGAAAAATCTTTTTTAAATTAAAATTTCTACCATAAAATATTCAAAATGGATTCCTACCATTTAAGACACACATAATTTGACCACAGCACTAAAATAGCATTTGTCAATATCAACCCAAAAATTATTTTAAGGGCCATTTTGCAGAGACTGATATACATACAAACAGATATAAGTAAACATACTTTTCCCAAAAATGTTTGCATAATAAATATTTAAATATACATAATCAAAATAAATTAAAAATATTAACAGTCTTCTATTTTAATAGTAGCTCATTAATTTTAAAATATATACAATCCACATACAAACTTCTTTATAAATCTTGATTTATTATCATATGAACTATTATAATTGTACAATAATATACTCCAATGTTTCGACTATATTATTTTATAGCCTTTATCAAGGAATAACTAAAAAGTACATAAAAAACAATCAATACAAATATTCCATAAGAGGTATTTGTGTTTTGTTATATGTATTATGGAATATTTGTATTTATTATTTTTTATGTATTTTTTAGTTGTTCCTTGATAAAGACTATAAAATAATATAGTTGAAATGTTGGAGTATATTATTGTATAATTATAATAGTTCATATTAAAATAAATCAAGATTTCTAAGAAGTTTGTGCATGGATTGTATATATATATATTTCAATAATCAAAATAATAGCACAGTAAATAATATAGTAAGATAAAGTAATATAAACTCTTTGTAATCATTGCTAAACTGATTTAAAAAATGATCTGTAAGGCATTGCTATTTTTGTTGTGGAAATAGTCTTCTTTTGTGGCAGTTGACAATATTTTCATGAATGTAGCAATAGATAAAATATTTTATAATTTGTAGATGGCATTTAGAAAAGTTTATATTATAGCAATTTATTACACTATTTATAATTTGTTTATTACATATTTAGATGCCTATTTTATCACACAAATTTTTTTGGAATAAAATGAGTTTTACATAGCTTTGTCTTATGAATATACAGGTCTTGTGAAATGGACATGACTAACAATAAAGCCACTAATTTAAAGATTTAATCGTTAACCTCAAATGGATGTTATTAGTGGTATTTAAGAATGAATAGAATTGTTATGTTTGAGATGGAATTATTCTACTCTTATAGCAGTTCTCAAGGATGACTGAGTTCAAACTATGTGTCCAGCAGAAATTGATTGATTTTTCATCAATGTAAAAATTTGTAAAATGTGATAAAATTTGTAGATGATACTTTGTGGGATTTATATTGTTGCAATTTTTTGTTTATTTTTGTTATCATTTTGCTAAAAGGTCAAAACTTTTTGGATCTAACTTAAAAGTGAAGTCTTTAAAACATATAGTAGTAAACTTAAAGTTTGATCTATATAGTAAAAAAATCAAATTTCTTTTTTATTTCTTAGTAGTTTATAAAAAGTTTGAACATCAGAAGATTCAAAACTGGAATCAGTCCAAGGACCTTAGATCTAGAGTCTGATATTCAACAATTGTAAATTATATAGTCTATTTCACTTGTGGATTATCTGTGGTAATTAAATTTTCAATCCATTGGTTTGGATCATCAATAGTATTCTGTCCCATGGTATAACAGTCAAAACACGTGTATCTCGTTAACATATTGCAGAATTCGACCACCACACAGAACAGCAGCACCATCGAGTAGCGAAGCCACCGTTAATACTGAGTTCGAACATAGTTTATCGGTTCCACAATACAATCTATGGAATAATGCCTCTGATGCGACATAAGTAAACACTTCTTTAGGCACGGAGGTCAGGGAGATGGACGAGATTCATGGGTTTTGTTTCCGAGTTGGCCAACAATCAAACGAATATGAGTTAATATATATAATCGAGGAAATGTCTATAATGGGCATCGAATAAATGAAAACTTAACTACAGACGTATATTTAGAATTATTTATTTACGTATTTAATAAAAGAAAACATTATTAATGTGATTAATCATATTTTAAATTCAAAGTCTCAACAGCTAATTGATAATATTATATATATAAAAATACATTTATTTATATGGAGCATTTATTTATATGAAGGCGTAATCTAGCTACCTAGGGTTCTCGAGTGAGTATTTCTAATGCGTGCTGTAAGGAATTTATACTTTGCACTGCAAGAGTCATCAGTAACGGCGGACATACATTTATTTAATAAAATATTTATTTTACGACAAAGGGCAAACATTTATTTGAGAGTATATGACGAAGATAATGCCGAGGCGGAGTGATAGAGATAATAATAAACTAAATAAAAGAACACGTGGTACGCTTTAGAAGGGCGATGTAAAATGGCAGCGCTGAAACTGCAATGCCGTGAATAAGTTATAAGGGTTTCGGGTTGGTCTCTGCCACGACCCGAAGAGGTAAGGTGTCACATGAGCATAACCAGGGACAAGCGGTCCGTGTCGCAATTTGCCAGCTGGCTGCGTGACGGTCGTCAAGCCCTACGGGAACATTATCATGTCCGCTTGTGTAGGACGACTGGGGTTAATTCAACCCTAGAGAATCCGGAGTATTCACGGCGTGGAATGAGCCATCGGGGCTTCAAAACGTAACACATGTATAATATCTAAAAGATTGTGGTAATATTTAACTAGATTTCAAACTCGGCCCAACATTATCACCGTTGACTGAAAGAAAATTGGTGACTCTCAAAGAAATGAAATTGACATAATTATTCATTAACATTTAATAATAAAAAAAATATCTAAAAAGGGAATTATTACAGCGAGTATGCCAGCTATTATGGAGGAGTAGACCCTGCATTACAATAACTGATTCTTTGAATGCGTGTCGATTTATATGAAATTTAAGTTATTTATAAAAGCAAATATTAATGATAATTCGACACGCATTCACTGTTCAAGCGATTATGGATTTAGCTTTACAACTCAGATAATTATGAGAAGGTAATATTTCAATGATAATTATAAATGAAATGTAGATTTAAGAAATACACACCTAAGAAGTGATAGAGGGAGGGTAAGCTAGATTATGCGAGAAATTTACAGATTACATGAATTCTCAAATTTTAGTTTCTCAAAATTACAATTTTAACATTTAGAAGTTATACAAATAATAGGAGATGAGCTATAGCTTATTATTACTAGAGTACTCTATAATTTGGAATACACACACAGGTACCTGTTTTATAAGATGTTTTCGTCCATTGGTTTAATAGCAGATTGTTCGTAATTAGAAGTTTTCTTTCTTGTCCTGGGCATGTTGTTTTATTGATTTTTAACAGCAGCGGCTTTCTTGTTTATTTCAGGCAGCAGATCATTTTGGTGTTTTTACGATGGGCAAGGTGAAGCTCGGCATATAGTGGGCCATCTCCCGGTGGAGAATAATTTCGGTGCTTACTCGGTCATACCTTGCAGTATTAATTTATTTAAGATATTTTAGACGCTCCACTCGAGAGCAAAGCTAAAATTCAAGTCCAAGTCTCCAGCAAGTCTAAGATGGCCTCCTTTTTCTTATCTTGATCTTTTAAATTTTCTGTTGAGATATTTTTAGGTTTTATTTATCTTGCCCTCAGGATAATCAATGCTCTGCTGGTTTTAATTAGAAAGAAATTTGCTGTGCTATTGTTTGTTTTTCTTTACATTCGTTAATTACATTCTTTTGGAATTTTGCTATAATTAATTTATTATCTGTCACTGACCGATGCTTTTAAATTTTCAAAGACAAAGGGGAATAAAATTATTTTAACTTTAATTAATTAATACATCAGATTTTGTTAGAATTATTATTTAACGAAATTTAAATTAGCAACAAATACGAACTTTATAAAATTCAAAATAACTGATTAATATTACACAAAATTTATTTAACTACAAGAAATCTAAATTATATTATTTTATCCGTATTTATTGCCTTTAATTTGAGATCGAAATGTGTGCGTGTTTATGTTGAATTCTACATATATTTATACATTTTTAATATTGTTACACACACAATTCGATACCAAAAAGTTTAAATTTGGGTGGGATAGACCGGTCAGTGAGAGACGACAGAAAAAAGGTGAAACTTGAGATTCGAATACGAATCTCACTGTTTCAATGGACAGGTCCTGAAAGTAGTCACATCAACCAATTCACTTATTTACCCATTCCATTCTTGTCATTGCCCAGCTTTTCAATTCAATATAACTCTTCCATCTCTTATATCTGGCAATTCCAATCTTTTCCACTCTTTCTTCTTACTTCCACTCATCGTTACTTCCAAAACATCTTTTATCAAACTATATTTCCTTCTTAATATATGTCTAATCCAGTTTTTTATTTTATTTCTAATTTACTCAATTAATTTTCTTTTTTCATTAAAAGATAACCATTAATTGGAAAATTTTGCAAATCTATTGTCTTCTACCATAAAATTCCAATTAAGGATCTAATTTGTATTGTATATTTTGTCCAAATTTGTATCTTTACATAGAATCCATTTTGTTCAGATTTACATTTTGTTTGTTGCTAGGATGATGGTTTCTGAAGTTGGAAACAATTCATTTCTAATCCTCCGTTTTCAGAAAGACAATAGTAATAGAGACCACAGACAACAACCAGATTTTTAAACTTCTCTTTATTACTAAAAAATTAAATTAATGTTAATAATAAATTAATTACATCATTAATTATTTGATAAACTTATTAAGAAAATAAATGTTGCAATTTTTTATTAGTTTATAAAATAAATAAACCTATCATGCACATTCTTTACTGCAGTTTGCACGAACAAATTATAAATTTTCTTTTAATTAATAATTTATTTCAAGACTAATTAAGCATTAATTAACCAAAGTAAAATTTAAAAAAAAGTTGTTATTATAAATCATAGTGCATAATATTATATATAGACTGAAGGTCTTTTTTAATAATCTAATTAACATTTCTTTGATATTTAAATCATAATTAGAATGTAGTGACAAATTTGTAATTTTTATTTTTATTAATATTTTTTTAAAAAAAAAATCAACTTAATGTTTTTTTTATGCAAAATTATAAGGAAAATTTATAACTCATAATTACATGTCTTTCAAATTTTAGTCAAATATGCAAAATTTGCATATGAAATGTAAAGAAAAAACATATTACCTAATTAACGATGTGCGTCGAAGAGTTAAAAAAACAAGACATTTAAAGTAAATATTTGATTTATCATTGATGAGAAAGAATAAAATTTAAAAGTAATATTAATAAATACAATTAAGTAAATAATTATTAAATTAATAACTTAAAAATATGAAGGCATTTCAACTTTTCTCTTAATAAAATAAAACTAGTTATCTATATTTGTCGATAATACCGTTGTTTTTTTGCTAATAACGTCTCAGAATTACAGGAAATGTTGCAAGAGTTATCAGATGAAAGTTAGAAAATAGGATTAAAAATAAATACTAAAACGACTAAAACAATGTTAACAAGTTTTTGTCAGAAGTAAAATATAAAGATTAATAATCATGAATTACAGACATTAACAACTACAAATGTCTTAATCAGATTATTAATATTGATCAAAAATGGATGGAGTGTTTTGAATAGAAATAATATTAAAGGATATATATCTGAGTTTAAAAAGATTTAATAAATATGTCTTATCATTTCTTACTTGTGGATCTGAGATTTGGACATTTAATGGAAGAGCAATACAGGCACTTCAAATTACTCAACAAATTATGGAGAGATTATTTTGGAAATAAGATGAAATTGAGATCAAAAGCAAACAATGTGGATAAGAGTATAAACAGGTATCATCAACATCATTTTAATCAGAAGAGAACTACATTCTATACAATGCATTGTTATATTGTCTTAAGACATTAACAGTATCTTGTTGAGCATGAAGGATATTCTCAAACCAAAGCACAAATATAACAGTGCATGTGTATAGGGTGTAATTCTCTTCTGATTAAAATTACATATGAAGACTGTTCTGGTAAATTAAATAGAGAGTTACATTGACACCATTGAAAGAATAATAAGACTGAAATAGAGCTGTGGAAAAACTGGATTAAACATGGAGAGACTTTTATTTTGCAATAGACTGATAATGGTATAAAATGATGATGATTATGAAGATAAAATTAATTAGAATTTGCATACTATAAAAATTGTTCAATGCTTTCAATTTCAGAACTATTTGCACACTGTCATCTGAGACTTGTACACTCAACAAAAGAGCAGTACAAAGACTTCAGACCATTCAATGCAGTAAGGAAAGTTGAATCTTAGGATTCACAAGAAAAGATAAAAAACAAAATACATGTGTGAGAGAAAAAACAGATATTACTGACATTATTGAAGAATTAAAAAACTGAAGTGGAAATGGATTGGACATACTTCTACAAGAGATTATACTAGATAAACAGTTGATCCCAATTGTAAAAAATCTCAAAAAGCCCACATGTAACATAGATAGATAAAATAAAGAAGTTTGTTGGTGTGATGTGGAAAGAAGAGGCTAGAGATTGAAGAGACCTTCATCCTGCAATGTATTAATAATACTTGAAAATAATGATGATGATTAATTTTTCTGTGAATTTATACCAACAAGAATCATGCCAGAAATAAGTCTGGTGTCCACAATTATTCCAGCTTGTATTATATGGGACTGAATTAAAATTAACAGAATGTATTATTGCTTCTAATGCAGATCTTCTTTTCTGATAAGTTTATAAGAATTCAAATAAATAAGATAATTATTATTACTAAAAGTTATCGTATAAAGAGATTTTTTTATATTTCAATAACAAAGAACTTCTTTTGCACATTTTCATAATATATTAGCACATAACACAATAAGTATGTGTTTATCAGCCCTTATAATCCAAAATTAAATTTAAAGAATTCAGGGCAAAAAAACATTCATTTTTTTATTGGATATTAATATCAATACCAATAAAAAACAAAAAACAATGGCTTAGAGTTATTATAAATAATGTTGTTAGCTTTGAGAATATTACAGACATGTTTTTATGGATAATTGTAATCAATCCATTAATGAACTTAGACAAAAATTGCAAACATTTACATTCCAATCAGTTAGGTCTTATGGATTATATTTTAACTAGAAATCAAAATGAAAGATGTCAATATGATATAAACACATATATACAGATTAAACCACTAAACATTACATGATCACCATTTCTATACTAGCACATAATTGTTGTAAACAAAGACAAAACTCTCCATATAGTAGTGCCACCCTGTGCCAAACAGAGTAATCAATGGATGCCAGAAGATTTGTGCATAAAATCCCTATCTAGTGCCTACTCATCCAATATCCCCAGACTAGTTTCTGGCTTGGGGCCATCATCAGTGAGGAGCCTTGGATCTGAGAGCACTGCATCTATATGGAGAGTTTTGCCTTTGTTTATATATACAGATTGTTGGGCAGATCATACATTAGTAGAATTGAACATTAAGATGATGAGACCTTAAAAACAATTCAAATTGCAAATACAATGATAAAAAAATCTAATGTTGATTCTTTTAAAAGAAATTGCTATTTGCAATAAGTTTTAATAGATATTTTATATAAAGTTGCCGCTTTTTTAAAAAATCTAATCATGTTCCTGAAGCCTACCTTTAACTTATGATATATTTTTTCTTCACACTACTGTGCCACCTACTATATGCTTTATTAACAAATAAATGCCTAGTAATTCTATCCAATGCATCTATTAGTTATTAATGTTTACAATAGATGGCATAGATGTAAGATGGAAAAAATATGCTACTGAAACAGCAATAAGTATGCCAAAATCATGTGATAAAGTCATATGACATTTTATTAATTCTTTTATGATATGATGTAGATAAGACTAAGTATGTTCAGGATTTATTAAAAGAAAAAAATATGACTAATTCTTTGAGAATGATTGTACTATTAGTAACTTCATTGTAAAAAAACATGTGGCATTCATTGAGTATGGAGATTTATAAGCCATATAAATATTTCAAGACAGAACTTAAGTTATTGATAAAAAGATTAAGGAATGATTGATATACTAAATTTACAAAGGAAATAAAGCATTTGATGATTGAGTTGCTTTAGATATCTTTTTGATGTATTGAAAATTATACATTGATCTATGAAATGATATTACACTCTTATTTAAATGAATGAATGGTAAATTTTCATAATCAATCATGATAATGATATCATACAAGAATTCAGATAACTGCATTTAATGATATATTATCCTATTAACTGATTTAGGTTTGGATAGAGAGATTTTAACTTATGAGATTAAAACAACTTTTTAAATCTTTAAAACATAAAATCCATATGGTGACACATTAGCTTAAAAGCTATTTGAATTTTTTGGGGGCTACATAAAGCCATAAAATTGAAAATTTTGTGTCAATATTTGAAAAATAAAGAGAATAAAAAATAATACAGTAAATACTATGAAATAACATTGTTATCCTCTATAAAAAGTTATGTCAAGGATTTTACTAAATAAATAACTTTTAATTATATATAAATGATTGTCAGAAATTCAGTGTAATTTGGGAGAATCAAAAAACATAATAATTATATAAATCATGAAAATGATATACTTTTTATGAAAATATGCAATCATACAAAACTTGTAATAGTTATTATTGTGTCAAAATAGACAAAGAGTGTCATAAAAAAAAATTTGATTTATATATGGCTTTTAATGATTTGATCAAGGCATTTGATCCAAGTAATCTGGAGGATTTGTGACAAAGTTTTAAAAAGCAGATTTTATTTAATGCTATTTGTATATGATTTTGGAAGAGTAATAATAATAAAAATATATAAATATAAAAGCTAAAGAGATAGATACTACTAATATATTAAATATTTAATGTTGGTTAAATTTAAAATTAACATAATTAAAATTGAGTATTTAAAGGCATGTATTGTGATACAAATATAAGAAAATCTCAGATTGAAATTAAATTAATTATTTGTTTATTTTAATCTGTATTAATAAATTGTTTTTGTATGCAGTTATGTTACTTATATATATATGACAATAGATGGTGTTCTACCAAAAACACCGTCGAGCGTAAGTTTGTTTACATAAACGTCAGAGCAAGCATTCACTATCTCTAACTTTAGTTCCACCTTCAGATCATGATTTCAAGCTATTTTCTATCATCAGTGAAGTACAGGAATAAGCAAATAGATCTAAACACAAACTCTGAGCATTTATGAAACAGTTTATATTCAGCTTGCAAGCGTGAATCTTTTAGACACTTAATGTCTTCAAACTCAGCATAGCAAGCCAGATAGCTACATGGGTCTGATATCAGTTCAGCATCACCACATAGTAGAAGCCTCTGCAATATATATCATTGCAAGAAAGACCACAAAGGTACATTTATGAAAAACAAAAACACAAGTTAAAACTTGCTAACACTTGTATTTATGACAATAGATGGCGTTCTACCAAAAACACCTTCAAGCGTAAGTTTGTTTACATAAACGTCAGAGCAAGCATTCACTATCTCTAACTTTAGTTCCACCTTCAGATCATGATTTCAAGCTATTTGCTATCGTCAGTGAAGGACAGGAATAAGAAAATAGATCTAAACACAAACTCTGAGCGTTTATGAAACAGTTTCTATTCAGCTTGCAAGTGTGAATCTTTTAGACACTTAATGTCTTCAAACTCAGCATAGCAAGCCAGATAGCTACATGGGTCTGATATCAGTTCAGCATCACCACATAGTAGAAGCCTCTGCAATATATATCATTGCAAGAAAGACCTCAAAGGTACATTTATGAAAAACAAAAACACAAGTTAAAACTTGCTAATGCTTGTATTTATGACAATAGATGGCATTCTACCAAAAACACCATCAAATTTAAGTTTGTTTACATAAATGTCAGAGCAAGCACTCACTATCTCTAATTTTACTTCCACCTTCAGATCATGATTTCAAGCTATTTGCTATCGTCAGTGAAGGACAGGAATAAGAAAATAGATCTAAACACAAACACTCAGAGTTTATGTTTAGATCTATTTTCTTATTCCTGTCCTTCACTGTTTGTGTTTAGATCTATTTTCTTATTCCTGCCCTTCACTGACTATAGCAAATAGCTTGAAATCATGATCTGAAGGTGGAACTAAAGTTAGAGATAGTGAATGCTTGCTCTGACGTTTATGTAAACAAACTTATGCTTGACAGTGTTTTTGGTAGAATGCCATCTATTGCCATAAATACAAGCATTAGCAAGTTTTAACTTATGTTTTTGTTTTTCATATATATATATTGTGGGAAGGTTAGCCTTTCAAAGTGTTAGTTGACAAAAACTACAAGGATAGTCAAAAGCACTCCTAAGTGGATAAAATTTTTAAAATATATCTGATTACTGTATTTATAAAGATTCAATTATATAATTATATATATATAGATAAGTGTAATAATGCTCAAGGCTAAATAGGTCTGTAAATAATTATTAAAACCAGTTAACGCTTAGACAATCCCAATATCACTAACAATCAACAATTTCAAACTGTTGTCAAGGCAACCTTTTAACAATACACCTTTATTGTTAAAAGGTTGCCTTAACAACAGTTTGAAATTGTTGATTGTTATTGATATTAGGATTGTCTAAGTATTGACTGGCTTTTAATGATATATATATATATTGTGCTTTATAGCTCTGTAGAAGATTGTTGAGCAATTGAAATTATCAGCTACATTGAAAACTTGAATACAATAAAATAGTATACTTGCAATGTAATAAGGACATGAAGAGTGTACAAATATTGTTTACTTGTATTACAAAGCCTCAGAACAACTGGTTGTGAAAAACAAACATTTTTAATAAAAAACAATATCAGATAAAAATGTTTACTTGCTCTGTTCTTTATGCGTATAAAAATGGCCATTGTCACTCTTTATAGAAAGCTGCATAAGAAAGCATAAAAATGCAATACAGATTTGGTAATAATTTTTAAACTATATTAAAAGCAAAAACTTTATCTACCTGACTTTTTGAATTACACTATATTAATGATTGCCCATTTTTGCTACTAATAAACAGTCAATCGAATGTTTTAATCTCTTGAATATAAGCTATAAAAATTTTGGCTTATTAATGTTCAAAAACCATCAGATAATTTGTCAACCAGGAATGAAAAAAAATTCAGCAATTTTTGGTTTATATAGTTATAAGTATAAGCTATAGAATATGTATATTTTTAGCATATTTATTATTCTGGCGATGATAAAAAATCACACAAACAAATGTTATATAAGGATTAAATTAAACATGTTTACAATTTTCTAAAAAGGAAATGACTTAATTTTGTAAGTTAATTTTAAATAATATTCCAATGAGAAGAAAATTATTAGTCAAAGTGTTGGTTTTGCTGCTAATTTTATAACCATGATATTACACTTTATGTCCACAATTCAGACAAACAATGGTGGCATTTTGTTCAGGATTATCAAAAGAGAGTAATCATTCATAACACGATATGGTTTGAGGTAAGAAAGTTCTGTCCACTACAATGATGTTAAGAAACAATATTTTACAAATGCATGTTTGTTTCATTTCCACTAAATAAAGTTATAGATGGCCATTTTTTTAAATAAATGTTGCCGGACTAATACGATTTGATCTCTTATTACTGAATTAATACAAGTAAGTATCCTTTTTAGATTAAAAAGAAAAGCTTGAATGTTGAGATACAGCACAATTTCTATTATATTTTATTGCTTTTAACAAATTAAAAAATAAACTTCCATTATAATGATATCACTTCAATTATATTATTTAAATATAAATAAATGTTTTTTTAATATTTTTTTTTTTTTGCATGGAAATGAGACATGAATTTCCTATTAATGTAATAGAAAAAGCCTTGAACAATTCATTTAAGGATATTTTGTAAGAATCTGAACCTATGGAGATAACATCATAAAATTAATCAATGTTTTTAATGTTACTTGATCACCATTTCTTATGCTTACACAAGCTCCTAAGATCTATCTAGGTGCAGAGCTCTTAGATCCAAGGCTCCTCCCTAATGAAAACCACAAGCTAGAAACTAATCTGGGGATATTGGATGAGTAAGCACTAGATAAGGATTTTATGCACAGACCTTCTTGCATCCATTGATTACTCTGGCTTGCACTGGGAGGTGCTATTATATGGAGAGTTTAGCATCTGTGTTCTTTTATATTTTATAAAAACACAACTTAACTGATTGAGAATGAGAAGCATGTGAAGACTAATAAACTTTCTTAAAAAATACTTATTATCAGGTTGAGGTTAGTTTTATGGAGTGACATCTTTTTTGAATTGTGAAGATTAGTTTAAAGAGACTCTGAGGGGTGAGAACAATGGAAAACTATAATTTAGCAAAATGTTGAAGACTTTGGAAGACCATGACGTCCAATAGAAACATTAAACGCCACAAGGTGTTATATGTAGATTTATAGGTGTAAAACTTATCTCTATTTTTTTATTCTTCGTTACTTTTGCGTCTTTCTGTTTTGTTGAGTATATTAATTTATTAGTGGTTGCTAATAAATAAATGAACGGTAATAAAGAGTCAGAGATATTTTTCCGAATTTTTATTTTTATAAACCAAAAACGATTTTTCTAAATAAAGTGAAGGAATTTCATTTGAGTATAACTTGTCATATTTGATAAATTATTTTAGTTCCTCATTTTATTTATATTGCTTTATTTTTATTTGAAGATAATAAAAAAAGAGTTTTATAAAGGCCAATTAGAAAAGAGATTTCATTTTTGCTAATTTCATTCCTAAAATAAAAATTATTTTTGTCTTATTAATCAAAAATTTTATGCTTGATAATATTATTCAATTGCCTTAGTTAATTTGATTATTTGCCTTTTATACATAGATATTTTTAAAATTCAAATAATTAAAGTAGTTTCTTTTCAGAGTAAATATATTCAAATATTGCATTTATTTTAATACAATATTTTTAATGAATGTTTAGATGAAAATGTTGAAAGTATGGAGTTAGCCATTAAATTAACTTAATTAGAAAGCACTTAACAACTACCAAGGCCAAGAGTCAAAGTAAACTGTCAGACTGATGATGCTTTCTAATTAAGTTGATCTAATGGCTAATTCCACACATTCAAGATTTGCATCTAAATATTCATTAAAAATATTGTATAACAATATATTACCTACTAGTGGAGGGGTTTATTATGTAGTAAAAAAATTGAAAAGTTTGTTATACTTTGATTTCTTACACCTATAAATGTAAACTGCAGTACTTTGATCTCCATATTAGATCTGGAGTGACATTTGAAATGGGATCCTCCTTTTGGATGCATCAGTCTGTCAGTTTACTTTGACCCTTGGCCTGGAGCAGTTGTTCTAAATTAAGTGCTTTCTAATTAAATTGATCTAAATGGATAACTCCACACATTCAAGATTTCCATTGTATTTATTCGTATATAAAATATTCACATAAAAGTTCTGGACATTTATACTATATACAAAACTTTTATGTGAATATTAAAATTACATGGAAAAAAATCTTTGTTGTTGAATTGTATATAAAATATAACAAGTATTATCAATAAACACACACATATATATATATACAGTAACACAGTTAGTTAAAAATGACAAACTTCCCCTTATTTGCCAATTTAAAAATCAGGCTCATAATAAGTTCAAGCTCTAATTTAAGCATGTTCAATAAAGATTAGTTTATTTATAGAATAAGCTGTAAAAGCATAGTTGGTTTGTAATAAATGTCTCTTAACTTTTGTTAAGATTTTCAGATAGATGAATAATAGTTTATATATTTTTGTGTGTACTTATGGTCTGGAATTATGTGTAGGTACAAATAGATTCATGCATTTATGAAAAAATACGAATGTCAATTATGCATGCAATTACTTTATTCAATGAATTCATGTATATATTAAATGTGATTATGATGAATTTATTATCATAATAGGATGTCTTTATTAAATTAAGCATATGAAATAATAATAATAATAATAATAATAATAATAATAATAATAATAATAATAATAATAATAATAATAATAATAATAATAATCATCATCAAATGATAGTTGATTGGAAAATCATATGATACTGAAGTATCAGATTTTACAGACTGAGTTTTTTAGTTAACCTTTAGTACTAAAGTGCCTTGTGGGTCCATCAGTCAACCATGGATCTAATGAATAAATAGACAATAGTCCTCCCTCCCAATGCAAGTCAGAGTATCTCAATAGATGTAAGAAGGTTTGTTCATAATATCCCTTTCTAATGCTTACTCATAGTTTCTAGCTTGTGGCTTTCATCAGTGAGAACCTTTGAATCTGAGAGCACTGCACTTAGATCTTAGAATCCAATGCAACATTTTAGAAGCCTCCCTTTACTGTATTAGTTAACTATAAAGCTATGAATCCAAAATGAAAACACTATAATGTTTTCAATTCAAGCTCATCCACTTGTACAGTCATATAGATCTGAAACCAGTTCATTATCTATACATTTTAGTGTCTTTGGTTCCTTAGTAATCATAGTCACCATCATCCCATTATCGGTATTGGTATTAAACTACTAAACATCACATGATCACTATTTCATATGCTTACACAAGCTGTTAGAACAGAGGTGAAACTCTCCATACAGTAGTGCCACCCAGAACAAACCACTGATGATCATGTCATGTTTAGTGGCTCTAGCAACAATCTTGCCAAATATTACCATAATGATGACTTTTATATAAAAATATTTATATTATAATGACTCCACTTAAATTATATAGTTATAGTATTGATTGGGGAAAAATTCAACTGGGAGCTGGTTTATAATTAGGAAAATACAATATCATTAAATGTCAAATAAATTGATTAAAGGATATAAATTATTTGTCAAACTATTTCTATCATTTAATATTAAATGTCTTTAGAAAAATTCAAACTCTATTTAAATTTTTGCAGTAAATTCCACTGTTAGTAATAACACATACATTAGTACATAGTATAATATTTCAAGCATTATTATTATTATTATTCTCTTCTTCAGGTATTGGTGATCTAACCAATGATAGTATTAGCATAGAAATCAAACCTGTACCTTTAGATTCACAAATATTGAATTTAAGATGACACTAATCAATTAAGTAAAAATAAGAATCAGTAGAAATTTCATATACTTATTTGTAAGAGTTCTAATTTACTCACTTTTTTTTTTTATACGGGAAAGGATAATGAATGGCTTCCAAACATAAATTTTCATACTAGGTTGACTTATGAGACTATTTGCCATTGTTATGAGAGCAGTGTGTTTGAATTTTCTTCTTTGTATTTTTTCTTCTCTATCCAATATCTTTGTTTTTTCCTATTTGAGCATATGTTCATTAGTATTTATATATGTGGTCTGCTACTTTAGATATTATCCATTTGTTTGTTTTTGAATCATCAGGTACACATTTGATTCCCATACTAGCATTGTCACTAATCAGGTAGCAACATGTGAAGAAGAACAGAGAATACTATTCAAAACATCCCTATTATATACTAACAATTGAAAGTATCGAAAAGTTCAAATAAAATTTGAATTTTTCTAAAGACATTTAACTGTCAATATTAGATATAAAAATAGTCCAATGTGTAATTAGTATTAAAATATCATTACCACAAATTTTCATTCAAACACTGGTTAAAGGATACCACATGAAATGTAATATGTATTTGTCATTGGGAGGGAGATTAGTTCTTCATATTCTTTCTTAATTTTTTCAGGATTTATAGAAATGGTCTCAGTTATTCATAAGTGGCTGTTAATGATTATAAATTTGGTATATAAAATCCATATATATATATTTCTTTTTACCTTGATAAACTGTAGAAACTGCCTATATAAGTGGTACAAAATATGAATGGTAATAACATATTTTATAAAATAATTGAATACATTGTCATAATGGCACAAAATGTGATGGGATGGGATGCACTGTGAATTCTCCTTATACAAAATCAGGAATCCTCAGCCACTATGCCCAGAGAAACCTGTTAGCCATTTTACCTTCCCTTTCCACTCCCCACCCTAAGTTTTCCCATATTCTTTTCTATTCTGCTCCATCCCATTTCCACAACATAATTTTTGTCAGCTCCATAGCCTTTATAGCTAAATCCCCCTTATCTTTTCTCAAACCCAGCATAAAGATCAATAACCTGTCTTTCTATATAATCACTTTGTTTATATTTATTCTTCCACAACTTCATTATTTGTACCCTTTCTGCTTTTAGGCATTTACATTCAATTAACAGATGCCTAATATTTTTTATGCCTTCCTTACACAACTTGCAGAGTAAATCACCCACATTTTCCCACTTATGTGTATATTCCTTTGTTGCTAAAGATCCTGTTCAAACTAAACAGTAAACTACTTTCCTTGCTATTATAATTTAGTCCACACCCAATATTCCATTTACTTCTATATATATTTAAACTCTTTTTACTCTGCATACTAGTTCTCCATCTCTCCAATGTCCTATTCTTTATTAATTCATCTATTCTTCTATCCCATTCCTTCTGACTATAACACTCAACAATTCTACTAACACAATCATCCCATCTTTTGTACAAGTATACTGACATAAATTCTCTATCCAAATCTTCTGCATACCTATTACTTTTCTCACCCATCCTGTTGCTTGCCCTTTACTCATAACCCAGTTAAATACTATTTTGGCTGTCCTCTTATTATCCATAAACTGCAATCTACACAACATTTTCATTATGCTTTTTGCATCTCTCATATAAAAATTTGACCATCAACGATATCCGGATCATAAGCTTCATCTGCTTGCTACTGTATCAAACTATGCAGGGCTTAATAAAATAGTCAAATTGTTTACTGCTTGGAAATTCATAAGTTCGAATGTTAGGTGTGTCTGACTCATAGACATTTAGTTCCAGAGCAGCAAATTATGGGGACAATTATTTATTAATGAAAGTACATAATCTTCTAAAGTATATAGGTATATGCACACACATGTAATTTATGAATAAATGATCTTCAGTTTAATAAAGTTTTTAAGTTCTTAAAAGCAGTCATATCCGTATGAAATGCTTAAATTAACTTATTTTTAATTGCTTTCATGTTTTAAATCATTTTTTTTAATAAAAATTATTCGTTTTCCTGTTTCCAGTGCAATCATGCGTATCTTACGCCGTGTTTGTTTTTCTCTCTTGTAATAATGGATGGGAGTATATTTTGATGTAAGTAAATGACAGTTTACTTTGCAGCTTTGCAATTATGTTCCATTCCATATTTCATAAAACTCATTCAGAAATGATTTTTTTCAAAATCACCTTTTCACGAGAGAGCTAATTAAAGTGACGTTTTAGTTGAGTCATACAAACTCAAACATTTCTAATATTTTTTACAGTTTTGTTTTCTATAATCTTTTTTTTTTATTACTAATATTAATGCAAACCTTTTAAATTCATGCATTATTTTTTAAATTTTAAAATGATAATAACAACTTAAAAAGAGAATTACAAAAAAAATATGTTCATAATAAATAATCCTATGTCAACTTTCAAATCAAAAATGTAAAAAAAAAAATGAAAAAGTTATTAAAATGGATAATAATTTTAAATTTTATTTTTAATTTTAAAACAGAAATTCAATTCTATGTGATGATAAATAATGTTTTTTTTTTTTTACATATTCATTGTTGTTATTGTTTTTTTATGTATATATAAACGTTCTTCTGTAAAAACAGACATATATGTATTACAATTTGAAATAAATGCTTCAAATATTTATAATCAGTTATTTAACTAAAAAATGAAGCTATAACAATAATGACTTATAAGATCAATCGTTTTAATTTAAACATGAAAAGCAAACTCCGTATTATCAGCCATTCTAAATCCAATCATTATAATTGTATGGATATAACTCAAATTGGACCAATCATATATAAAAGCTCATGTTTTGTTGACA
This sequence comes from Epiperipatus broadwayi, assembly GCA_028023455.1. Taxonomy (NCBI): domain Eukaryota; kingdom Metazoa; phylum Onychophora; class Udeonychophora; order Euonychophora; family Peripatidae; genus Epiperipatus; species Epiperipatus broadwayi. Next base: position 46,121 of record JAQFVV010000254.1, read on the forward strand.
AGCTTTGTTTACAATAGCATATATAATGTTTATTGAACTGTAAGTATCATTATTTTTCAACACGCACACACACATGTATAACAGCCACTTTTTTATGTGGATTATTGCATAAAAATTTTAAAAAATGTTATTATTAATTTGAGCGTGAAACATTTTCATATCTATGACTTGAAATGGTTTTTTCTTTTTGCAGCTTAGACACGAGTCTATTTTTGGTGAGATCCATAAGAATCATAGCTCTTTTAGATTGATTAAGTCTGTCCTCTTTTTAACAGTGATATGATTATGATAGCATTTTATTCAAATTAAAAAATTTACATATTCCATTTGCTTGATAACAGGATACTGTTTCTTTCTTTTTAGTTACATTTTTAAGGTTGTCTATGAACCACACCGAATTGATCTGGCATATTTTTTTCATATATATATATATACTGAATATGTTCTCTCATTCACATTCATTCATAAACATTTCTAGGCCATACCTTTATTTTTTTTAATGAAATAAATAGCAAAATGTCAGACTTTTTCTCCAATAATTTTATTTTCCTCTACTGGACATCAGCAGACAATGGTCTTTCTCATTGTTTTAATACTTTTAAGTCTATATTGCTTCAAAATTTATACAGTCACTTTTATTTGATGTTTCATTCATTAATGCATCACATGACCAGCAAATTACATTACTTTTGCTTAAAACTTGCTATTCATTAGCACAATCTATTATTACAGCTGTTATTCCATCTAGTGTAAGCTTTAGTAGTCAATAAATGCCAGATGGTGGACTTTAATAAATCCCTATCCAGTACTGTTCTATCCATTATCTCCATATTAGTCTCTAACTTATTACATTCAGCAGTGAAGAACTTTTTGGATTTTTTTGAACTGTGCACTTGGACCTTTAACTCTAATGCACATTTCCTCTAGCATTTATTTATTTTTATATTATCAAGCTACCAATCCAAATCAAAAAAAAAAACATTCAATTTGTCAATCCAAGACTATTTACTTGCTTAATTACATAGATTATAGATCAGTTCAGCTTCTATATATTATGGTGGTCTTAGTTTGTTAATAATCTAAGAGACACCTTTATTATTTAGTCAGAATTGGTACTATACAACTAAAATATCACATTTAATTAGTTATCAAACTATTTGTACTTACATCTTGCTATTCATTAACATACACTTTGGTTCCTGTGATTGTTATGCCATCTAGTGCAAGTTTTAATACTAACTAGATGTCAAATAGAAGTAAAATAAATTATTATTCAGTGCTGTTTAATTCAAATATCTCTAGACTAGTTATTAGCTTATGGTTTTCATCAGTGAAAAGCCTTTTGGATTTTTTTGGAACTGTACACTTTGACTTTTGAATCTAATGCACCTTAGCATCTTTTTTTAATACTACCAAGTTACCAACTCAAACTGATTAGATGATCATAGAATCTCTTAATAGTATAGTTAGTGTGACCAGATGTCCCAATTTTTCAGGATTTGTCCTTATTTTTGATTAGATGTCCCAGTGTCCCTGAAATGTCTTTTTAGGACCATTATATGTATCAATTTTCAAAAACTTATAATTATTATTTGTCTTACATAAATAATTCATTGCAAAAACTATACTTTCTTGACCCTCTCTGTCCATTTCAGTCTCTGCAGTAATATTATAAAAACTTCCAGACAAAATCCAACACCAAAACAAAAATCACTATTAGGTTATATGGCCAGGATCTCAAGCTAGATGCTTTCTCACATCCAACCTCACCTTGAAAAATATGCAATTGGATTTTTGTAGGCTAAAATTTGAATTTCGCTTGCACCTGCTTTGATTGACAGTGTAGTTTTACTAATTCTTTTTTTTTAAGAGCAACTCTTTTGAGTTTTATTAAAAAAATTAAAATATACACAAAATGAAAAATATTTGTCCAAAGTAAAACTTGGTCTTCATGGTTATTGAGCTTAAAATCTATTATGAACTGAAGAATTACATGAAGTCATCAGAATCGTTTCCATCATCCTTATTAGAAGTCATTTTATCTTCTCTCATAAGTGATTCATAACTTCTAAGAGCTGCCATTTCCTTTTTCTCTTTTATTTCTTGTTTCTCTTTTTTTTGTTCTCTTATTTCTTTCTTCTTTTCTTCTTGTTCTTGTCTATCTCTGTCTTCTCTTTCATTTTTTAAATCAACTTGCCTTTCTTGCTTAGTTTTATTTAAATGATTAATAATTTCATTAAATTTTGATTCCACAAAAACTGAACAAACCTCTTTTTGTTTATGAAAGCCTACTTGATCCTCATCCATGTTATTTGTTTTTTTCAAATTGGACCATATTGTATACACAACAACAATATTGTTCATCTTATTACCCATTATGCTATTAGCTTTTATTAGCTGGGCACAGTCTTCAAGCGGTTCTTGAGAAATGTCAACAAGAGTCTGACCAGGTTGCAACCTTAAGTACACATGTGCAGATGATATTTTGTCCACATGAAACCACACATCTTCAGGAAATCCCTATTTTATCAGATCTTCATTGTCGTGTTTATCAACACCCATAAATATAGTTGCAGGAGGAGAAACAACATTGCTCGTGAAATAAAATACCATTTTTAATTTGCAATTAGCAACTTGCAGAAATAATGCTATCCCATGATAAATCTAGGCATTAAAAAATTCTTTGTTATTAATTTTCTATAGTGATAAAATTAATAGGAATATTAATAACCCTAAACAATAGACAATGTGCTAAAGAGGAAGTGTACTTACAATGATGAATATACATAAGAATGGAGTTCTATTAAAAAAGAATGCAATGCCGTAAAAATGATTGGTTCTTATGTCCCGATTTTTGATGGAACCAGTCTGGTCACACTAAATATAGTATCATTTCTGGCCAAAAAATAAAGGCACCTAAGTTCAGATTTATATAATTATATCTATTTAAAATTGTATTTTCACATGTTTTTGATCTGGATAAATAATAACTTTTGAGAATATTTGAAAGTATGTAGTACTAGAAAGTTTTAATTCATCATTCTATGAGATTCTATCAAATATTTAAATCTCCATTGGATATAAAAAAACAAGCAATAAATTAAAATGGAGGGAGAGCCTTAATTTTAAAATATTAAAATTAAGAACAATGTAATTAAGCTAAATGGATTGATTATTAAATGAAAGCTTAAACTATTTCATGTCAATTATAATAATTTAATTTTTACTACTACAAATTATTGATGATAAAATTAAAAGAAAATATTCAAAAATATCAGGACTCTTTCCAATCTATAGAATGTTATTTATTCTTTTTTGTTTATTTTTCGGACTAATGAAGTTGCTACCTTTAAAATCACTTTATACTAGACAAATCCCTTCTAATTATATTATGTTCAGCATAGACACTATACTTGTACTTAAATATTAGTCAAATATACATGTTTAAGAGCCACTGGCAATGTAATTTAACAAGACAAATTTCTTAGCCAATGATAATATAGTCAGACAAAGATTGAAAATAAACTATATATGTCTACAATAAATTATGTCTAATTTATCAGCAATAATGAATCTATACAATTTTATAAAAAGGAAAATTTATCTGTTTAAATTTTATTTAGACTAATATGACAATCAACTCAAGATATTTTGTTTATATTGTTTACCTTCAAATAATCTGTATTTTATTAATTTATTTAGAAATAATATTTATGCATGTTATATCCTTAATTGAGGATAAATTTTGGTATTATACCTTTTTTTGTACTAATTCAGAATAGGACAATTTTACATAACTAAGCCTATTATTATTTTCAAATTTAACTCAATAAAGTTATATTGTTAATTGAATATTCATATAAATAAAATACGAATGCATTGGTATATTATTTTGTCAGAATTTTCATTTAAAATTATTATAAAACTGATACTTCAATTAAACAGAACAATCTCAATAGTTCATTGAAGTGTATTCAACTTAAAAATACCATAAAATGCATTTCTGTTGAAATATCAAATTTTAAAAAAATGATTGCATTAGAATAGAGTTATCATTAAATAAATATTTGAATACAAGTATAATATATATACTTAAGCTTTGAATGTAATTAGGGGTATTTGAACATAGACATTCAAGTTCCTTTCAGTCGTTCACTCCATCTTATATAACTAGTACACACAACCACATACATGTGAAAAAGACAAATGATTCCCCAATATAAATATTTCATGGTAAACCAGCACTCATCAGTTGGTCTGGATCATCATCTCCCATATATATATATATATATAATCAGTGCACATTTTATTATACAATTTTAAAACTTTAATGGACAGGCTTCAATCCTCTTCACTCTCCAACTTTTTAGCTATCCATATCATTGAAATCTGATGATAGAATGCTCAAAGGTCTTGTTGATGTCAATATTGTTATCATACACATGTTGACTTTAAGTCAATCTGACCCCTCATATGTAGGACCTTAATATGTGTGTATTAGTTTCATAAGGTGGAGTGAATGATTGAAGGGATCTTGAAAGTCTGTGTTCAAACCCCCCCAATTACATTTAAAGCTTATGTATATACATTATACTTGTATTCAACTATTACATAATTAACCTATATGCTGCCATCTCTTTTCTATGTACTTAAATGGACATATTAAGATCAGACATAAGAGGGGTCAAATTGACTTAGTCAACATGAGTATGTCAACAATATTGGCATCAACAATGGCTTTGAGCATTACATCATAAGATTTTCAATGGTATGGATGGCTGGAGAGTGAAAAGAATTGATGTGCCATTAAAGTTTGAATATTTGCTTTCTTAATATAAACTGAACAATGATCATTTATATATTATATATATATATGGGGGGGGGATGATGATTGGACCAACTGATGACTGCTTGTTTAGCAAGAAATAGGTATATTGGAGATCATTTATGTTTTTCACATGTCTGTGGTCTTGTATATTTGTTATATAAGATGAAGTGAATGACTGAAAGGAGTTAAAAGTCTGTGTTCAAACCCCCCCATTACTATAACATAAATGTAAAATTACATTCACGTGTATGGGTAAAATAACTCTAAACATGCATAAAAAATGCATATTTAGAATGATTAATAATGTGGGATTCGAACTCAGACTTTCACATGACCCACAACTCTCAGTGCCATCTTATATTAATGACACACCTGATCACACATGTTGAAAAGATAAATAATCACAAATACACATATTTCGTGCTAAACCAGCATTCATCAATTGATCCAGATTACCATTTCCACACATATATACAATCAGTACTCAGCTTTATATTAAGATAGCCAATCTTCATACTTTAATGGACAGGCTTCAAACTACTCCAACCCACAACTCTTCAGTCTTTTATTTGCTGAGTTCGAATCCCGCATACATTACATATATAAATGTAGGTGTTAAGCCTGTGCAATGTATTAATGGTTAATAATGTAATAAAACTTTTTTCCTAAGTTGTTTAATAATAAATAATCGGCTTAATAAGTTATGCTTTAATCAAAATTAGTGTAATTAAAAGTTTTCACATTTTCTAAAAAAAGTTAAAGCCTTATAAACTTTTATTAGTCCTAGCGGTAAAATTTTAATCTTCATTAAAATCATTACGATTATCTATAATTACTAAATATTTTATAATACATTTAATTAATGAAGTAAATTTAACTTTCAAAGATAAATTTTTGAAAATTTCGAGTATCTATTATACATTCTTTGTTAACTTTTCGCTACCACTTACCTACCTATGCTTTAAAGATGGTCATCTTTGGCCATGTAAATAAATCGACATTAATACAGAAAGTGTTATTTCCAACTTTGTTAAAAATGATTCTTTAAATTTTTGAAAGTTTAATTTACTTAATTAATGAAATAAAATCTACCATCAAATATTTAGCAATCATAAATAATCATAAGTAATAAAGACTAAAATTTCACCACCCGGACTAATACGTAAGTATCCTTTTATGTAATGAAAAAAATCAATAATGGATGAATTATAAAACTCCTATATATTACATATTGGAGTGCAGGTATGAAAAATCCTGTACTGTAGGAAAAATTCATATATTAAAAATATAGTGCTGTAAGGTCTGACCATCCCTCGTATATGTATGTAAATGGATTATGTCCCATACGTGAGGGGTCAGAGTGACTTGTGGTCAACATAGGTAGGATGAGACAGTTGGCACCAATGTGGGCTTTGAGCATTCCATCATCAGATGTTCAATGAAATGGATGGCTGAAGAATTGTGGGATGGAGTGGAATTGGCTATCTTAATCTAAGCTGAGCATTGATTGTATATATGTGTGGAGATGATAATCTGGACCAACTGACCAGTGCTGGTTTAGCACGAAATACGTATATTGGTGATTATCTTTTCAAAATTTGTGTGATCAAGGGTGTCAGCAGTATGAGATAGCATGGATAGTTAATGAACATGTGAAAGTCTAAGTTCAAAGCCCTATGTATATACATATTGGGCTGCAAGTATGATAAAGCCTGTACTGTAGAAAAAATTCATATATTGAAACAGATTATGTTTATTATAGATATATCTGAGACCAGTGTAAACCAAAACTTGCATGAAAATAAAATATTTTTTCTTTATTTTAAAAAAGTTGTGCAGAAATGATAGTTAAAAGGAAATAAATCAGTCTAAATAAAATATATTTATATGTTTAAAAATAAATGAATTTGAGGTATAATTTTAATGCATGATAGATAATGAAGTACCACTAAAACTCAAGTTAAAATGTATGCTTAATTGAACTAATCATACAATTCTTAAAGAAAATCGCAATATCCAAAGGTAACTACTAGTCACTAATTGGACTTCCGGGATTTAGGCTCAGATAAATAGACAACTGGCTGGATGTATTAAAATAAACGATAATAAACATTACTCAATAACTAAAAACAATTAGCAATTGCATTTATTATATAGTATTTAAAAATCAGACATCAACAAAGAATCGTTTCACAAGTTCAGATAATTATCCATATACAAAGGTTAGTAAATTATCTTAAACCCAAAGGTTTAAAAAAATTATAAAATGTCTGTGCAACCTTTGGATTAAAGGCAATAATTATTTATAATATTGTTATATATATTTATGGATTATTAATCTTTGTGTATGGATAATTGTTCTAGTTTGTGAAACTGTTTTTTGTTAATGTCTGTTCTTAAAACTACTTTATAATAAATATTATTGCTACTTATTCTTAATCGCTGAGCTATGTATTTTATTTAATCTGCTTATCTGAGTCCAAATCTTAAAAGCCCAACTAGGAACAAGCTGCTACTCCTGTATATTGCAATTGGCTCAGTTAAAGGTCAATCTCTAATGGCATTATGTTAAAGATTAAAAGGGTCAGTTAATGCACCCCCAGTTATTATTTACTATGAAACAATAATTGTTTAGATTTGGAAGTAATACATCTAGAAAAAGTACGCATTAGGTTATGTGAGGTATTGTTAATTGTTAAAGACATATAGTTCGATATATATATATATGCCCAATTATTATTCACGAGCTTATTGTTGAGTAATAGTACAATTTTCTTTTAATATTTAGCAGTTTTAAAATTGTAAGCATTGCTGCCACTGATTTGTTGAAATTAACATTTGTTTTGTCTTCTTTTTAAAATTGCAAAAACCCAAAAGGATGATGTATATAAAAATACCATCATTCTCTGCAGCTTGAGTTTCTTTTTGAAATGGCCTATGGCATGTTAAAATCGGACAAAATTTCAATTTTTTATTATAACTTCATTTAATTTTTTTTTCTGCTTAGTTTACTAGATTGCATGAAGAAGACAAAGGCACAATTTTGGTATCGACCAGATTCCATAATAAAATGGATTCAAAATTCTTTAATAATTTATAATTTCAAGGCCTTCATCCCAAAAATAAACGTAATGCAAGTATTTAATTTTAATTGTTTTATAATTTGAATATTATTTTAAATTTGTTTATTTGAATATTATTATTCTAAATTTTATTATTATTTGATTGATAAATGTGTAATTTATTAATGTGTTTGCATATGTATTAGTGGCTCTGTGTGGTATATAAATTATACTTGTATTCAAATTCAAATATTGCAATGTAATTTTGGAACTGTGATCCAAGTATGAGGCAACCTTATTTTATAGACATAATGATTCTCAAAAGGTTTAAAAATTTATTAGTGTGTTTTTATATTTGTAATAATAGGTTTTGTATAACAAATAATGATTTATATATATAAATTATAGAGCATTGCAATGTATATTTTAAGACTGATTATCAAATATACAGAAAGGTTGCAATTAGTAAAGCAATCACAAAATTTACTAGGCATAGTGCCATGTAAAAATATAAACTCTTAAAACTAATAAAGAGAGGTTTCAAGTGGTGTGTGTGGTGATAGCCACAATGGTTATGTATACCACATGGAATTGTATGCAGGCAAAGAATCAAATCCTAATTCTTGTCTATGTCTTGGTACTCATGCTGTGAAATCAGTAGTTTTGCCACATCTTGTATCTCATTATTTTCAAGTCTATAGCTAGCAAATAAGCTATATGCAAATAAATTATATCTCTGTGTGACAATAAATATAACAAGATAGCATCACTGGTGTGCACAAAAAGTATAAGCATCACTGGTATACACAAAAAATCTAAAATGAAGACAGGAAACTCATTTTATCATCGATACAGACAGTAATCTTCAGTTTCTAGTTTTGGCTAGACAAAAAGCCCATTTCTACGATGACAAATGCATATCTACCTCCTGGAAATGATTTACTTTGTATCTTTTATTAGGAGGAATCTTTTTCCCATAGACATTTTTAGATGTTTTAACTTTTGGGGTACAAGATAAAAATGAATAATTTTTATGTTGCTAATTTTTTAAGTTCTGTAGCTATGGATTGTCTCAGGTAAAAAGTATTATATATAATTTGAATGGGAATTTTATGAAAAATTTGAAGAAATTATGAATGAATATGTAATTTTAAACTAAGTTAATGATAAATTAGAAATTATGAACAAATACTAAAGTAATAAACTTCTTTTTACCTTACTTTTTTAATGGTAGTCACTATTTGTCTTAGCCTTGTTTTTTTTTTTTAAATTAGAATTTATTGGTCAATTAGAAATACAATATGAAAGCAATATATTTTTATCACTATTAAGCATTACTATCTATAGTTTATCTTGTGTTTAAACCTCCAGCACTACTTGGTTGAGCTTGAGGCTGCAAGATATTGTTCATAATTGAGAGTTCTTGGTTTTTTCTTAGTCTTCTTTTTTTATTTTCTGTCAATATATAGCATTTTGCTCTAATATTATTAAAATTGAAGTTATTGTGAAAATTGTGTCTCAAGTCAGTTTTTTTAAAAATTCAATATGACACCAAATACCCTAATATAGTTAGAATAGTAGATATTATACAAATAGCTATGTACATACTTTTAAAAGCTCACAAACATGGTATAATATATAAAAAAGTTGAAATCTAGTTAATAGATTAGTCTACTGCAGATTTACAAAATAAAATCTTTTGTTTTGGGAATAAAATCAGAAGTTTATTTCAAATCAAGTAAACTAGTTGGATGATGTTGAGGAGGGGTTCATTGTTGTTATGACTACCAATTATTATTTGATTATGTTTAATCAATTTTCTTTGCTGGTGAACTGTAGATAAGAAGATTAATATTTATCCTTACCTTAATTTTACTGGAATATTCTTAGAACACCATGATAATTACATAGGTCTTGAGAATTTTTTGTTTTCTGTGTGTAGATGACAAAAGTATGAGTAGTGAAAATGAATACATTGTCGACTGTCTGCCTTAAGTCATCAATATGCATCAATTAATGGGCCTGTGATGCTCTCTAGAAATGAATGCTGATGGTGTTATTGTAGGGGGGGGTAACCAATCAAGAGACACTATAATAACCTGCATACTGGAACAGTATGAATTCACAATTATTGTTTTAAATAAAACAGAAAAGTTAATTGGATATTTACTGAAGTACGATTTTTTTATCAAATCTACACCAACAAATAAGACTAATGAACAGAATCAAAATAATAAACAAAATTCAATTGTAATTAGAACGATCTCACTAATCTACAAGAAAAGTTTACTTTACTTTCCTATCCAATATTCTTGAACAAAATACATAATAATCATTATCCATACTTTAAATATCCAAAATATTAAAGTCCTTTGTAAAAGAATCATATAATTATTCATCATCTTGTTGCATTATATTAATAATATGAAATTAAAGTATGCATATTTTTAGAATAAATAAATTCTAATCTTATAATTTAAATGTGTTGTATAAGTGCATTCACGTACAACCTAACATTCATACTTCAATATAATATATTTCATTGATAATCTGCAAAAGAAAAAAATATATACATAATAAAATATCAATATCCACAACTATTACCTAAGTGATATCAACTTGTTAATCACTTATGACGTCTTCGTGTCCATCAATCAAATAAACATTGCATAATATAATATACATCCATACTTCCACACTTAGAAATATTAACTTATTCAAATTATTAAACTATTTACTATAAAACTATAATATCATTAGTAATAAATTAATATTCATGTACCTATTCTACTAATTAAATAATATTACACTTAAAAAACTAAAGTTAATAAAATAAATTGAGACATAATTACATATATTTTCTATATTAATGAATGTTCTTTACAAAATTCAAATGTTTTTATTTTCCTGGAGAGTTTTCTTTTTTTAAAAATTTTCTCTTAAAGAGCAATTAAAACCCCCAACCATTGCTAAGTTCTCTTGTTCTAGTGCTTGACGATAAAAAACTTTCCCAAACTTGACACATGCGCTGTAAACTCCTTTCTGCACGATGAATAAAGTTTTTTTTTTAAAAAAATGAATGATAAAAAAAAAAAAAATTATAATATCTAAAAATCTACAATTATTGATGAAAATAATCACTGATCTACTTTGAAAAAGTTTGTAGAATAATAGTTCATTGTTTATATTATTCTGAACAGTGATTATTAAGATGATAATTAAACTATAATGTTGAAAAATAATATTTTCAAAACTTCTTTTCCATAGGATCCTTCATCGGCTTGGTGATGCATCTTATCCCGGCAACTTGACTACAGACAATCCGGATATGACTTTTTGTGCATTTTAAAATATTTTCATAAATTCAGTAATTGCTTATTTATAATTCCTCATATTTCAGGTTTATTTGTCAGGATAACTTATTATTTACTATCCAATTATAGTTATTTTCCATTATGATACAAATTATCGGTTTTTTTAAAATGAATTCTTGCAAAATGCGTATAACCTTATATAATTCAGGTTTTATTACAAATATTTTAAAATATTCATTTAGATATTGTTTATGACAGTTTTTTCCTTTAAAATATTCATAATGTTTTCCTTCAAAAAGATAAAACATTTATCTCCATAGCTTTATTTTCCATAAAATTTATTATAAGTTTGTCGTATTACTTATTGGTTTTGAATATGACTATCAGGCTACTAGAAAAATGCATTGTTCACTTTAATTTACAAGTAGCTTTTCTGTTAAGCTTTCTGCATTATGTCCAATATAATTCTTTGCTTAATAAAATAGTTCTCCTCATTAAGACCATTAATATTACATTAATAATTATCATTCTTTTAAAATATTTCTCAATGAGCATGTATTAATTGTTGGCATTTCCATATTTTTTACTATGAAGTTGTATTAAGTTTTGATGAAAATTCTGGTAAAGGGAACTTTAAATTTAGCACTGCATCCTTTTAATAAAAACTTATTATAATTTATTTACAGTACGCTCTTTTTGCAAATACTTTAAAATTAATATCCTATCAGTTTGCAAATAAATTATATGAGAGCACTAAAATTGACTAAAAATAAAAATTTAAAAAAAAAGAATAAATTTAAAAAATTACTAGCACCAACCTACAATTAATCATGCAGCAGTATTTATACCCTACAAAATACCTAATCTTATTGATGGATTTTGCTTTTCATCTGATACTTAATTTGCATATTACTACAGTATTGCACAATTAAATTTAAATAATAAAATATGACTCATTATTATTTTAAAATATTACTGAAAATGTTAAACTTAAATCAATTTCTATACTTTATTAAAATTAATTAAACATTTTAAAATGACTTTTTAAAACAATACTTTATCAATTTATCTCACCTTTTATTTTTAATATATCTATTTTATTTTTAAAACAAAATATTTAATTTTTACTAGCTGTATTCATTTTATAATACTATTTAAATACTTTATAATGACTACTAATTTTAACAGTTTCTCTTGTGATAGGCAAATAAATATATTCAATTCTATAATGCAATTTTTAAAATATTTTGAACTTTGTTAACACAAATACTAGCAAGCATGTGTGCATGACTGTATTATACAGGTCACATGACTTACAACTGAGACAGATTGTATCAAAATTTCTGCCTGAAAAATAACAAATGTTAATTGCAACAATTATTATATTAAATAAATAATATGATAATATAAAATTTGGAATAATAATTTTGAAAACATAGAATTAAATATAACTTTTCCTACTACAAAGATTACTTTTAAAACATATAATATTAAATATAATTATTAAATATAATTTATGCTTTAAAATATAGTAATTATTTAATTACAAGCTTTAACTATTAAAATTCAACTTTTAAAACATATTTTAAACATTTATTGCTACATTATTTGTTATGACCAGCTTTTCCAACCATATGTAATTAATATTTTTAGCTTTATTTAACCGTTTTAAGGTTATTTATCATAATTTTAGACATTATATATTTTTATTTAGCTTTAAATTGTACTTTTAAAATATTATCAATATAATATAATTATTACACAAAAAGAACATATCCTAAATTTAAATTTTTTTAGTAAATTGCTATGATGAACAAATTCTGACCTATAGAAAAGGGCACATAACCTCCCCCTTTGAATAAAAATTTTAAATTAAACATCTATCTTAATATTTTCCTACTCAATTATACTTACTATTTTTATTATCTTCTATAACTAGAATTTATTCTATACTATTGAAGCATAAACTAATATACTATTTTGACATAAAAATTTACAAAATACTTGAACACTACATCTATAATCTCAACTAAAAACACTTTAAAAATTTTTCTACACTTCAGAAGGGTATGGGATTAGTTATGCATCCCTTTTTCACCATCTGGTGTAGTCAACATGAGCACATTTTTTCCTACTTTGAGAGATCTTATATGGACCCTCATATAATGCAAGGAATTTCCTAAATTGATTTCTTTGAAGGTTGCTAACATGGGATGTTCTCTTATTATAGGTAGAGGTGTTTGAATTAGTAATATCTCATGTTTGCCATAGTGTAGACAGAAGGGTGTAAAACCATGAATTCATTGCAAGTGCTATTGATATAATTAACAACCTCAGAGAGTTTATGAACCCATTTTTATGATCATCGGCTACATAAACCCTGAATAATCCACTGAGCTTCCGCATAACACGTTCGCAGGGATTAGACTGCAGGTTTCTTATGGAGCTCATAATGTGTTTGAGGTGTTGAGTTCAAATCCACTCATTCCATCTACCAGATATAAAAGTGGTTGCATGATCAGTAAGAATTATTTCTGTCTTTCCGACTAACAGGAATTGATAATCAAGCATGCATTTGATTACATAATGCACGCTGGTTTTAGATACCGGATAGGCTGAGACTAGTTTACTAAAAACATCATATGTTACAAGTATGAATTTTTGACGATTGAATGTTAATCAGAATCATTATTTGCAATTCATTATTAATTGTTTGGGGGTTTGAACACAGATTTTCAACCTCCCTTCAGCTTTCCACCCTATCTTATACAACCCATACACATGACAACATATGTGAAAAAGATAAATGATCTCCAATATACATACTTCATGCTTAATCAATACTCATCAGTTGGTCCAGATCATTATCTCCCACACATATATACAATCAATGCCCAGTTTATATTAAGATAGAAAATCTTCAAACTTTAATGGACTGGCATCATTCCACATTCCAACTCTTCATCCATCCATACCATTGAAAATCAGATTTTCAATGATATGGATGGCTGGAGAGATGGCAGGTAAAGTAGACTGAAGTCTGTCCATTAAAGTTTAAGATTTGCTATTTTAATATAAACTGAGCACTGATTATATATGTGTGGGGGAAATGATCTGGATCAACTGATGAGTGTTGGTTTAGCATGAAATAAGTATATTGGAGATCATTTAGTTTATTCACATGTGTGGTCATGTGTATTGGTTGTATGACAGAGTGAACAGCTGAAGGGAGATTGAAAAGTTTGTGTTCAAATCCCCTATAATTATATCTAAACTTCAAGTATATAAATTATACTTGTACTAAAATATTACAAATTCACTTTTAACTAAAAAGTAATTTACAATTTTTTTGAGATTTGTAAATATAAAAATGACATATTGGAATTCAAAACATTCACTATCAGGAAGTGGTGAAGGAGAGAATGCCATATCTACTTCTATAAAATGTTATAATTCCTATCTGGCAAATATGTAATAGTGAGGGTTGACTTCTATTATATAAGCCAAAACCCTGGTGGATGCTAAATAAGTAATATCATTCTTCGAGTAGGTGTAAGATTATTTTAGGTGACAATGGTAAGGAGGAAAATGAGAGAAAGATGATTATATTTAAGATAAACAGTTAGCCCATTGTAATAAAAATTATTGCAGTGATAAGAAAACTAATAGGAAATCATTTTGCCTTACTTGTCTGTTTTATGAGTAGGTATACAAGATTGGTTCATATTTTGGAAGGAGTGGGAATGAAAATAAGAAGAAAGAATGGAGAAGATTGATTTTGCTGGATGATATGAGATGAGAAGATATATAAGGTATACAAGATTGGTTCATATTTTGGAAAGAGTGCAAATGAAAATAAAAAGAAAGAATGGAGAAGATTAATCTTACTGGATGATATGAGATGAGAAGATATATGTGGAATTAAAGATCTGGGCAATGATCAAGAACAGAATGGAGGAATTGGTGAAGTAGCCATGTGACTACTCTATAGACCTGTCTATAGAGCACAAGATTATCGATTGATTGATAATTTAAAGGTCTATTATCAGAACCTCTATATAGTCAGCACTCAAATGTGGTCTGACCTTTGTACCTTTGATTGTCATGTTTCTAATGATGATAGTAACTATTAGTTAAAACATTTTAAAATTAAACATTAAGATTAATGGGCATAAAGCCTACTTCAGTGCAGAAGCCTCATCAACCATCCAAAATAGAATAGAAATGATGAAATTAGTAATCTTCAGAACTTCCAATTGTTGGGTAGTGAAAATTTTAGTTTTCTGTATTGGTTTTATTCATTAGATAAGAATACTGAATGATTAGGTAAATTATTTATAAACTGGCTACAAAAAAGTAACATTTTAACTGTATTGAAAAAGTTCTTTGCCCAGGTTTGAATGCAAAATATAGCCATAGTATACTGATGCACTCTCAAAGCTATATAAAGTTATTTCTAGATATGATTTGCTACCTACAACTAATCCATTTACTTAATAAGATCAGTTTGAAATTTTTTTCTTAATGAAATTTTTTTTTTTTGAATGTTTGTGAAAATAGTTTTTTTTATGTGGGATAATGTAGAACTATTTCCATCAGCTAACATTAAACGTTGATCGTCTAAAAAAAATTCTATACTTTATTTGAACTTTTCTAAATACAAATAACTATAGTAATAACACACAAGTTAGTAGATAACACAGGTTAGTAAACTACACAACATTTCGAATGGTAAATCTTCATTTTTTTCAGGAGTTGCTAGTCTGACCAGTGACAATACTAGCATATGATTCGAACTCACGCCTTCAGATTATTGAACTATCGTTAAAGCAGCTCTAACCAACTGAGCTATTCTGTCAAATCGAACTTATTATTTAACTGTAATTTTAAAAATGTTTTTGTTTTAAAACCCCAGAAAGCTTTCAAGCATTAAAAACTGAACCTTTATAATCTTAAAAGTAACGTCACGAGGTCTTCGTTTGTACTTTCTTATTTTTAATAACAACAGGTAATCAATCTTTTTTTTTTAATCAAAAAGATAGATAAAGAAAATAAGTTTTTTAATAACTAAAAAGAAAATAGATTTTAAATTTAAAATAAAATAAAAATTTGAACTTCAATGTAAATTATTTTTTATCTATTATATGTGAAAGGCAAACAGAAGTGAAAAAAAAATCATCAATTTTTCATCCTCTATAATAAAGACGTATGTTTGTCCAACATTATAGTGACTTTGCGTAAATTATATGTTACAATAGAATATTGTTTTGTTTTTTTTTTTTTCGATTAAAACGATACACTTCCATGATTTCAGTGATCATATTTCATTCAAATATTTTAACAAATCAAAAAGCAATAAAAATTTCACGTAGATTAACTTTGAAAATGTCAAAATTGTTACCATTGGAATATATTAGATAAAGCAGCCTTAAAATATTCTACAAAAACATTATTATTAGCCATGTATTATATGAGCTAACATAAATTTGATAAATTAGTTTTATATTACTGGATAGTACTATAATATTAATTGATATAATGTTCGGTTTAATAATTATTAGTTCTTGGTAACCTTCAATCTATTACTTAACATATTATAGCCATTTAATTTTCTATAGATTACTTTTTTAATTCTTTGCTTTTAAATCTCAAATAATATTGATGTTAACATCATCTGAAAAAAGATTGTGAAATTTAAGATGAATAACTTCTTACATTAGCCCTCTATTATCTTACTTTTCTAAGCAATTGTGCCTATTCAGCAAATAAACTTTATAAATGGAACATTCCCCCCATATTTAGATGGTTTAAAAGAAAAAAATATATTTTCTACATTTTAATTTAGCCAAGTAAATGTTTTCAGAATATTGTCTTTACAAATAAATTTATGAATTAAAAATTAACTGGATTTATTTTTCTTACTTTAAAGAAAAAAATGTAAATGAAAAAATCCATGGCAATGTTCTTGCTGTTGTAAACATTTTTTGTTCCATAGTCCACTGAAAATAATGTTTTTTTTTTTTTTTTACTATGATCTTAATCACTTTTTTTTTTTTTCGAAAATAAATTACTTTGTGCTTATTATTGAATAGTTCTGAAATTTTTTATTGGTAAGTGTAATGAATTAAATAAAGGAAAATGTTTATTACTTGGGAGTTCATAAGAAGTTGGGGCTATTCTGGGATTTCCCATTCCCAAATATAGCACTCTACCAACTGCATGCAGTGAATGCATTAAATAATAATAGAATATCAGGTGCTGATATAGTACATACTTGATGCCATTTTGAATTTTAAAATCCACCCAAGAACCACACTGACACATCTAAGTGATAAATGACATCGATTATTAGCACATGGTTTCAAAAATGGCAGTTACAAAATCACAAATTTCATCATTAATTAAAAAAACAAAATGCAAAGTTTGTAATTGTCATTGGGTATTTAAAAATCAAAATCCTAATTTAGATCAATATTTATATATATATTTTTTCATATGTCATAGCATCTGCCGGGACGCGAATCCACATCCGTCTGCAACCAACAACTTGCTTGCATGGCGGGTGCGATACCTCTCGGCTGCAAGACAGTATTTATATTTAATTTAAAAAAGCACAATTTTCAAAAATGCTATTATTTCACATTTAATAAAAAGAAAAAACCATTTTCAGTGATAATTATAAAACAAAAACACATTAACATACATTATCACAAGTTACATAAATAATATTGGCACAAAGGACCATAGTTTGTGGGGAGGGGAGACGATGGTTTCCCCAGCACAAAGCACTGGTGTACATAAAGAAGGGGCTCTAAAATGCGAATTATAGTATATGCCAAAAGATTACAGCTTATAAAATATGAAATAAAGCATATTATTTTTATAAATAATAGGATTTTACTTTTTTCTTACCAGAAATCACCATGTGGTTTCAAATAATGGGGGTTACAAAATTGCAAATTTCATCATTAATTAAAAAAACAAACTGCAAAGTTTGCATGTGTCATCAAGTATTTAAAAATCAAAATCCTAATTATAATATTTCTAAAAGATGATAAAGATACCTGCTGGTGGTGAAAAGGTTAGTGTTTATGTTGTTTAAAAGTCAATACCTTTTACATTTGAAATACTCAACAAATTTTTATTTATTTATGTTATTATTCTTTTTATTTTCTAGCACATGTATTTTGATGGGACCTTCTCAATGGTAATTACCATCTATAGTATTTGGAATCAGCACTAATAAAATCTAATTATTTTCTTTAAACATGTTTGCAGGTTTATTTATTGATGATATGCAATCCTTTTAAAGTATTTTAACATGATTTTTTTATTAGGGCTCATGCCCCCCCCCCCACATTTTAAACTACCCTTGAGTATATGGAATCAGTAAAGCACATAAATGTAAAAGTATGAATGACTGTAAGTAGTTCTTTATGTGGGAGCTCTGCCCCCACACACCCTTTCTCTGAGTTTTCTCCTACCCACTGAGTCTGTGCAGAATTATTAAGTTTAGAGAAATGTATAAATTACCTGTGAAGATTTAAAATGAAATTGTTAAAATGTGTTAAAGGATAACAGACAATGCCAAACTATCACTAATAACAGTCAAATATTATCCCTTGGTTATCATTATCATCATCAACCATTATCAATCCACTACAGGATGAAGGTCTCTCCAAATTCAATCCATCTTCTCTGATTTTTAGCTTCTCTTCTCCACATCACCCATGCACACTTTCTTATTTCATCCATCCATCTCACATGTGGTCTCTTTCTGGGTCTTTTACAATCTCTTGGAACCCAGTTTAAGATTTCAATTGTCCATCTATTATCATCTCTTTTAGCAATATGTCCAGCCCAACTCCAAGGATCACCACTCTTTATTTTCATGATCAACAAATATCTCTCAATATTAGGGTCTTAATTCTAAAGAATCTACATTAAAACCCATCTATAAAATTAATATTTTAATATTACAAACAATGAGTGTACAAATAATAGTAAATATCATAAACATCAATTTATGAAAGAATAACTAACTGGCCCATTATCATCATAATCATTTTCAACCATTATCAATTCACTGCAGAATGAAAGTCTCTAGATTTAATTCAGTTTCTCCAATTTTTGGCCTCTCATCTCCATATCACACTAGAAAACTTCTTGAATTCATCTATTCATTTTACATAAGGTTTCTTTCTAGGTCTTTTATAATGTTAGAACCCTGTTTAGGATTTTAACGGTCTCTATTAGCACCTCTTTCAGAAAGGTGTCCAGCCTAGCTCAACAAGCATTGTTAGCCGAGAGGTCATTGCAGCCACCTTGCAAGCAAGTAGTTGGTTGCAGACAGTTGTGGGTTTGCCTCCCGGCCGATGCTATGACACATGAAAAAAAAACTTCAGTCTCTTAATTTTTTCAATGACATAATATTGTTTGCTCTCTAACTTTTGAAAAACCTCTTTTTATTACTCCTAACATACATCTCTCCATACTTCATCGAATGATCTAAAATCGCTATATTGGGATTCTGTTAAGTGTTGAAGTCTCACTTCCATTATATATGCTTTTAAATGGAAAATAAAATGAATTTTTATATATTAAATGAAAAGAAAGTTTATTTTATTCTTAAGGAATTTATTGCTCTAAAATTACAAATTAATATCAAGTATATGTAAGTATTTTTCTTCCGTGTTTTAAATTGTTCTGCTGTTGAGTCTAAGTTGTTTTGTGGTGTTGATGTGTATCCTCTTGACAGCAAGCTATATCTGTTTCTGTAATCATTTTGTTTGTCTTCTGTGGAGTGTGCTTGAAGCATTCTTATGGCGGCTGCTGTATGTGAAATAGATTCCATATCTTCTCTTATCTTAGTTTGATAGTTAGAGTTTCGTCTCTTTTTTCATTTTTGAAAGCTTCTGTAAAAAGAATGTGTTTTCATCCCGTTATATATAATTTATATTTTTTTCATTTATTGTTTTATAATAATATAATAAATCATTTTATTTACGGTTACGTTATTATAAGAAATAAAAATTTGCAATGAAAGAAGAGATATTATAATTATCAATATTTTATTATTAGTAGTAATAGTAATAGTATGTATATATTTCATTTAAAGGGGGGGGGTCACTTAAAAAAACTTGTAACATGTTGGGAATAAAAGAGAACTAATATTAATCCATTTCAACTCTTTTAACTAACACTTAAATATATATACAATTTATCAGTTATTAATTTAGATTATTTATTCATGTTTAAAGAGGATCTTATCTCTATATTCTAATAATTAATTTGTATTTCAATGAAAACAATATTTTTTAATTATGTGTTATATATTTTTCTTGGTTGGGAAGATTATTTAGAGATTAAAATATTTTATGTATGAGAAAAATTAAGCCCAACGTCTATTTTTTGTGCTCATATTATATAATTTTTTACACAATTTTTAAATTAAAATATTTAACATTCTATCTTTGTAATATCTCATACTATATATCATTGTTTAAGTATATCCTGGATGTATTATAATAAAAAAGAGTTAGGATCATCATTATTTTATGGATATACTTGCTGGTACCTGGGAAAAAGTGTCATGGATTTTAATATTAAATAAATTTGAAAATAAAATTTATAAATATTAGGTGACTAGTGAAGAAATAGACTATATCATTTGAAATGTAATTAATTGGTGAATGATTCATAATGAATTAGGTTATTTTACACAAATTTGAAAATAAGAATATAGATAAAAGCCCTCATGCTCTGTTACATTTTGCATTAAAGATTCCATGCAAATAATTACCCACATAATCATAATATCTGTTACATTTTGGCCATTTGGAGAGGGATCCAAATAGGAACCTATTATATTACATATAAACTGTAATTATATTCCAAATAATGGTAAATAAAATAAATTCCAATATAAATTTTAATTATTAGTAGTACTTTCAACCATATTAATAATTATTTTCAATTAAACTCCATTTTGAAAAGTTTAGTTGAAAATGATTATGAATATAGTTGAAAGTACTACTACTGATTAAAATTTATATTGGAATTTATTTTATTTACAGTTATTTGGAATATAATTACAGTTTATTATAATTTCTTTTTATTAGCGAACATTTATTGTATTATTGTGTTACATATATATAGTATTTGAGTATGAGAAGAAAATAATAAAAGGAAAAAAAATAATGATTTAAATCTCACTCACATTTTTATGATTTGAGAAAAAAAAAGCTCTGAGGAAATATTTGTTATTGTAATGAAATGTCAGCTATTTACTATTTTATTTTTACTATATAGAATCTCCCAAGAATAATAGTATAAAATTATCATTTATCCATGACAATATTAGAATGAATATATATATTTAAATACATGTATATTGTCTATACTAAACTTAATATAATTATAAGAGATTTGAACTCAGACTTTCTCAAACTCTTCACAACTATCCAATCCATACATGGGCATGGCAATAATATTGGCATTATCAAGGGCTTTGAACATTTCATCATCAGATTTTCAATAATATGAATGGCTGAAGAGTCGGAGAGCCGAGAAGATTGAAACTTGTTTATTAAAGTTTGAAGAGTTGGAGAGCTGAGAAGATTGAAGCTTGTTTATTAAAGTTTGAAGATTTGCTATCTTAATATAAACTGAGCAGTCATTGCATATATATCTGGGAGATGGTGATTTGACAACTGATAAGTGCTGGTTCAGCATTAAATACATATATTGGAGATAATTTATCTTTTTCACATGTATGTGATCATGTGTATCAGTTGTATAAGATGGATTGGATAGTTGTGAGGAGTTTAAGAGTCTGAGTTCAAGTCCCTTATAATATATATATATATATATATATATATATATATATATATATATTATAATGAACTTATATATATATATATATATATATATATAACACTGGAATAAACTCCACAATATATGAAAATATCAATATGTAAAAATATATAATAGCAATAGTAAGGATATGGTATGATTGCCATCCTGAATAGCATTTTCTAGTTAAAATGATTCTAAATTCAATAAAATACCACATGACTCCATCTTGCACAGTATTTGTAAGCATTTTCGAAAATCAATAAATTCCAGATGGTAGTACTTAATAAATTCCTATCCAGTGCTGTTCCATCCATATCCCCTGACCAGTTTTTAATTTCAATCTAGTGCAATTGAATGTTTTGATCTTAATTTAACTAGTATAGTTAAAGATATATTTGCTACTTAAAAAAATTGTAAAAAAACTGGAGTCAAATAGTGTTTTGTTGGTTTTTTGATTCTGGCCAAAGAATATAGGTGCATACAGTTATTAAAATTATGAGGACATCAAAATGAGCAGATACCAAAATTATCTTAATGCTACTTTCAGATTTTATATAGCCCTTAAGACATATCAAATTATTATAAAGGTCAAGGTGATCTTTTTAAGTCTTTAATCAGATCATACAACTACAGGATGATATCTTGAGCAAAGTACTCTATCAATGTTTTTTTTCCAATGCTTCAATTGCTTTTGCTTTACAGTTTTCTGTAGGTCTTAAAGATTTTGGTTTGCAACCATTTTTATATAAACGAAACTCTTATCTTCTTTCCGGAGTTCTTTATCCATTAGGATAAATGTAAAAATCTTAAGCAGATTACGATTTAATTAATTTAAGTCTATTTTAAAACAAATTAATTGATTATATAAAAGCTTATTGAACTTCACATTAATTAAATTCCTTTCATTTTTTGAAAGATTTTTAATTTCGATAATAAATATATTGATTTATTTAATTTCATAAAACTTGTTTGAACATTGTTTTTAATTATATATAAAGCTTCATTTTACTTTCCTCTTAATTATACACAATTACATAAAGTTTATTTTTAACTTTGTATTTGATATAATTACATAGAACTTATTTCCATTTTATTTCTAAATAATTTATAATATTTTACTAATATTTAAGTGTTGTATAAAAAAATATAATATAATCCACTTTTATATATTTTATAGAGGGTTTGAACTCAGACTTTCATACGATCCTCAACTACACACGCTATCTCATACTGCTGACAAACTTGATCACACACATGATGAAAAGATAAACAATCACCAATATACGTATTTTGTGCTAAACCAGCCCTTGTCAGTTGGTTCGAGTGCTGGTTTAGCAAGAAATGCGTATATTAGTGATTGTTTATCTTTTCAACATGTGTGTGATCGAGTGTGTCAGAAGTATGAGATAGCATGTATAGTTGAGGGCCGTGTGAAAGTCTGAGTTCAAACCCCCTATATATTACATATTAGAGTGCAGTATGAAAAAGCCTGTACTGTAGAAAAAATATATATTTTATATATTTTTATAAATTAATATTCTTCTGTTACTTAATCATTTATTATGTTAATCCTATTAACAAACTTATCATTAATTTATGTTCAGTATTTTGATCATTCAATTGGTCAACTTATAGAGTAAAAGTTTCCAGGATAGTAAGAATTCTTTTTAACTTTGATTTTGTCTAAAATTTAAACACATGTTTGTGTTTGTCATTATTGGGAATAAAGCAAGAACATTCCACAATAATTTTAAAATAAAATAAGATACTAGAAGATAGGTATTGAACCATATCATGAAATGAATGTTATTCAGAAACTAAACACTTTGGAGAGAGGGTAATAAATCTCAGACACTGTCTTCTATATTACAGGAACACCTGGTGGCACACAATGATAATGAGAGATTCTTCCTAATATAATAAACCCTAATGAAAAGGATTCTTTTACCCACTGACTGCTACAATATATATATTAGGAATAAACATGGATAAAATTTAAATAATTCTCCACTTTATCTTAACAAATATTCTAATGTTCCATGTATTGAAATGCTTGGAGTAACAATGAATCAGAAAGAAATAAAACCATGATATTGGTGCAAATTATTAAAGTCCTTTCACTATCTCTATAAACACCTAAAAACCCTTTGTTGACTATGGAAAAGCTTTCTATAATATAAAGTAGTCCTGCATCCATTAGATAAATTTCAGAAAGATTTAGAAATTCGTGATGCAATAGCATGATAATGAAGACATAGCTGAAGACTTCAGTGGTCTTTCTTTGAAGTAACCTTATGTGAAACAAAAGTTAACAGTAAGTTTAACCGATGAGTATGTTGTGAGCTTTTATTTCTTTAGAGAATTTTTTATTATGTGTGAATGTTTAATTAAATAGGTGCACTTGTATTATAACTTTTTTAATGAAAGCATTCAAAAAGTATTCTTTTCGTAAAATTAACATTATATAATTGAAAATCTCAGAAAAAGTTTAATATGTGGCTTGATGACTGCAGCAAGATATTTAATTTAGCTATCTGGCATAAATTGTGGATTGCTATTAGCACATCAATATATCTATCTTTGCTCCCAAAAGAAATTTCTAAACTTTTAAAAAGTATGGATAAAATGGAAACTCCTGCATAAGAGAAACAAAACAGAAAACCATACATAAAATTAAAAGGACACTGAATATAGAAAATTCTAGCTAAGACTAAAACTCCAGGTGAAAGAGAACATTTTTACGTAAGACTAAGACTATAGCTAAAACAAAAAATAGCTGTACAAGATTAAAAACAATAGCTTATATAGAAAATTCATACATAGGACTAGAATGTATAGCTAAAACAGAATCTTTTTTACATAGAAATAAAATTACAGTTAAAACACAATATTCCTATGTGTTTTCTTGAAGGTTTGTGATGATAGTGTTTTAATTGTATTTTTATATTGGACTATTTCCATCATCTAATATGAGTACTGAATGTCTTTAGAAAAAATTAACTTTATTTAAATATTCCAAATACATTCAACTATTGTTTTGAGAGGTATTATTCTCCTCTTCATCTGGAGTTGCTGGCCTGACCAGTGACACTACTATCATGGGATATGAACTTGGATCCTTAGAATATTGAGTATTGAATTTTAAGATAATACTCTAACTAACTGAGCCACAGTATTGAATTTTAAGGTAATGCTCTAACCAACAGCCATTGGTTCAGTCATTTGGTTAGAGCATTACCTTAAAATTCAATACTCAAGAATCTAAGGATCCAGGTTCGATTCCCATACTATTACTGTCACTGGTTAGGCCAGAAACACCTGAAGAAGAGGGGAGAATAATATCTCTCAAAACATTGTGCATATACTAACCTGTTTGGCATGCTATTACTAACAATTGAATGTATTTGGAATATTTAAATAAAGTTAAACTTTTCTAAAGACATTCAATACTCATATTAGATTATGGAAATAGTCCAATATAAAAATACAATATTCCTATGTAGAATTTAAAGTCACAGCTAAAATAGAAAATTTCCTATAGATGAGTAACACTACAGCTATAATAGAATATACTGACACAGACTGATTTCATATTAGCAAAAAATTAGATCAGCAATTGACTGAAGGCAAAAGTGGATGCAGTGTAATGGGTAAAACATACTTATGTCAGTAAATTTATAGCCAAAAGTAAATAAATATATTAGGAAAGTTGTAGAATACAAAGATTTTTGTGACAATCAGCTGCAGATTTTTAAATGCTAGTGAAAACATACATGTCATGGACAGTTTTAGCCCCCTTTATATTATTTATCATTAACAAAGAATTCAATAGTTATAATATTTATTGTACGGATTACCATTGAGCAAACGTGTAATGAAAATCTTTAAAAAATCTATGTTTAGGAACATATATTTTAAAATAAAGATTAAAATAATTTAAACTATGATGTTCCTTCTACATTACATTGGTCTATGGATGTAAAAGGTGGACACTGAAAAAAAAATAACAATAAGCTTTTAGTGTTGCTAAAGTTTTTTGAAAATATCTTTGTCAGAAAAAAAACCTATTAAGTAGATATTTAATCAAGTTGGGTATAAATTTTTGATTGATACATGTATGGTCATATTTAAATTGTCTCATTGTAAAAAAGGCATTTCATTAAAAAAGAATGCAATGTTTTGAAAATTAATGGTGATAAACAAAATGCATTTCATTAAAAAAAACTTTTTCATTCATTCAAGCAATATAATTATTTTTTGAAATATTAAAAATTCCATTTATAATTAAAAAAATTAACAAAAATCAGCAATTTCTATTAAATTCATGGTTTGTTATTTAATAGTAAGTACTTCCTGTTTATCATTAGTAAATGTTTCATTGACTAATAATATATATATTTAAATAAAAGTTGAATGTATATATACATCAAATACTTATTAAGATATAAATATTTAATACATATGAATAAATAAACAAATCATGTGTAAAGTTATGTTTTTCAATTTCTCAAAAGCCAAAGTTAATTTCTCACAATAACATGCAAACAAAATACCTTTTCATAAAGTCAGAATGTTTGATCATTTTGAATTAAACTTTGATGGAAGATACTGACATTTAGTTGATTTAGTCAAAATTAAAGATCAATTATAGCATATTTTAGATATAGTATTTGACATCAAATAAATGCAAAAGATATTCACAATTGAATCATTTTGAATCTGATTACAGAAATAATGATACTTTAATAAGATGGACTCAAAAGATTAATGAATTCAATAACCATAATAATTAATGTTGCAGTTGAGGAACCTTGATGAGGTAATTTCTGAAGTTGATATTTGGCTCCCAATAATGCAACAACTGAAAATGAAAAGCTGGAAATGATCCTATTATGGTCAGATGTTAAATGCTTTTTATTATTAGTCCAATGTTTTTAGGGTCAAACTTTTGGGGATAAATATGAAAAACTGTTTAAAAAAACAATAAACAATTCTAATGTTTTGTCTTGAAGTTTTATCCAACAGTTTCCCAAAATCACTTCATCAGTCCATGTCATATTTTTAATAAATACTGTGATGCCTGGTTTACCTACCATACAATTCTCATAATTGAAATTAATTTTTTCTGAATAATTTTTGCAGTATTTTTTTTACCATGACCATCTATGATAACATTACATTCTGATTTTAAACAAGATTATACTTCAAATTACATCAGTTTTAAATAAAACTGTTAAGCAACTGCTCACATTAATACAACATTATATATGTGACCAGTTTGTATTAATTTACAACCAATGTACTCATAAGAAAAAATTGAATTTTTTTTCTGTAATATACTTCCTGTGCACTCTATAAAATATAATTACAATTATACAATTGTTATAGATTTTCCAGTATTAAGATCTCAACACCAACTCATTGTAAATCACAAGATTTTGAGAAGGTTTATTAGTAAAGAAAATAGTGGACTTAAACAGTAAAGAGCACAACAACTTCATGCTCCCAAATCAGGATGCCTCAGATTGACCTATATAAGTAGAAATTTAGGTTAAAGATAAGACACTGCTTTTATCTTTATAAAAGTTGCTATCTTGTGTCATGGTTTGTGAATTTTCCTCTATCGGCAAAATAATATTGCTTGATTATTAGAAATTTTAAGACACATTTGTTACAGGTTAAAGCCTGTTTAAGTATTTACATATACTTTCTGTGCATTCTATAAAATATAATTACAACTCTACATAAACATTCTAATTATTAGTTATATATTTTTTAAATACAAATAAGTTAATGTTTGTCTCCTAGTAATTATATGAATGACTGACTATTCCCTAGAATCACCTAACACCAGATTAATTTTTGTGCTTTTTATGGGCAGTAGTGTCTCTAAGGTCAGTTCACCAAGCATATGCTCAGAGCCCTGGGGAGCTAGTGCCTTAAAAAAGATTCACCAAACAGGAAACATATTTGCCAATTTAAATATAATCAAGAATTTTATTAACAATTCTGACAACCACTGTTGAGTCCAAGTATAATTCATCAAAATTTAAAATAATAAAAAAATATATTTAAAATTCACAATGGCACAAGAAAAACGATCAAACCTAACATTGCTTTTCATAGAAAATAAATAATGTGAAGAATTAAATTTAAGTGAGTTAATAGATAAATTTTCTGAAACTAAAGCAAAAAAAAAAAAGTTATATTAATTTTGTTTTTCTTTTATATTAATGTGTTATAAGTATTATGAGAGCCATAGCTTGAAACTGGTCTGGCAATGGGGGCAATCCTAGATAAATATTTCAAATATGTTCTCCTGTGGCATTTATCATAAAAAAATTAAAATAAGTTTATTTCAGAGCTATTAGCGCACTCTTTATTTTATATATTTGTAAATACAAGCTATATAAGTTATGTGATGTATGACTTGATTTTATTAATATTATAATTTGGCTGTTAAGGCTTTGGCTATACCAAGGCTATTAATATATACGGTGTGTCTGAATTTAGTTCAGTACGATATTGCTATTTCAGTTGGAGAGCTAAATTTGAAGACATGTAGATGTCTGAAAATTTTAGATCTACTTAATAGTTAAGTATTAGATAAATGCTGAGGTTGAGTTGGCATTTTAAAACTGATGTCCTAGCTCTTCAATGAAAAGAGCCATAGCTTGAAACTGGTCTGGGAATAGGGACAATCCTAGATAAAGATTTTGAATGCTTTCTCTTGTGGTATTTATCATAAAAATAATAATAATAAAATACACTTGTTTTGAGCTATTAACACACTCTTTATTTTATATATTTGTAAATATAAGCTATACGTCATGTGATGTCTAACTTGATTTTATTAATATTTAGGTAAGAATAAATGTTGTACATGTTTTTTTCTTGTATTAAAAATTAAAGATTTTATTTATTTATTCAATTTTTTATTTACTGGGGTCCTGCTCCATGTTTGTGCCTAGGGCTTCAAAATCCAAAGGGCAGCACTGCTTATGAACATTTTCATTATTATGGTAATGAACTTCCATTTTCTCATCACATACCTACCTTATCTTTCATCATCATCAATCATTTTGAACAACATAATATTTTTTAATAAAAAACATAATCTCATATGAAATCATTAATTATCATATAATTATCTTATAATTCTATTAATATTAGTCTTATATAATTAAGTTTCCAAAAATTAATTGTATTAAATTTTAGTAACAATAGCAGCGATTAATTTTTTTAACAAGCACTGATGTGATGTGATGTGATGCACTGTGGCTTCTCCTTAAACGAAGTCAAGAATATCTGAGCAATTATGCCCAGATAAACTTGTTAGCGATTTAATTTTCCATTTCCCACTCTAAGTTTTCTCATATTCTGCTCCATCCCATTTCCACAACATAATCTTTGTCAACTCTATGGCCTTTGTATCTAAATTCCCCTTATCTTTTACCAAACCCAGCATAAAAACCAATAATTCACTTTCTGTATAATCACTTTTTTCATATTTATTCTTCCATAACTTCATTATATATAACCTTTCTATTTTCAAGCATTTACATTGAATTAACAACTGCCTAATATTTTCTATTCCTTCCTTACATAATTTACAAAATAAATCACCCATATTTTTCCATTTACATGTATGTTCTCTTGTTGCTAAAGATCCCATTCGAGCCTTAAACAATAAACTACTTTCCTTACTATTATCATATATTAACTTGCACCTAATATTCTGTTTATTTCTATATATATTTAAACTCTTTTTACTCTCCATACTATTTCTCCATCTCTCTAACTCCCTATTCTTTATTAATAAATCTATAAACTTTTCAAGCACTAATGCACTCTGGTGTAATATCCATTTTGTAAACAAAAAATGAATCTACTTTTATTTGCATTTTCAAGATCTCATATATGAAAAGTAGATTGAATAATGATCTGACAAAAATATTCAGTTGTTTGGTTATAATAGTGCTAAAATGATTCAACATTGGCTCTATCTTATGAATAAGATGATTTGAATGGTGTTGTATAAAAAGACATACTTACAGTTTAGAATAGACCAATAACTCTTCAATTACTGATGACATAAAAGCTCTATTAATGTTTCTGAGAGTATCTGGGATTAACAAAATCACTGCCATCTATTATAAAATTGAGTAATTACATAATGGAAGTGCTAAGTAAATCTACAACTAGTGTTAGTCTACACATATCCCCAGACAATTTCTACCTTATGGCCTTCAACATTAATGAGCTTGGGTCTTGATCTTAGCCTCAATGTCCCTTTCATCTAAAAACCACTTTTTACTCTTATTTTTACTATCAAGCTATCAGACTAAAATTTGAACAGCTTAAAGTTTTGAATCCAAGCCTATTTTGTTTAATATTTGTATAATTATGACATTAATTCTCTAGTTATATATTTAAGTCTTTTCAGTTTTGTGTCACGTGATATTTTGGTTTTAACAAAAAAAAAAAGTTTTGTGAATTGGAAACTCTTAAGACCAACTTTTAATAAATTTTTTAAAAGTACAATTTATGGCATGTGATATGTTGGACTATTTTCATCATCTATGAGTGAATGTTGAATGTACAGAAAATTTTAAACTTTATTTAAACTTTCCAAATACAAACAACTTGTTAGTAATAACAGTAATTACACAACGTTTCGAGGAGTATTATTCTCCACTCTTCTTCAGGTGTTGCTAGCCTGATATGCACAGTGACAGTATTAGTTCAACTTCTATGCGAATACTGTCACTGTGTTTATCAGGCCAGGAACAACTGAAGAAGAGTGAAGAATAATACTATTCGAAACGTTGGGTAATTACTAACCTGTGTTGTCTATTTGTGTGTTATTACTAACAAGTTGTTTGTATTTGAAAAGTTTAAATAAAGTTAATTTTCTGTACATTCAACATTCACTCATAGATGATGGAAATACATATCACATCTAACAATATACCATCATCACAAACTTTCAGGCAAATACAATTTATGGTATTTAATTTAACTGAACTGGCTAACTTATAGTTTAATTTATCAATTAGATTTTAAATTAAAGACTAATATTATTTAAATTGAATTTTCGTTTCCTTTTTTTTAAAAAAAAAAAACCATCAGTGCACCAATGATGTTTATTTTGTAAAACTTTGTTCATTTTGTACTTTCTTATAATGTAAACATGATTAAATACATATTGATTTTATTATTTTAATTTATCA
Source organism: Epiperipatus broadwayi (assembly GCA_028023455.1). Lineage (NCBI taxonomy): Eukaryota > Metazoa > Onychophora > Udeonychophora > Euonychophora > Peripatidae > Epiperipatus > Epiperipatus broadwayi. The sequence continues at coordinate 77,415 of JAQFVV010000254.1, forward strand.
GACACAGCTGCTGTATTGTAAGGCTGCAAATATTTTGAACTTTCTAATAAAATAATAATTATTTATTTGTTTAATATTCTCATTAGTATTTTGTTTACTTAATCAATTTAGTTTTTAAGATCAAAAAATATTTTGGTTTGGTAGCAATAAAATACAAACTGTCATGTTTATTTATCTCTCTACAATAAATAAATCCTACTCGTAGACGTTAATGTGTTGTCACATGGTCACAAAAAACGATAAATTGTCTTGTATGTGGTTATAGTAATTGCTTTTAAATGCTACCTATATATATTAAATTATTACAATTCAATCTAAAGGTGCCAAACTTCCTGTACTCATAACTATAACATTTTACTGATTATTAGTATTCATTTACTAGATTAGAAATTACTACATCATTTTAGGCCAGATGTACATTTTGAGCTTTATTTACTATTGGAGCAAACGATCTGAGTAGTTGGCTTGTCGAGAATTCCATCTTAGAGGGTAATTTTTTTTTTTCAGATTTCTTTTTATTTAAGTGATTAAAGAATGTGTGGGGAAATAAAAAATTATAAGTACATTTAATATATATATAAAGAATTATCCCATCCATATATTAATAAAACAAATCAGAACAAATTGTTACATTTTCACTTACCATTGTCAAACTTCCTCCACTTACAACTTTGACGCCATCCATTTCAGATAAATACTATAATGATTATTACTAATCATTATCGAAATTAGAGATTATCTCTAGCACAGATCTAAACTTTAAACCTCAGTTAAAAATTAATATATCTGTTTTTTTTAATTTTACACACGCGGAGTTAGTTATTCACCTTTCTCTTTCCCATGTTGTCATATCTGATCTTGCCTTCAGAAGTGAATTAGCCCAGATTCCTTCTTTATCTAAATAGATTGAGCACTCATTGTCACTAAACAATATGTAAAAATGGGGATAACCAATGTATAAACATAGTTAAAGGGTAAAACATAAGTATGGCCAATATGTAAACATGTGTATAAAATCCTACTATTGATTAATACGGGCCTATAGGCAATAATGCTCTCTGAATTCAATTGCTGTCATAAGGTAGGGGATCTGGGAATAAATAGCTAGCCTTTTTGGAGGCAAGCCAGAGACATAGGGAGATAATGTCTGTCTAACCTGAATGACTAAACATGCTCCAATTGAAAACACCTTCAACTGTGATGGTGTTTCTACTATTGTCATTACTAATATGTCTACACAGTGAGGCAAGTCCATGATAGGATTGGAAGCTGCTATGACTATGGCCGACTTGAGGCAAGCTGTCCAGTGCAACCAGAAGAGACTTGACTAGAACTCACAAGGTAAGCTAATATATATAGCTGGAAGTGAGTCTGGCACAACCATCATAGTATTAACTATGCTTATTTACATACACCTGTATTTATTGAGTGTTGATATTTTTTATTGATATCACTGTTAGTTTGAGCCTGAAACCTGCAATTCGGTCCAAACACAACAGATTTGCTGCACTCAGACAAAAAAATATATGTATATTTTTTCCCACGAGTGGAAAAATGCAGTAAATATGTGAGTATGTAGTTAGACATTTATTGTATTAAGATCACTCTTCTGTCTGAATAAAAATCAGATTTGGCAGTATGGAAAAAATACATGAGTGCAAAGAAAATAGACTCATCATACTTACAAAATGGTGATAAAATTATATCACTTAGATCTTCCTGAATATAAAAACAGATTCATAAAAAAATGACCGCAAAAGTAATAGGTGTGTCAATTAAAATCATAAACCAATCACGAATGCCTATCTCATAATAAAGCGATGGAAGCTCCTCTAGTGAATTTTGTTGGGACAGTTACAAAGAGTAGCTGTCAAAATTAACTCACAAAAATAAAAAATAAAAATCAATACTTTGTTTCTCTTACAAAGAAATGAAGGAAAATTAAAAAATGGCTAATTCTGTTGACTCCATGGAAGCTTTTGGTCCAGCCCATCCTGATCAGTACTGGTTAAGCTATGAAGAGTGATTAACATTTTACATACAAGCTAATCAGATCAAGAAGCCTGAAGTAAAATTAGCCACAGTAATGACCATAATAGGTCCTCAAACTTACAAGATACTGAAGTCTCAATCTAGGCAGCAGACCTAGATTTTGACAAAATGTTAACAATTCTCACAGATTATTTTTCCCCAAAACCCTTGACAATAATGCAGAGATATTATTTCAACCTCTGCATGCAAGAACAGGGGGAAAAAGCTAGAGAGTTCACAACAAAAATCCGATCATTGGCATTAAAGTGTGAATTCAAAGATTTCCTGAATGAAGCACTTCATGATCATTTTATTTGCAGCATAAACAATCACAATTTAAGACTTAAAATGCTAATGATGCCAGATTTAGATTTTGAAACAGCTGTGGCCCAAGCAGTACTAGCAGAATCAATAGCTAGTCAGGCAAACCCATTAAAAAAATTACTAAGTATGATGTGCAAAAAATTGAGCAAAAAATTGGGTCAGTCAGACACTCAGTCACCTCAGATAATTCAGCATCAAATAGTCTAAGGCATTGCTATAGATGCAATGAATAAATGCACACACATACAGAATGCCCACACCACTATACAATATGTATTGTTTTGCAAGTGGATTGGACATATAAATGCTGCATGTTTGAAATTAAAAAAACAGACAGCTGATATAAGAATGGAAAAAGCCATTCCAAGAAACAGCAAAGGCAATTATAAGAAAAATAAACAAGTTGTCTGTATAAATCATATTAAAGACAATCAGTCTGGATTTATAGATTATACAAGTATTATAATTAATGATACGCCAGTTACAATGGAACTGGACACAGGGTCTGCAGTGTCTATTGTTTCAAAAAAGACCTGGAATATCATTAATAAGAATAATGAATATTAGTTGTATTCTTAACAGCAAGTCAATCTCAGACTATCAGGGCAATAAAATAAAACTGTGGGGCCAAACAACAGTTAAAATTACTATGCCTCATAAGACTATATATACCTACCAGTGGTAGTGGCATCAGGTAATCATGGTAATTTATTAGGCCATGACTGATTTAGTCATTTAAGCTTTGCAGTGATAAAAGTGAACCAGGTCACAACATTAAGCAAAATAAATCAAAACATGCCAGCAAAGAAAACCCTTCAGTGACCTAAACCTGAAGGGCCCTGGTCCAGACTCCATGTGGACCATACTGGCCCATGGAAAGGCAACCTGCTAACAAATAGATATATGTGAACTAACCTGTCATCCCTGAAGCCTGATTCCAAATGCATACAAAACGAATATAGCAAAATAAAAAGTATAAATAGGCACTCAGGTGCTATGTAGAATATACTATGGATCCATAAAATGCATACTAGCAGTGATTACACAACTGAAAGGACTCTACACTATAGTAGTTCAAATAGCAGATGGGTTTTAACATCATCACCATCTAACCCGACTGAGACTGAATCACAGAAAAACAAATATATCTAGTGAAAATGATGACCACCAAACCAAAGACAGCAATAACCCAGGCAAATACTCAGAGACAAGCCAATCAAACAAGAATGATGAACAACACAACAAGAGCAATAAGCCACATCATCCAGCTCATCTCAATGACTACATTTTCCAGGGCTAAATTTAGTGAGGAGGAGGGATGTCATATCTGACCTTTCCTTCAGAAATGGACTAATCCAGATTCATTCCTTACCTAAATGGATTGAGCACTCATTGCCACTAACCAATGTGTAAACATGCGAATAACCAATGTATAAACACAGCCAAAGGGTAAAACATAAGTATAGCCAATATGTAAACATGGGAATAAAATCCTACCATTTTATATCATAATAATGATTCATTAAGGGGGGGATCTGGCAATAAATAGTCAGTCTTTTTTGAGATAAGCCAGAGACAGGGAGATAATGTCTGTCTAACCTGAATGATTAAACTTGCTCTCAGTTGAAACCATTTTCAACTGCAGTGTTTCTTCTACAGTCACTACTGATATGTCTATGCAGTGAGGCAAGCCCATGATAGAACTGGAAGCCGCTATGACTACGGTCGACTTGAGGCAAGTTGTCCGGTACAGCCAGAAGAGTTTTGACTAGAACTCATGAGGCAAGCTAATATATACAGCTGGAAGTGAGTCCAGCATGACCAGTACAGTATTAACTGCATTTATTTATGTACATCTGTATTTATTGAGTAGTCATATTTTTATTGATATCACTGTTGGTTTGAGCCTGAAATTGTAATTCAGACCAAACACAACATCACCTACTTATAATAACTCTGAAATGATCAGAATAATATGAATCCAAAGTATAAACTTACCTGTCCAAGATATAAAAAGATATTATACACTTAATCTTTTGGCAGGGTGGGTATTTCCATTGTTTTCTCATATGACACTTTTTGTCATTATTCAACATTTAATTTATATTTAAAATGATATTATATATTAGAATTCAATAAACTGGATTTGATTTGTCAGAAATATGTTGTTAAATGAAAAAAATAATAAAAAGTTATGTTTGAACTTTTGTAAATTATAAATTAAAAAAAAAATTATAAAGTGAAACATATAAAGTGTAATGTAATTATTAAAAGTAAATTTACTAAATCTTTGTTATTTAAATTTAATTTGCAGAGTCTTAACAAATTTTTGTTAAGTTATGATCTTATAAAATCCTGTTATGAAATTAAAATTGCATTTATAAATTATTAGAATATTATAAAAATTTTGTGAGACCATTTTTACAGGTATGACAGTGATAAACACTTAAAGGTTCCTTTTATTGTTACTTTGATTGTCTTAACTTCTATTTTGATAAATGAAGCATATTAAAAAAAATGTAAACATAAATACAGAGCCAAAAGTCTTCATAGAGTAGCAACACTCAATGTAAGCCAGAGCAAGCTTGTGTAAGCATAAGGAGTGGTAATCATGTGGAGAAAATGTAATTACTACAAAAATATTTTGTAAAAATAATCATAAATATTTAAATTAACAATAGAAATAATACAATTTTTTTTCTGATCATAAACAACAATAGAATGACTAGTTACAAAATTGTTGATATACCCAAAGTCAAAGAATCAAATAATCAGTTACCAATTAGAGTCCTTCAAAGTTCTAGTTGGCACCTTTGAAGCTTCTTGGAATATTCTGTGTACTGCCTGAAATCTCCAAAAAAAAATTTAAACTAATAAATCAGTGTGAAATTTTTACTGTGCACTTAAACATGTGAATATAATGCTGATGTGATGTGATATGTGATGTGATCTGATACACTGTGACTTCACCTTAAACAGAGTCAGGAATCTCAACAACTATGCCCAGAGTAACCTGTTAGTCACTTTACTTTCCCTTTCCATTCCCCACCCCAGGTTTTCCCATAATCTGCTCCATCCCATTTCCACAACATAATCTTTGTCAACTCTATGGCCTTTATATCTAAATCCCCCTTATCTTTTCCCAAACCCAGCATAAAAACCAATAACCCACTTTCTGTATAATCACTTTGTTCATATTTATTCTTCCATAACTTCATTATTTGAACCCTTTCTGCTTTCAAGCATTTACATTCAATTAACAAATGCCTAATATTTTCTATGCCTTCCTTACACAATTTGCAGACTAAATCACCCATATTTTTCCATTTACGTGTATATTCTCTTGTTGCTGATGTGATGTGATGCTAGGCTTTTGTTGATTCATAGTGACACCTTTAGATTTTGTTTTGAACGAATATATCAATATTTAATTTAGTTTTGATTTTTACCATCAAATGAAAAATAAACTGGCAAAATAGTTCTGAAGATAGTAGAAAAAGAGTAATTTAAAGTCAAAGCACAGTAGTGCCATCACAGAATTCCATGAAGCACTGGTTATCATTATCAATTATGTATTTACATATATGATATTAGAAGATTTTAATTTATTTTATAGAAATACCACTTCTCCCTTAGATGGATGGCTTTTTTATTTAAAAAAATGAAATAAAATGTTTTGATTTTGAAAAAAAAAAAAAATTGTTAGCAATAATAATTAGGTAACTACGATTATGTGTCATTTTAATTAAAATTTTACATACAATAGTTTAAAAGTAGAAATAAATTTCTTATTTTAAAACTTATATACAAAAAATTTACAATTTATAAATAAATTTGAAATTAATAACTTTTTAATATTTAAATTCTTTATTTTAATTTTATGATAATAATTATATTTTCTCACTTTTTATGGTACTTTACAGATCATACATTTTATATTTATGTAATCTAATGGTATTGTGAAAATTGGAACTTCAAATAAATGCATAAAAACTCATTATGGTTTATGTGGGAAGTCAAAAAGTTAAACTAAAAGTTTAAGAGTTATCGTTTATATATGCAAAAACTGGAATATCACAATATTTTTCACAAGTAAATTATTTTTTATAAAAATGTATATCCAAAGTTTTAGATTTATACTCAAAAATCTTTGTGCTTTTTAATTGCTTTTATAATCCTAATTTTATTGATTATTTTTTTACAAAATGGATGCATATTGATGTTTCCTGCCTGCAAGTATCCTTACACATCAAGGCAATAGGGTATTGCAACCAAGCAACAAACACTTACTCATCATCAGTAATAATTGACATTATTTGTTATCGCAGCATCATTTATTCTAACATTTTTTGAGAAATTTTATAAAATTTAATAAGCTTTGATATTTATAACCACTTTTATAATTTTTATTTTTTTCTAATTATCTATATAAAACTAGAAATATTTGATTATGCACTTTAAAGATTTGTCAAATTTTATAATAAAGCTATAAACATCAGATTCTTTTAAATTTTGTGAATATGCTTTAAAAAGAGCTGCAAATTTCATTTTAAGTAATTATTAAAAAAAAAACAATTTTACTTTAAACAAAATATATTCGGATTAAGATTAATAAAATAAACCATATATAACTAATTCAACTCACCCATTAGACATGGAAGCTGTTTATGACAAATTAATTTTGCAGATCCAATACTAATGGAGTGCCAGTTCCTCCTTACTTAGATAATAATTATGATTTTATTACTCACGCATTTCTAAAAGAAAAGTTAGTTATAAATAAATGAAAATAACATAATCCCTTTCCACTTTAACATTTTCTGCTGAAAAATCACACACCTATATATATATATATAGGAAAATATTTGTTCTTAAAATATAAACTGATTAAAGTGTTTCTAAATATATGCTGTAATTAGCATTAAAATACTTTCAGAAAAAGAATAGAAGCGACTTCTTTGTAAATTATCAGACTAATTAATTAAAAATAATTACGATTAGTTAATCTATATGCATATAATTTGATTGATGGCAGTTCTGGTTAAGAAATATTCTAATTGCTCTATTTATAAATAACCTGTCTGAAAGGAGTGCAAATTGTTTTTAGAAAAGGAACAATTATATTTATTACATTGTAAAAATTAATGTAATGATTAATTTAAAATAACTATAAAATAGAAGAAATATATAACAATATAGCTTATTAGAGAAAGGTTGCATTCTTGTAGATGTGTATATATCACCATTATAACCATTTTGAGCATGATTATCAATCAACTTTAGAATAAAGTTGATTTCGAATTTAACTTACTTTAGTTTTTTCTTTCTGCATCAATCTAGCAGACTTTCATTGAACTATTCCTCATGTGCTCTTTTTCTAGGTCGTTAACAATTTCTTGCGATTCATAATGTTGTATATTACTATCTCTTTTATGTAACTCAATACCAACGATTGTTTTCTCTTTTCTGGGTAATGGCAATATCCTCATAAAGGTTCTGGACATTTATATCAATAAGGTATCCTATATATTTTAAATTTAATATTTATTTATGCTTTAGCTTGCTTTTGATGTGGAACATTTATGTGAATATATTATCACTTTTAGTATCATGTCTATTTTTATTGTATAATCAGATACTTATGTGAGCAATTGACATTTGTTTATCAAGATGATAGGCTGAGCAAAACCAGTAAGTTATTAACCAATCAGACTAAGAATGTTTTATGTTTCCAAATAATATACAATTTATATCAGCAAATCACAACACTCTTCTATAGAAAATGACTTAAAACATATAAATGCTATTCAGCATAAAAACACACCAATCCCTTACACTACACAATTATATGTTAGGTACTATCTGAAACATAGTTGTACACTATAATTATTCTAAATATAATTGAGTGTTATAAGAGAATGGTTGGTTTTTATATTGAAAACTATTTATCAGTTTTAAATTGTGCCTGCAAAAAAGCTAAACATTCTCATTCATAATTCCACATACAAAGACATATATACTGTGAAATATTGATCTCATTTTATAGTTAAAGATCTACATACATAAACTGCACTTATAAGATCTAGAAAAATACCACATGTGAGAAGGATGGATGAAATAAAAAAGTATTCTGGGATGATATGAAATTGAAAGACTAGAGATTGAAGAAAATGGATAGATCATGGAAAGACTTCTATTCTGTATTGAATCAATAATGTCTGAAAATGATGATTATGAAGTCGCACTTCTTAAGTATTTTTTTTCTCAATATGCTCAAGAAAAATAAGTGAGTTGCTCGTAAGTTTTGAGTTTTGAAGGCATTATGATGGTACTGCTATCATTTTGTATTTTCTGTGCTGTTTTGATGTTATCTTTAGCATTAGTTTAACGATATGCTTTTTTACATAGAAATGATACTTTTTTGTAGCAATTAATTGTAAAAATCCTTATTGGCAAATTAAGTAGAATTTCAAACTTTTGATTGGTCACTTATAAAATCAGCAGTAAAACTATATTTGATTTAATTTAGTTTCTAAAATGTAAATTAATCATATATCAGATTATGAAAGTATACAAAAGTTTTTTTTAGAAAAATAAATTTCTATTTGTAATTGATAAAAATAATCTATAGCAGTCAACATAAAAAATATTTTTATTATCCAATTATAAATTGTAGCTGTATATTATTGATTGCTTTGTCAATTTGTTTTCTTGTAAAAGTAAATATTTTCTACTAAAATTTGAACTATTCTTCTAAAAACTTTCATAAATATTTCATGAAAAAAAAATGTAAAAAGAGAATAGAAAATATATGTTTTCATTTTCAAAATTAAAACAAATAAATAGAACTGTCAAAATCATTGAAAGACACTCTCCTGCTGAGAGAACAAAAAACTATTAATTAACGACTTTGAAGGTAGTTACTTGCATTATTTTAATAACATTAAATTTAAATATTATTGATTTATTTGTTCTAAAAGTATCTGAAAATGGCAGCATTATTTAGTATTGTTTTTCCTATAAAATGAATGGAAAATCAGAAAAACATTAAAAATATCTATTACAGAGAGACTTAAAGCTGTGAATGCCATGACATGGTCCATGCTGTCAAACTGTTAAAAAAATCTGAAGATATCACTATTTTATAGACCTTATACATATATCATTAGAAATTTGAATTTTAAAGCAAGCTGACAATGCCCAATTTGTTATGAGCTGACAATGCCTGATTGATTCCTGATTGGTTATATTATAATACAAAACAACTAACAGCATCTCTGATTGATAGGTTGTTTGGCTCCAGATATTTCAGAGTGAGCTTTATTGTTTCAGTATTTTCAAAAGAAAAATTGTATTTTTTAGTAGTTTATTAAATATTTAAGCTTTCTTATGCAACATATTTGTAAAGTATTTATTTTTAAGCATAAAACTGTCTGGTTATAAGTTCACTTTATTTGAAGTAGTTGCTTTTAAAAAGACAAGTTGTAAAAACATAATTGTTACTTTTTATAAATCTCCACATATACACTCTAATGCAAATTTTTTATATAATTTTCTAACAGTTTCAACTGTCCTGCAGTTTTTATCAGAGCTACAACTGTTAGAAAATTATAGGAATTATATAAAAAAATTTGCATTAGAGTGAATATATGGAGATTTATAAAACTAAGTATAAAGGAATGCAAAAAAAGTAAAGGAGAAGATAATAGAATAAAAGCATAATTATAATAAAACAGAAGTTGTTTTTACTGACTAATAATAATTGCTTTCATAAATACCAGTGAAGAATTTTTTGTGAAATTTTAATAATACTAAGTTTAATTAAGACATATTTTTATTCTTTTATGATGTCTAAACTAAAGTTTATTTCCATTTTTAAAATGGAAGTTAAACAATTAATATTGTGTTCAATAAGTTTTATGAATAGACAATATTACAATCCAATAGGAAAAGAGCATATGTCATTAAAATTGTCACCAAAGTCTCTCAAATAAGAGTGTGAGAAGTTTGATTGTAAATGAGCTAAGCAAATCATATGTTTCTAAATTTTGGTATAATCAATCTGTTTAATTTATATATTTTATAAATTAATAAGTTAATTTAATTTCTTTTAAGAAATTTTGTGTTTTCTATTTTATAATTAGATTATGTATATATAAAATAAGAACATGTTGTTCTCTGTTTTGGGTTAAACTAATTTACAGATTAAAGTATTTAAAGTAAACAGGAGTAAATCCTACAAGAATGTAAAAACTTTTTATCATAAAACAATTTTCAAAATCAATCAAATGAAATTAAAAAAATAGTACTTTACAAATTGTGACAGATGGTTGGTAAATCTACAGAGAATTGTAATAAATGCAGAAATCAACAGACATAATAAGATATATTATAACAGAAACCAGTTGCAAATTGATAGAACAAAAAGAAAAATACCTCTGTGTCAATTATTTACCTGCTTGCAAAACTCAAGTCATTCTAACTCCTATAACATTAGTAAGTTAGTAGCATGATTAAACAGTGTATGTTGAAGGCTGGTTACCTTATAAGTAAGAAAAACCTAATAAGCTATATAAGTAAATAACCACCTGTTAAAACTAATCATGGAGATCTTAATCATATAATTGAAGATATCTTGGAAGATTTTTAGTATTTTAACTAGAAAATCAATATTAAATTTACCTATAAGTAAAGAAATATAAGAAATGTGTATCCTAATAAGGTTATCAAAAATAATAACTTTTATCATCATCATTATAAACAACTATTATCAATACACTGCAGCATAAAGGTTTCTTCAAGTTTAGCCCAGTTTCTTCAATCTAGCCTCTCTTCTCCCATCATCCCAGGGCATATTCTGATTTTATCCATCTATCTCACATGTGATTTCTATCTAAATTTTTCACAATCACTTAGAATTCAATTTAAGATTATATTTAATATCTCTTATAATCTCTTCTAGCCATATTTCCAGCTCAAATCCACTTTAGAATCTTAATTTTTTCAATGATGTCAGTAATATCTGTTTGTTCTCTCATTCATGTGTTTCATTTCCAATCATTTCTTGTTATTCCTAACTTACATTGGTCTTCTGTTAAGTGTTCAAGTCTCAGTCCATAAGTAAGAACTGGTAAAATACTTTATTAAAAACCTTTTCTTTCAAACACATAGGTACCTTTTTTTAAAATCAATATTAAGTTATTTCTAACAAAAGCACTTCATATAAGTTTAATTCTTCAATTAATTCCATCCATTATGCTTCAATCTATATTGATAATCTGACCAAGGTACTTGTAGCTGTTAACTTCATCTAATTCACCATTATCAATTTTTATTTTTTTTCCTTTGAGAAAATCCATTGAACTTTACTTTAGACTTTTTAACATTTATCTTTAGTCCTCTTTTTTACTTTCATCTGATAACTCTTGAAACATTTTATGAAGCAAAAATAATCATATTATCTGCAAAATCTAAATGACCTAAATAATCTCTATTCATTTTTATTCTCTTAGTTTTCTATTTTAATCTACAAAATACTTATTGTATAACTAAAATCCTGCAAATATCACATTTTAGTAGTGTATGATTTGTTATATGTGTGATTTGTTATACTTTATCCTGTATGGTTTAGGGTAGTTAGTAGAACATCGATTCTGTTACTTGCAGGCTTGGCACTTAAACTTATGAACTTCTGAACAATAAAGCCATATGAATTTTTTTAAATTATAGTTTTGATAAAGTATGATATATTTAAAGCTAATTGTATTAAGTAGTGATCATGCTAATAGCTTGACATTCGGCTATAAAAAAGACCAAAATTATGTTTTTGGTCACTATACACTAGCAAGACCACATTTAAATTAAAGGAGAAACTATTTGGCAAACTGAAAATCAACTTGAACAATAAAACTGAATTTAAAATAGCTCTTGTTTATAAAAAACATTGTCTATAATTTACTAAATAATATGGCACCATAATAATAAGCTGATTCTCATTGATTACTTATCATGAAATCTAATGAGTAAATATTTGCTGATAAGGATGACCCTACAATGTTTGTAGAGAATAGTAAATGTCACAATCATAAGTAACAAATAAATAAATCAAAATACAACTTAGAGAAAAAATTGACAATATTATTATCAGTGATGTCATGTATGTGAAATTATTGCTTGCTTGAACATATATCCTTGAAGATGATTTGATCAGATTAATGGTTGGGTATATTTCAATAAAATATCACATGATCTGTCACATGATTGCATTTTACATATTTCTGTTTTACTTTCACCTTGTCTATTCCACTTACTGTAAGTTTTGATAAGTAATGATAGATTCATAAAGATAAATAATAGTAGCTGGAAGAAGAGTACATGAGATGCTAAAGGTACAGGTGTATTCTTCCAGGATCCAAAGTCATTCACTGCTAAAATCCATAAGATTGATAGGGTATTTTGGATAAGATAGCTCTGGATATCATTTGGCATTTATTAGTTACTAAACCTTATAATAGTTGGCATAGACCAGGTGAAGAAGTATGCTGGGCATATTCGAGAAAGTGCAATTCCACATTTTTCTTTTGTGTATTGATGAATACCAATGATACATATTCATTTTGAAAACTTTAGGTTGATAGAATATATAAATAATGCTCCTTCCTGCTTTTGTGATAATTACTTTTTTAAATGCTGTTAAAGATACCAGATGTTTAATTATTTTGACGGAAAGATTTTATTCCACTTAAAAATAAATGGGAATATTAATTCTTAGTTATTATAAAAAGATTTTGATGTTAAGTAAATAATAATCAGGGACACCATCCCTAATTATATAATGAAAATACAGATTTTCTTTTTTTTTTTTTTCATATGTCATAGCATCGTCCGGGAGGCGAACCCACAACCGTCTGCAACCAACTACTTGCTTGCAAGGCGGCTGCGATGACCTCTCGGCTAACAACGCTTGACAAGTACAGATTTTCTTTTGACTCAATGCATGAAATGATGCATTAAGTTTAAAACAAGAAAAATATCAACGTCTTATCTGATAAGTCAGTCATTCAAAGATTATATTGTTTGTTTGGATAGGTAAATTCATATATTGAAAAAATTCAATTATCTTTAAGAGAATTGATTTATTTCATAACGAAAAATAGTAGAATTAACATATATTAAAAGGAATTTAATTAAAAATAATAATATAAAAAATATCACTATTTTTTTTTCTGTAACTAGAGGATATGTTTTGATCCCATCCTATAACGGATGATATATGTTTTTTGATTGGATGAGAGTGAAGGCTTAGACAGCTTAATAAAGATGATCAGGGTTCGTCAATCTCCTCTGACAAAATAATAATAATTTATTTTATATCAGGCTCATTTCATTTATGTCTCTACTTTCATTTATTGTCATGGCGATTATATTAATGTGAATTTAAAAAAATAGATCGTCATAACATACACACACATACCCAAATTAATGTGAATATAGATAGAATGACAACAAATTTAAAATGTCTTATAAATTATTACCGTTTGCTTGATAAGTAGTTAATAGTTATATGGAAATATTTCTTATATATTAATAAAGTATATTAACACATGTTGAGTAAAAAAAGTAATAGACATATAAAGAAAATATGTACCCAAAGTAGAATCAAAATTATAAAATATTATTAAATAGTCTGATTACAGCATTGACACTTGTTGATAGTATTAAATGAATTATAATTACTCAAGTAATAAAGTTTGCTAAAACAAAGCAATAAATGTTTATTTTATAGATTCAATTTACTTCTGACTAGTTAATGATTATATAAATAAATAAAGGGAGTTGAATCAGTCTCCTTTTCATCTCAAACAACTGACACACATGATCACATATATGTGAAAAAGATAGATTGTTCCCAATAGACATATTTATATATGTATGTGATCATGTGACAGTTTTTTTTTTTTCCAAAATATTTATTAAACAAGTACAATGTTTACAGTGACAATTATGTATACATGGTAAATTAAAAGGAAAGCTAGAATTACAAACATAAGAACGAATTACATGATTATAAATAAATAAAAGATAGTATTATTCTGGGCAAGAGGTAAACCCGAATACCTGGTTTACTGTTAACACACAAGTAGACCAATTAAGCTCACCAACTCACCTAGACAAATTGCCTCACACTACGGAGTGGAGGATAAATGTAGACTAAAAATCCTAAGTTCAAATTCCTTTATTTACCTATATAAAATATTTAGTATACTAAAAGAATAGGCTAATTAATAAATATATTTAGAAAAAGTGCTATCAAACTAAGAACAATTGTTATAGCATATATATAAGAATTATATAAGAATTCGCACTTTGCCGTTTCTAACCAACATTATTTAAATAATATTAATATCTGGGTTTAATTCAGCAAGAAGACACTTGAATTTTTTTTTTGCCACTGGTGTTTAGCTTGATGAAATATTTTTAGGGTCAATTTTGTTTTATAATAAAAGTTTTAATGAAGATTGTGTAAAACAATGCATTTTAGCTGATGAATAGCATCTTTAAGATCAGGCCTTTTCCAATGAATGGTTCAGAATGTGATCATAATTATGCACCTAAAACCAGATCTTTTCACAGATGTGTGTACAGAACTGCTAATGGCTATATCAAATGTTTAACTAAATTAGCTCTCTCTAATGAATAGTATTTTTGTAGTATAATTTCCAGTACTCAATCTCAAGCAAGATAAGGATTGGTTTCTATTCACTTTTAAAACCTTGTGGAGGGATATAATCATAAACATAGGAACAAAAATAAGTAAAAAAGATCTATATTCCCCAAGATGCACATTTTGTGCTGAACCAGCATTCACTCATTGGTCCAGATCACAATCTCTTCACAAGGTGTTAAAAACATATAGAAAACAGTCCCTACCTTGTGCGAAAGTGGTGTAGTAGAACATACACTACAAAAATATTATTCATTATTGGGTAATCATTATTTTAATGAATGATAAATAAAAATTATTAATATAGCTCTATATACTCCCCTCCCTCTTTTCAAATAAATTATGCAGAGCTTTTATATATTCACTTATGAACTCAAAAATCTTGTTTATCAAAACAAGAAAAAGAAAGAACATAACTCTATTTTTTCTTTACATTTTAATAGCAATTATATTGCGCTTCAAACGCTCGTAGGTGAAGTTAGAAAAATCGTAGTTAAATATGAGGCTTAGTGCTTTCGAGGTCTTTTAATCTCATATTCATAGCCCAATAATTAGAAACGTTATTTTTGGCTACTTTAAAACTTAATAATAGTAATAATCCTCTCTGGGAGTCTAAAAAGTGTACAATGAAGCAAGATGGGGAAACATGTATATGTCAAAAGATTTTACATCAATAGGGCATATATATATATATATATATATAATGTCAGAACAAAGATTGAAATAAAAAAAATACTGATGCAAACATTCTATCATGATAACAAGATCACCAAATCATGATGCTCTTTCTTTAAAGGTTTATCCATAATAAACAAATATTTGAAAATGAATTTATTCTCTTCTCATTACCTTATGTTAAAACCATATTTAGTACATAGATTTAAAAAATCACCTATCAGCATTTACTATCTCGAAAGGATCGAAATATTCATGCCTGATAATTTTATTACATTCAATCTACTGCATTGAATTATACCAACAACTATTTACTTTAATAAAGTATTCAATCTCAGTTTAGATTATTCCTACGAATTCTCTCTAGCTAAAAAAGAAAGTTGTTACAATCAAAGAATGGTCCTCATTCAAATGGTTAAAGCAACAGGTTTTCCATATATTGCTAATAAACTTAGAAGAACAAATGAAAAAGGTAGCAAAAAGGTATTCACACTCAATGTAATAGTAATGATAGATGCAATAAAAATATCTACAACTGACGTTTCATTTTGAAAATAAAAATATAATAGACTCAAGAATTTGAATAAAAAATAAAGCAAATATTTTTGCAATGATTTAAAAATATCTTACAAAATAAAAGGAGCGAAAATATGGATCATAAATAGCTTTATATAAAATATGGTGGAAAGTACCACAGGATAAATAAATAAATAATGATGAATATAAATATCTGTCAAATTTTGTTAAACTTTTATATAAGAAAAAGACTTTATTTAAATAAGAAAAGAATTATCCATATTATTAAAAAGTATTATTTGAAAAGACAGATGAATACGTAATTGCTAAAGCAATAAGATTATAAAAAATATAGCGAAAGAAATATTTTTTGATAATATCATAGACTTAAAACAGTGAATAAATGTACGCATTTTAATGTGAACTTTTTTTTTTTTTTAGGCATAAATGATCAGGTTGAAGGCGTTTTGCTCATTTTGTGAGATAGTCTAATTTATTAGACATGCCAATAATATCCAGAATAATTGATGGTTAAAAAAGAAAGATATGATCAACAATGATTAAGATGAATTCCATCAACATAGTAGTAAATGCTCCAGAAGACTACATTAATTTGATGAACCTCATAAAAATTATGCCAAAAATAATATTCTAAATATAGTTATTGATTTCAATAACTATATTTAGAATATCAGTGATATTTGCTTTTTGTTACTTTTATATAATCCATGTCTATATAAAGTGTGAAATACAGAAGTAATTTCTACTTTGAATAAGTGAACCAATGAATATTTAACACTGGAGTAAATTATAAAATAGTATAGATAAGATCCATCGAATTAGTATTTTAAAAGCTTTTACAAATACATGTAAAATAATTTTTCTATTTGTCAGACATTTATTTATAATTATAGTTATAAAAGATAATAAAGTAAAACAGCATTTTTTATTCTTAAATAATTTTAAGAAATATTTAAACATCACATGATCACTATTTTGTATACTTACACAGGCTGTTAATAACAGTAGCAAACTCTACCTACAGTAGTTAGGTTGAAAACATTATTGGGTTTTCATTTTGGATTTCTAGCTTTATAGTTAACCAAATAGGTAAAAGGTGGCTTCAGGAGGGTTGCATTAGATCCTAAGATCTAGGTGCAGTGATCTCAGATTCAAGATCCTTGCTGATGAAGCTAGAAACTACTCTGGGGATATTGGATAAATAGACACTAAATAAGGATTTTATGTACAACCCTTTCTACATCCATTGATTATAAAGGCTTGCACTTGGTGGCATTACTGTATGGATTCTTCTATTACTATTAACAGCCTGTGTATGCATATGAAATGATGATCATGTGATGTTTTGATGGTTTTATACCTATCCTGTTTATAGGATAATAATGATTGTGGTTTTTAAAAAAACCAAAGACACCAAAATGTATAGATGCTGAAATGAGTTCAGATCTATATGATTATATAAGTCTGGAAGAGCTTGGGTTGAAAATCCTTCTTGTGTTTTTATTTTCAACTCCTAGCTTTATAGTTAACCAAATAGGTAAAAAGTGGCTTCTGGAGGGTTGCATTATATCCTTAATATCTAGGTGCAATGCTCTCAAATCCAAGGCTCCTCATTGATGAAAGCCATACACTAGAAATTCATCTGGGAATATTAGATGACTAGGCACTAGATAGGGATTTTATGAACAAACCTTCCTATATCCATTGATTACAAAGTCTTGCACATGGTGGCATCGCTATATGGAGAGTTTGCTAATATTATGAATATTTAAATATATAAAGAAAAACACATTTTAGTTTCAAAACATTAATTAACCCACAATGCCTACAATGTGGTACAGTAATATAAATGCTATAACTGCTATCTTATCCTATTGCTAAGAAGAGTATTTGTTTTATATAATTATAATTTCAAAATATTTATATAAAAAATATAGCCATAAAATTACAAAAATAAAAAAATAAAATTGTGTATAAGTGGATTTAGTTGACTGCTTTCTTATAATCAGTTTTTATAATGAAATAAATTTGCTTTTTATTATCATAAGCATTAATTACAAGAAATTTAATTATGGTTGGTATCATTTGTTTTTTGAAAAGTTTATTTACCCTCTATAACTCATTGGAAGCTTCAATTACTTTATTTTCATTTACATGAAATTTGACTTATTTATTATTTACAAATAGCTTTTATAATATTTAACTTAAAATGTAGAAAAAATAGTAATCATTTGCAAAGATGGAAGAAAATTGACTGCTGTTTAGTCTACAAGTGGTTTCACATACCACTAAATCTAAAAAGGAGCATACATTTTATATTAAGCAAGCTAAATTTCAAACTAATCTGATTTTTGTAAAATATAGACTGGGGCAAATACCTGTTCAATTAAAAAATTATATGAAATTAAGGTAATTGAAAATTTATACCAGTATGTAAAACAGATTGTAAACATTGAGATTTAAAAACTAAGTATTTTGCTGTGATCAGGTGTGTCAGCAGTATGAGACAGCATGAATGGTTGAGGGTCATGTGAATGTCTGAGTTCAAACCGCCTATATAAACAGAAACTATAAAAAGCCATAATATTGATAAACTAATACTTTGAGCAATTAAATTGATTTTGAACAACAATGTAAGGAAGACTGAAGTAGTAAAAGAATTAAAAAAGTAAAATAACATCTTGTGAATCTGTTTTGGAAAGTATAATTTTAATATCATGGCTGGTCACTTCTTTACTCAGTTATTGTCATTCAGTTTTAGATCTGTTTGCTTTTAAGTTAGTGTTAGTTCTGTTTTTAGAGAGAGACTATTATAACATTTATATTGAAGCTAATAGTACCTAACTAATCAAAAAGCACTTGATATAAAATAATTATCAGACAGTATTGTAGAATCAATCAAAATAAGTTCGAAAGTAATAATATAACTTTTTTATATCTTAACAACATGGAACCCAATATCATTTGGTGTTTAATCAATAAATGTAGCTAGAACATCATTCCATGAATGATCTATTTTCCAATTCCTCAGTACACAACTGGTTATTGTATGATATTGAGTTCAGCGTAAAGAATCTCACTTAACTGCCTGTTATGACTCAAGATGATCAATGAAGAAGGAATGTTACTGTCTGGATAAGAAGAAAAATTATAACAACAACAATTATTTAAATAATATACACTAAAGGGATAAAAACAAGCAGTTTGAGTAATAAATATATTGTCTTCTGAAAATAATTAGAGAATTCAGAAAAAATAACTCAAAATATTGCAAGATTGAAACAAACTTTTTTATCATATCCTCTTATACACTTTAATGCAATCTTTTTTTATATATAATTTCTTCTTTATTTTGCTTATAGTTTTGACTGTCCTGCAGTCTTCATCAGTATATTCAAATATTGCACTTTAATTTTATTAATCCTTCATGTCTTTTTGTCTTTTCTTCTTCATAGAAGTTTATTATTCTTATATCTTCTCCTTTACCCTTTTTTTGTATTTCTGTTCACATATTCATATATATACATTAATTTTTTTTATCATCTCCTCAAGAAGAAATTATAAAAAAAGATTGCATTAAAGTGTACAAGAGGAGATGATAATTTTTTTTTTAATATAGATGAATATATGAAGAGAAATGCAAAAAAAGTAAAGAAGATATAAGATTGAAGCAAATGGATCTATGTAATCAATTAACTGTAAGCAAGTTCTTCAAAGGAAAATATGTGCATATATTAAAAAGATATCTTTTATACATATGTATAGACATGCACTGCAAACTTAGATTTATCAAACATTTCTTTTTTATTATTTAATTCTACCAAAAATCACAATTTGAAATAATTGAATGAAAAAAAAAATCGTTTTTCTTTATATATTTTTATTTTTTCGTATTTCATTTGTTTTATTTAATTAATCTCTATTATGTGCTGGTCAATCTTTTCTATACAAACTTATTATTTAGCCTAGCGAAATAATTAGATTAATTGTTAATAAATTTTATTGTAAAAAAAGAAATATAATATAAGTGAAAGCTTAGAATGATTAAATTATATTTTATTTCAAACACATTTTAATTTCCAGATTTTATTGTACTAAGATTTATTTCAATTATCCATTGAAGATTATTATTACTAAAATTATTTTTATGTATTAATCAAATACATTTTCTCTCTGGAATATACATTATTTTTCTACATATATATGAGGACGCCAGTAGAAGAAACCGGTCTGGGATTGGGGATATTCTGCCAAGCTTGTTAACAGCTTATTTGCAAGTTCTCTATATAATATATGTGTATGTGTGCACACGTGTTTGCGCACGCATGTGTAATTATCTATGAACTCATAATCCATGTTTGGGATTAAGTCTAGTAATAAGATATAAGTGTATGTGGAAGAGTTGAGGCTAGAGCTGTTTTGGTGGTTAATCAATCTAAAATTTAGATTATAGACATTCTGAGATAAATCAGAGTTAATTTTATTCAACATTGCAAATAGATATTATAAAGTTTTGATTAGAATAAATCAAATTTAAACATTTAAGTTTTATCTTCCAGATATCTTACACCTATTATTTTTTTTAAAAAAGCTATTTTTGAGTTTGTGAATAATCATTAAAGTTATAAACTCTGCAGAATGTTTGACCCCCAAAATTGTGGTTGTCTGTAGACATATTAATTTCTAAGAAGTTTTAATGAAACCCATAAACACTTTATAGCTTATGATGTGTAACTCTAAGAATTTAAACCTATTTGTATAACAAACCAATGTGAATGCATTCCTAAGATAATTTACAGGCTAGATTTCTAAAGAATCATTTAAATAAATCTGTAAATAATTACCACCCTTTGTTATATCAATTCAGATTTGTTTGTTCTAGGAATAGGTTTATATTCTTAATATTACACATTTAATATACCATATTATTATTTATATGCTCATTAAAAATCTTTAAAATTTCATCTAAATTAATATTTGAAACTGTATGTTGATTTGGTTAATATATTTTTAAAAATCACCACTAGTTGAAAATTTCAGGACCTTCGAGATATCAACATCTTTTATCTAACAATATAGATAGGCATTGATATAACAAAAGGTGGACATTTATTTGCAACTTTATTTGATATGTGAGTATTAGTTCTGCAACATAGAAGAGATAGGAGCCTTTTCATATTCACAATAAATGTGTAATCTTGCAATGACATCAAATTGAAAAAAGTAAACACTGCGATTTATATTGAAAACATATTTCTTTTTTTCAAAATGTGGTTTTCTTCATGATATTTCAATATTTATTTCAGTTATTGTCCAGATTTCTTTCTGATAAGATCTATTGCATTGTTTATATTTGTGAATAACTTTTTCATTTGATTTTAATTGAGTGAGTGTAAAGTGGGGTTCACTCACAAACCATTGAAAGACTATGGGATTCCACAATATGGTGAAATAAACAGCAATGAGGGACATCAAGGCAACATTTTGACTCATATTTGCCTGAATTTATGTGGCATAGATTACACAAAAATTATGACACATTTTTTTGTGTACTCAACAATATTAAAGAATTTTTTCCACCAGGTTGAAAAGTGGCAATAAAAGTGTTATAATTTATATTTTTTTATTGTTGTGAATTTTTTTTTTTAAATAAAATTTTATTAGCATTTTTGAGGAAAATCATGACACACCTTGCAATCACATGCCTATTTGGAGGTGAGTGAGGACATTTTCAATTCAGTTCTCCATTTTCTGTTGTAAAATTAAATTTCAATTTGACTGTTTGAACGCGATGAATTCCTGCTATTTATTACAGGGTAAGTAGCATATGTGAATTTTTTGTGTATAATATTTAAAAAAATTATAATTTAATTATTGTTTTGTGCATATGCAAAGTAACATTTGGTAGTTGTGTAATGGTGTCTTTTATTTAATATATTTTTGGAGGCCAAGAAAATGTAGTTTTTAAAATAACAAATATTTGGTTTAAAATGTTTTAATTACCCATTTCTTCTTCAAAATCATACATATGTTTACTTTTTTTTATAGTTGTAGTTGTGTGTGAACATGTTATTTTTAGCCCTGCAAACCAGTATTTGACATGCGCTGCCTTTTTATATTTGTGTCAATCTGTGATAACTTTGTAAATCTTGTGAAAATTTCATGTTCAAGATCCATGTATACATTAGTTTTTCACAGATCTTGTGAAAAATATTGTGTACAAGATCTGTGTACACATTATTTTGGTCAGATCACAAGATAGTAAAGTAATCAGTGGATTGAAATGAAAGTTGAAAAGGCATGGCATGACTAATACTGTATTACAAGACTAATAGTTAAACAAAATTTTACCAGGATAATTACAATTTGTCTACAGAGAACATTGGATTTCCACCAACCAAGAGAACAAGCTGGATTTAAAAGTGGTTTTAGCACAGAAGATCATATTCAGGTATTGAGAGAAGTTATAAAAAGGACAAATAAATATGAGTTGCCATTATGCTTTGGATTTGTAGATTATGAAAAGGTATTTGATCCTATAAACATTTCTTCAGTGATTAAAGCATTGGATCATCAAGGTGTAGATCCAGAATGTTGTCATATTTTAAAGAATATTTATAAAAATGCAACAGCAACAATAAGATTACATAATGATACTGGGAAAATCAACATTGAGAAGAGTGTAAGACAGGGTGACTCCTTATCTCCAAAACTTTTTACAGGAATCCTGCGAGAAGTATTTTGTAGATTAAAATGGGAAGCCAAAGGAGTGAAAGTAAATAGAGATTGTTTAAGTCATTTAGATTTTGCAGATGATGTAGATGTTTTTGCAAATAATGCTTCAGAGCTGCAGGAAATATTGCAGGAGTTATCAGATGAAAGTAGAACTAAAGATAAATGTTTAAAAGACTAAAGTAATGTTTAATGGATTGTCTCAAAATATAAAAATAAAGATTGATTATGATGAGTTAGAAGAGGTTAACAGCTACAAATACCTTGGTCAGATTATTAATGCAGATGGAGATGAAATTAATCATAGAATTAAACTTGGTTGGAGTGATTTTGGCAAAAATAACTTGATACTAAAAGGAAATATGCCTTTGTGTTTGAAAAAGAAGGTTTTTAATAAATGTGTTTTACCAGTTCTTACTTATGAATCTGACACTTGGACACTTAATAGAAGAGCAATACAAAGACTTCAGACCACTCAAGGAAGTTGGTGAGATGCGTATTGGGAATAACAAACAGGTGTTACTGACCTCATTGAAAAAATTAAAAGGCTGAAGTGGAGTTGAGCTGGACATATTGCTAGAAGAGATGATAATAGATGGACAATTGAAATCTTAAACTGAATTCCAAAAAGACCCAGAAAGAGACCACATGTGAGATGGATCGATGAAATAAGAAAGTGTGCAGGGGTGATGTGTAGAAGAGAAGCTAAAGATTGGAGAAGATAGATTGAACTTGGAGAGATCTTCATCCTGCATTGGATTGATAATGGTTGATGATGATGATGACCCTTTATTTAAATGATTCTTTATAAATTTAACTTAAAAATTATCTTAGTAACATATTTGGATTTGTTTATTCCACATATTGACTTTTTTGGCTATATTTTAGTAGCATAAATTCAGCATTCAGCATGAAAGTTGTTTGGATATTAAATGTACAAATTACACATAGACTAAACTCTCCATACCATAGCACCACTCAGTGCAAGCCAGAGTTATCAATAAATACAAGAAGGTTGTATCCACTCTCCATACCATAGCACCACTCAGTGCAAGCCAGAGTTATCAATGAATACAAGAAGGTTGTATCCATTGATTACTCTGGCTTGCACTGAATGTCGCTACTGTATAGAGAGTTTATCTATGGTAAACAGCTTGTCTAAGCATAAAGAATAGTGATCATATGATGTTTAGTTGTTTAATACCAATCCTCCACAATAGGATTATGGTGACTGTGATTATTAAAGAACCAAAGACATTAAAATGTACGGATGCTGAACTGAGTTCAGATCTATATGACTGTACAAGCTAATAAGCTTGAATTGAAAACATTATTGTGTTTTTATTTTAAAGTCAAAACCTTTAGTTAGATAATAAGATAATAAGTGATTGTTAGAGGATTGTATTAGATCCTAAAATCTAAGGGCAGTGTTCTCAGATCTAAAGCTTCTCATTCATGAACGGCATAAACTAGAAATTAGTCTGGGAATATTGGATGAGTAGGCACTAGACAGGAATTGTTATGCATAAATCTTCTTGTATCCATTGTTAATATGGCTTGCACTGAGTGGCACTACTGCATGGAATTTAGACTATGTGTAAACAGCTTGTGTAAGCATAAAAAATAGTGATCATATGGTGTTTAATGATCATGTATAGATTATTTACTGATATCCCATTAATATTGTTTAGTATTTATAAATAGCCAATTTCTATAGTTTAATTGCTGTGTCAATGCTGAACAATGATAAGTATATGTGTAAGAGATTATAGTCTGGGTTAACTGAAGAATGCTTGTTTAGCACAAAATGTTTGTCTTAGTGATCACACATCTTTTCCATATGTCTTTGGTCAAATGTTTATGACTACATCTCTCCACAAGATGTTAAAAGTAGATAGAAACCAGTCCCACCTTGTGTGAGAGTAGTATAGTGTAAATTACACTTTAGAAATATGATTGTTTGGTCTTAATTATACTTTCTATTATTTTTTATGCATTTTAAGAATTACAATTTAACTTCTAAACTCCAATATTATTCATAATTTTGTTATTAAGTTTATGAAAAATATATGTAAAATACAACTAAGATTATTTCTGAATATATGTACCACATACTTTTATTTTTAGTTGCATAACATCAAGAATACTGAGAAAATTGAAGAAAGTGTATTTTCTTCACACCTAACATATCCATCCCTCAGGGCTCTCCACTGAGCACTTTGTTGTTCACTGCATTTCTGAATCCTGTCTTGTTCAGGCTAGAACATGACCTCCCTGGCATCCTCATTCCTGCACTGGGCAAAGGCATCAAATGCCTTGCTTATGTAGATGATGTGATTGTCTTCCTTCCCTCAGTTGATCTCATCCTGAGGCTTCAACAGATCCTCACCTGGTACACCAAAACACAGAGGCTGAAATTTAGCAGTGATAAATCAGTGGCCTGGCAACTATCATCTGGTAAACAAATCCCTTCCACCTTCAATGCCAAGCCACACAACTTTCTTGGATTCCCCCTCATGCTGTCTCCCAAGGACATGAGGGTATGGGTCCAAACCACACTGTATCAAAGCATATCAGCCACCCTTAGTGCTATCACAGGCATCTACCTCACTTTACGAGAAAGTCACCTTCCTCAATCTTCCAGTGTTTCCTAAAATAACATATTACCTCCCCTTTATTCTACCTACAAATTCCTTTATGTTCAAAATCAATTCCCTTTGCACCCATTTTCTCTGGGACAGAAAGGTGGTAGCCATCAGCCTTAAAAGAACTTGGTTTTTCTAAAAACTTCAATGTGTTGGGCCTGCACTCTATTGATACTCTTTTGATCCAGAGATCTCACAACCTTATACTCATACTCCTAAGTCATTTTCCTGCCAACCTTGTGCATATCCTTATCACACCCACTGACACTCCTCCTTCCAGTGGCAGGCCCATGTCATGGACCACACTCATTGCCAACATCCTTCAAAAGGCTGCTAGACTCAGACCACAGACTTCTCCATTGTATCCCCTACATTACTCAAACTTATTAATGCTCAATTAATCCGCAAATTCAAAAGGTGGTCCCTTGAGGCAAAATTCCTTGATTTCCTTCTCAAAATCAATCCTCATTTTCCACAAATCAATTTTTGGTCAACCATAGGGGCTTCACCAAGATCTCTCCTGTATGCCAGCTCTGTAAAACTGACAATGAAACCCTCCAGCACTTTGTACTTAAATGTCCCTTTCTGCTTGGAGTGAAACATGTCATCAACTCCTGCCTTTCCTTGCACAGGAATATCCTCTTTAACCTCTAAGAATCCATAGAAACAAGGCTCTTTGCAGCTATTAGATTTTTTCCTCATCTTGCACTCTGGTTGCTCTGATGTGCCATTATTTTTGACCAGAGGGTACACTCAGTGAATCAAAAGCTATTGGACCTAATTCGCTCTCTCAAAACCAGAGATACCAAACTAGCCCCACTTTCACTCCTCACAGACACTTGGGCAATCTTCCAACTCCCATCCTCTCAGCCTCTTTCATAGGACTCAATCATTCAAATATTTGTGACCCATGCGGTGCTTGCTCAACGAAGACATGCATCTTGGACTGGCCTTGACTACACACCATTTTCTCCTTTCCATTTCCCATTCCCTTTTCATATGTATCCTTCCCCTCTTACCATGTTGTTTCTGAAATTTCAATTTATCATATAATCACTCCCTTGTAAACCTTTTTCTAACTGTATTTGTATCTGTTTTTGTTTTTTTTTGTGAATAAACATTCATCACTGAGAGAAAAAAAAAGTAATTTTTTAACTTTTATTTAGTAGACTTATGCGAAAAAAATTGTTTCTTTAATTTTTATTCATTAATTTTTTTGTCTATGAAAAAAATAAATAACTCGTTGGGGGGGGGGGAATCCATATTAATAGAGAAAGTTAGTCATATTGTTATAAAGGTATTTGATGACATTATTTACTAGCGCAGTTCTTTTAGTAATTAATCGGATAGTAATCAACTGTCTACACATCCACTGTTTAATCATATTACTAACTCTATGATGTTATACAGAATATGCAGGAAACTCTTAAACCAAAGTGCAAGAAGAGATGTTAAAAAAATTAAGAATGTTTGTTTTATAATAAAAAGATAATACATTGTACAGGCTCAAACCTGCATTTATATATGTAATATATACGGGATTTGAACCCAGACATTCACATGATCCACTACTCTCAGTGTCATCTCATATTGCTGACCTACCTGATCACACACATGTTGAAAAGATAAATAATCACCAATATCCGTATTTCATGCTAAACCAGCAATCATAGGTTGTTCTAGATTACTATCTCCACCATATACCAACTGATGATTGCTGGTTTAGCATGAAATATGTATATTGGTGATTATTTATTTTTCAACATGTGTGTGATCAGGTGGGTCAGCAATATGAGATGGCATTGAGAGTAGTGGGTCATGTGAAAGTTGGAGCTTGAGTCCCGAATAAAAAGTTAAAAATATTTAGGATATTAATAACAAAATAAGTGATTTCTCAATCAATTTTTTTCTAATTTATATGTTTTTTTTTTTAAATATGTAATTAAAAACAATGGGAGAGTCCTCATAAAAATTGTTCAAAAAAATATTCAACATGTGACTAAAAAAAAGAAAAATATCAGTAGAAGTTGGAATACTGCTCATATTAAAAGAAAAAAAGTGAAAAATCCATCTCTGAATAAATAAAAAATTTCGAAAAAGAATGGATTGATGCTATCAGATTTGTCAGATATTTAATATCATATATCATGCAGTACACATTTTCCCAATATTATTTATACTATTCAGAGAATGTCATTGTAATTAGTGAAAATAACCGCAACAGATACTTTAATGGGGCAAATATGAATGCCTGATGTTTTACCATAAAAATAAGTCAGCACACATACTCAAATCAACACTTCTTGCAAAGGTTTCTCTGATAGATAGAAAGTTCTTATAAAAGATGTTAATTTATGATTCCTGTGAACATGAAAAAGCTACAGTAACTAATTATTATGAATATTTATAGTAAAATTTTCAATCTTATAGGATCACCTTTCAGTCAAACTTTAGAAGACAATTGAAAAATCAGATAATTTTTTGTAGCATCTGTATATAACTCTAACATATTTACTTGACAGTTTTGTTGAAATTGTAAACTGATTTCCAAGAGATTTTAAGAGACCTAGAATGAGACTGCGTGTGAGATGAATGGTTGAAAAAAAAAATTAAATCGTAGAAAAATGAAAAAGCTACGTTTTAAATAAACTTGGATAAACTTTCATTGCGTTGGACTGGTAATGCTTAATCGTTTTAGAGATGTGATTTTAAAATCATTATAAAAATAACTTTTTTAATTATTTGTCTCATAACTGTAACATAGTTCTCTGCCCAACTCCATGTCGAGGTATTTAGAAGACGGCGAATAATTATTGTTTATCATTTTAACGCAACAGTTCAATTTTTAAGACATCCAATTTTTTATAAGATATTTACATTAAATTATAAAAGTCATATATCCACTATATGTAATTTAACCTTTTGTATATTTTTTCCTATAACGATCTAAATTAGATATTATTATATAAAAAAGAGATACTTTTTATATAGGATTTTTTTTGCTAGTTGTGATTATTCATTTCTTTTTATTATAAAATGCTCATTTCTTAATGTATAAAAAGTTTAGTTTACTTCACCCAATAAAATAACTAAATAATTGATTTCCAATATCATTTATTGTTAAGTTGTTTTTTATTTTATTTTATGATTTAACAGATGGCAGTAGCAGAAAAAGTGATTTATCAAGACAGTAAAAAAAATATTAACAAATATTAATATACTAATTATAGTCAATAATAATTAAATAATTATTGTTGGTTCACCAGGATAAATATTTCAGTTTGAAAAAAAAAAAGACTTTTCTATTGGCTATTAAATTCATGTTTTTAAATGTAAGTCTTAAATTGAAGTTCGCATTTAAAAAGAAGAATCCATTAACTAGTGGTTAATATCTTTGAAAAGAAGGAGGCTTAGAGTTCTACATAGAACCATCTGTTAGAATACATGCTTTCATTTTTGTGTTGGCCATTTAACTAGATTTTTTTCTTTATTTCTACAAATATAAATGATATATTAAATTTTTATTAGTTATTTAAATAAATAATAAAACACGCATACTCATATATGTGAATGGTGGCCATGTGTCTGTAAATGTAAAACTGATTGATTATATTTATGTATGTATGTAATTATGTGAAAGAATGTATAAGTTAATGAGTGATTGTTTGATGGTATATAACTGAATAGTGTTACATCATCTCTACTATCCTTAATCACTTTATATTACACTTAAAAAATCTTTAAAAATATTTTGTACATTGTGGTCTGTACTCGTTTTCTACTTCTTATAGGGTAGAAAATCTTGAAGAACCATTATTGGGCATAATCTTTGTCATATTGATTTTTCTTTATTTTATGCTGTAATCTCTGCTGAGTTTTAATTTTCTTTCTATATCAATCCTTTATATAAGAAAAGTTTATGTTTTTAATTATCTTTCTTCTATTTTTTTTATCTTAACCCTTCTGCATTTAAACACTTTCCACCATCTCCTAATGGAAGATTGAGTTAATAGTTTAATACTTTATTTTGGTATTAAAATCTTTATTCAATATTATGAATCAATTAATTATACTTGACTTCTTAGAAATATAAGGTTAAAAAAACATTCTAAAAAACTATTTTTGAACTTTTCATATATAGAAAAAAAATTGAATATATAACAAGAACAATCTTATCTTATTGACTGATTGCAGTAATGTTGTTGAAAAAAATAAATGATCAAACTCTTTATTGAATAAATTTCATATTTCAAAAGTAAATGAATTATTATAAAGTCATCATAAAGCTGTAAAATTCTGTTCTAAAATTATTAAAATATCATAAAATTTCTATATGGTTTTGGACAGAGCCTATTAATCATAGTTTTCTTTTTACCCATTACTTCAAATTTCTTAACTTGTATTTTTAAAAGTGAAAAATATTTTTAAAAAATCTAAGTGTAAACATAAACATGTTTCTTTTTTTAATAATTAACAAATATTTTGAAAAAAAATCATAAATATTTAAATAAACCATAAAAATATACAATTTTTTCTCACTGTTAACAGCAATCACAAAGAAGTTTGTATATTTCTATATACACCCAATATCAAATAATTTATCAATCTGCAACATTCTAGGCCTTTCTCAGCTCAGTTGTAATTTTTCTGTGAACTATTGTCATTTTCAGTCTTTTTTGAACTAATAAATCAATATTTACTTCTAATTTTTAGGACAAATGAATGTAAAACCTAAAATATAGCACTAAAAATAAAGACCAAGAAAGTGATTTAACTGCCTGCATTCTGACAGATTTCTTTGTTCTTTCTTACTATAAGCTTTCAACTTTCATTTTAATATTAAACTATTATTAATTATCAGATTATAATAAATTTGCTCTCATTTGATAAATATTTTTCTTTAGAAATTAAATAAATTTAAAAAAAAACCACATTTTCTTTATGGAATTATTTTAAAAATTAGATTTTAATCAAAACAAAGTGCTGTTTCATCATTAAATTTCAGGTGAAGCAGATTTAATTTGCAAAATGAATGGAATATTCTTTGTTTGATGCTTACATTTAAAATCCCAATTAATAATTATTAATATCTAGAAAATCTTTTAACTTATGGTTTAAAAGTTTAAATTTTTTCAGTAATTTTTATGATATTGCTTTATTTTCTGATGATATTTTTTAGAAAAATTGTATTTCCTGCAATCACAATTTCCACGGTAATCGTTACTCAAAAAAATAAATCATTTCTGTAAAAAATAAATATGCAATAATATATATTTTTCATTTCTAATAACTATTACATAATTATTATGCAAAAATAATCATTAACTTTTCAAAAAATCAAGTTTTTAGTCATTCATAATATTTTCTCAAAGTAATATTTTTAGTCATTCATAATATTTTCTCAAAGTAATATTGCAAAGTTATCACATAGTTCAAGACTACTGTGATGTGATGTGATATGATGTATTATGGCTTCTCTTTATACAAAGTCAAGAATATCTCAGCAATTATGCCCATATAAACCTGTTAGCCACTTTATTTTCCATTCCCCACTCTAAATTTTCTCATATTCTGCACCATCCCATTTCCACAATATAATACAATAAACATTCCTGACATCTGCAGAATTTTTTTGAAATTAAAAATATTATTTAAAAAAATACATGAATTTTAAAGTTGGAAAAGAACAAAGGTTTGCAAAATTTTTTCAGTAGAGAGCAGAAAATGCAAATTCAATTTTTTGACTTCTGGACCAATAAAACATCAGTCTGAAAAACAGATGGGTTAAGGCCAAAGCATAGGGACACTATCATAGTAATCTGTAATATCATGCAACTGATAATCAGTTAATATCATATCTTAATAGCTCTCTTGGTAAATAGCAAAATATTATATCAGAATGAAAAATCTCAATTCATTTTATATTGAATATTTTATAACAAGACAAAAAGCATTCATTTGCAAAAGTAACTTGATAGCAGCTGCTAACTATAATATGACCTTCAGCTTTTCAATTCTGACAAAACACTGCATCTTATATGAAAAAATACTGGATGTATTTCAATTCTTGCATAATTTAATATTCTTCAACTCTTATCACTTATTACTATAAGAGCTGTTTAAATTCTTCATTGTTTATTCCAATCACAAAACTATATCACACAATTTATTTTAATACCTTATTAATAAATTTTACTTTTTATATCATCATATGATTTTAATACATGGCATTGCATGCTTCTTTAAGTATTTTGTGCTTTTTGAACTTTGTTTTTATTCATAAGAAGGTGTGTTGTTGAATGCACTTTTTAAAAATCTGTATAGTTAACATTTATTTTTGTCTGCCATGATTATATATATATATATTGGAAAAATATTCTTAAACTCAGAGGTAAAAAGCCAATAAATGCACACGCTGGCTAATGCATGCTGGTAAGCAGTCCATCCATGTTCATATACTATATGAATAATCACATAGTAATAACAGCTGCAAGGACAAGAATGTATGGAGTGGACATTAGGAATTTGCCCTGCTCGGTTTCTTTAAGGCCTCCAAGAGGAATCAAAGGGTCTCCTTTCAGTTAATAGCAAACTCCTTTCTGCAGCCTGGTGTAAAACAACATTTTGGTATTGGTAGGAAATTTATATCTGCAATAAGAAAAAAAAGATGGCAGTATTACTAAAAAGAAAGATGACATCATGAAATGCATAGATGACTTCTATCAAGAATTATATAGTAATAAAGAACAAGTACCTCCTATACCTATTATATCTTCTGAATTGCCCAGAATTTTGAATAAGGAAGTGAGACATGCAATTTAATTTATGAAGAAAGGAAAGGCTCCAGGTAATGATGGAATTACAATTTATATATTAAAAGAATCAGGTGAAGAAATAGAAAAGATTTTAGCAAAGTTATATTCCAAATGTCTAAATGATAAAGATGTCCCAGATGATTGGAAGAATGCAGTATTAATATTAATATTTAAACAAGGTGATAAAGAAGATATTAGAAATTACAGACCTATCAGTCTTTTATCAGTTTTATACAATTTTTTTACTATGATAATTACAACTCATCTACAGAGAACACTGGACTTCCACCAACCAAGAGAACAAGTGGTTTTAGCACAGTAGATCATATCCAGGTATTGAGAGAAATTATATAAAGGACAAATGAATATGAGTTGCCATTATGCTTAGGATTTGTAGATTATAAAAAGGCATTCGATTCTATAAACATTTCTTCAGTGATTAAAGCATTGAATCATCAAGCTATAGATCCAGGATATTGTCATATTTTAAAGAATATTTATAAAAATGCAACAGCAACAATTAGATTACATAATGATAGTAGGAAAGTCAGCATTGAGAGGGGTGTATGACAGGGTGACTCCATATCTCCAAAACTTTTTACAGCAGTGCTGCAAGAAGTATTTTGTGGATTAAAATGGGAAGCTAAAGGAATGAAAGTAAATGGACATTATTTAAGTCATTTAGATTTTACAGATGATGTAGTTGTTTTTGCAAATAATGATTTAGAGTTCCAGGAAATGTTGCAGGAGTTATCATATGAAAGTAGGAAAGTAGGACTAAATATAAATGTTAAAAAGACTAAAGTAATGTTTAATAGATTTTCTCAAAATATGAAAATAAAGATTGATTATGATGAATTAGAAGAAGTTAACAGTTACAAATACCTTGGTCAGATTATTAATACAGATGGAAGCATAATGGATGAAATTAATCATAGAATTAAACTTGGTTGGAGTGCTTTTGGTAGAAATAACTTGATACTAAAAGGAAATATGCCTATGTGTTTGAAAAGGAAGGTTTTTAATAAATGTGTTTTACCAGTTCTTACTTATGGATCTGAGACTTGGACACTTAATAGAAGAGCAATACAGAGACTTCAGACCACTCAAAGAAGTATGGAGAGATGCATGTTGGGAGTAACAAGAAGAGATCAAAAACACAATGTATGGGTAAGAGAACAAACAGGTGTTACTGATCTCATTGAAAAAATTAAAAGACTGAAGTGGAGTTGGGCTGAACATATTGCTAGAAAAGATGATAATAGATGGACAATTAAAATTTTAAACTGGATTCCAAGAGATTGTAAAAGACCCAGAAAAAGACCATATGTGAGATGGATGGATGAAATAAGAAAGTGTGCAGGGTGATGTGGAGAAGAGAAGCTAAAGATTGGAAAAGATGGATTGAACTTGGAGAGACCTTTATCCTGCAGTGGATTGATAATAGTTGATGATGATGATAGTTATCATTTCTATACCCAGCAGTAAGATTTCATCTATGTATAATACATTAGAATGAAACATGAGAGAGTTAATTATATAAAGATAGGTGTAAGAGATTATGATCTGGGCCAACTGATGAGTGCTGTTTCAGCACAAAATGCACATTTTGGGGATAATACATCTTTTTCACATATCTTTGGTCATATGTTTATGATTACACTCCTTCATAAGGGGTTACAAACAGATAAAAAACAGTTCTTACCTTCCATGAGAGTGGTGTAGTAAAAATTACATTACATAAATATTATCCATTAAGTGGATAATCTCTAGTCTAATGAATGACTAATAAAAATTGTTAATATAACTAATCCACACTTTATCTTTTGTTGTATAATACCATGATTAATCCACACTTTATCTTTTGTTGTATAATACCATGATTATTATAAAAGCTGAAGAAAAAAAAGTTTTTATTTCTTACCATATTTATGTGAACAAAAGTTTTTTTAAACATTTTTTTTTCTACTTTGTGGTTTTATATATGTAAGTTAAATTTTAAAATATTGCTTGAAATTAGGTGTGCTTAAAAGGAATCTCATACATATAAAACTAAAATTCAAGTTTTTTTTTTTCTATTTTTGCTAAAATTGTTTGCAAACTCTAAAAAATGTATTGTCAACACATATATATATATATATATATATATATATATATATATATATATATATATATATATATATATATATATATATATATATATATATATATATATATATATATATGCAAAGTGTCAAGTTAAATTAAAGTGCATAAAAAATAAATGGAATAATCAGGTTATGCAATACATATTTTTTTTTTCTTTTAAAAAAAGATTTAGATTTGGAATAGTAATATTATCTGTAAGAGATGAGAGCAATGCAGAGACCTTTACTCTTTAAAATGAATTCCATGCACACACAGACACACACACATATATATATTAGAAATGAAATATGTATATTGGAGATCATTTATCTTTTTCATATGTGTGTAGTCATGGTTATCAGTTGTATAGGATGGAGTGGATAGCTATAGAGACCTTGAAAGTCTTAGTTCAAAAACCCTTTAATTACATTAAGTTCAGTATAGACAATATACTTACATTTATATGCAAAGTTTCAACTTGATCAGAAACTGGGATGTGGAGAAAATCATATTATATGATTTTACCAAGACAAATAGATTATATAACAGAATAAGTTAAATAAATGCATGTAATTAAATTCAATTTTACTTATTTATCTGTCTTTTGAATGGCAATCAAATTTCATTTGGCTATCTTCTATGTTTTCATTTTCTCTTTTAACTTCACTTGACTAATAATTTGGTTACAAACATTTTTTTTTTTACATATTTATTTTTATATATTTCATTCTTTTATTATATCTTTACTTTATATTTAAAAGTATTTATCTTAATGATGAAAAGAATTTGGTATATTTTTACTATCCTTTACAGTCATGTTTTTAATTTTTTTATTATACATTTATAAAAGTGTAATCTATATATGAATCAAAGAAATGTAAATATGTTACTAGAATGATTTACAAAGTAGATTCCCAAAGATTCATTTAAATGAATTTGTAAATAAGGCCCATCTATTTAAATCATTCTTTGGAATCATATTTATAAGTTATCATAGTAATGTGCTCATATTTTTTGTTCCAAGAATACATTCATATTGATAGTATTACATATTTAATAAGTGTGAAATTATTTACAAGTTTATTAAAATCATTACAATTTCATCTAAATTCATATTTGAGACATTTAGCTGTCTTGATTAATATAAAAACAATATTCTTTAAAAAAAAGATTTAAGCCTTTTTGATCAACTTTTATCTGACAGTATATTTGCATTAATATAACAAAAGGTGGGTAGTGTTTACAAGTTTATTTAAATGATATTATTGCTTATCTGTGAAATTTATTTGGACTTGTTTGTTCTGTACATAGATTTATATTCTTAGCAATATATATTTTATAAAACAAAATTATTTGCATGATCAATAAAATCATTAACATTATTAAAGTATATGGGTATAACTAATATAAAATATTGCTCTGTGCAATTTAGTATAACAGTAGAGTGCTAATCTCTGGAATTTAGGGTCTCAGAATTGATTCTGATGCCGCTACTTTGACACTTGAACTTTTTATGAATCCTTGTGCAATAAAACCACTCAAACATTTTTATATGAAATATTGATTGATATAATGTGTATATATCATATCATTTCCAACCTTCTTATACACTTAACATTACTATCTTTTACATTAAAACTTACATCATCAGAGATTGGTTTTGGGGAATAGGATTATAAAGATATCTGATGATGACTGCAGGAAAGTTGAAACTGTAAGTTTTCATGCAAAAAAATAGTATTGTTAAGTGTATAAAATGGTTGGAAATGGTATGATATGTAAATATAGAAATCAGTACATAAGGAAAGAAGGAAGAAGCAGACAATGATATAAAATTTATGATGATGGCATTTTAATTGCAATTATATATTGGACTACTTCGATTCTATAGTTGAATTGTTAAACATTTTTAAAAAGGTTCATTCAATAATTATGAATAACATGCAGGGGAATATAAGAAACAATATTTTACTTAATATTATCTTTCTCCTTCACTTTCTGTATTTTTTGTGTTACTGATCAGAGCAGCAACACCAGAAGCACAAGAATTGAATCAATAAACTCATGACTACTAAATTTAAAATTATTCCATCAAAATGGATCAGAAATATTTTTTTTGTATTTACCTATAGGACTCTAGATTTCTCCATTTTTTCTTGCTAAAGCATATATTGATTAAATTTGCTTCTCTAATAAAAAAACAATTAACTAAATATAAACCAATGATCAGAGAGAAGAAGACAGGTAAATCTAAAAGAACCTACAAATAATTAGGAAATTACAAACATACTGGTTGAAGAGAAAAAATTAACAATATAAAAATTTAAAGAAGCTGCCCACATGACTCTATGGCAAATAATTTTATAATTAATCTAGTATAATAATCTTTATTGTTAAAAAAACATTCTTTTATCCTTAAAAAAAAAAAAGGAAAATTCGGTAAGATCTTCATAATATAAATACATAAAATTTTTATATTAACTGTTATTTTTGATAGACTAGTCTAGTTGTTTCCAGTATCATTTTGAATTCACTATTTATAAATCTAAATGGCACCATTTCGATTCCATTTTACCTATCACTGATCTGTCCGGGAACACTAAAAACGAAATTACAGTAATACCATTTACATCATTGTGTGCCATATTAACCCCTGTGTTAGTAACTACCTTCTGAATATATTAAGAAAAATATCAATAAAGTTTGAATTTTTTTAGACATTTAACAATTCAATTAGATAATGGATATAGTACAACACATGGCTATAAATATAAAATAGAGTATTTAATAGTCTCAATCTTTGAAGCTAAATAAAAAAAGATATTTTTAATGAAGATAATTATTGAATTTTTTTAAAAATAAAGTAACCCCCATCCCCAAGGTTTTATCCAAAATATCAAAACATTATAAAATTTTATTGTATCTATGCTAAGTAAAAGTGTTATGAATATCAAATAAAATAAACGAATAGCTAGCTATTCAATTAGATTAGAACTAAATTTTTACATAAAGCATAAATGATCAGGTTGATAACATACTTTAATGATATTGCAAAGCATTAGAAAAATGTATAGTGCTCACAATGGTTGATCATAAGAGATAAAGAGGAAGACCAGCAGTGAGGTTGTTGGAATTCATCATCACAATTATAAATGTGATTATGCATCTGAAAAACAGCAGTTGATACAGCAGGCTAAAAAATTTGCATCTGTGTAATTAGAAGTCATTGATGAACGAAGATATTTAACAACAATAATAACCATAATAATAGATAAGAATAATTTATGCAATTCTTGTAATGATCCTTAATGCGATTGGATTTTCAACACTATCACATATCCATTTATATTTTTGCTTAAATCTTAAAAAAAAGTTAAAGCTTTTAAAGCAGAGCTAACTTCTAAATCCTTTACCTATTAGTTTTTTCATCACTCGGTAATAATAGATGCGGTAGTTGCAAGCAGAGATTGTGTTTAATAGTAAGATCAGTGGTGGTTAGTAATTCTTTTTGTTGTTTTATAACAGATAACTGTTTTAGATTTATTTAAACTGTTTTGGCTGTATTTATTTGTATAATAACATTCAATTCTGGCAAATAAATACGACTATGCTTTCAATCCATTCATAAACAATGAGAGCAAAACCAAAAAACAATAACAATGATTTCTAACAATTCATGATTTATATTGAAATAATGTTCCTGCATATGTAATAATGCATTTCAGTTATCCCACAGTTTATTATCTATAAACAGCGAAACTGCATCTGTGTTATGCGATCTTGGAGTTAATTTATGCAATATCACGATACATAACGCACATTAAAACACAATTAAAATATCATTAAAAAATAAGCAAAAATAATAGTTTATTTTCACTTATCATCAAACTGAAGATTTTATCCCCTCCCCCAATAGTATAATGACAGGGTATCATAAAAAAAGTCTGAAAGTTGGCTAAACACCAAACAGTGGTTATGCTGAACCAATGTAAAGCATATACACAAAAAACCCTACTTATAGTCAATCCATTCTCTCATATTATGAAAAAACAAATACATGTCTCATAAAATAGCCTTTTTTTCATATGTCAAAGCATTGATCAGGAAGCAAACCTGGGCCAGATGCTTGGAAGGGAGCTATGCTAACCTCTAGGCCACCAATACTTGACACGTCTCATAACATAGTTTTAATATAAAATATTATAAAGTGCTTATGGTATAAAACTCCTTCTATACAGAGTTGAGCACATGTCCACTTGACACACTTCCAATAACAATAGAAATTATGAGCAGCTGTATGCTTTAATATTGGGGGACACTAAAAACTCAACCACACTGTTTAAGTTATGGAAGTATTGTGATCAAAGATGTTGGCAAGATGTATTACTTTGCCAACATGCTATCAAATCTAAGACAATAAAAATGAATTAATGATTCATATTTTTTAAACTATTGTTGGACACTCAGTTCATTAAATATATATATATATATATATATATATCAGTTTAAATTAATCATAAAGAGAGATATTACAGGCATTGTGATCTTTTACATACACAAAATAATAAATTAAATCAACATCAGTTGGTAAAATCTATTCAGCACACAATATAAGTCTTTTAATAATAATAGAATGTTATGCTTCTAATTATAATAATAATAATCATCATCCTCATATGACTAGTTGCTTGGACGGTTGTGTGACATTTAAAAACCTGTGTGGGAGGCTGAATGCAATAATTGTGTTTAAATAAATAATTGAATGGCTTTAATTCTTTAGAGAACATAAGAAGTTTGAGCACCAGGAATGCCAGAACTGGGATCAATCCCAAGAACCTTACTCTCCAGAATCTGGGCTTAGGTCAGTAATAATAATAGTAGTAGCAGCAATGATGATTAGGGAATGACAACAACAACAATAATCATAATAACAATATGTCAACCTTTGTGTTATGATTTTTGTACTCTTACAATTACTGTAATAACAAGTAGAAAAGAAATTATGTAACTATATGATCTTTGAAAGCTAATAATAATAATGATGATAGTAATGATAAAAATATGCATGCGACTTCATTGCTTGGGAGTTCATAAGAAGTTCAAGAAACAGACCTGTGAGCACCAGAATCGATCTTGGGACCTCCAATCTCAAGTCAGATGCTCTACGAACTACACCACATTAGATGATGATGATTGTATTTAATTGGTTCTATTTTTACCTTGCTTAACTAAAAATCCACTCAAGAATCTTTAGTTTTGGCCATCTATTACTGCACTAGATTCTCGATTATGCTTATTAAAAAGCTTTCTTAAAAAATGCAATTACTATTCTAACTATTATATGTCATAGTATAATTCCGAACAGAAACTTTAATTCATGAAGTTTTAAATAATTATACATAATACACTTCGTATTTCAATTATCTCATTATAACTTTACTTTTTTCTTTTTAAACTCACTATTATAATTGAATGTTACTTTATTTTTATTAGGTGAAAATAAATGGTAATAATATGCATCCATCAATATTAAAATTTAAAATATTTATATATTTGAAAAACTTTTTGCTTATTAACATTTAATGGAAAAGAAATCATCTACGGACTTTTCGTGGTTTCTAGCAGAAGCGATATTAAGTGTATTCTGGGATTAAGACACATTTTTTCGTTCTCACCTAAAATGGATTAATCAATAAACCTGTCAAAATATACAATAATGTAGCATGACCAAGACCAAGTAAAAGTAGCTTAACTGGAACAGTCATACAACTACCAATATAATTAATGATTCCAAAAATAGATTTTCGACAGATCACATTTTATATCTCTTTGAAAGCATATGTATATATAAATTAATGTTTGATGATAAATGAATTTGAATATAACATAAGAATAAAATAGACTTTAAATAACTTATAGCAAGACAAATACTAGGAAAAGTCAAAAAGAAAGCATGACTTATCAGATGATGAGCATTAAAAGTTTTTCATTCTTATAAATACCCATTTATCAATCAATATCAGACTAGTAGATTAATTGATCACTTACCAGAAAAAAAAATCAAAGCTTAATTAAAAGTGAAAAAAATACTCAGGTAGAATTTTAATTCATGTTGTGGACATATCAGATATATATATATATTACTGTTATAAATAAATATTTGAAAACCAGGCACTCTTCACAAACCTGAAGCTTAATTGTAAGTATAGGGGATTTAAACTCAGATTTTCAAGCACCCTTCAACTATCCACACTATCTCATACAACTGATACAACTGATTTTTTCTACATGTGTGTGGTCATGTGTATCAGTTGTATGAGATAGAATGGATAGTTGAAGGGTGCTTAAAAATCTGAGTTCAAATCCCCTATGCTTACTGTTATATATATATATGCTATGTTTTTTATTGAAATAATCTAATGATATACAGCAGATTGATTTCCAAATTTAATGAATTTATTGGTACTCTTTACTTAAAATAATGAGTATCAATACATATGATAAAACAGCTAGTGTTAATATCTTAGGGTTCAAATCTATTAAGGAACATGAATTTTGTTTTCAAATAGCTGAAAGTTTTCAACAAGATTTAATTTTTTAGGGGAATGGGGAGGGGAGTAAAAAAAAATGTTTGATAATTACTCTATAGTTAGCTCCTGTTAGTCATTCTAATTATTGATAGTACTTGTGTGTGTATATATATATGGATAAATAATAGAACAAGATATTAATCAATAGGAGTTAATGGATTAACTTAGCAATTGATGTCTTCTTGTGCCTTTCACTATAAGTAATGTTAGAATGGCAGATCCTGGAAGTCAAGATCCATGAATTATGGCCCAGATCTGTCACTTCTGAAGTTCAAATTTCTTATGAATTGTTAAGCAGTAAAATGTTAGATCATTTTTCCCTGTGTGGTCTAGTGAATGATAGAATGACCAGTTCTAAAGTTTAAGTCCTTGAATTGCAGTTCAGTTCTATCACTGCCAATAATCAAGCTTTTTATGAGCTCTTGATTAAATTAAAAATTTCCCAGTTTACCTTCTCAATGTTGTTTTAATGACTAAACAAATAAATGCACTTTGAATATTAAAAGATATAAACTGAATTATTAAAAGTACCATATGTATCGGCCCTGTAAAGATCATGGTTTTTTTTTAATTGGCTGTTTTAACAAATTTTTTTAAAGGTTTAATGTAAATTAA
Source organism: Epiperipatus broadwayi (assembly GCA_028023455.1). NCBI lineage: Eukaryota > Metazoa > Onychophora > Udeonychophora > Euonychophora > Peripatidae > Epiperipatus > Epiperipatus broadwayi. The sequence continues at coordinate 119,230 of JAQFVV010000254.1, forward strand.
ACAAACGATTTCAATATTATATAAACAGGCAAAACTCTCCATACAGTAGTGCCACCCTGTGCCAACCAGAGTAATCTATGGATGCCAGAAGACTTATGCATAAAATTCCCATCTAGTGCTATGCCACCCTGTGCCAAACAGAGTAATCAATAAATACCGAAAGGCTTGCACATAATCAATGGATGCCAGAAGGCTTGCACATAAAATCCCAAATCGAGTGCCTACTCATGGCACTAGATGGGGATTTTATGCACAAGCCTTCTGGCATCCATTGATTACTCTGGTTGTCACAGTGTGGCCCTACTATATGGAGAGTTTTGCGTGTTTAATAACAGTTATGTGCTAGAATAAAAGATGGTGATCATGTGTATATAAATAATTGTGAGAAATGTACCTAGTCTGAAAAGCCATTGTTTTGACTTCAATTATGTGTTAACCAAAAACTAAATGTAAATACAGGACTAACATCTATTTTTTTACCCTCACTAAATATCACATTTCAAACATGAATTTATGTACTGTGATCACATTTTTTCATGATTTAAGTACTATATCTATTCAGTTCTGTACTATAGTTAAAAGCACATGTGCTGATTTTTTTCTGAGCATTTTTTTTATTAATGGCAGAATTACATCTTTTACATAAAATAGGGTTTGTAATAAAAATTATGGATTATTAAATATAAAGAGTAATTTTTTTTGCATAAAATACTCATAATATAAATTACAGTTTAGTTAGGTATAATTATTTATTTATAAAAACAAATTTAGTTATTTATTTTTCAGTTATGAATATGACAGTATTATGATCAAACATAAGTTTTTTTAATTGGTTGTGAATTTGACATGTGACAATCTTGCACAAAAAACATTAATGCATTTACCAATCAGACAACAGAGAAAATAGGGATTTTATATATCAAGATAAATTTTTAAAGATTTTAACAAAGTGGCTAACAAACTTCTCTGGAAAGAAACTATTTCATTAGTTCAAAATAAGAAAAATGCTACCTGTTAGTAAATTAGCTTAACATTTGTAGTCTAGAAACTAAAATTTTGTACATATATATATATATATATATATATATATATATATATATATATATACATATATATATATATATATATATATAATATTGTAAATTCACATAGCTATATTTTTTTAGTTACACTCTCTCTCTTTAAATAAAGAAAAACTTAAATTTTACAACATTAAGAATTGACTTTCTAATTGAGAGAGGGTGGTGTTACCAACAAAGTCATAGACTAGAGAATAATATATACATATACACACATACATCAAACTTTTTTGGGTTTTATCAATGCATTTCACATCTCAGTTCCATCACATCACAAACAGTAACCCATAAAGGCAGATCATGGTCTTCTCAACATGCAAACACTTCACAAACAACTTTCACTCTTCAAATGAGTTAGAGATATTAATTACTTAAATTTTAATGTCCATATTGACAGCTCAATGTATTATTTACATCTTTTATGTTTTTAATTTTAGTATATTAGTTTACAATAAGTGAACAATTTACTAACTATTCTGGGAGCAATTGAATTATTTAACTTGTGATAATTATGTCACTGCAGTACACAGTGTAGAAGTAGCAAAAATCAAATGGATAGTCATTTATTGACTTTCTCAGAAAGTCATGTGGCATTTGGGAAAACAAGTTAAAAATTGACTCAGTAGTTTCTTTCAATTAATCAACTTGAGTTTTAAATGCTTTTATTTAACTTAGAAATTTTGTTTATGTATTTGGCTAAAATATTCTAACCACTTTTTAACATACTTCTGTCAAACTGATTATATTCAAATTCTGTATGCATGTTATGCAGTGATGACAATGCAATACTTCAGAATTGGTGAACAGTGTGGGTGGACCTAATTTCATACAACATTGATATCAGTTTAGTAAGTTTTCTTTGATACACAATAGATGGTAGTATATATTTTTAAAATAAGCTTTCATTGAATTTTATGACTAACTTATTAAAAAGCATTTTCAATTAATTAAAATAAAAACAAAAAGAAATGAAGTGTTAATTTCTTTTGGATTTTTAAAACTAAAATGTGCTTTTTTAAAACATTACCTCCAAAACAAAAAACAAACAAACTTGTAAACAATTTTTAATGTATTTAATTTTAATTTCAAATACTACAAATATGGTATCATTGTTTAGAAAATATCCCAATACTAAAAAATAATATATATAAATATATTTTATAAAAAATGTTTTTGTTTAAATTGAAGAGTAATATTCATTAAACACCAAAAATATTTTCTTCAACTGTTTGTTATATTTTGTCCTGTGTGGTCTTTCTATTTTCTTTTATGCTAAACTTTTCCTTTGTTTTGCTCTATTAATATTCAGTCACACAACATTAAGAATAACAACATCTTTTTTCTCATCTTCTTTTTCTTCTTCTTCTTCCTCCTCCTCCTTATTTTATTGCTATTGCTGTTGTAGAGATTATTATTATTATTATTATTATTATTATTATTATTATCATCATCATCATCATCATCATCATCATCATCATCATCATCATCATCATCATCATCATCATCATCATCATCATCATCATCATCATCATCATCATTATTATTATCATCATCATCATCATCATCATCATCATCATCATTATTATTATTATTATTATTATTATTATTATTATTATTATTATTATTATTATTATTATTATTATTATTATTATTATTATTATTATTATTGCTGCATTCAATAGATTTGCTTTGCTTGAAAAATTATATTTTTTTGTAGTATTAACTTTAGTATTTGAGATATCTGGGGGAAAATGTAAAATAATTTATTACTATTTTTAATTAATTTTTTTTCAAAATTATTTTGGTATTTTTAAGATTACATTATGAATATATTATTTATACTGCTTAAATTTTCATTCAAGAATGATACCCTATTCTCATCAACATGTTGGGTGACATTCAAATTAGATTGGATTACCATAAATCTATTCTTACTAGAATATATCATTTAATTCAAATTTTGGAGTAATTATTTTCCTTACAATTTTTATTTATTATTTTATCTTATAATTTATTTTTAAACATATTATATTTATTGTACATTATGCATGCATGCATATTTTTATCAACATTTATGCATACATTATTCACTTCAGAGTTGTTTGGAAAGGGGAAAGATATATATATATATTCTCCTTTTGGATGCATCAGACTGTCAGTTTCCTTTGAATCTTGACCTGGAGCAATTGTTCTATGTTAAGTGCTTTCTAATTAAGTTGACTCAAATGGATTACTCCACACATTTAAGATTTTTATCTAAACATTCATTAAAAATATTGTATTGAAATAATAACATACCAGTGGAAGGGTTTATTATATATTAAGAAAATTGAAAGTTTGTTATATTTTGATTTCTTACACCTATAAATGTAAACTGCAGTACTTTGATCTCTATATAAGATCTGGAGTGGCATTTAAAAGAGGGCTCTTCTTTTTTGATGCATTAGTCTGTCAGTTTACTTTGACTCTTTGCCTGGTGCAATTGTTCTATGTTAAGGGCTTTCTAATTAAGTTGATTTAAATGGATTACTCCACACATTCAAGATTTCCATATATATATAACAACTAAGAAAATAAATGATTACATATGCTTTCATTTTTCTATATTATTTTTTTAATTTTTAGACAACCATCTCCATTATTGCACTTCTCTATACTTGAATAGACTAGTTAGTTAGAAATTCAGTATTCACAAATCTAAAGATTCCAGGTTTGATTCCCAGGCTAATAATGATACTTATCAGATTATCAAAATCTAAAGAAAAGAGGAGATTAATGCTATTTGAAACATTACATTATATATTAACTTGTGTGATATTATTAATGGTTGAATGTATGTGGAAATTTTAAATGAAGTTTGAAACTTAATTTTAGATAATCAAAACAACAATATAAAATAACATGGAAAAAGTGAAGTTATCCTATGCATTTATCTAACATATAGGCTATATATATATACTTGTACAAACAATGTAATATATAGGGTATTTTGAGTGATTATTTATATTGGTGATTATTTATCTTTTAGGCATATATATGGTCAAGTGTGTCATTGGTATGAGATGATGTGGAGAGTTGAGAGTCATGTGAAAGTCTGAGCTCAAAATACCCTATGCATTTATATAAATTTAAAAATGTATTTTAATCTTTAACTGAAACTTAAAGTTTATATCAAAGTTAAAAATAATCTTTAGCTTAACACATGATTAGTAATAATCATTAATATCTTTATCTAAAGTGGATGGTGTCAATGTTGTGAGTGCAGAAAGTGTGATCCTTGTAGACCAAACTGTAGTAAAACAATAGTGAATGTTTATATTTGGGCTATAAATGATATATGATAATCTTTAGCTTAACAAATGATTACTAGTAATCATGAATATATTTATCTAAAGTGGATGATGTCAAAGTTGTGAGGGCAGAAAGTTTGACACTTGTAGATCAAAATGTAATAATTTGTCATCAATAAATACTGAACAAATGGTAAAGACATATATAAAATATTAACACTTAGATCAAGTGATGAGTGCTGGTTCTGCAAAAAATGCATATACTGTCTATTTATTCACATGTTTCAAGAATATATAATGGAGTGAAGGTTTTAACTATGTTTAAAAGCTGACATAAATAAAGTCTTCACGATATTAATGTTTTTAATTATATTAGTAACAAGATAATGTACACTTAATTCTATTTTTATTGCGATATATATATATATAATGATTAAGAAAACATTGGAAAGATTAAATCTTTATTAAAATTTTAGCTTATTTTTAAATAAGAATGCAAAAGTATTTTTATGTCAGATGATATTAAATTTGATGAAAAATATATAAATATTGTATTATGTAAAAATATAATCATAAAAATATTAAATTATACATGGCATTCGTTGTTTCTATTCTAACAAAATGTTTAAACATAAGTAATAATGAAGATACAAATATAAATCCTTTATTAAATTAAGTTCTTAATATTACAATCCAATTTCATGTTCTATTATGAGTAAACAAAGATAGATAATGACGGTTATTAGCATTTCTACCAACCGTCACATACGAATTAAAACAAAACTATTTCCCCCATTTCCTTTTTTTTTTCTATTTTATATAAAATGATAATATATAGAATATATGAGCACAGAATTTCACACGACCCACCACTCTCCTAACACTGATACACTTGAACACACATAAGTTGAAAAGATAAATAATCACCAATACACGTATTTCGTGCTAAACCAGCAATCACCAGTTGATCCAGATTACCACCTCTACACATATAAGCAATAAGTGCTCAGATATATATTAAGATAGCCAATCTTCATACTTTAATGGACAGGCATCAATCCACTTCACATTCCAACTTTTCAACCGTCCATCCAATTGAAAATCTGATGATGGAATGCTCAAAGGCCATCCTGAGGGTGCGATTCTCATCACACTCATGTTGACCTAAAGTCAATCTGACCACTTATGGACAGGACTTTATCCATTTAATACATATATGAAGGGTGGGCAGACGACATGTCTACTATGTAATAACTGAAATACAAACTTATTATATACCTGTATTAATATATGTAATATATAGGGTATATGGCGATTATTTATCTTTTCGACATATATGTGTTCAAGTGTATCGGTGTTATGAGATAGAGTGAAGAGTGGTGGATCATGTGAAAATCTGTGCTCATATACTCTATATATTACATATATTGATACAGGTATAAAATGATAAGTAAAAAGACATGTGGATTAGGGAAGGAGTTTACTTTGTTGAAATAATTTACACCACAATCACAGTTCAAATTAACACAATAATGTTTACTCATAATATATATATACAGTAACCACTTGTAAAAGAGAATGGCCATTTCAACTACATAGTAAAAAAAAGGATAAAATAATCTGCTCTAGAGATCAACATTGTGATGCCTTTACAAACCATTCTGTAAATTACAAATATGTCAATTTTCCCATTTATTTGATATTTTGTGATACTGTCTTTTAATGTCTTCAGAAGAAATGTTTTATTTGTGAAATACTTTAACACCATGCCCAATTCTATGTCTCCTATATATTATATTCTCTTCCATTTCTTCCCAATGGGAACAATATAACTTCTCTTTATTATGTCATTGAGAAAATCCTTATAACATAAACAAGTTTTATCGTTCCCATAGCAACCATGCTCAGATTTATCATTAAACACTTCTTTAGGAAGTTGTGCGGTGCTCACTTATTTTACACGCCCAATTTAAGAAAGATGTAAATTTACAGTAGTGGACTTTCACATCCAGCAAGTTGGAAAAGAAGTTGATTGTTTTTATGATCTTGCTAGTATATTTTTAAAATTTTATAGAAGTCGAACTCCGATAATGCGCTATTACTTTAAATATTATAGCACATTACCGGAGTTCGACTTCCATCTAATATTTCAAGATTTTCAGAGTATTTTTAGATGAAATTTTTGTAACGCTTTTATAATGGGTTGCTTTAATCATTCCTTTTGCTTTTGAATGGAAACATTTTTTTTCCACAACAATTACAAAAAAACCTTTGGGCTAAACTCTATTAATCATTTTCAGAACCAGCAATTAGTTATTAATTTATTAATCCATATAGAATCAACTTTTCTATTTTATTTTCCAATTTATTAATTTAAATTTAAACATTAATTATTGTGGTTATAAATAACATTTTTAGATTCAAAAGAAAAAGAAATACGAGTTGACTATCTTTATAATTATAATTAAGATTATTTATAAATGGAGACACTTAATACGAGATTTTTTTTTTACAGGTGACTTTGAATTTATATATAGTTATAGTAACGTTTTATCTTTCTTTTCTTTTCTTTTTGACAATTTCAGTATTACTTTTACATTTGTTTAATTAGAAAGAGAAAAACTTTAAACTTTTTCCACATGCGCTATAAACATTTGTATAATAGCCAAACTTATACAAATGTTTAAGGCGCATATAGAAAAAGGTTAAAACCTTCTTTCTAATTATGTACTGCCTGTACGCTCGATAAATAATTAGAACGTTATATTTATTGTTTAAATAAAAACAAAGGATTGTAAAACATTAATTATAAACCAAATAGTAGCCTTCTAATTTTATTACATTTGTGCGTATTTATCTATATAATAATGATGAAAACCGTGAGTACATAACAAAAATAATTGTCTTGATACATGTAAATGTCTTTGTGTATTTATGTCAGTATTTCAAAATTATAGTTATAATTATTAATGTACTATTACCCTTTCGAGCTAATTCTATTATATATGTGTGTATATACATGTAATATGCATATACACTATTATACTCTAAAACTGCCATTATTACAAACATTATAAAGATAACAAAGCAACAGGTATACTTTAATATTTATTTTAGTATCCTAGAATTTTTTAATGCAGTAAAAGTATATTAGGACACTGAAATAAATATTAAAACATACATTCTACTATAATTTTATATATTATATATATATTACATTAAAATGTAATAAGAAGTTTCGAATATAATAATCTAGATGAAAATTACAATGCAAACTGATATCACAAGGTTTAATAATAATGATAGTATTTGTCTGAGCCATATTAAGCCTAAAATGAAAACACTTTTAGCTTAACTCACAATGGTTTCTATAGATTATTGCATGCCTTAATTTTATAGAATTTTTAAAATTGAGCAGATGCCCATCTATGTACTTACCTAGATGTGTCTATATTTGGTAAAATCAAACTAATTTGAATTTAGCTCTCATAGTACAATTTTTATGCTCCTTTTTTGGAAAGCAGTATCTCATACCATTTGTAATCTAAATAAAAGTAAATGTTCTTTATGTTTTGCAAATTATCATTATTTCTTTTTACTTTTATAGACAAATATTTTAATATTTATTGTAAATAATATTTATAATAAGAAGAAGCAAATTCATTTCATTATAATAACTCATTATAAGAAAGCAATCAATTGATTTTAGCTGACAAGCCATTTTAAACAAAAGCAATTCTTTTTATTTCTTAATTTTTGTGATTTATGGTTAAGTTTCATTATTTGTTTTTTGTACTAATTTGTTAATAGTTATTGTAAATAATGCATATAATAAAAAAATCAAATTTAGAACAATTATATAAAACAAATACTTTTTTTTAGAATAAGTATATGATATCATTGGTAGAATTTATATTTAAACCACATTCTAGCCATTCTATGTTAATATACTATTTAATATGAGAGAAATGAATTGGACATCAATAATTTAAAAGTCAATCATTTTTGTGACTTTTCCTAAGCAACCAAATATCCTCACAGATAGATATATTAATTAAAATTTTTTTAATTATCTATACATATAAAATAAACAGATCAAAAACTGGAATCTCATCAACAGATTCAAGACAGTCTATGGCCATTGTGCTCATCTATTTCATAAATGGAGTTTATTAGCCACTTATTTTTAAAAATATGGACAAATACAAACTGTAAATAACATTTAATGAATAATATTTTTGTAATGTAATTTTCACTATACCACTCACATAAAACAGGGGCTGATTCCTATCCACTTTTAATGAGCTTATGTAATGATGTATCATAAACATATGTAAAAAAGATGTATGATTCCCAAGATGCACATTTCATGCTGAACCAGTACTCATCAGTTGGCCCACACCACAATCACTTACACATATCTTTATGTTTGAGTACATATAGATAACCAATTACTACAGTTTAATTGATAAGTGTCAAACTTACTACCTTACAACTTTGTCACAAACCATTTAATGGAGATATATTAATAATTTTATTAGTCATTAATTAAAGTAGAGATTATCCACTTAATAAATTACACCATAGGAATATTATCTGTTAATGAATGACTAATAAAAATAATTATACATCAGAATGTTAATGACTATCAGATTTATGGCTTCAATAGTTATCTCTATAGGTTTCTTTATAATAACTTATTAATAATTAAGCTGTCTAAATCTGTGTAACCAACACTGGATTTAAAATTCACTATCAACAACTTCTCTGCCAAGCAGATTTTTCAAGTGCTTGCATCACAATACACCCACATATATGTATAATTTCATATTATTATTTTCTGTATGGGTGAAGTATGTTGATGATACCTTTGTTATTTAACCCCATGATAAGCTTGCTTTTGACAACTTTTTTAAAAAAATTTAAACTCTTTTCACATGGAGTTCACTATAGAAATAGAAAATAATAACCCACATTCATTCTTATATGTTTGATTGAAAGAAAAAATGATGTTTTTTTATCCCATGATATATATAGAAAACAGCACACACAGGGAGATATTTACATTTTTTATTATCATCCAGCACAATTATTTTCACAAACGCAAAACTCCATACAGTAGCAGCATTCAGGGCAAGGTAGAATAATCAATGGGTGCAGAAAAATTTGTGCATCGAATATCCCTGACTAGTTTCTAGCTTGTAGCTTTCATCAGTGAGGACCCTTGGATCTGAGAACACTGCAGCTAGATCTTAGGATCTAATGCAACTCTCCAGCAGCTACTTTTTATTTTTTTAGTTAACTATACAGCTTTGAGTCCAAAATGAAAACACAATAATGTGTTTAATTTGAGATTAATTATTTGTATAGTCATATAGACCTGAGCTCAATTCAGCATCTACACATTTTGGTGCCTTTGTTTCTTTAATAACTACAGTCACCATAATCCTATTGTGCAGGGTTGGTATTATTCCACTAAACATCACATGTTCATCATTCTTCATGCTTAGACAAGCTGATAACACTGAGTAAAACCTCTGCATACAGTAGGGCCTCTCAATGCAAGTGAGAGTAATCAATGTTTTCAGAAAGGTTTGTGTAAAAAATCACTACCTAGTGCCTACTTATCCAATATCTCCAGACTAGTCATCAGTAAGGAGCCTTGGATTTTATGCACCAACCTTTTTGCATCCATTGATTACTCTGGTTTGCAATGAATGACATTACTGTACAGAGTTTTGGTACTGTGTTATTAGCTTGTACAAGCATAAAAAATGGATGATCACATGATGTTTAGTCATGCCAAAGACATCAAAATGTATAGATGTTGAACTGAATTCAGATCTATATGATTATACAAGCAAATCAGCTTGAATTGAAAACATTATAGCTTTCATTTTGCACTCAAACTGTATAAAGTAAAAAAGTAAACGGTGGCTGCTGAATGATTTCATAGAAAGTGCAATGCTCTCAGATCCAAGGTTCCTCACTGATTAAATCAACAAGCTTGGAACTAGTCTGGGGATATTGAATGAGTAGGCACTAGATAGAGATTTTATGCACAAACCTTTCTCCATTCATTGATTACTCTGACTTGCATTGAGTGGTGCTACTGCATGAAGAGTGTAAGCATAAAGAATGGTGATCATGTGATGTTTAGTGATTTAACATAATTATTTTCAGTGGCAAAAACATTGTTGGAGAAAACTAAGAGACTTTTTGTTGACAGCCATATTGACCAGGAAATTTCTACTACTAGAAAAAAAACTTCTACGTGCAATCATTTTGATCCTTCAATTATTAATAGGGATTTTCCAGATATTCAAGAAAAAAGATTTTGATATTTCAGAAAATTAAAACAGTTCTGCCTTATATAAAGGGAGTAACTGATAAAATTGGTAATGCTTTAAAGAAAAATAATATCCACATAATATACTGCTTTTTTAAAAAATTAATGAAATATTTCCATGCTCTAAAGATATAATTTCTTTGGAATGTCATGATATGTATAAAATTCTATTCAGAGTTTGTTCACATTCATACATTGGACAGACCAATCATAGAATAAATATAAGGAAGGAAGAACATTTTATTCTTAAAGAGAAATCCAATTCATCAGCTATTCAGTCACACATTGAATTAACTAATCATGAGATCAATTTTAATAAAACATGTAATTTGGTAATAATTGAGTAGGACCAGAGATTGCTAAGGAAATCTGTACAGATTTGTAAAAGGTTCAAGTACATAAATGAGAAATGTGAATTGAAAAAATAATCAATAGTTAGAAAAAGCTATTGGAGGAGAATTTATTATCTAAAACTTCTCAACCAATAAAATTTGAGTATAAGGGGAAGGAAAAGGTAATGATTTTAAATCTAGCACACATTATTATGATTTGCGAAAGAAGCAGCTCTGAGAAAATTATTTTTACTGCACTGTAACATCAAGCTATTTAGCTATTTTATTTTTACAACATGGAATCTACTGAATATAATATAAAATCATCATTCAGCCATGAGAATATTGGGATTCACACATATATATATATATATATGTCATATTATTATTACTATTTGCGGGATATTCCATGTAGTGAAAAAGCTAAATGCTGACGTTTCAGTACAATATCAAGTACCTTCCTCAGAGCGTCCTCTTTCTCAAATCATAAGAATGCATGTGAGATTTAAAATCGTTTTTATCATTTTCTTTCTCCTCATATTTAAATTCTATTGGTTGAGAAGTTTTAAAATTTATTTTCTCTTCCAATAGTTTCTTCCAAATGTTGTTAATCTTCTTTAACTCACACCTTTCATTTATGCTCTTGGGCCTTTTAAAAATCTCTATAGCTTCTCTTAGCAATCTCTGGTCATATTGTTCAATTTTTGCTAAAATATTTGTTTTTTCAAAATTGATATCATGATTTGTTAATTTAATATGAGAATAAATAGCTGATGAATTGGATTTTTCTCTCACTGCCAGAATGTGTTCTTCCTTTCTAATATTTATTCTACGATTAGTCTGTCCTATATATGTATGTGGACAGACCCTACATGGAATTTCATACACACCATGACACTCCAAAGCAATTTTATCTTTAGGAAGAGGAAATATTTCACTAATTTTTTTATAAGTAGTGTAAATTGTGTGAATATTATTATTCTTTAAAATGTTACCAATTCTATCAGTTACTCCTTTAATATATGGCAAAAATGTCTTAATTTTTGATGTATCAAAATCTTTTTTCTTTTGATATGTATAAGCCCTATTAATAATTTTGTAATTAAAACCATTATGAAGGAGCATTTTATTAGTAGCAAAAAGGTCCCGGTGAAAATGGCTATCATCAGAAAGTCTCTTTATTCTTTCCAATAATGTCTTTGCCACTGAAAATAGTTGTGCAGGATGGTGATGAGAGGAAAAATGCAGATATCTCCCAGTGTGTGTTGGTTTTTTATATATACCATGGGATAAAGAACCATCTTCCCTTCTTTCAATCAAAACATCTAAAAAAGGTAAAAAAAAATAAATAATAATAATCAATTACCTTTTTTAGATGTTTTGATTGAAAGAAGGGAAGATGGTTCTTTATCCCATGGTATATATAAAAAACCAACACACACTGGGAGATATCTGCATTTTTCCTCTCATCACCATCCTGCACAACTATTTTCAGTGGCAAAGACATTATTGGATAGAACAAAGAGACTTTCTGATGATAGCCATTTTCACCGGGACCTTTTTGCTACTAATAAAATGCTTCTTCATAATGGTTTTAATTACAAAATTATTAATAGGGCTTATACATATCAAAAGAAAAAAGATTTTGATACATCAAAAATTAAGACAATTTTGCCATATATTAAAGGAGTAACTGATAGAATTGGTAACATTTTAAAGAATAATAATATTCACACAATTTACACTACTTATAAAAAAATTAGTGAAATATTTCCTCTCCCTACACGACGCTCTTCCGCTTTGGAGTGTCATGCTGTGTATGAAATTCCATGTAGGGTCTGTCCACATACATATATAGGACAGACTAATCGTAGAATAAATATTAGAAAGGAAGAACACATTCTGGCAGTGAGAGAAAAATCCAATTCATCAGCTATTTATTCTCATATTAAATTAACAAATCATGATATCAATTTTGAAAAAACAAATATTTTAGCAAAAATTGAACAATATGACCAGAGATTGCTAAGAGAAGCTATAGAGATTTTTAAAAGGCCCAAGAGCATAAATGAAAGGTGTGAGTTAAAGAAGATTAACAACATTTGGAAGAAACTATTGGAAGAGAAAATAAATTTTAAAACTTCTCAACCAATAGAATTTAAATATGAGGAGAAAGAAAACGATAAAAACGATTTTAAATCTCACATGCATTCTTATGATTTGAGAAAGAGGACGCTCTGAGGAAGGTACTTGATATTGTACTGAAACGTCAGCATTTAGCTTTTTCACTACACGGAATATCCCACAAATAGTAATAATAATATGACATCTTTTATCCGTGAAAACATTAGAATTAATATATATATATAGTAAAATTACAACATGTATTAGCATATTCAGTCTTGTTTGTTACATGAATATGTTTAACATGTGTTATGAAATGTACATATTGAGGATCATATATCTTTTGTACATGTCTTTGATCATATGTTTATGATTACACCTCTCTACAAAATATTAATAGTGGATAGAAACCAATTCTTACCTTATGTAAAAGTGGTGTAATGAAAACCTACACTACAGAAATATTATTCATTAAGTGAATAATCTCTAGTCTAATAAATGATTAATAAAAATTATTAAAGTGTTAAGTACCTCTTATTCATTTGAAAAGTAATGTCAGTATTTTAAATACATCCATAGTGTGAGAGATTGGCTTGATTTCTGTAGTGATGAATGTTTGCAATATGCAATATGATAAAGCTAAGATGAAGGATAAACTTATTAAAAACAAGAACTTGAATATATATATATATGGGTGTGTTAGTAGTAACAAGACGAGATCGTAAAAGTAATATATGGGTAAGAGAACAAACAGGTATTACTGACATCATTGAAAAAATCAAAAGACTGAAATGGGGATCGCTGGACATATTGCTAGAAGAGATGATAATAGATGGGCAATTGAAATCTTAAACTGGTTTCCAAGATATTGTAAGAGACCCAGAAAGAGACCACATGTGAGATAGATGGATGAAATAAGAAAGTATGCAGAAGTGATTTGGAGAAGAAAGGCTAGAGATTGGAGAACATGGATTGAACTTGAAGAGACCTTTATCCTGCAGTAAATTGATAATGGTTGACAGTAATGATGATGGTGATATATATATATATTAATATAATTACACTAATCTTCCATAAGATTAACTATAATAAACAATCAAATTAATATATTACTTCCTATATAAAAGATTCAAAATAAATATTTTGATGTTTCTGATAAATATGCTATAGCAAAAAATATATATATCCCAGGTACTTGCATGACATATTTTACCGCACAAGTCGCTAATATTATTGTTTTTAGCTAACATTTACCCAAAATTCTTTAAATAAAAGCAAAATCTCTGAAATACAACCAAAAAAGATAAATATATATATGCAAGTTTCAATAAATCAAATCATACATATATAATTCATTAAGTAATTAAATTAAAATGAATAATAAAAAGTATTTTACAACTATTAAAAAAATTAAATTCAGGTCCAAGTATTTTTACACCACAAGTACACATGGCTAATTTGTTCTCATATGTAAATCACTTAATGGCAGCCAATATTGAAACTAAACCAATAGAATATCGACGATTGTCTTGTCATCAGATTGTTGATATTTTATTGGTTTATTTTAAGCATTGGCTGGGATGAGGTGATTTAAATATATGTATATTAAAAATAATAGTCAATCTTAAAAAATCGAAATAAGTAACTATAAATAAATAAAAATTTATTTAACGTAACAAATAGGGTTTTCATTCCTTATAGGAATGTTATCAAGGCTTTTCCTCTTTTACAGTCACATGTCTAACTGGTCTATAACAACGTCATCCAGTGAACATTATTTAAATTATATTGCAATAAACACATAAATAAGAAAACACATATATATATACACACAAACAGAATAAACATAGAACTTATTACAATCTAATTTTTTTCAATTTACAAAATAATCTTAAAAAAATAACATTTAATAATAACTAGAAAACATTGGCGGTTTTTTTTTTTTTTTGGGGGGGGGGGGTTATTTTGTAAATTGAAAAAAATTGAATTGTAATAAGTTTCTATATTTACTCAGCCTAATATATATATATATTGTAACAGGACTTGCCTTACTGAAGAGCCTTAACAGCTAATAAGTTTATTACTGGTAAAATTTCCTACTCATCATAGTTCATTCATAGACATGATTCTGCCATATGCATATCAACCTAATAATATATACAGAGAATATTGTCTAATAGACTTAGAGCTATCTGGACATTTTTATTTATTTGAACTGATACCATTTAACAATACTTATCAAGGCACCACCAAATACTAGGTTCGAATCTTTCATAATGGGGTAATCCTATCAGCACCAAGCAATAACTTAAGACATAAGAAACTAAACCACGATATGACACTATTTAATTTATAATATCAAATTGATAAAATGCCAGAATTAAGCAGAATCCAAAGTGTAAAATTTAACAATATTTTATTCCACACTATAGCAATACTCTAAATTCATCAATACACTCTTCTCAAATAAATGAACTCTGCCAAAATGAAGAGTAAGGCCATTGGTAAGACATGATAAAAATAATTTTGGTAAGCCTTGTGTGGTTTAGCACAGTGGTATAGTGTCTGCTTTGTGAGTGGGAAGTCCCAGAACTTATTCTGGACCTTTCAAGTCTGGGACTCAAATTGTTTATGAACTCCCAACCAATAAACTTGTAGTCTTTTTTTCTTGCTACTGTACAATGGTTTTTAATAACTTTCATTACCTTATTTATTTATTACTATAAACTAAAATATTTATTTATTCTTACCCCTTCTCCACAGGCTGATTGATGTTTCAATTGTAACATATCAAAAAAAAAGTAGTATTCAAGCAAGATTCAAAAAGAAAAAATTAACAATATAAACAATATATATATATATATATAATTCTTGACTGAATATAATTCATCATCATCATTATCAACCATTATCAATCCACTGCAGGATGAAGGTCTCTCCAAGTTTAATCCATCTTCTCTGATCTTTAGCTTCTCTTCTCCACATCACCCCTGCACACTTTCTTATTTCATCCATCCATCTCACATGTGGTCTCTTTCTGGGTCTTTTACAATCTCTTGGAATCCAGTTTAAAATTTCAATTGTCCATCTATTATCATCTCTTCTAACAATATGTCCAGCCCAACTCCACTTCAATCTTTTAATTTTTTCAATGAGGTCAGTAACACCTGTTTGTTCTCTTACCCATACATTGCGTTTATGATCTCTTCTTGTTACTCCCAACATACATCTCTCCATACTTCTTTGAGTGGTCTGAAGTCTCTGAATTGCTCTTCTATTAAGTGTCCAAGTCTCAGATCCATAAGTAAGAACTGGTAAAACACATTTGTTAAAAACCTTCCTTTTCAAACACATAGGCATATTTCCTTTTAGTATCAAGTTATTTCTACCAAAAGCACTCCAACCAAGTTTAATTCTATGATTAATTTCCTCCATTATGTTTCCATCTGTATTAATAATCTGACCAAGGTATTTGTAACTGTTAACTTCTTCTAATTCATCATAATCAATCTTTATTTTCATATTTTGAGCAAATCGATTAAACATTACTTTAGTCTTTTTAACATTTATCTTTAGTCCTACTTTCCTACTTTCATCTGATAATTCCTGCAACATTTCCTGCAGATCTGAAGCATTATTTGCAAAAACAACTACATCATCTGTGAAATCTAAATGACTTAAATAATCACCATTTACTTTCACTCCTTTAGTTTCCCATTTTAATCCACAAAATACTTCATGCAGCACTGCTGTAAAAAGTTTTGGAGATATGGAGTCACCTTGTCTTACACCTTTCTCAATGTTGACTTTCCCAGTGTCATTATGTAATCTAATTGTTGCTGTTGCATTTTTATAAATATTCTTTAAAATATGACAATATCCTGGATCTATACCTTGATGATCTAATGCTTTAATCACTGAAGAAATGTTTATAGAATCAAATGCCTTTTCATAATCTACAAATCCTAAGCATAATGGCAACTCATATTCATTTGTCCTTTCTATAACTTCTCTCAATACCTGGATATGATCTACTGTACTAAAACCACTTTTAAATCCGGCTTGTTCTCTTGGTTGGTGGAAATCCAATGTTCTCTGTAGACGAGTAGTAATTATCTTGGTAAAAATTTTATATAAAACTGATAAAAGGCTGATAGGTCTGTAATTTCTAATATCTTCTTTATCACCTTTTTTAAATATTAATATTATTACTGCATTCTTCCAATCATCCGGTACATCTTTATCATTTAGACATTTGGTATATAACTTTGCTAAAAAAATTTCTATTTCTTCACCTGCTTCTTTTAATATATCAATTATAATTCCATCATTACCTGGAGCCTTTCCTTTCTTCATACATTTAATTGCATGTCTCACTTCTTCATTTAAAATTCTGGGCAATTTGGAAGATGTAATAGATATAGGAGGTACTTGTTCTTTATTACTATATAATTCTTGATAAAAATCTTCTACCAATTTCATGATGTCATCTCTCCTTTTAGTAATAATTCCATCTTTTTTTCTTATTGCAGATATAAATTTCCTACCAATACCAAAATGTTGTTTTACATTCTTAAGACTTTTATTTTCTTCTACAGCTTTCCTTGCTAGTTCACAGTTATACTTTCTTATATCATTTTCAACTCTTTTCCACACCATTTTACAAAATTCGAGATATTCAATTCTTTTTAATGCATCATTTTTGTATATCTTCATATTCCTTCTTTTCTTCATAAATTCTCTAGTCTCAGTAGAAATTTTATTGGTCAATTGCTGTTTCTTTCTACCAGCTATCTTTGTTGCAGTTTTCAAAAGTGTATCAGTTATTTTCATATTAATTTCATTCAAATCTGAATCATGTTCAAAATCTACTAATACTTGAAACCGATTTGTAAGTTCTAATTTAAATTCATTAGAATGTTTCTGAAGATTAGGAATATCAACTGTAAATATTGTTTTTCTTAATAATTTTTGTCTCTCTAGTTTTACATTAACACGTATCTTACACCTTACTAATCGATGATCACTTCCTGTGTTAAATTTATTAAGAACATTACAATCTTGAAATATGTATTTCCTGTTAGTCAAAATATAATCCAATTCTGCTGTACCTTCATTTGGATGCTTCCATGTCCATTTCCTTTTAACATTTTTCTCAAAAAAAGAATTCATAATATAAAGTTTTTCTTTTTCTGCAAACTCCACAAGTCTATGTCCTCTCTCATTTCTATTACCATAACCAAAATTACCCACAGCACTTTCATCTTTCATTTTTTTACCAATTCTAGCATTAAAGTCTCCCATAACAATTTTAAAATGGTGTTTACTCTGATCAAAAGCCTTTTGTACATCCATATAAAAATCTTCTACTACTTCATCACTATGAGAACTTGTTGGGGCATAAACCTGAATTATCTGCATTTGGTATCTGCTATTAAGTTGTATAACTAATCTTGCCACTCTGTCCGATACACCATCAATCTCCACAATATTGTTCTTCCACTTTTTATTTATAATGAATCCTACTCCACTTGTATTTCCAATATTTGTGCCTTTATAATAGAGTATATGTCCACTTTTTAAATCAATTGTCTCTTCACCTTTTCTTCTAACTTCACAAAGTCCAATAATGTCCCATTTAATATAAGAGAGTTCTTCTTCTAATTCTTGCAATCTTCCTTCACTTGAAAGTGATCTGCAGTTGTAAGTACCTAAATAAAAAGTCATCATCAAATGGCAGCCTGGGTCTGCAATCAGGGGATTCTTAGCACCCTCCGCCTTCGGCCACCAACCGCTGCCTTGGTTGGTGACTTTACAGCCTCCTGGGAATAAGGGCCATGCTTTATTTTTGTCTGTCATAATTGTATATATGTATTGGGAAAATATTTATCATTTACACAAACATTCATTCTGCCTTATCAGGCACTGAGAAGAAAGACCATGGTGTTTCTTGATCTTAAACTCAGAGGTAAAAAGCCAATAAACTCACCACGCTGGCTAATGCGTGTTGGTGAGCAGCCCATCCATGTTCGTATACTATATGAATAATCACATAGTAATAACAGCTGCAATGACAAGAACGTATGGAGTGGACATTAGGAATTTGCCCTGCTCGGTTTCTTTAAGGCCTCCAAGAGGAATCAAAAGGTCTCCTTTCAGTTAATAGCAAAACTCCTTTCTGCAGCCTGAATATAATTACACAGACAAATATATAAGACATTAAATTAGCATTAAATTTAATAATCTACATTTAACTAATTAATATTAGTTCATAAACAATGTGATGTTAAAAGTTTTTGCCTCTTGACACATATAAATAAAATGGTCTTATCAGCTTTCTGTGGTAGAATAATTTTTCAATTTTCAAAATTGTTCCAAGTTGTTCATACATGATTAAATATATTTTATCCTTACTTTTTTTTTCTTTATTGCTGGAAAACAACTGGTTAAGTCTATTTACTCTTAGTTTTTCTTGTTTTATGCTGGAAAATAACCAGGTGAGTTTATTTATCCTTAATTTTTCTGATTTCAGGCTGTTCAACATCGGTAAGTTTTATTCTTTTAAAATCTATCATTAAGTAGAATTTTGTAGAGTCTCAATGACTGTTAATGCACTGTGAGTTAGAATTAAATATGAAGAATGATCAGTTGCAATTAATACCAGAGAAAGGGTTGTCAGCACCCTTATGCAAAACAGTAATTAGGTCCCCCTCCCTAAAAAAAAAGATAACAAATTCTACATGATTTTGTGATGTATGTTATATTTAATCCTCAGCTACATTAGTAAAAGTTCATTAAGATGACATTTTTATTTTTATAGTACACGTTCTTTCAATTTAATAAATAAATTTTACTACACATCATTAACTTCAAGAAGGAATTCATATATCATAGAGATTAAAGGTTGAAACCACAGAAAATAATATTTGACTTTTTAGCTTCCAGCTTCCCTGTCAATCTTATAATACTGATATTTCTAGCATATCTGCTCAATTTACTGATTAAAAATATATTTTGTAAAAGAAACCAATGCACTATATCAAACCATATGATCTCAACTACTGAACTTATATCTACATGCATATGAAACTATATATTGCAGCTTGTATGTATTTTACTAACATTATTGGATGCTGTTACAAGGAAGTACCTTGATACCTATATAACCATCTTTATTGTTAAAAGGAGATTTATTGACAACAATAGATTGAGATTATTGATTGTTATTGATATTAGGAATGTTTAAGTGTTGACTAATTTTAATTTTATATATATATATATATATATATATATTTATATATATATATTTATATATATATATATATATATATATATATATATATATAAATAGAATATGAAATATGGATTTTAACTGAGATTATGAGAAAAACAAACTCCAGGAAATTATAATTGATGTATCACATTTCATAAAGTAATTGTGTATTTTAATATGATTGTATTGTTTTATTTTGTAGAAATAATGAATAAGTCACATTAACTAATATTCATAATATAACAAAAATATATTCTTAATTTTGGACTGTTTTGGTGCCTTCTTGTAGTAGCATCTTCATGCTTTGCTTGCCTTGATTACTGCCTTCCACTGGATCTGGCTGCAATCATCATTCACAATACATTTTCATTAAATTTTTTGGAAATAAAGTCACACTAATGTGAATCTCAGACTCTGCCTTGATTAGCATGTTAAAATAGGTTGATTTAGGGGAATCCAGTGCTAAATGTCTATGCTTTGAGACCAAGTCAGAAGTTGTTGGAGTATTTTCTAGATTGTTCACACTGATACAAGTCAGTTGATTATTTCTGAAATTAAAATATGCTAAAAGAGCAGACGTAGAAAAACAAAATTACACAAGATGATTGTGGATGGATCCTCTTCAAAAATATTTATGTTATCATTAAATGTTGAATAGATTGCAATTTGGATAATAAGAGAATAGCCAAAATAGTATTTAACTGAAATATGAGTAAAAGACAGTCAACAAGATGGATGAGAAAGATAGTACAGTAAGCAGAAGATTTGGATAAATACATTGTCAGTATACTTATACAAAAAGTGATAATTGTGTTAGGAGAATTGTTGAGCGTTATAGTGGCAAGGAATGGGATAGAAGAATAAATGCATTAATAAAAAATAGGGAGTTGGAGAGATGGAGAATTAATATGGAGAGTAAAAATAGTTTAAATATATATAGAAGTAAACAGAACATTGGGTGTGAGTTAATTTATGATAATAGCAAGGAAAGTAATTTACTGTTTATGGCTCAAACATGATCTTTAGCAACAAGGAAATATACACATAAATGGAAAAATATGGGTGATTTAGTCTGTAAGTTATATAAGAAAGGCATATAAAATATTAGACATCTGTTAATTGAATGTAAATGCCTACAAGACAAAAGGGTACAAATAATGAAGTTGTGAGAGAATAAATATAAACAAAGTGATTATACAAAAAATGGGTTCTTGGATTTTATGCTGGATCTGGGAAAAGATAAGTGGAATTTGGATATAAAGGCCATAGAATTGACAAAGATAATGTCGAAATGTTTTGGAGCAGGAGGAAAGGGAAGATAACGTGGCTAACAAGTTTCTCTGGGCATAGTGGCTGAGAGATTCCGGATTCGAAAAAGGAAAAATCATAGTGCATCACATCACTTTAGTTAAATTTACTTTCACTCTTTTTATTTCACGAGGCAAAGTGTTTTTTTTTCGTTTGCTAAGAATATTATTTAATTACTTGACGTAATTATAAGTGAAGTTTTGAAAAGGATTTACGAATATGATAGATGGATGGAATTGCATTCATAATTTTTTTTCTTAACTCACAAAATATCTAATTAAATTTAACTATTTAATTACAGAAATGAAATTATTTAATTTTTACTTTACTAGAATTTTGTTCAATTTCCGTATTTAGAGCTATTTAGAGCGTCTTTATCAAGATATTATCAATCATTGGAATGACAGCTTAGTACATTTTATTATTAAAATTTCTTGGTTGTCTTTTACTTTGGTAGTAAAAAAAAAGAAATTTAAAATTTTAATTTAAATGCTAATATATGTCTGAATTAATCTTTTTTTTTAAAACAGTAATTGCATTGTTAATTTAGGTGCTGTTGAAAAAAAACATTTTTTTTTTCTAGATAATATGTAATTTTTTTAAAATTTATGTTCTTGGTTTCTACTTAATAGTTAATGATTGCTGAATTTTAAATTAACTTATAGGTTCTATGCGATTTAATGTTTCCAAAATAGTATGTGGTTAAACACTTTGCTATAGAATGTTATAAGAATGGGTCATAAAAGAGGCAAAATTAGAAAGGTGAATAAATATTCTTAAATTACTTGCTGAAAAGTAACAAAGCAGACTTACAGAGCCAAAAATCTTGGTGTAATTAGTAATAATGCATAGATTAAAGAATCGGATAATATTTACATAATAGCATTTTTATAAAACCACTAAATATCACATGATCACCCTTCTTTATGCTTATACAAGCTGTTTATACAGAGGCAAAACTCTCCATACAGTAGTGCCACTTAGTGCATCCATTGATTACTCTGGCTTTCACTGAGTAGTCATGTATGGAGAGTTTTACCTCTGTGTATTTCATTTTAAGTTTTATAATGTTGATTTATAAATTTCTGACTAATTTTCAGTGACAAAATATTTCCAGAAATTAATTAAAAAGTGATGATGTGACATTTCATCTAAAACAGAACTTTAGATAATGAAAAACAACATCTGAAAATTAAAAAAAGCTCTAGAGATCATATAATATTAACATTAGTATGACACCAAAATTGTTAATAAAGAATATGGAAATGATTGTTTAGTTTTGCCTCCTTGGATTATTCATCAATATTAAAAGATTCAGTTACCATGGATTGGTCAGAGTTACAAAAAATATTTAAAAAAATAATATTCATAATTTTTTTATAAAAAAACACTTTGATAATTAATATACTAAAAACCAAAGCAGTATATATTGTTTTAAACCACAATTTTGATTGTCATATGTAACTTGAAATAAAAGCATGGGAAGGCATAAAATAATTTATTCAAGAATTCAACCACTAAAACAATGATTAAATTAGTTGTTATATGCAAATCCCATGCCTCATTTTAATTTACATGTATCAACTAACATTGTAGTTAAAGAAAAAATTTCTTTCATTTTTAATGTATTTCTCATCAAATTAAATAGAAGTATTTTTTTTTAATAAAATATTGTTTGTATATTATTTTTTTTTAGTATTTAGATAACTATTCATATTCAAATTGAAAATAGAGAATCTAAACAATATCAATGTATGTACGGTATATAAAATCAAATTGGTATACATGAAAAATCAATTGCAAAATTTTGGTGTTTATAAAGACAGTGTTTTAAAAAAACACAATTTTTACAAATGCAATTTATCCAATAATTTGAAAACTTTTTAGAAAAAAACCTTTTATTGTACCTGTATGCATACACAATCTTATGTTTCAACTGTCCTGCAGTCTTCTACAGAGCTATGATATAATGAACATCACAAAATAACAAACTGCAGGACAATTGTATAATGTAAGATTGTGTATGCATATAGCTATAATAAAATGTTTTTGCTAAAAAGTGTTCAAAGTAGTGGATAAATTGCATTTATATAAGATATAACATCAAAATAAAGGAAGTGGTGAATTTGGTAATATTTCTGAACACAATTTTTAGTTAAACAATCAAAAGAAATTAAGCTTTCATTCATTACTTCTGTTTCTATTTTAATTAACTGTAAATGCTTTTTACAGAATTAGTCATGAAATTCAATAAAAGCATATTTTTAATAAATATTTTGTCATCTATTGCATAGCACTAAAAATATACTGAACTGATTGATATCAACATAACTTAAAATTTGGGTTGTCAACAATAACTGGTTGGATATTTCTGAAATATTGCAATGCCATCAACACTTTTAACATGTATAGAAAATTTGAGGAAAATCCATTTGATAGAAGTTAAAAATCATTTCCCATATTTTACTCAAATAAACAGAATTTATAAGTTAAATAAAAATATTTAAAAAGATATTGCTGCATATTTTAAACCATGTCATATAGGAATAATGAGCAATGCTAATTGTTTTGACAAACTTTATTAGTAAATGCCACAAAAGAAAGCATTTAAAAATCTTTATCTAGAAACCCTCTCCAATCCTCAAACCACTGGTTTTTTGCTTTAATACTCTTCAATGAGCTGAGAAGTGTGTAGTGTATATTTTATAATCTATTGAAATAGCAAACATTGCAGTATTTGTAAAATTAGAATATTCTAAAAATTAGAGGGTGCACAATATTTTTTTCAGAAAAGGGTGGGAGGAGCCAGACATAAAAAGTATGGAAACCACTAATGTGACCAATTAGTAGTATGTCAGGTTGTTTTAGAGGTGTACAATCATTATTTATAATTGAAATTAAACTTAATCAAAATTCTATTCTGAAATGGTTTTCAACTTCACTGAGAAGTGCCAAAGCATGAAACCAGTGGCCTGTGGATTGGGGAGGGTTTCTAAATAGAGATTTTTAAATGCTTTCTTTTGTGGCATTTATCCATAAAGCTTGTTAAAGAAATTAATATTGCTCAATCTTTTTATTTACAAGCTTAAAAAATTGGGTCATGTGATATATGTCTTTATTTTTTTTCTTATGTCATATAGGAGTTGACAATACTTTTATTAATTCTGACAATGTTGATAATGTAAAAATGATTTCACTTGACCCAAACACTTTGTATATATATATATATATAAATAAATTTATATAATTTAAGTAAATTGACCCAAACACTTTGTATATATATATATAATAAATAAAGTTTGATATAATTTATATAAATTGTACTGTATTTTGATATATATATATATTACAAAGTAGTTCACAATTTATAAATACTTAGTGATACTTATTACAACTCCTGTATAATCCAAATAAAATGTAAACTATGATTGGTTCACTTTTGATCAAGGGTTTTATTACTCTGCTGGTTTTTAAATACCATGCCTTATCTTTATCTTGATTTAATAGTTCTGGTCTAATAGATATTTATTTCTATGCATACATTAGCATATAATGGCTTCATTGTAGTGTTTTTCAATAACTTGAGGGCATCCAAAAATTATAATTAATTGTCTTCACAGCTCCTAGTTGTCTTTTTTAGCTTCTAGCAGTCTTATATTTCTGCCATAACAATGCTTTTTATACTATTGGCAGAATTATTATTTTATGTAATAATTATTTAAAGTAGTTTGTTTATAAATGTAAGATAACCTTCTCATCTGGTTTATTATATGGAAATCAGTTTTATCAAAACAAGTTAATACTTCTTTGATTTAATTATTTTATTCCACTGTCTGTCATTTTTCATATTCTTTCTGTAGTGAAAAAATTATTTAATCTCCTGGATTAATTTTAAAAACAACTTGACTAAATTATATTTATATAAAAATATATATAAATAAGCATTTATTATATATAGCGTATGTTTACAATTGTATACATTTAAATATCAGCCTTTTAAGCTAATTGTGCATACGCTTTGCGAGTGTTAATAATAAATGAATACTTTCTCACCAATACAAGATATAGTATTTATGCAGGAATAAAAGAAATCCTCTTATTCCTATGACTCAAATGCTTATATATGAGCAAATCTGAAGTACTGGCAAGTAAAGCGTGAGGATGGAACCATCACTTTAAATTACTATATACGATGTCTGAATGAATGACGTGGGTGACGATTCCATCTTCACGCTTTACTTGCCAGTACTTCAGATTTACTCATATATAAGCATTTGAGTCGTAGGAATAAGAGGATTTCTTTTATTCCTGCATAAATACTATATCTTGTATTGGTGAGAAAGTATTCATTTATTATTAACACTCGCAAAGTGCATGCACAATTAGCTTAAAAGGCTATTTGAATGTATAAAAATATATAGAAAAATGTATATCAAAATATATAGAAAAATGTATCTCTCTATATATGTAATGGCTTATATATCAAAAGTCAATTCTGATCACTTATTGGACATCATCATCACTTTTGACCATTATTGATACACTGCAGGATAAAGATCTCTTCAGATTCAATTCAACTTCTCTGTTCTATAGCTTGTCTTCTTCACATCATTATTTTTTCATCCATCCATCTTACATGTGATCTCTTTCTAGGTCTTTTACAATCTCTTGGAATCCTGTTTAAGATTTTAACTATACATCTATTATCATCTCTTCTAGCAATGTAGTCATCCCAATTCCACTTCAATCTCTTAATTTTTTCAGTGATGTCAGTTCAATCACTTCTTGTTACTCTAAACATGTATCTCTCCATACTTCTTTGAGTGGTCTAAAGTCTCTGCATTGCTTTTTTGTTACATATATAAGTCTCAGGTTTTTGTAAAAACTGATAACATCCATTTATTAAAAACCTTTCTTTTCAACCCCCTTTTAAAAAAATTATTAAGTTATTTCTATCAAAAGCACTTCAACCAAGTTTATTCTAAATTAATTTCATCCCCACTGTTTCTATATGTGGTAATAATTTGACCAGGGTATTTGTAGTTGTTAATCTCTTCTAACTCATCATTATCAATCTTTATTTTCTTTTAAGAAAATCCATTAAACATTACTTTAATTTTTTAACACTTACCTTTAATCCTACTTTCCTACCTTTATTCCCTTGACTTCTTATTTTAATCCACAAAATACTTGTTGCAAAATGACTGTAAAAATTTTTGGAAAAATGGAGTCACCTTATTGAATACCTTTCTCAATGTTACTATTTCTAGTATCATTATGTAATTTAATTGTTGCTGTTGCATTTTTATAAACATTCTTCAGAACATGACAGTATTCTGGGTCTACATCTTGATGATTCAATGCTTTAATCACTGACGAAATGCTTATAGAATCAAATACCTTTTCATAATCTACAAATCCAAAGCATAATGGCAACTGTTATTCACTAGTTTTTTTCTAAACTTCTCACAATACTTGGATATGATCCATTGTACTAAAACTACTTTTAAATACAGATTGTTCTTTTGGCTGATTAAAATCCAAAGTTCGCTGTGAATGAGTTGTAATTATTTTGGTAAAAATTTTGTATAGAACTGATAAAAGACTGATAGTTCACATATTGGTTTAATAGCCGAATTTTGATAAATGAATATATATACTTAATAATCTCTATATGGGTAATTCTATGATCATCATAGTACAAAATACTGATAAAATATTTTTTCCACTTTATACTATTCAAACATAATAATTACTTTGAATAACTTATTTTCTTATAGTTCTGATTGTCCAGTAGTTTTCTCCAGAGATTCTCTTAGTTATAAATTGCTTAGCTCTTAAGAAGGCTGCTGGATAGTCAAAACTGTAAGGAAATAAAATTATTTCAAGAAAATGTACAGTAGAGAAAGCTGTTTATTATCAAAGCATAAAGGATAAAAAGATATAATGTATTGACTAATTAATAATAAAGTAATAAGTCATAGATACAAAATATACTAATTATATCCTAGTATTCCTGCTCAAAGCAAGTGTCAAAGTCTAAGTAATTAACAAGATATTATGACTAAGATTATGCTGAGAAAAAAACTTATATAATTAAAAAATAA
The DNA here is from genome assembly GCA_028023455.1 of Epiperipatus broadwayi. Taxonomy (NCBI): domain Eukaryota; kingdom Metazoa; phylum Onychophora; class Udeonychophora; order Euonychophora; family Peripatidae; genus Epiperipatus; species Epiperipatus broadwayi. The sequence continues at coordinate 147,092 of JAQFVV010000254.1, forward strand.
CTATATTTAATTTGCAGATAAGTTATAACTCCTAAAACAGATATAATTAAATGCATATTATATATAAAATTAAAGTAGCATTTCATTGATAATTGCAATTTAACAGATGCAAGAATTCACACACGTTTCGATTGCAAAATAATTTTACTTATCAGCATGACTATCTTCCAAATAATGAGGTTAATATTATTGGCTTAACTTTCTTCATTGAAATATATTAATTTTACTATTGTATTTGAAATGATTATCCTTCTGGACATTTATATATTCAATATAATATTAGTAATCAAAAAAGCAAATCATAATATTAGCAAAATGAATTGAAATTAATTTTGTTTTGTGTATGCACGAAAGATTCCAGTTGGATAACTTTAAATAAATTATGAATATTATTACTTAAATATTTATCCAAATAAATAATCAAAAAAGCAAGACATATATAACGTGGCATTACTTTTATAAGCTTGTATTTACAAAAATGTAATACAGAGAGATGGAAAGATTCTGGATAGAGATTTTAAATATTTTCTAATACGCACTATTCCCCAAATAAAATATCATTTAAATATTTCTTGCTAATTTAAATAAAAAATATAACATATAAATAACGCCATCCACACATAAGTCTGATAATTCTATAAAAATTTAAAATTGTTATTATTGGTTTTAATGGTTATTGTCTCACTTTTTTTATTGCAAAGTTTATTTCTTTTTTTCACAAATAAATGTTAAATTACTTTCTAATCAGTTTCACTCCTAACTTCTGGAAAATATCATAGAATAAGAATAAAAAAATAAAAAATTGTTTTATTTTCGTAAATGCCCTCATTAAATATATATAAAAAGCATTGAAAGGTAAAAAATAAATTTCAGTTTTCACAGTATTTTTGATATTACATAATCAAAAATAAAAGTATGAGGTTGTAATATTTAGAAATAGTATTAGTTTTATATTTTCTATACTTTTATGACTTTCTTATCACAGGAGATTCTAAGGACTTGAGCTCAGACTTTCAAACTCCCTACAAACATCCAATCCATTTTATAAAATTGATATATATGACAACATACATTTGAAAAAGATCAGTGATCATCTCCCACACATATATGTTGGTATCAACAAGGGTTTTGAGGATTTCTTTCCTCAGATTTTCAATAATATGGATGGCTGAAGAGTTGGAGAGTGGAGAAGATTGAAGATTGTTCAATAAAATTTGAAAATTTGCTATCTTAATACAAACTAAACAGTGATTGTATATATGTGTTGGAGATGGTGATCTGGACCAACTGATGAGTGCTCCTTCAGCACAAAATACATATATTGCAGATCATTGATCTTTTTCATATGTATGTGGTCATGTGTATCAGTTGTATAAGATGGATTGGATGGCTGTGGTGAATTTGAAAACCTGAGTTCAAGTCCTTAAAATTGCATTAAGTTTAGTATAGACAATAGACATGTATTTAAATATTATCAAAGGAGAATTACACATTAGCATTTTAAACATAACTTTTTTTTATTTCATGATTTTATTTCACAATATGAAGAATTTTGTGAAAGTTGAAAAAAATATGTATTTTTAATCTTCAATGCATTTTTTAATTGCATAATAAAATAATCTTTTTTACATTTGCTGCATCCCCAACTAAGACTGGATGACTAGTGAACAAATACACAATAAAGAATAATCTGAATAGTGAATAGTCTGCAACAACAATTTCTCAACTGTTCAGTAATGTTCAATTCCCTTGATTTACTTTCAGTCTGACAGCTACAAAAATGGTTCCCAATGGGCTCAGTTTGCACACACCTTGGCCCCAGTCCACTTTATCTGCACATGAATACATCATAGTGTATCACTGTGACTGACTATAAGCTTCTTACAGCTTCCATCTCTGCAACAGTCTGCCTATAACTACACTTGAAAAACACTAGAAACTCAACTTTTTATTTAGCTGCTATCCAGACAGTTTCCTTATGCTATGGTCTACCAATCTCTGTGGACCTATTCAGCTATTGTCTGTGAACACATTTCCACTGAGTGCTGAACATTAACCAAAGCACTGACACTAGATCTCTGCTACACCAGAATTGAACTGGAAAATCAACTGGAGATGAATTTGAATGGTCCATGTACTTGTTACATACCCTTTTTATAACTTTCACATTACTCTTACAATTAATTATCTTCCCCACATAAGGTAAAGTATTAGGTCTATAGCTAAATAAATTGTGCCTTTGGAATTTCTTACCATATAAGGCAATTTAGTCTCTTATCAAGAGATATTTGCAATCAGGAAATACCTCTTGGAATTTTATTGATCGCCATTACGTTAATTCTTTGATTAAATTTTTATCAGTTATCAGTTCACACGATCTAAAAAAAATATCTCAAATAAATTCTAGTTTTTCTTTATCTATCACCATTACATTATTTTTTTTTAATTACATTTTTATCAGTTATCAGTTCATGATCTAAAAAAATATATATCTCTAATAAATTCTAGTTTTTCTGGAGTGCACAAACTTGTATAATATTTTAACAAAAATACAGCATTAACTTACAGTCAAAATAAGAGTCATAGGTCACATGACCTTATTCTCTTAAGCTTGTAGGTTATAAACAATGGGGATTGTCAATTCCTCAACCATCTTTGTGTTAAATGCTGGCTTTGGGTTGATATTTTTAGATCTAGTGTCTGAACCTATCCTGATACCTCTCTGAGGAGTGCCAAAGCACGAAACCATGGTCAGGGGTTTGGGGAGGGGTTCCTGACAGGGATATTTTAAATGCTTTCTCTGGCTAAGCATTTAATACAAAGCTTGTTGAGGAATTGGCAATCCTCATTAACTTACAGTGTTTAAGAAATTAGAACTTGTGAATTTATTTTCCAATGCCTTGTGAGAAACTAATTTAAATTTTCATTTTACTTTTTTCTTTATGCTTAATATTTATTCATTTTTCAAATATATGTTCATTGGTATATGTATAGTCTGTTACTTTAGACACGCTTGTTTTTTTTCTCTAACTATTGTTTTATGTTATTTTAATATTTTTATGCCATATGTAATTTTACTAATACCCACTCTTCCACATTCACATAGTATTTTACAAATGCAGATTTTGTATTTCAGCATTTCAAGTTTAGATTTTGTGGAAATTGGGATTGTTCATAATAAGATTGTTTGATAATAGCAAATAATTTTATAAATCAACCCAGTGTGATTTTCCATTCGTACTCAAAAAAATATAGATAAGTGAATATTTTTTTAATTGTTGGTTACCTTAAAGTAAAGAGTCTAATTGGTTACAGCATCACCTTAAATTAAGTATTTCAAAAATCTAAAGGTCACCAACTCAATTCTTGTATTAGCTGACACTTATCAGGTCAGCAAAAGTTGAAGATGTAAGGAGAACAATGGTGTTTTAATGCATTGTGTTATATACTAACATGCATATTATTATTAATAGATGAATGTAGTTGTAAAGTAAAATAGTTTGAACTTTTCTAAAAATATTTAACAATTAAAAGTAAATGATAAAAATTGTCAAAAGTAATAACTACAAGTATTTATATAATAAATACATATTATATAAGTACCTATTATATGGTGGATATATTGCTAGAAGAGATGATAATAGATCGCCCATTGAAATATTAAACTAAATTCCAAGAGATTGTAAAGGATCTAGAAAGAGACCACATGTGAGATGAATGAATGAAATAAGAAATTATGCTTCAGTGATGCAGAGAAGAGAAACTAGAAATCAGAGACGATGATTTGAACTTGGAGACCATCATTCTGCAGTGAATTAATAATGCTTCAAAATGATATTGATGACGACTTATATAAAACTTTTGTTGGTGAAGCGGCCGTTATAATTTAACAATTTAAAAGCAATATTAAAATAAATAAGTTCAGCCAAATGATTTAATATATGACAATATTGTTGTATAATGATTAATATCAGTAAAATATCAAATGGTTTATCAGTTGACTCCTGCTTATATATTGGTATTTCAGCAGCACACTCTATTTAAACACAATCATTTGACAGCTATTGTTTACATTAGATGGTATAGCTGTGGTGAAAGAAAAAAAAATAACGTTCAGTAATGACTATCTCTGTATACATTATGATTTTAATATACAATTTGTGTACAAATCCATTCTAAGCTTTTTGGCGCACTAGGCAACCCAAATATTTATTACTCTTCTTTCATTCCATTATCAAATAGACAGTACAACATATGGGTGAATCTTGCATGTTCATTGATAAAATAAATTTCAAATAAATTTTAAATGGCTGAAATAAATAAAAAATGGGGCAGAATTGTGCCTCGTCCAAACAAGTGTCATTGAAGATATTTCCTGTTCCTCCTTTTAACATCTATTTTCTATTAATTGAATTAATGTTTATATGACTGATATGGATGAGAGTCACTTTTTTAAGCTGCAAGAAAATATTTAAACTTTTGTGTAAAAATAAAATAACGATATAGATTTATATTCAGGAATAAAAAATAGAAAATCATAAACTTAGTTAAGTAACATTTAGCATTGTTTGTTATAAAACTGTTAAAATCAGCACACAGATAAATTTGTTTTGAATGTTTTGTAGTTTTTGAACTTACCTAAAGGCTTTTTTTTTTTGCGATAAAAAAAATCTGAAGAAATATTTTCTTTTGATCATTCAAAAAAAAAGAAAAAACGTAACATTAAAATATTGATTGATATTTATATTTCATCAAGCTAATTGTTATTTCTTAATATTTTTTTAAAAAATCTTTTTGATTGCAATATATAGATCAGAGAAGTAAATATCGATAAAGATGTTTGTCTAATGCTTTCAAGAACTCTATTTGGCCAGTAGCTAAATTTTGAAAAAATTTGAAAATCGATTGTTAAATATAACTACGTTTATCACAAATAAATAATGCTTATATATATATATAAGTACAATTATTACTATTATTAGAATGATATAACAAAAATAAATAAACAACACACGACTGAAAAAATGCCATAACTGTAATATTTCAATTCAATGTAATTTATTTACATGAATGTATTATACTATCGGCATACATAAAAAGCCTAATTACAGAACACAGTATTAATAATAAACAAACAGAAAAAAAAAGGTAAAATAAAAATAGTATATAAGAATAAAAAAATATGCTAATTTTATGTATATATATATTGATTACACTTTTTATTTCATTCATAATTAACCAATATCAACATGATTATAACGTTCCATCATCCGATTTTCAATTAAATGAATGGGCTATCTTAATATAAGCTGAGCATTGATTGTATATATATATGTGATGATAATCTGGAACAACTGATGAGTTCTGGTTTAGCACGAAATACGGATATTGGTGATTATTTGTCTTTTCGACATGTGTATGATCAAGTGTGTCAGCAGACTACGTTGGTGGTCGTGAGGTCAGCCCAGCTGCCTTACAAGCAGTTGTCCCGGGTTCGCTTCCCGGCCGATGCTATGACACATGAAGAAAAAAAAGTGTGTCAGCAGTATGAGATAGCGTGGATAGTTGAGGGTCATGTGAAAGTCTGAGTTCAAACCCCTTATATATTACATATTGGAGTGCAGGTATGAAAAAAAAACATGTACTGTAGAAAAATCATATAATTAAAAAACATTAAATAAACTTGGAAATAAATCTAAAAATAATGTAGAATCTTTCAAACGTAAAAAGTCTTACCACGTTTCAAAGACATATCATGAATACTGCAAGAAATTTCACAAATGCAGTTTACTATGCTGGTTTATCCATTAAATTATTTTGCAAAAAATGAAATGCCATTAATTCTTAATAGTTTTAAAGAAAGACAAGAAGAGTTTTATACTACACCAAATTTTGAACTATAATAACATAAATTTTATTTGTAAATATTTTTGTATAGATTATATGAAACTATATATCATACTTTATAATTTATCTTTTTTTTTTATTAACTTATGTTATCTTATGCATATAGTTCAATATGTCTAATGTTCAATAAAGTTCAATAAAGTTTTTATTAATGCAAGAAGTCACTTGACTCTGATGAGAAAAAAAGTAGCATATACATTTTTATATTTTAACTTATAAAAATAATCTGAAACTTAGTAGGAGTCATAAAACCATCAAATGTTATGTAAGAAGATAACTCTTCATAATACAATGCATTCTGATAATTTTTCTCTTAAAACATTTTAAAGGTAAAATAAAATTTTGCTTAAGTTTTTTGCCAAAAAAATTTGTTGAGTTTATAACTATAGCAATCAATTTGTTATGAATCTCTTGTCAAAATTATAATGCCTCACTATTTGAATCTACATCATAAACTTAAGAAGTTTTTTTCTTTAGGGTGCAAAATCTTTAAATAATTTATTATATTACTACTTTATTCTTTAATATTATATTGTATTACTTCCACCATTTAGAACAAGTTATTAAATGGCATTAGAAAAATTTTAGCTTATTTTTTAAATACATTCATCTGATAGCAATTGCACAACCATGTATATATAAAATAATTAAAAAAAAAGCAAAACTCTTCATATAGTAGTGCCATCTTGTTTAATAACAATTATGTGCTAGTATGAGATAGTGATCATGTGATGTTTAGTGGTATATATAAAATAACAACATTTTGAGTTGTAAAACTACCAAAATATCACATGATTACCATTTCACATGCATACACATGCTGTTAATAAGAACACTAAACTCTCTACACAGTAGTGCCACCAAGTGCAAGCCTTTATAGTCAATGGATACTGGAAAGTCCAAGTGCAATGTTTTCGAATCCAAGGCTCCTCACTGATGAAAATCACAAGTAGAAATTAGTCTGGGAATGTTGGATAAGTAGGCACTAAATAGGAATTTTATGCACAAACCTCCTGCCTCCATTGATTATGAAGGCTTGCACTTGCTATTCTATGGAGAGTTTGATACTCTTATTATGAGTTGTATTGTTCTGCTCTCTTTTTCAAGCACCCTATCCAACTAAGATATTCTGATATAATTAAAAATAAAATGATATCATTATTAACTTGTAAAAAAATACTACTTTATCTTATTGCAATTGTTTAAATATAATTAGATTGCTCTCCAGTGTCAGCAAATGACAATACATAAAGGAGGATAAAGATAAAGAGTATCTCTTTTACCTGAATATGAGGGGTATTCAAAATTAACCAGAATTAATTGTTTATTTATTTTTAAGTGTTATAAATTTAATTTCTTTCAAATTACTATCCATTTGATGCAATACATTGGTCTAAACTTGTTTTTCATTTTTCAAAGTAGTCCAGAAATACTTGCAAAATGATGCCTTTTAATACTTTTTTGTCATTTCCCCACTAGTTCTAAGTCCACAAAAAAATAGAGACATTTTTTTTCATTTGAGAAACAAAAAAAAATCATATAAAGTGATATTGAGAAAATACAGCTGATAGATAAGCCAAGTCATGCTGAATTTAATTAAAAAGTTTCACATTCAAGAATTTGAGAGATGACACTTTATTGGGGTGGAGCTTATATTCTTTTCTTTGCCAAAAAATGAGATGTTTACATTTTACCACATCATGTAAATGTTTTAGAACTTGCAGATAAAATTCCCAACCATTATGAATTAAATCTGAGAGAAAAGTGCCATTTGCACTGAAAAAAACAGCATTGTTTTGACTTTGGACTTCACTTGCAGTTTTTTAGGAATGTAGGAAATTTAACATTTCAATTAAACCACTTATAAACATGTTTTTTATAAGATCAGCTTGCTCGTAATCTGTTTCAAGCATTATAATTGTTTTGCTTGCCATTTTCTGTAAACAAAAATAGAATTTCACATTGTTGGAATGTTTCAGCCATTATAAAAAAAACCTGACAAATATGCAAAATGCATTATAAAAAATGTGTTACATGGCTCCATGATTTTACATGGTGATGTCATTTGGCAGATTGATGCAGAAGGGTTTCTGCAAAAAGTATGTAACAGCAGAAGTACATGCTACAACAGGAGTGCAAAGCAGAGAAACAATCCAGTTATTTTTGTGTCACTCCCATATGTGTTGCCATTTGTTATTTTACCTTTAAGACCTTGGCAATGATAAGGCTATTAATATATAATGGATCTGGATTTAGTTCAGTTCCATATAGCTATTTAAGTTAGCTAGCTGAAGTTAAAGACATTTTTATGTTTCAGAAATTTCAGAGTTTCTACTTAAATATTATATATTAAATAAATGCTGTTTTTGAGTTGATACTTTAGATCTAGTGTCTGAATGTTCTAGCTCCTCACTGAGGTGAGCCATAAGCTTAAAACCAATTGGTCTGGGAATAGAAATGTTCCAGATAGAGATTTTAAATATTTTATCTTACTGCACTTATCAATTAAGAGCTTGTTGGGCTATTGGTATACTCTCTATTATATATATATATATATGAGTATGTCTATGCTTACACGTAATTATAAATAATAGTTTCTAGTAAAGATATTATAAGGGTCATTGGATGCATCTATATATTACACTTTAACAGTTGCTATACCTTGATTGGGTAACTGAATTGATAGAAAGAGCACATATAATATATCATACCTCAAATGTCTATAAATTAAATGCTTCATTTTAGTATTAGATATATCTGCAAGTTTAATAAAAATTAACAATAGATCTGTATTCAGTATTTTTATGATTGTGCATATTAGAAAGCACCACCCTCTCATATATATATATATATTACATGGAAGATTTCTGTAGGTTTACACATTCAAATGATAGCAACTTAAGGGACATTTTATGTATTTTTATAAATAATATTCAGTTATGGTGTCATGAAATAAAGAACCAATTAAAAGCAGTCATTCTATGCTAAAATGATATCATCTATCAATTGTATTCGTCTGAAATATTTCAAAGCAAAAGGGAAGTTGCAAGTAGCTTATTACTTAAGTTTATATAAGAATCGTAGATCAGGAAATAAATATTTAATACAGTTTTTATTCCAATTAAAATTCTTTTGGTTGAAATTTTTTTTAAAAATTGTTTTATACTAAATCTATACTTTTTAAATAAAAAATAAATATATCAGTTTAAAATGAAGTTATAAATTGTGGATTGGTTCTAATCAATAGTAAAAAAGAAAGAACATGACTATTTATTATTAGAAACTAATCCTGCTATTTTTTTCTTAAATAAATGGTTTAAAAAATTTAACTGACTAAAAAAATAGTTTATATTGATTGTAAATTGTACTGTGAACGGCAGAGTTGAGCAATAAATGATTTTTAAAAAATATATTGCTGTTTATTTTGCTAAAAACTGAGATATCTGATTTAAATTGTAAAATATAAATTATTCTGAAATTTAATGCTTTGTGTTGTTTTTTCAATATAATATGTTATAACAATTCATTGTTTTTATTAAAGACTTTCTTTTTATAATTTTCAAACACCTAGAGAGAGATTGATTGTGTTTTCGTTAATTATGAAAGTCACTTTTTACAATATTGGAAAAGAAGATCAATTAGAATTTGGAAATGTGATAACTATTAAAATAAACAGATAGGAATAATAAATAAGTAAACTGAATTATGCATTTATTTTTAAAAACATAGAGAGATTACAGAAGTAACTTTAGCTGAATAGTGATCTAGATAATCTTTACAATAATGACAGATATTAGTAATAGAATGATGATAAGAGAATGAAGAAAAATAAAAAATGCATTTTATAAAGCATCTAATTGATGAAGGTATAATTATGGTGTTTTTCAATTCCATTCTTTTATATAAAATCTGTACTCTACCTGTTGTCTAAATGAATGTTTGATCACAATGCCTTTTAATTGGTTGCTTTAACAAATTATTTATTTTTAATTGGTTGCTTTAACAAATTACAAAAATGACAAATTTGTCAGAGTTGAAAAAAAAAGTTAATAAATAATTATATCTAACTAAACCATAATTTATGTTATGAGTATTTTATGCAAAGGAAATAATTCCATCCTTTATATTTAATAATCCATAATTTTTATTATGAAGCATATTTTATGTGAAAGAAGTAATTCTGCCATTAATAAAAGATGCCCAGAAAAAATCAATACATGTGCTTTTAACTACAGTACAGAGCTGAATATGTATAGTATTTATATCATAAAGAAAATGTGATCCCAGTACATAAATTCATGTTTGAAATATGATATTTAGTGATGGAAAGAAAATAGATGCTATAATATCATATTTACATTTAACCATTAAACTGGGACAAATTGTATTAGCCTAGAGAGAAGCTCTAAACTTTTGATTGGTCTATTACAGAATCAGCAGTAAAAATATATTCATCTTTTAATATTATATTTATTTTAGTTTTGTTTGTAAAAAGAAAATTAATAATTTGTCAGATTATGAAAGTGAATAAAAGTTTTTTCAAAAATAAATTTCTATTTATAATTATAAAAATAATCTATAGTCGAAAACATAAAATGAACGTTTCATAACCTATTAAAAATGCAGCCTATGTCATTGACTTCTTTCTCAACTTATGTTCAAGTAAAAGTGAAGAATTTTTACTAAAATCTTAACTATTCTTCTAAAATAATTATATTTTCAGCATATTTTATCAAAATTTATAATATGTAAAAAAAATATGAAAAAATACTCTAAAATATACATTTTCATTGTGAAAATCAAAACAAAGAACTTAGACCTATCAAAATCATTTAAAAACCCTTTCACTGCTGATTATATTATTGGTCGCATGAGCTAAAAATCAAAACTTTTAATTGGCCAATTCACAAACTGAAGTGTCAATTAACAAATTCAATTGTCAAAATATATTCACCTTTTATTAATATATTCACTTTAGTCTCATTTATAAAAAGTATATTAATAATTTGTCAGATTATGAAAGTGGATGAAAGTTTGTTCAAAAATAAATTTTGATTTATAATTTAAAAAATTTTCGATAGCGGTTGAAATGAAAAGAAACATCAATCTCTAATTGCACGTCATAATTTCTTCTGCCCACTTTGCAATAAATAAATAATTCTTGCTAAAATCTTAACTATTTTTGTAAAATAATATTTATTTTTAGCATATTTTATGAAAATAATTTATATTTCATCAAAAAATACTGTTAAAATGCTCTAAAACATTCGTTTATCATTTTCAAAATAAAACAAAAAACGTTTGTAACTCTTTACTTTTTGGCAGCCATTTTCTTTGTTGACAAAATTTAAACAGCCAATAAGATTCAAGAAAAGGCAGTGAGAAGGCAGTGCTTTGGCTTTGTTTGACATATATGGTCATTTTTATTGATTTTTTATTTGTAAAATAATTCAAGAGAGGGCAGCATCTTACAGAACTTTTTTTCTTCTAAAAATGACATCAGAACCATAAATGTAGTACAAAACTGAGCAATTTACAGTGACATCAAGTTACCTTGTTTTTAAATGAATCGATCAGGTGAAGAATTAAAAGCACTCCCTTTTGTTGAAAATAAGAAACAATCAATCAGCACCTTAGAAAGTCTGCCTTCTCCCATTGTTATTTAAATTTTATTGATTTTTTACTTGTAAAATAATTATAGAGATGGCAGCATCATATGGTACATTTTACTCTTTAAAATGACTATAAATTTGCTACAATAATGTAATAATTAGCAGTTTTAGAGTAGGTTAAAGCTGTGAACAAAAATGCTCATTGCATCCTCATGTATGATTAATTCTGGTTTGAATAGAATTGAAGTCATGTAGTTTGATATCATGTAGTTTACATTAATTCCAACATTAATAGGTGGTCTGGATAATTTAAAGGCTTAATTTGATTAAAAACATTTTATTCAAAGCAAATTATTCCACAAAGCTAAAAAAATATTAAAGCAACCAATTAAAAAATACTATTACAAAGACAATAGATTACATTTATTTATATAATATTAAAATCTTTTGTTTAATTTACATTAAATCTTTAAAAAAATTGTGAAAGTAACTAATTTAAAAAAGATGAAGTTTACATTGGCCAGGTACATTTGATATATATATATATATTGTACCAACATTGAATTGGTACATAATAATTTTATCTTAAAAAAATTATTAAAACAAAAATCTTTCATTAAAAGAAATAATATGTAACAGTTTAAGAGTTTTGAAATAAAAGTTTTATAAAGGAAGTAAAGAGTTTTTTCTTATTATTATTCATTAAAATAAATAGTTAAAAGTTCAAGAGTTCTTGAAATAAAACTTACAATTAATTAATTAAAAGGGGGGAGGGGCATTTTTCCTGTAGAAAACTCTTAAAGTTTCATAGGAGAAGTTAAAGAGTTTTTATTATTATAAGTTAAAAGTTAAAATATAAATCTCTTTTCATTCGAGTTTATTAGAATAAGTTATATATGTGCATAAATGTAAGCTTGTTAATAAAATATATAATAAATGTGTGTATATGTGCGTGTTAAAATCATATTGAAAAACACATGAAAATAAATATTGAAATGAAAGTTAAAAATATATTTAAAAACACAGCGGTGGTTACTAATTAAAGATATAAAAACAACATGTTTGTGATGGCTGCTAATTAAAATATCCAACAAGATTAAAAAGGATTAGATACTAAAGGAATTTCGACAACACATATTGCCAGAGGATATCAAAACAAAAACACTTCTCATATATAAATAGCCAAATTTTTATCGGACATTCAGACTAGTCTAGAAATAACAGTGCAGTTTATTATGTATCCAGAAACAGAAATGCAGTGCTGAGCAGCTTTTGGGAACATACGATCTTATTTCAGCCCTTAGTCCAACAAGATCATAAAGATCTGTCCAAGAAATAATGTCTGTGTAATAGCTTAGAAATTCTCCATCAATGTTCAACTGTCTCCAGAAATAATACTGATGAATAAGAAAGAAACCTCCTCAAAAAACTTCAAATCTAACTGGTTAGATATACTTCATTATAAGCAGCTAACAGCAAGCAATATCCACATTCCAAAAATCCTAGGTAAAACATTTTCTTATTTTCATTTATATATAGTAGCCATCGCATTCATAAACATTCATGAATTCTCCCAGGGCCATAATTATATGAACTCTATAGCACATAAAAAATGAACTATTAATTTGTGTGTTCTAAATATATGTGTTTTATGTTCTTTAATGCTTTATTATCTATGTCAGTGTGTGAATTAATATGTGTGTGACAAAAATACCAATATTATATTAGTTAAAAATTATAAAGATATTTAAATTTAGTATAATTAATGTTAGTTAAAATAAATTGTCTTTAAACTAAAACGTTATTTGTCGGTCAATTCTTTTAACAATTCTTTTACCAATCTTTTCATCAACTCTTTTTATCAATTCTTTCACCACTAATTAAATAATATTTTGTTATTGAATTAAAATTAGACTGAGCTAGTTTTAGGGATTGTTTCAAGTGCTGGATTATGAGCCTACTGTCCGAATACATTAGTATTAGACTAGCTGGCACCTGGGGTTTACTTCAAAACAAATAAAGTGTTTGGATAGTAGGGGTTTGAATCTAGCAGCTGAGGTGGGCCATGATCTGATTGTGAGTATTGTTGATAGTTAAGGCTATCAATAATATTTCCCATTTTGCTCAAACATGCCGGTTCGTTCACATAACATTTATAATTACATAAGATTATAAATGAGTTATAAAGAAGTTTGTAACCAGCCAAAATATTTGCAGTGTAAGTAAGATCTTCTGTGGATCGAACCTTGCACAATATATAATATTAGTTATTAATAGATCAAGCTTAGGCATAATAATGCATAAAAAAAAATAGCAACATAATAAGCTTTTATTATTGTTTGTTAATTTTTTTTCTTATTTTTATGAATATAATACTTTGTAAAAAAAGTTTACAATCATTTACTTATAATTAATTATACAAGATCTTCATAAGTTTGTGTTATAAGGTTTATGAGTATTTCTAATTTGTTCTATTTTTACTCCAGTTATGCCACCTAGTGTAAGTTTAAATAATCAATAGATGTCAGATGTTGACACTTAATAAATTACTATAAGGTTATTTTATCTATATCACTAATAGGGAGGGATTTATAAGCTTGCAACTACTGATTATTCAATGTACATTACACAGCAAAATGGGAATATGAAAAATAAATTTTCTATTTAAAAATACTGTCCAAGCTTGAATCATGTAATGTAGAGTACTTTACACTTGAGAAATGTGCAGTAGTGAAACCATTGGTGGTGTTATAGAGTTTATTTTCTTGGCTAGTCTGGTTGAATTGTAATTGTGGGATAATTTTGATTAGACCATTATATATATATATGGGCAAGAGAAAAATTAAACAAATATGCTCTCAAAAACTTAAATGTCTACAAAATGCTACTGGCCTTAGCAGAGTTCTTAAAAATTTTAACTTGAAATATGATCCATATAAGATAAATTATGTTTTGAAGCCATTACATGATGTCACTATATAATTGTATTGTTTACCATAATTAAGAGTACTGAAAATCATTTTATCAACTGATATATGAAATGATGAGTTAAAAAGTAGTATCTATCACATTCTTAAGACTCACAAATGGAAGTCATACAAATTTCATTCAAATACTTTTAATTAAAGGTAAAACAAAGATGGAATATTGCTATAACAATCAGTGAATTATTAAATAAGTTTTTTCCATACTTGGGAGTGTTTCAGATATGTTTATTAGTTGATATCAGAGATAGTGTTGACATTTTGATTGAGTATCTACCAATTGTCTGATTAGATATTATAAGTCTGAAATATATGTGTACAGTCTTTACTTATAAAAATTATCATATATTTCTATTAATCCTTCTGCATATGAGAATTTTTATTTAAGAATTGTCTATAGCCATTATATCAATTTGTAATCTATTTCCATTGATTAACAATCAATTATTTACTGTTGCATTCTTTAAAAAATTTGATAATTAAAAAAATGCCTACCAGCGATGTTATGATATACTGTCATCATCAAAGCAACATTATTTTTACAAGATATAAGTTTCAGCTCAAGAAAAAGTACTGCAAACTGTTTACTCATTTTGTAATTAAAAATAAAATTAAATGATATGTAATGATAAAGTGCAATTAAATACAAATATAATTTGCTTACACAATTTTTATTCAACACTTTTATACTGCAATATGAAATCATATTTCTTAAATACTAAAGGCAAAAAAAATTTTCATCATGAAAAAAAGTAAATAATCCCCACAAAAAATACAAATTTTATTTATTACATAATTAAAAATAAGCTTTCACTAGGAAAGAAAAATATATACATTATCTAAAAAAAACAATTTTTATTTAAATAATTTTAATTAATGTTTTTATGCCAATAGGAATTTTCCTCAGACAAAAATATTTGCTACTTTAAGCACTATATTGGCAAAAAAGAAGAAATAATTGAAACTAATAATTGTACATTATATCTCTTAATTTGATTTTTTTTAATTAAAACTGAATTTTTATTGAAATAAATATTTCAGATTGTTATTTTTTTAAATGTTTTTTTAAATAGTACTGCAAAAACAATTTTTAAGTTTTATTGGTTTCATAATCACAAAAAAAAAAAGAAGCCATAGCCATTGATAACATAACATAATATGGCAAAAATAAATTTAAAAATGTGCAACCAAATTAGCTTAATTTTTTGTGTATGCTTTATTTTATTAATAAATTATGATTCATCACTTTCCCAATATAATACATTCAAAATGGTGGTGACAAAATGTAAAATTGTCATTTAAAAAAATCACAGAATGTATTTATTGTAAACAATATTTACACACAAGTTAGTCTTTTTTTATTAATAATATGCTTAACGTTTTCTGAGTTTGGGCCACACTTACACATCATTCATGTGTTCACAGCTTTAATTCACTTTCTAACTACTATTTTTAATATTCTTTTTCCCAGGAAAAAACTGTACTGAATAATTCTGCTATCTTTAGAATATTTTACACTAATAAATCAGTAATATTTAAATTTATCAAATTAACAATTAGATAAAGCCAATCTTTAAGTTGTTGATTGGTTGTTTTTTGTTCTCTCCACAAGAGAGTGTCTGCCAATGATTTTGATAGTTTTATTTTTTCGTTTTGATTTTCAAAGTGTTTTAGAACCTTTTCTTTACACATTTATTATTTGTTCACAAAATATTTGTAAAATATTAAATATTTTAAAAGAATAATTGTGTTTTATGTAGAAAATATTTATTTTTATTTGAAGGCAAGTTGACAAAGAAATCAATAATGTATGGCTTCAGTTTATTATTGGATGACAAATATACATTTTATGTTTACCACTATAAATAATTTTCATCAATTATAAATAAAAAATTATGTTTAAAAAACCTTTTGTTTACTTTAATAATCTAATAAATTATTAATTTGCATCTTACAAACTAAACTAAAATGGATACAGTTTTTAAAGATAAATATATTTTTATTGCTGTTTCTGTAATTGACCAATCAAAAGTTTGAAACTTTAATTCAATCTGCCAATAATAATTTTGAACTAAGAAAGGATTAATAAAATATTTTCTTTATTAATTATCACTGGTTTTCCCTTCAATTTTAAGCTTTTTAATTTTTTTACAGAATTTTTGGTATTTATTATTGTAATGGTCATACTTGTACATTCATGAAACAAAATACAGAGTTCAGGCAAAACATGACAAAGCTGACCAAACTAAGATGGTGAGATCTCAAATCCAATCAATTTCAGCTCATCTCCCAGCACTCCATGAATTAATACCCTATGGATGATATTTATGAGGTTACACTTGGTCTCAATTTCTTCAGCAATCTGGCTGAGCAAAGGGAGAAATATGAGACTTAGAGGAAAATTGATAACTTAACACAAATTAGAGATTAACTGAACTATTCAACATGCTATAACTTAACTCAAGTAATACATAATATACATTAATAAAGAATCTGTGTGATTTGGAGTAAATTGCAAGAAACACATTAAATAATGATAATTTTAAATATATTTATTAAAAATAAAGGGGAAAACAATTATTTAGCATTGATTGGATGGATGACACATGCAGGCATTACAATAATGATGAGATGGATAATGATACAGTAGTCTCATTTTGATAGAAATGCAAATTATATAATTATTGGTGATCCATGACTCATGCCTAATATTGTGATATGCCAAGCTATTCTTTAAGTTTGCTAAGGGTAAGTTATACATTTGCCAGAATGATACATATCTAGAGCAGCAAGCTCCTTATTTTAACATATTAACAATGAACAATAATATGTTCAAAATACAGATTCATTAGGTAAAACCAGATTCTGAGTTTAGACTAAAGCTGTAGTTGTCTCGTAAGGCAGAATGAACTGGTTACCATATATTGGCATATGAGATTATGGTGCTAAAGTATTAAATCAAAGATCACAGTGCAAATGTGCAGTTAATCATGGGATTCAGTACCTAGTACTTGGTACCCTTGGACCGTATGGCTTGCTAGCATAATGAGGAACATTTCTAGTTCAGTAAGTTTGGATAAGCTTTGAATAAGGTTCCGGACCCTCATATTCCAGTTCTAAAAATATAGCTATCCAAACTAAAGAATGGGGTGGACTATCACTGGAAACCCATTTAAGAAGGCATGGAAAGACATTATTGCATGTTATGTGGTTAATAAAGACACATTTGCAACTCTTAATAATAAAACTAATATGTATTTAAATAACTAAAAAGTGCACTTAAATATCTATAGTTTCAGTCTGCTGAAACTAACTTGACCCAGTTCTTAAGATAGCATATCATAATGATGCTAAGAAAGGGTTAATTAAATATCAATCTAGTTTATATATATTGAATCTGTATATAATTCTTTATAACAAAATTAGGAAGGAGAAAGCATATTTTGGGCCTTACAACATTTACAAATATGCTTTTAATATCATCCCCGGCCACTATCGAACTAACAAATATAATAATAATTTGAACTGATTAAGCAAACCTTAATAAATATTAAATAACTAAATATAAATAACAATGAGCACATAGAGATCTGTTGTTATCTCATAGAATAGGATTTCAAAGCAGCGATTTCCATCAGCTAAAGAGCAATGACAATATTATGCTGGAAAGCTTCTAATTGTCTCTCCCAAAAGTTTGCTAAATTAATTACTCTCTGCTTTGAAATATTGGCATATTATAAACATATAAATTTAATAAAAAAAAAGAAATAATCAAATGCAAAAGACAGGCATGGCTGCAGATTATAAACAGCTTTAAACAATAAACGATTACAATTGTTTCAGTTAAAGAATAAGTTACATTAAAATTAAAGGCTAGTTTATTGTTACATTTTAATAGTTTTACTTTAAAAGATTTTAGTTTCATAGGAAATGTACACTTTAAATAAACATTCATAATAACTAGCTTAATTAAAGTATTATAAGTTTTAAAACTAGATTTATAGAGCTCTACAGTGAAGAAGTATTACTAATTTTGTTTTGGAGCTGAGTTGTCCAGCATTGGGAGTAGTCACTTGCACTCTCTCTCTTTCTCTGGATAAGTTGTCCATCCACAGTGTTCTTCCTTAACAGCAGTTGGTAACTGGACTTCTCCATCCTCGTGGTGATGATGATTACTGTGACAGCATGCAGGATGGGCTGAAGGTCATAGTACCCAAAGAAAGATGGCAAATATGTGGCTTCCGTAGCCACTCATGATAAGATTCTAACCTGTGTGGGTTTGTGTAGCAACGATTTGGATTATAGAATGCATATATCTTTAAGTGGTGAAATCTAGGATTTATATACCAATTTCTACCCCTCTATTGCATTTTACCACAAGCTAGGTTTGCAGCATAAAAGTCCATTAGCTTGTTTATATGTTTTGCTTAAAATTACAAATTTGACTTTCTTATTGTTAAGTTCTCTAATCAAACAAATTCCATCTTAGTGTAGCCAATTTGATTCCAAATTGAATAGAAAATAGTGCCAATTGATTGAGTTTGCTTATACTAAAGTAATGTTTTAAAAATTGTTATTGTCAAATTACAGATTTGTTGACATGCAATTTTAAACAGGTGCATATGAAGTGATTTCTTTTAATAAGAACGATTTTAAAATTTAGAAATTAACAAATTATTACATAAACATTTTGTTATATATGTATGCTGGTCACAGGTGAAATTTTATATATATATGCAATCTTAAGAGAAATAATGAAATAAATTTATAAGCATAAATTTATAATAATTTAAACATTTAAATATAAATGTGTTGTAACATCATTAAATCTATTACACATCACAGCTTATATATATATATATATATTATATATATATATATAAATATATATATAAGTGTGCTGATACATAGATAATGACATTTACACATGTATACCTTTACACAGATATACAGATATATAGATATATGTGCACTCATTAGGGTTTCAAGTTAGTATGAGTACTACTATGGGATATAGTGGGAGAAACATGTAGTCTGATGGAATACACCATTTCATTATATATTTGAAATCTGCAATAATCAAGACTTCTTACCATAGAAAAGCATTGCAATTTTTTAATATTTATCTGAAAGTTTGTAATAATGGCATTTTATTTGTAATTATAAGTTGGTCTATTTTCATCATTAGAGGAATTCAGACTCAAATATATTCATTGATTAAAAGTATTGTATTCTTATATATTCTCCTTTACTTTTTTTGTATTTTCTCATATATTCATATATATTACTATTTTATAAATCTCCTTATATACACTCTAATGTAAATTTTTATATAATTCCTCCTTTTCTAACAGTTTCAACTGTCTTGCAGTCTTCATCAAAGCTCTGATAAAGACTTCACGACAGTCAAAACTGTTAGAAAAATAAAAATGGAATTATATAAAAATTTGCATTAGAGTGTATATAATGATATTTATAAAAAAAAGTAATATATATTCATGATTATTGATTAATAATAACACACAAGTGCATCCATAACACACCATCCATTTTAATACTATTATTATTGTCTTTCTTCGTGCGTTATTGGTCTGAATAGTGGCAGTATCAGCATGGGAACTGATCAGGCCAGCCACACCTGAAGAAGAGAGAAAAATAATATCACTTGAAATATCATGTTTCATATTAACCTGTGTCCTATTTATTACTAACAGTTGAATATATTTGAAAAGTTCAAATAAAGTTTGAATTTTTCTAAAAATATTTAATCATTAATACTAGATGTTAAAAATAGTGTATTATATAATTACAATAACGATTGACTGTTTTCCTAAATTAGATTTTTGATTTTCAAGATACTTTGGGAAATTAATTGTTCTCAATGTCCACAGTAATTATATATAGAAACTGAGCTGGTAATTTAAATAGTAATGGGTGTAAATTCTCATTACCCACTGAATGATTATTCTGATGAATATTATCTTTTTCACTATTCTTCTTAGAAAAGATATGAAAATACTTTTGCTCTATAGTTTCCAAAGTGGTTTTATGTTACTTATATATATATAGTGTGTCACCACAAATTGGCATGATGTTAGCAATTTTTCCTTTTCTAACCTGTGTGCCACTACAAATTGACACAATGGCTACAATTTTCCAAAGACATTAAAGATTACAATGACCGTTATGAGATCGCCATTAGGCATATAGCCTAGCACTAAATTGAAAAGAAACTTTAATGATCATAGCGATAATTTATTTACATATAGTGATCATCTAATAGATTTTTAAAAAATGAAACCTTACACAAACTTTAATTATATCAAATGGATACTTAATTACTAAACTAATTATCTAGATTAAACACAGAGACACTTAAGAATGATTTTGAATATTTATTATATTCATTTTTCCTACTAATTACTTTCCCAATTTTTCCTTCTATAATATCCTAAACTGATTCGATCTATTAAAAGAAAAAATACAAATGTAATTTTAACCTAATCTTTATCTTTTTTAAAAACACATACAGATAATTTAATGTATATTCTTTTCCCGAGGGAACATGCACTGTCACAAATCCTACAAACAACAGTGGCCCAAATTGACTATAGAAACCCTTTCCAAATAGATGTCAAACTCTAGAGTGGGTTATAATAAGAGTGTACAGTAGTGCAACACTCAAGCCCTCTCTTTTCTTTGTTAAATAATTATTTCAAATCCTTAAGGACAGCACAAGTGTCCACTGTTAGCTTGCAGTTGTCTGGCATCTTGATTTCAAACACTAAATTCTGACATATGGTTCCAGAGCTTACTTATCATCTAAACTATTAACTGAACTTTGTGCCCCAATCCCCCCACTTGTCTTACAAGATTGAGCAGCTTACATTTTGGGGAATCTAATCTTATTCTTACATTTGAATACAGCAAAAATGCATAAAAAATATACATAAATAAAAGACACATTTAAATAATCTAACACCATAACCCCTGTTTCAATTAAATTAAAATAACATGACAAATCCCCATCAATAGTCCCTCACTCTATTGTTGAAACATTTCACTGTTAATGGAGTCTATATGTCTATTATACTATTTGGAAAAAAAGTTCACTAAGTAACATATTGTAGTTACCTTGATCATTCTGTGGTTCAACTTTAACCAGATGATCGAAGTTCTTATATGATTTTTCTTCTGGCTACTGGTGAGAATTTTCTGTGTGTTGTCCATTGGCTTTTCTTGACATCCTCAACTAGTGGGTTAAATCCCTCCTTTCCATGTTTGACGATTGCTTGGATGGCTTTAGGTAAGGCAGGTAGTCACATTTCCCAAGGGGAAGGTTTCTCAGATGTTCTCTAGTTAGATAACATTTTCTTTATGCTGGTTAATAATATTTTCTAGAGAAAGTTCTGGATTTATAACACTTTTTCAGAAAACGAGTCCTTACTGCCTGAAACTCTGCAATTTACACGTTTTGTTGACAACCGAATTCACAGTTCGATTTATTTTTAGTTATATTTTTGCATTTTTAATTTTTGTCCTTTTTTGATCATTTCCATTTTTTAATTAGTGGAAAAAGTTCTGGTTCAATTAGGGCAGTAGATTACAAAATATTTTTAATATCTGAAGTTTCAACAACAGAGTTAATTGCTAAAATCAGTACTTTTTTTAATTCTCTCAACTGGCGACTTTCTAAGAATTACAACTTAAAACAAAACAAAAAAACTTTTAGTAAAAAAACTTAGCTCAAGATTTTGTTTTAGCTTGAGTTTTAATTAATTTATAAATTGTAAAAAATATATCCATCGAAGAAACCCTGATTTCTTTTGAGATAAAGAAAAAAACCTTTAATGATTTAAAAGATTAAAGGTAATATGTTATATATTTTTAACAAATCTTTACGTTTAACTTAATAACATAGCTCAAAATTAAATATATATATATATACATATTTACAGATGAGATGGCAGAAAATACCACCTCAATATATATATATATATATATTATTATTAAGCACTGAAAAATCTGCAATTGTGCAGAAGGAAATTAACCTCTGATCATATGCTATTTTCTTAACGAGTATAAATCTCTACACAAGCCCTTATATAAGCATAGTTAGTAAGGATTGATGCATATATGAATACCCTCTAAATTTAAGTGATTTACTTAAGCTTTTAAAACTCTTACTAATGGGTGAGTGCATAGTGATTTATAATAGTTACGAAAATAGTGCATGATGGGAGGTTTATTTCCTTCTGCACCATATATATTTATATATGTAGTAAAGTAATTCACAATGTGAATATATGTTAAACACAATTGTTTTTTAAATACTGCTACAATAAATCCTACACATTCTAACCTCAATACATGGCAATACTGTAATAAGAAAATGAAATACTTTTTTATTGATCCTCTTTATATATGAATGAGATTGTCTTTACTCTTATGATAGTGGGAAAGTGTGAATATATTAATCAATCTAAGTATCCTGCTTTTATATTGATCAAACAGATGGACTTGTATTAACAAAGTAAAGAAACTCATTTTTTTTTTTTTTACTTTAACTTTGTAAAAGCATTAAACAATCTATATGTAGTAAAGTAATTCACAATGTGAATATATATGTAAGTAAAACAATTTTTTAAAAAAAAACCCGTTGAAGACTTTCTCAGAATTTCTTTGCAAATAAAGAGTTAGTGAAAATATGCATTAAGCTAACCAAATGTAGGGTGGTAAGATTTTTTTTTTCTTGTTTCATCTGTTAGAAAAGAATAACTAGATACTCATTTGCTGATTAATAATTGGATTTCGACTGAAATGATTATAGAACAAGGATCTCAAAAAGAAATTCTGAGCTTACTTGGAACTTGAAAATATGGCAAAGTTTTGTGTGTTTAAATCCAAAGCCGCAGGAATGGCAATAAGTTGACGGAACACATCCACGTATATATTGCATTCAATATTTTCTCTTTCTCACACTATGATAAATGTTTGATTAAATTAAGTCAGTTTAATTATTTTAAGTAAAACTAACATTTTAAAATTTAATTTAAAATGTATTAAAATATTTCAAATTATTTTTCTCTACGCCAATTCTCAACTTGAGTGTTCGACTCCTTGCTGACAAAACAAACTGTAATTAAATCGTAATATTATTTGCTGTTAATTGCTTATCATTTAGCAAATTAAGCTTAATTGGTTTTATTAAACTTTTTCCAACTATAGTAATTAATTTTTTTAAAATGTTAAATATCTTAACTAAATTATATTATGACTTCAAATCTATTTTAAAACTGCAAAAAATAATGTCTTCTTTATTTGATAAATAATCTTTAAATAAAAATCAACATCTAATAAGACTGAGAAGAAATGAGTGTTTTTTTTAATTGTCGATAATAAAAAAAAGGACAACGAAACATAATTTTTTAGCTTACTACAACTCAGAATAAAGAAGAATTTAGTGCCTTTTCTTGTTTGATGAAAGTTCATTGGCTAAAAATTAATATGGGATTTCAACTAGATGAGATGAAGTAGTAAAATTTTTGACCTTCTTGATTTGAATATCCTACAAACTCACTTTATGCCATATGGGGATCGTGTAGTGGCAGATTTCAGAACTCAAAAGAACTTGAATTGAAACCAACTTCATCACTTCTTGTTCTGTGTGAATTGAAGCAAAGGAAAATGACAGGATCCTGGAACTCAAATCCCATAGATTACAGTGCACTTCTGCCCTTTTTAGTCTTCAAACGTTTATGAATTTGCCAGCAATAAATATTCAATTGTTTATTTATTTAACAATGTATTTAACATCAAATTCATCATCATCATCATTATTGTCAACCATTATCAATCCATTGTAGGATGAAGATCTCTCAAAGTTCAATCCATATCTTCTCCACATCATCCCCTGCACACTTTTATATTTCACCCACCCATCTTACATGTGGATTCTTTCTGGGTCTTTTACAATTTCTTGGAAACTGGTTTAAGATTTTAATTGTTCATCTATTGTTCAGAAGTACTCAAATAATTGAGAATAATAAGCCCATTAAATTTACCTTTAACGTCTTTTTATGGACATCAATTTAAATTCGAATTTTTGTTGCACTAAACTTATAATTTTTTATATTTGTATTATAATTTTTTTTAGACCGCTTCCCGATAGTCCTGATCTAGTTACTATCTAAGGTATCTAGCGATTTTGAACTAGATAGTAAAGGATGGAAAATTGCTTAAGCCTTCATTCATTATTGAGCAATTTGCCAGTTAACAAATAATGTCTTTTCTTTTTCTATTATTTTTATGGAATTCGGTTTTGTAAAGACTTTTTTCATATCTAGTCATATATCTTTTCTTTTCCTACTATTTTTATGGAAGTTTTTTGGGCATATTTTCGCTTTGCAGTGGGCTTTCTAAACACTTTTTATATCTATCCATACTTCATTATAAAAATAGGTTGTTGTTTTTTTTCGAATGGTTGTTTAATTAAATTTTAGTCTACATCAAAAAGCTTTCAGATTTTATTTTTAAAGCTGTATTTGACTTCTCTATATAACACAATGGCTTAATTTTTTTTAATGATTAAATAGTTATTCAATTTTTTAGGCAGTTGTCCAATAGTCTGAACAATGAAGAGGATTCATCTAAAATCATCTAGCCATAATTTTGTATTTTCTATAATTATTTTACATTATTTGTGCAAGAGGAACTACCTCACAAGTCCAGTGCATATATTGTATATCCATGGTACTCAATCGTTTTTTTTTGTTTAGCTGATGAAAGTTTTACTACTCTAGGTAATGCAGATATTCTGAAGTTCAAATCCCCTAAATAACATTCCAATTCTGTCATTTGGCAATGCTCATGCTTTTTGAAAATACCTGGGCTACAAACCAATTGATTACATTTACCTGCATTGTTTAATGCAGTTGAAAAAATGTTAAATTCAAAAACACAATGGCCATGTCTCTGTTCTATCACTTTCAATGCTTAAACATTTTATGAACCCCTGAACAATAAATTAACCAAATATTTTTGCCTGCATAGTATGATACAATCATGCCAGATTTCTAGAATTTAAGATGCAAGAAAATCAAGTCATACCATCTTGTGACTTAATTTACAAATGTTATATAATGAACATGCTAATAGCTATTAACAAGCTTTTTCAAATATCCCTATCCTCAGACTGGTTTCTAGCTCTGGCTGTCATCAGTGAGGAATATTCAGAAAAATTTGTTAAGAGCTATTAGCAAGCTAATTATATAACATTTGTAGTTCAAGCTTATTAAATCAAGTCACATGATGTATGACTTGATTTCCTTGCAATTATTGTTTTTCTCTTGAGGCTTTGGCAATTTTGTATTGCTAAAGCTATTAATATATGGTGTATCTGAACTTAGTTCAGTCTCATATGGCTATTTAAGTTAAATAACTGGATTTAAAGACATATGGATGTCTGAAATGTTTAAATTTTCTATTTAATAGTTAACTATTAGATAAATGCTAGGCTTGACAGGATATTTTTAAATCTAATGTACCTCACTGATAATAACCAGAGCTAGAAATTGGTCTGAGGATAGGAGTATTCAGAAAAGCTTGTTAAGAGTTATTAGCACACTTATTATATAAAATTTAAGATCCACTGATTATAATCTTCTCTATCACTTCCTGTGCTGAAATTCTTATGAACTTCTAAACAATAAACAATTTTATTGGACAGTAGTAGAGAAGTAGAATCTGGAGCTCAAGATTCTTTAATTATGGCTCCACTTAATCATTTCTAGTGTTTGAACTTTTTATGAACTTCCCAAAAATAAAAACATTCAATTATTATTTACAGTTTTCTGTTAAATACCATCACAAGTTATTTAGGAATGATTGGTTTGAAACAAAATTATCACATGCAATACATTAAAACTAAGAAAAATAATGGAAGATTCATTCTGATTATGAAATTAGTTTATGAAAAAAATTAACAGGCTTCCTTACTTGTACTTAAAACATTATAATTTCAAGAACTATAAAACTCTATACAAATAAATAAAAAAGATTTTATCCATGTAAACAGAGATAACCTTTGCTTTTGATGTTGCCAGACAACTATCAATTATACTAATTGACAATCTCTTTGAAGTTAAATAAAATTTCTGATTAATCTATAATAGTAATTTTATTGTATTTTATTGTTGAAATAAAAGGATGTCCTCATTTACTTCAAACCCAAGTTTCTAAATGGATTTAAACCCAGAAAACTATTTTATATATGTGTGAGAATGTGAAAGAATAGCATCTTTCTTGACATTCTGGAAATAATATTTTAACTTCTCTTGAGAGTTGTATATGCTGAATTAAATATTTTTCACAGATTGTAATTCTAATAAAAAATCAAAATAGGGAGTTTTTAATCCATGTAAATAGAGATAACATTTTCCTTTGATGTTGTTAGGAAACAATCAATTACTATTAATTCTCAATTTCCCTGTTACAAATAATAGCTTTTTTGTTTATACATGATATGGCTTACTTGAAAAAATGTATGTTTCAAATGTTTTTAATGTGAGAAGTTGGTCTGACTAATGTCCTGATGGATGGTTGTGATAGGATTGAGCAATAAGTGAAGCATGCAAAAGTTGCAAATGCTCTGCATAAATATTGTTATTATCATTATTTTCAAACATTACCATTCCACTCCACTATGAAGGCCACTTTAAGTTTAATCTGCTTTTTTCCATCTTTAGCTTCTTTTCTCCATATCTCATCATAAATCTTACTTATTTCTTCTATCCATCTCACATATGGTCTCTTTTTAGGTCTTTCACAATTTTGGGGGGCCAGTTAAGCCAACAACTATTCACTTATTATCATCCCTTTTAGTAATATGTCCAACAAAGCTGCATTTCCATCTTTCTATTCTTTCAATGTTGTCAATAACATCTGATTGTTTTCTCATTCATAAAATGCATGATATTGTAAAAAAGAAGTAATAGATGATATTAGCTCTTTAAAATTTCTTTCATAAGAATGATAAATATAACATTTATTTTTTATCACACATAAAATTAAACATTATGAAAAAATGATAAATTCATAAAATCTTTGGCTTAACTTTTAACTTGATGTTAATTTTTAGAGACACATAATATTAGTATTTTCCTGAAGGTTTGAGTTGATGGTATTTTAATTATATATATATATATATATTGGATTGTTTCCAATATATAATATAAGTAAATTACAACTACACAATAAACTGAAAAGAATCATGCTTTACAATCTCAAAAAAATGGTCTATATAAAACAAAACTTTGAAAAAATTTTGTATAAATTACAGCCAAGCTTTGCTTAAAATCTCAATGTAAGCTGAGACTCCCAAGATAGGCTAGGGATATGGAGACCTACGTTCTCTAAAAGCACTACTAAGCTTCACTTTTTTGCGTAAAGCACTATTTAAAACTTAAATATTCCAAATACATTTAACTATTAATAATAGCACACAGATTAGTATATGTGCAATATTTCAATAGGTATTATTCTTCCCTCTTCTTTAGGTAATGCTGGCCTTACCAGTGACAATACTAGTGTGAGAACCAAATCTGGATCCTTAGACTTTTGAGTATTGAATTTTAAGATAATGTTCTAATCAACTGATCCATCCTGCCAAAGGCAACAGTCAGTAGAAATTTCATATACTTATCTATGAGGGTCCTCCTGATTTCTCCACTTTTTTCTAAGAGCAAAATTGATTAGTGGTTTTCATAAATAGACACCCTAAGTTGACTTGTGGGATTGTTTGCCATTGTCATGTGAGTAGCTTATTTTCCAATTAAACATATGTTTATTGGCACATACATGGTCCGCTACCTTAGACACATCTGTTTTCTCTCATCTAATCATTAGTTTGTGTTTTTGCAATCACTTTTCATAGGGACAACTGGTTTCACCTATTTACATTCTTCCATATTCATATGGAATTTCATAGATGCAATTTTTACTTTTCACCATTTCAAGTTTATGCTTAGTAGATGTTAAAGTACCTCATAGTGTGGTATGGCTCTGGAAAGCTGTTCTAATGTTATACTGATTGCAGATTTTCCTTAATTTGTCTTTTATTTTGGCAGGTATGGGTACACTACTGTATAAATAATTGTTTTTTTCTTTTGATGGTTTTTTGTTGTCTATTTAAGGTTTTCTTAATAACAGCTGATGGATAACCATTTTTCATAAAAGTTTGTCTATATAGATCTTTTCTTTTTTCAAATCACTGGTTTTTGAACAAACCATTTTTTGCTTTGTTCCATAGTAATAGTATAACTCCATGAATTGTGTTACTGGTATGATTGGATGTATAGGCTAAGTATTTTCCTGTATGTCTTCAGTAAACTGCAGTTTTGATTTCCACATGAAGGAGTCTTTTCACAAGAACATCTAAGAATTCCAATGTTTGTTGATGAGGATATGTTGTTAATGTGTTTCCAGAAAGTGCAACAAATATATCATCAACATAGCAAAGCCAAACTTTAGATGAAAATGGAGTAGTCTTTATAGCTGTGGTTTTAAGTTTTTCCATGTAAATATTGTTAATCAGGAGTGATAATGGTGAACTCACAGTCATTCCTTGATTTTGTTGAATGAATTCTGTGTTGTATTGAAAGTACATTGTTGTCATGAAGAATATTAATAATGCCATTATACTATCAATACAAAGAGTTGTTCTGGTCTGTAAGCTATTATCACCATTTAATCTTTTTTTATAGTGACATAGATTTTTTACATGGTACATTTGTGAATAAACTTTTCACATCAAAACTTACGAGTAAGTCAGTTCTTTCAATCTTCATGTTCTTAATTAATTCTACAAAGTATTTAGAATCCATGACAAAGGACTAGGTCTTATATGCCAAAGGCTAAGAACTTTGAGAAGAAATCTTGACAAGTTTTGACAAGATGAATTTCTAGAACTGACAATAGGTCTTAATGGAACATGATCCTTATGGATTTTAGGTATAACAATAAGGAATTTTTCTGAAATATGATGTTAGTTTACATGCGATGCTTTCTGAGTAATGCTTGTAAACATTGTTTCTGTACTCAGTGTTGGATTTTTTGTCACATTTCTGTATTGTCACCTGTTATGGGCATTTCTTTTATTTTGTTGTCATAGTTGTATCCATGACAACTATTGCACTGCCTCTTTCAGAGGAAGAATAATTATAGATTTATCAACTTTAAAAGATCTAATTGCTTTCCTCTCATCAGAGTATATGTTTAATTTCAATTTTTGTTGCTTGTCAAGTGTCCTTTTTATTCTCCTGTGTAATTCTGCTGCTTTTTCTAAATGCAACTTCTGAGTGACTTCCTCAATGGCTGTCATTATATCTAATAAAAGGGATATTAGATGGTGTTATGACAAAGTTTAATCCATTTTCAAGAAAAGAATGTTCATCATCTGTTAGATGTTTAGAACTGAAAGTTTTAACAGATGAAGCAGGTACACTGTTTGGTACATTATGATTATTAATATGTTCATTTAGATTTGCAATTTTTTTGTTCTGGCATTCTTTTATTTTTTCATGTAATGTAGAATAGTTGTTCTTATCACTTGAGGAACTTTTGCAAAGTCTTCATCAGTAAGTTTATTTTTTAGAAAACATTCTACATTATTAATGGAATTTAGAAAACTTTTGAGCATTTATTGACCAAGATATAAATATAACATAATATTTCCAAACTTTCTATATAGTAGCACCACAAAGTGCAAGCCTTTGTAATCAATGAAAGCAGGGAAGTTTGGGTATAAAATCCATATCTAGGATCTACTCATCCAACATTTCCAAACTAGTTTCTATCTTGTGGCTTTCAGGAACCTTGGAAATTCAAGGCTCACTGAGATCTAGGTATGGTGATCTCAAATCCAAGACTCTTTACTGATGAAAGCCACAAGCTAGAAACTAATCTGGGGATGTTGGATGAGTAGGCACTAGATAAAGATTTTATGGACAAATCTTCCTGCATTCATTGATTAAGAAGGTTGGTGCTTGCTGGCACTAATGTATGGAAAGTTTGAAACTTTTATTAACAGCATGTGAAAACGTGTGAAATAGTGATCATGTGACAACATAATATTAGTGATTTAAATAGTGGATATAATTTTTTGACTAGTATGCTATTTAATATTTCTAAATTCTTGAAAGATTTATTATGGCCAGATAGGGGTATTCTGTTTTACCTTTGTAGATGTCTTATTTATTGATTAAAAAGAGAGCCTGGAACTTTTGCTTACCAGTCAAGTTATTCTTTAATTAAAACAACTAATTTTGAAATTTCAACGTTGAATTTTTTTCAGATTATTTATACCTTAGAAGATATATAATTACAGTATATGTTTTGTGCTCTTTAATGCCACATTGCAAAGGTAAAGACAGGATGGTTAAAAGTCTCTAAATGAGGTACAACCTGTCACTCCTAGTGTTTGAATGTCTTATGTCTCCTGAAGATCTAACTATTCGATTATTTATTTTATGAAATTAAACCTATTAATAATTAAACTAAACGAAAATGATTTTTTTCTTTTTTACAACTCGTCTACTATATTAAAAAAAAAAAATTAATGATATCATCATTCTCGAGGCAAAGTTCGGTTGAATGATATCATATATGCAGTATTTATTTTTTACTCTAAATTAACACATTATTAAATATTTGCCATATTAATTTTATTATACTTATCTATTTTGTTAAGCTATGCTGGAAACCTGATTAAAATTAATAAAACATTCCTGCCATGTTGTAAAATGTAATGTTGTCATTAACTACTTTCTAAAAGAAGCTTCCATAAATTTTAACTTTGACAGAATTTCCATTAAATATAGTAAAGGCTCATATAAACAAGACGACATAAAAAATACTTCCAGCACAGTACATTATTTGTATTCTTTAAAAACGGGGTCTGTCTTAGTTTTAGATTATAAATTGAAAATTTTGATTTGCTCATTAATTCTGAAACATCAATATATTTCCCCCCGTTAGATATATATTTATTGAAAAAATTAAGAACGATTTCGGATAATTTATCATACTTTTTTTTAATGTAATTCTCTAGAAAAAATATTTTTAATAATAAATGTGAATTTTTTTGTGTGTATATATATAGGATAAAACATGTATACAGAAGTATCCAGCAGCAAAAGCAAATCATTTTTGCCCAGTGTTTGGAGTAAATTAGCAAACACTATGAATTGTTTTAACGATATTTCATTAATAATATAAGGTACATAAATAAAAAATATTGTTTGAAGCTTTATATATTTCATTCTAAGCAAAGAGATGTGGAATAGTCTATAGAAGTCAGATTCCTTGCCTATATCATAAAATATAATTACTTTTGTCTAGGATTTATTTGGTATGGTGATTAAAGTGTAAAAGATGATAGCAAAATTAACACATTGAATATAGTCGCTTGTATACATATGATTGTGAGATATATATATATATATAACAACTTTTAGAGCAATTCAAGAATAAGAATTCAATCTTTAATGATCTGGTCTAATTTCTTTTTATCATTCCAAAGAATTGATATTCACCTATATTTTTTATATCATCAGTATGTTAATTCCATATATATAACCTGGGGTCAAAACCTGAAGTGGTTACTTGCAATTTTTGTTTAAAATCATAAGCAAAAAGCTTATTCAGTTTTGATAAAATTAATTTTCTGCAAATTTGAAATATCTTTAAAAGACTGAGAAATTTCTGGTCCTAATATATGATTCAACAGCAAATCCACTCTCTTATCTTAGTTATGCCACCTAGTGTAAGCTTGAGTAAGCAATAGATCCTAGATAGTAGTGCTTACTAACTGGGATGAAAGAAAAATTTAACTACTGAAAAGCATTTATAAACAACATCACGTAAGCATCGATTATGTAAGATTTTGTTCATTTTATAAATGATTTCTTAAATTGTTATATATAAAATATAAGACTCTATATGACAATTTAATTAACTATGAAATGAAACAAAACATTATATATGGCTCTACTTAATATTAAAAGCAATATGCCTATGTGTTTGAAAAGGAATATTTTTTAATAAATGTGATTTATTAGTTCTTAATAATGGATATGAGACATGGACATTTAATAGAAGAGCAGCACAGTGACTTCAAACTACTCAATTAAGACTAGAGAGATTGTGTTAGGAATAATAAGGAATTAAAACTAAATATGTAGTTGAAAGAACAAACAGGTATTACTGACATCACTGAAAGAATTAAGAGGTTGAAGTGGAGCTGAAATGAATATATATCTACAAGAGATGATAATAAATAAATGGCAATTGAAATCTTAAACTTAATCTTAAGAGATTATAAAAGACGTAGAATGAGACCACATGTGAGATGGATGGTGAAATGAGAAAGTTTACTAGTGTGATAAGGCTAGAAATCAGAAAAAAACTAGATTTAACTATGAAAAACCATCATCTTGCAGTGAATTGATAATGATTGAAAATGATGCTGATGATATATATAAAATATATATATATATATATATATATATATATATATATATATATATATATATATATATATATTACTGCAACAACACTTTAATATATATCAATAATTTGTAAATCCAATTCTGAGAAAGACTTGAAAATAAATTTTAATAAAACTAAAGCAAGAACATTATATACAGTAGAGAAAAAGTGTGACAATTTGATTTACAATTGTGAGAATAAAATGCATCTTGGTAATCATTCATATGTTTCAGAATTGTGAGGTCAAATGCAAGTTTTAAAGTTATTTTTAAAAAATAACCCCAAATTGTAATTGTGCTTTCTTAGATTATTTGAAGAAATAAAAAAAAAAGTAAGTAGCATGAATATTTGGTACTGTTATTAAAATTATACAAAGGATCTTAGCCATATGATAACTAAAAACTTTTAGTCATTGTTTCTTGCCTCTTTTACTTATGGTTATGATGTATGGACTTTGAAATGATTTCAAGCAGTCCACAAACATAGAAATGAAATATGCGGGAAATAACAAAAGGAATTAATAAATAGAATGGATCTAAGCCTACATTAATATTACTGATAATATTATAAGAATCAAGGACCTTAAATAAGAACAGAATGGCTAAATAACAAAAAGAGATGGTATTTGATAAGACTACAGTTCTCAACTGGATAAAAAATATAAAGTGACTTTCAACATCATAAGCAGTTTCTCGTAAATGCGTAAGTCATAATAACACCAGAAAAAAAAAAGTTGCAAACATAAAATTAAAGATGCTTATAAGATAATTATATAAACCAATCATTAATCTTAAATCCAAACACATCATTCAAATGCTGGTTCTTTGTTTAACTGATGTGGTGACCTCTACCTTCTGCACAGCTTTATGTTTTCAAAGACTTCACTAATTTTAAGTCATGAAAGCAATTGAAACTGCTCTTTTTAGACTGCCATTTAAATAATTCTTATAATAAAAACAATTTATTTCTCCCATAAACCCATGTTCAAGTTCACTATAAAATGCTTTTTTAAGAAATTCATTGTTGTTTATTTTACATTTCCAATGCAATGCAGATGTGATTTTGTAATGGCATATCCTACCAGTTTATAACCATTACTACTAGTTTAAATAACACCATTTAAAAAAAAAAAAAACTAAAGATGTGATTAATAATATTAAGTCCATATAATCAAAAATATATGGTCTTAGCTGATTGTTACAAGTGCTTGTTACAAATAATATATTTAAGCAGGTTGTTGATTGGTTATTAGTTGGAATTAAGTTAAGATAGCCTTGGTAATCAAGTGATAGCTATATTTAGAATGAAAATGGATGCTGAAAAATAACAGTTTATAATATCATTTGTTTTAAGATTGCATTTGATTATCAGTATTAAATATTGATTTTAACACCAGATAATACTAAGTAATGCAACTGAATCAGCAATTACCTTTTGATATTGACAGGAAACCAATTGCTAATTAACAATCCTGAGGATAAACAAATTTTCTCTATTAACCTCAAGATTGTCAATTAGTAATTATCTATTAGTAACTGATTTCTGGCAACATCAAAAGATAAAGTTATCTTGGTTTACTAGATATATTTCCCTTATTTTTTATTTCTTTTCAAGTTAAAAATCCATAAAAATATATAATTAAACATATATATTCTAAGATTTTTATGGTTGTATAATGAAAATAAAATTTTATTTGGTTCATATCATATATTAGTCTTTTTAAATTTGTCAATGTTTTAATAAAATCTATTATTACTTGGAAAAAATACTGATCCTCAATACAATATAAGCTTTGATAGGAATGAATATTATTTTATCAAAATGTTGACAAATTGAAAACTAGTACACAGTATGACATGAATAAAATATATACCACTAAACATCACATGATCACCATTTTTTATGCTAACACAAGCTATTTACACAGATTCTAACTTCTGAAAACATTAATGTGTTTTTATTTTGCACTCAAAGCTTTATAGTTGTGGCTGTTGGAGGGTTGCATTAGATCCTAAAATCTAGCTGCAGTGCTGCCAGATCCAAGGCTCCTCACTGATGAAAGCCACAAGCAAATAACTAATCTGGGAATATTGGATAAGTAGGCACTATATAGAGATTTTATGCACAAACTTGCTTGCATCCATTGATTACTCTGACCTGCACTGGTGGCACTACTATGTGGAGAGTTTAACCTCTGTGTAATAATAATAATATTATATATATATATATATATATATATATATATATATATATATATATATATATATATATATATATATATATATATATATATATATTGTAACCAGAAAAGAATCAACCCCACTCTTGGTTGGTTTTATTTCCTGATGAGCATATTGCAGGAAGGAACTATCAATTGGCAATCCCCAATGCAGATGTCACCCCACCTACAATAATATTTCCTGCTCATCAAAGGATGTAGCACCATAGAGACTGGAAGCATCTAAAAATTTATGTGTTTGGTTTCCCAAATGGTGCCACTAGAGTTTCATCTCACTACAACCTTACATACCATCATTTGGTTATGCCAAACATAGTTCAGGAGGCATAAGATTCTTGTGAGCAGGATGCAATGAATGATTAATGATGCAAAATGGAACTGAACAGCTAAAACTAATTTTTAATAACAACAATTTTATTAACAATAATTATTGATAAATCCTTCCAATAGAGTTCATCTTTTGTATCAAATAAAAGCTTATTTCAGTTCATCTTGTGTGAAGAAGTCAAAAAGCTTTTTTATCAAGTATGCATGATGTATACATAGGTTTTATCACTTTATTCAGATGTGGTTTATTCGGATATGCATATAGGCCTTTGTAATTCATTATCATTTAATTATTCTAATATATAACAATTTCAGGTTTGTAGATATAGTCAAACATAGACATAAGTCTTATCACTTTATCCAGATGTGTATTATTCAAGTAAGCATTTATACATTTATAAATTATCATTTAATTATTCTAATATATAACAATTTCATGTTTGTAGATAATTATTATTCAGTCAAACACTGATGTATATTTTTACACATAAGTTTGTTATCAGCCATTCCATATTTGTAGAACATTTATAATTTTGAACATATAACACAATTAATGTTTTCATATTATTTCATTAATTTTCTATTGTTAACTTATTATAGAATTAATAACTGATAGGTGAAACATTATTACTATTATAGAATTA
The DNA here is from genome assembly GCA_028023455.1 of Epiperipatus broadwayi. Classification (NCBI taxonomy): domain Eukaryota; kingdom Metazoa; phylum Onychophora; class Udeonychophora; order Euonychophora; family Peripatidae; genus Epiperipatus; species Epiperipatus broadwayi. The sequence goes on from JAQFVV010000254.1 coordinate 183,351, forward strand.
TAATTGAATTATTTTCTAATGCTTACCTTTTAACTAAGATCTTCATTTATTGCTGTTTCTAAATAATGGGGGGATGTTTTGAATTTAAACAGCACTAAAGGCTTGAACAGGCACTGGAGGTTTACTTCATGGTAGTGGATAAAGAAAAAACTGGCTAACCACCCATATTACACTGATTCTTCATGGAGCTGCTTCATGGTTCAATTCACTTTTCTATTAACCCCAAGATTCTTAATAAAAAGTGTTGTCTTTTGTGATTTTCAAGTATAGAATAATAATCTAACAATCATCTCTCAAAAAATAATTGTCTTTTTTTCTAATCTAAATTCTCCAACCTATTTATACTTTTATTTTTATCAGAATGGATTCACCTGATATGCCTGCAGAATCTAATTGTTTTTTGGTGTGTTTTCATCTATTTTTGTGCCATTAATCCCAGCTCATTTGCTGTTCTATTTTGGCAGGATCAGACTGTTTTTATGTATCTGGCTAGGTGTTTTCAAATTTTTAATTAATTTTCTCATGGTGAAGAAACCCTTTTAATTATTGATAAATTACTGCCATTTTGCCTTACAAATTATTCTTCTGAAATATAGAATGAGCTGAAAGCAGTAAAGAGATTTTTATTTAAATGATTTTTAACTTTGAATTTATTAATTTTAATAAAGAAAGATTTATACTTTCTTTAATTGCAAATAAAAATGTATTTGCTTTTCTTTTTTTCTTTTTTTAAAAAAATTTGATTTTCTTTAAAATATTTAGTATAATTAGATTTTATTTTTGACATATTTCTAGTCTGATTTAAATTTAATTTATGTCATTTTAATTTGGGAGGGGGAATCTTTTAAATATATACATGAAACAGTGTATCTGTTTCATTACCTCCCACCAAGTTTTTGGGATGAAATTGCCTAGAAACATGATTTCATTCCATCAATATAACTTTTATTATTTATTATTATTATTTTCTTTTCATCATTCCTTCTTGACCTGGGGAGATGCTGATAAAGTAAGTAAGATGAGATGGGGAAAGTGAATATGTGACCCACATCCTCCAATGCAAGGAATGAGCAGACAGCTAAGCATGGACTACCAGAACACAAGGCCCCATGACATCATGAGAAAATACCTCATTTTTAAGCACTGTCCCTTCTAAGTACCTAGACAGATCATCCACAAGAAGCAGTATCCAGAAAAAAACTATCAGGCATTGAGTCATCCCTGCTCATCTCTTGTCAGTCTTAGGGGCTATAGATGAGGTATATTCATGAGACCAAAGACTATTGCTAGACTACTCTGGGAGCTCAACATCTAAGTCTAGACAGTGCCGAACATATACTTTGGAGCATTATGAAACAATGCATCCAGGCCATCCTACTCAACCATCCATTCACCACAACATGAAAAATGCAACTCATGCAATGCTACATACCACTCACAAACTTCTTCCACCAGCTACCTCATTTTTCTTATTTAGACCAGCAGTTACATCTTGGTTTAGGATTCAGAGGATCATGATCAGTTCTCCTATAATACACTTCTGTATTATGAGGTGGCACATTTCTGGATTGTCTTTTCTTTGGGAGTTTCTCATGCCAGACATCACTGTGGTGGCTTGCTTCTTTATTTCCATATTGTCCTTGGAGATCCTTGCTATTGTTTGATCTTCTAATTTCACAGGTCTGGTATGGACCATGAACACCATCTGTGAATTTTCTTCTGTTCCTCTTCCATGGCTATACTTCATTTTTAGGAATAAATAAAGATTTATTTTTAAATGGTTCTGCCATAGAAATTTTTTTTTCTTTTTTTTTTGTTATTTGTAAAAGTTTTTTGTTGCTTAATTTGTTTTCACATTTATAAATCTTGAGTTTTCAGATTCCTTTTTGGTTTCTATTCCTGCAGCAGCAAGTATATTTTTAATAACTGTCTTTACTATTTTTTTTTGCTGTATTCAATCTCTGATTTGAATTGATTGAGCTTTTGTTTATGTTTTCTATATATGGCTGAGAACTAACACACTTTTTTTTTCAAGATTTATGGTTTCTCTTTCTACCTCTGTTACAGTTTCAGAGCATACATCAGGCAATTTTTTTGAAATATTTTCTTCTATATTGGACAGTTCCTTAGTTATATGAGAATCAAGTTTTTGTTTACTTTCATTTTCATGTTTTACCTCTTGTTGAAGATAGGAACATTTTAATTTTACTTTATTAGATTCATTTTCATCAGTTTTGATTATTAGTGTCAATTGGGTTGGAATAGTTTCAGGCAATTCTTCAGTAACCTTATTTTTTTAAATGTTTTTTTTTCCAATTTTTTAGATTGAGTTATTTCTTTTACATTATTGCAAAAAGTTACATTTTTTTGTAAGCTGATTTATAGCTTCTGTGATTCATTCTCCCATTCTTTGGTATGGTTCTATGATTTGTTTTTATACTCTTCTCTTTGTATATACGCCGTTACAATATATATAGCTAAAATGCTTACTATATAATGATTGTACTATCATTTACAAGTTGGAATGTTATTAATTTAAAAATAATTGGCAATGTTCAAGAGGAATGCCATCAGCAGTAGTTATTCCTGACTTTAATCATTTACATTTATAATAAATGTTAAAATATTTATTGGAATGCAAAAAGATTAACTTTTACATGAGCTCATATCTAGTGCCTGTGGATTTGGCAAATCAGAGCTCTTGAATATATATATATATGTGTGTGTGTGTGTGTAATTTGTTACATAAAAATACTGAACAAATGGTGAAGACAAATGTAATAGATTATGATCTCAGTCATGAAATGTAAATTTTATGAGAATGATTTCTCTTTGTCACATGTTTTTAACCATATATTACAAAAATGTATGATGGAATAGAAATTTGAAATATAGCTTTACTTCAACAAAAAACTAAAACAAAAGTGCTAATATAGGTTAATGAAAAAACTTGTTTAGTTTCAGGGACTATCAGCTAATTATAATTGATAGTTTCTTGGCAACATTAAAAGCTAAAAGTTATCTCTGCTCACATGGATATAAACTCCTCATTTCTAGTTTTTATTACAATAACAATACATGGAAATATTTAATTCAACATATATATATATATGAAGTTGGCTTAAGTATATCTAAATAGTATATATATGAAGTTACATCATAATATGTTTTGTATTTGTGATGAGAGTTTCAAAATAAATCCATAGTAAGAAATATTGATCTGATATCTGTGCTGATGGATGCTTGTGATATGATAGAGCTGCAATTAGGATTTATAAAAACAAAAACTTAATCACATAAAAATACAAATCTTTGTTACTTATTTTTTATATAAAAATTTGTCTTCAAAATTAATTATCATAGACATACAATTGATTATCACCATTTTACATTGAAAAAATATTGGAGAACTGGAAAAGGTACATGGAGTAGAGATAGACAATTCAAAAGAACAAGCCCCATAAAGAATCAACAACATTTCATTAATACATATTAATTCAAAAGTTTCGATACTATGACATGACTTAGAAGACTTCAAACAGATTCTAGATCCATAAATTGAAAGATGCAGAAAGATTTTAAAAGTTCTAGAAAATTAGACATATAATGTGCTCAAAATATTTTACTTTCCTTAATATTTACACAGTTAAAAATGAATAATTTCTTTATAGTCCAATTGATTAAATTACTAATACAGTATATAAATATTAAACACATGCACACACATACAGAAAAACCATGGACACAGCAATAGCAAGACATAACTTAGGAGTTTAAGGTCCCACTACTAAATTTGGTATTCAGATCTCACATGATGTCTTGAGGTTAAAACATACATTCTGCTTCAATCAATTTAGAGCAGTAATAAAGGGATAAATTTGAATGCTAAACATTTTTAGAACAAAGTTTCAATGATTCTAATGTTTCATGACTTCTTCAGCAATTAACCATTAGATTATTTTCATTTGTAAAATGAATGCTTAGCCTAAACAAAAGTGACTGTTTATTATGGAGTTCACTTTTGTACTTCCCTGTATGGTTTAGAGCAATGGTGGTATACCACACTCTGGTACCTAAGGTCTTCAGTTTTGGCATTTTTGGTACTCTAATTTTTTATGACTTCCCAAGCAATAAAAACATTTGATTAAAAATGTAATGATTTCAATTAAAAATAGCAATATAAACTAATATATTGATATAACTATTTGGCAGTAAAAAAGTAATAAGTAAATTTAAAATAATCGAATTCGCCATTCTCCTCCACCCTAGAGCTTAAAACCCTATAAATGCACAGACTCATAAACTGTTTTATCTAATGTTTTTTTTTATTTCTAATAATTCACTGTTTATATCATGAAGACGTGTGCTGAATTTCAAATGAAATAAGCCATTCGTGTTTTGCAATTGAATAAAATTATTTTTTACATTATAAGTAGCCTCATCACATTTTAAGAAGCTACATTACACAAACATTAGTGTGTGTATATATATTATAATGTTTCTACTTCAGGTATGACTTCTCAAGCACTGATAATTTTCAAACATACATCTTCCAATCGACTGACCCAGATTTAAAGAGAAAAAGTCAGAGAAAGCTTTTAATAATCTTCCAGTAGAATTTCCCATCAATTTTTTACAGGTTTCTTCCGTCTGAGTCAGCAAACAGAATTACTGCTTAGTGAAGTCCTGTGAAAGCAACTCGGTAATATAGGAAGAACAAACCCACATATAATTAACAGCAGTATTAGATGTGCATGCACGAGAAAAATGAACTTTAAAATAGAAAAGACAACATTGATTACACACAGGCAAATTTGTATACAGTATATGTAAGTTTTTTAACATTTTTTTCAAAGACTACCATAATCTGTATGACATCATAAGTAAACATCATGTATGGTTTTATGATAAATTCTCTGATCGAAAGCAGATGCGGGTAACTAAGCAACCAGGTATAACATTTGATCATTGTTGGTGGTAATTTACCAATGCCTGCCACTCACTTAACACAATTTACTTTGGTATATCATTATTTTAAAACTACATCATTAACTTCCACGAGTCCTTTATGCGTGACTGAGTTTATTTGAGTTTAAATTAGTCCTAAAGTCAAAAGAAAAGAAAAAAACCTCCATAATTTAGATTCTAAAGTATGTAATCTCACGGTTTTCTATTAACTCCCGCTATGCGTAGATATTGAAAACAATATATTAATAAACATTTTAAATTATTAATAAGAGCATTTAATGGTATTGCTTAAATTAATTAATAAAAGTAATTGTCTAAATACTACATATGTAAATCAACTTTAAATAACCAACTGCGGGACAACCCCCCCCCCCATCTTTAACAAAGAAATGGTGAAAAGTGTATTTATCAAGATAATCAACTGCTAATTGTAGATTGTTTTATGACTTTTTTTGTTGTTGTTTATACTTTTATTAACTGCAGCTAGATATCCATTTACTAACCAAGGATTGGCCGACTAACTAGATTGGCTGCATGTTAGCTATCTGAAATAATTCTTAGACAAGCTTACAAATTTTCAGATAACTGAAAATATTTCAAAGTTTTACAAGGATTCAAGCCCCAAATGCTGGCCAAGTTTTTAAGTCTTAACCATTATATCATGATAAATTATGGTTAAATATAATTAAATAACAGTAAGCAAGTGTTTATTTTATACATATAAAAACAAATTTAAATAAAAGTTTTAAAAAAAAGGATTTATGAACGAATTTTTTTAAAAGGGGGTGGATGGGATAAATCGTTTAAATCAGAATAAAATTATGCCCGTTAACATTCATTTTCATATTTCTTTCTCTAACAATTCTTCATAATATTGAATCCCCCCCCCCTTCTACTATTTTTTTTTAAGTAAATTTTTTTTTATTTTTTATTAAAAAATATAATTTATTTATAACAAGATAACCTTCAATTCATATATACATTGATAAAATAAATCTGAAAAGAAAAGACATGAAAATAATTAATCAACATCTGTAAGATTATTAAGTAACCATGTTTCTTCATACAATTTCCCTGGAGCCAATAACTTGTCTCTAGATTTAATTTTGTTCATAATTTCCAAATAAACTTTCCAAGGGCTAAGATTTGTTTGATTAAACACAAACGTGCATCTTGCTATCCATACTGAAAAAAAAAAATAGCCATTCTAATGATTGAAAAAACTTCACTTTTAAATGCATTTAAGAGTGACAAAATATTACTACTATTTGGAGGAACATTTACAATTATATTTTCCCGGAGATGATGAAGAAATGGGCAATCAAAGAAAAAATGTTGTAAAGTTTCATCATTAGACTTACATAAATTACACAGCGGATTAATTTTTTGAAAGCCTTTTTTCCAAACTAAAAAATGATTAGTGGGTAAAGAGGTAAGTTATATTTTAAAATAAAATCTTTATATTTGGGTTCAAAAATCAAATGTCTAGATTTTTTAACAAATAACTTATTAGAAATTTCTAATTGAATTGGTATTTTTTCTTGACTATAATATATAGGCTTATAGACATACCAGTATTTTATTTTATTTTCTAAGATGCATATTGTAATAGGAAATAATTTGTTTAAGTATACCCTTAAATTTTTTATCCAATTACTTGGAATTTGTGGAGGTGTATCAGTAGGTTCAAAAGTAAACCAAGTTTTGTTTTCCAGCAGATTAAGATAAATGGCACTTAAAACACTGATTACTTTTTGTGTATAAAAGCATGTAATGCATGAAGTCTGAGACCATTGTGTTCTCTAGGCATTTGTACTTTAGATAAACTTATGACTACACATTTTCCATTCCAAAGCAGTTTGGAGCAGATTGAATTGATTTTTTTTTTTCTGAAAAAAAAAATAGTAGGCTTAATAACTGGAAGATAATAATTAATTCATGGAAAAATCATCATGTTCAATAATGCAGTCATGCCAGGAAGTGATAAAGAAATAATGGCCAAAGATGTAACAATTTTTTTAGTTTTGTCCAGGATGTCCTGTTGTATTTGTTTTCTCATAGCCATTTTAGACAATGCTATTGGATAACCAAGAAAATTTTATGGCTTGGCAGTATATATTGAAGAAACAACATTACCTTTATTAATATTCCAAACTAAAGATTTGGAGCAGTTTATATTAAGATTAAATTTAACAGCATATCTATCTAAAATTTTATAAAGACTGGGTAAGTCCTTCTGAGATGGAAGAAGTACTGTAATGTCATCTACATGTGATATGTGATGAATCTCTTCTGTAAGTGTTGGAACAAATATCCCAGTTAGTTCATTTTCAATTTCCTTATGCAAAGAATTTATATTCATGATAAAGAATAATATACTAATAGGTAACCCTTGAGGAATAGATAGATGTGGTTTAAATCCTGGTAAAAGATGACCATCTAATGATATATGAATTAATCTATTTAAAAAAAAATTTCAATAATCCTGATATAAACATTTGGAAACCCATAATGTCTGAGAAGATTAGATAATTTAGATGGTTTAACAGAATCAAATGCTGCAGCAGAATCTAATTGAACAGCAATAGGCATGGATTTTCTTTTATTTCTCACATGTTCAACCAGTAGAATAAAACGTCACACGGCCTCAATTATAGAAGAGCTCTTGTGAACAAATTGGTGTTTAGTGATATGAGAGAGTAATTGTGGCTGAATCTTATCCTTAATGATAGATTCAATAATTTTAATTAGAATGGGTATCATTGAAATTGGACAGATAATGGAGAGGCTTGATGGGTTTATATGTTTTTTCATAAAAGGTACAAGTGATACTGGGTAGAAATTAGAAATGATCTGGAAATCACCTGCTAAGACATCTATTACTTTTCAAAGTATGGGTATTATAAAGTCACTAAGATGAAGTAATACAAACCTTGAAATGCCATGCAATCCAGGGTGTATATTTTCTGGGTATGATTGGAGTTTCTGCAAGATTTGCACATCAGAAATATCATGATTTTCATTAATATTGTTCCATATATCACTTATTTCAAATCTATAACTCTGAAGTTTACTTTAAAAAAAAACTATGAATTTTGCTAAGCATATTGATCCCTCCAATATTATTACCATCTATTAAGATAATTGAAGGAGTCGGATGCTTTGTAGCACCAATTGCCCATTGAAGATAACTACGAGTCCAATTATGCTGCATAGGTAAATATATTCTTTTCCTCTTTATAGCAATATAATTGGAAAGCATTAATTGTTTGTCATGATATTTTTTTAAGATGTATGATTTCACTAACATTGGCAGCCATTGATGATAATAAGCTAATCCTATTGCCAATATCATCAAGTTCTAAGCAGTTTATTTGGTCCCTTAGATTTCTTTGTAAAAGTATTAATTAATGAGCTTAATATTCCCACAAACGATAACCATGCATGTAATGGTGACAATGAAAGAAATTGTATCTTATGAGAAAAAATATAAGTTTCTGAAAAGATCCATTCAGGAGTATTAACTTTATTTAGTAATCTAATAGTTGTCATATGAGATGACAAAGTCAATAACCCAGAATTAATATTAAAGGAGATCAGAAAAGCTAGATGATCTGAGAAAGGAATAATTTGAAATTTATATTGTATATCATGATATAATTCTGATGTAAATATAATAAATCAATTAAAGACCTATGATGTTGTGTATAAAATGAATATGAATTTGGTGGAAAGCAACCTTCACCACATAGGAATAATTTATTAAAAAGATGTAAATATTTAAGATTAAATTGCTTATAACTCATATTAAAGTCTCCAAAAAATTACTGGTGATGCAACAGAAGACAAAAAATAAAAAAAACAGTAATTACAAACATTTTAAATACAATTATTAACATATGAGTTTTAAATTATAGATTTTATTTTTTAATTTTTTGAAAATACAAGTATAATTCATATACTTGGAGGTTAATTGCAATTATAAGGGATTTGAACTCAGACTTTCAAGCTCCCTTCAGCTGTCCACTCTATCTCAAACAACCAATACATATGACCACACACATGTAAAAAAAAACATTTCCAATTGCCATAATTTGTGCTAAACCAGCACTCTTCAGTTGTCCAGATCATCTCCCTCACATATGTATATAATGAGTGCTCAGTTTATATTAAGATATAAAAATAATCATAGAAATAAATTTGATGTTTTAGATTATTTTAGATTTTAATTAAAAGAATTCTTCTTAAAACAGGCAAAACTCACTATACATATTGCCACACACAGCAAGCTAGAGTAACAACAGTTATACACAAGCATAAGAGGTGGTGGTCATGTGATGTTCATTGGCTTAAAAGAATTCTGTCATGTTTATTTAAATTAGGGTTTGAGATATTTGGACATTTAATAGATCACTAGGAAAATCGGATAACAAATAGGAAGATGTGAAGATGAGTGCTGAGGTATCAAGAGGGAACAAGTGCAAAATCTGTAGATCAGAGAACAAACAGATGTTATTGATATCAATAAAAGAATTAACAAGCTGAAATGAAGATAGGCTGCCCATATTTCTATAACAATAGATGGTTCAGTGAAGTTTTAAACTGATTATAGAAGGCTCCAAATGGGATGGGTTATAAAATGTTAAAGAGACTAAACAGGGAGAAATCTCTATATAGTAATAGGCTAATAATAATTTGTAAATGGGTACATAAAGTAGACTGATTGCAATTTTGCCTTACCACAATTATTTTCTTGCAATTATCTTTTTTTTTGTTATCTTAGAATCATGTCAGTAAACATGAACAATTAAAGGTTAGAATGTGATAATGCCAAAGCAGATCTCTGGCTTATTTATCTTCTTCAGTAGAAAGTACTGTTACGACTTACCCAGTGTTTGAAAGATAACTGGGTAAATTTTGAAATAGTCAAAAGATTTGAATATAAGGGAACATGCTTATCTGGTCTTTGTGGATCTAATTACTGTATGCAGATACAAATTTTAGTGAGGATTTTAGTTATTAGCAAATTGAAGCTACTTTGATTCTTATTTTTTTTGTTCCTTTCTTTTTTTGGCAAAAGGATGAGATATTTTTAACTTTTGGAATATTTTGTAAAACATCATTAATTGTTACTGACATAAACCATTAGTAATGAGATGAATAAAAGATTATATACTGGTTACTAAATTATTAGAATCAAACTTATATTTAGATGGATTATTTTCTAAATTAAAAAAAAAAAATCCCCGGTTAGGTGTTTACAGCAGAGTTAATTTTTTTAAATAGAATATTACATTTTGATGAATGATTTAATTAATTCGAATTTTAGTGCCACTTGCGGTTAGAAATCATTATTTTATCTACGACTGAAACAAACATCTTTCGTTGTTAGAAAGTGAACAAATCAAGCTAGTAGTCAAATTAATAATAAACATTAAATTAAAGTAATTTAGAAACTTAGATAATCTATTTTGCTAATGATATCAGTGTGAGTGAATGTGTTAAAAAAGAGTGATTTGCAGGAAATCAAAATTGATGATTTCAAAAAATAAGACTCTTTGTGAAGCAATACTGACTAAAGCATCTTGTTGTTAGTAGCCATTTTAATGCAGGAATATTAATAATGATTGACATGATGATGATGATGATGACGACGACGACGACAATAATAATAATAATAATAATAATAATAATAATAATAATAAATAATAAAAATAATAATAATAATAATAGTCCTACCATCATGTAAATTGCTAGTCCCTTAACTATGTTAACCAGGCAACCTCAACTACATATAAAACTAAATCTGGCTTGCATCTGTAGATACAACAGTCCAGAATATGTAAAATTTTATGTAATCTTGTGTAAATCAATAAAACAACTCTGCATATGCAAACTTACAACTACAAATTGCTCATGTAACCACAGAAATCCAAGCCATGTAAAACCTTTGTAACTAATTCATAGCATGAAAAAATTATTGTAATCTCATATAAATCAATAAATCAATTTTTATATGTGCAAATTTACAATTATAGATTGCCCATAAAGCTTATCACTATAAGATCATCATCATCATCATCATAATAATAATAATAATGATGATGATGATATAGAAAATAGAAAATCATGTAACACTACAAAACTAGCCAAAAAAAAAATTATTAAAATTCTAACATGATCATGGTTTCATTTATTACAAATAAATCTTTTCAGTTGAAATTCAACAAAATCCAAAAAGATATATACAGAAAACAAAATAGGCTTTCCATAATTTGCTTCAAATATCAACCACTTTTAACATCAAAGAATAAGATTGATGGTCTCAGATTCAAGAAGATTTATCCTTAGTGTTTCTTTGACTCTTCTTTTCAATTCATATATATATATATATATATATATATATATATATATATCAATATATATATATATATATATATATATATATATATATATATTGAAAGAGAGAGATTGATAAAAATGAAAGACAAATATATTGATAGAGATGGGGGAATAGATGAATGGCTAGATAATAGATAATCATCAGAATAAATAAAAAGATAGATGAATGCATAGGCATAGGTAGTTAGATAAATAAATCATTGTACATATGGATGGGTAGATAAAGTAATAATTAATTTAATGTGGGGATGAATATATATATAGTTCTACATATGGATGAAGAGTTATATAGTTAAATAAGTAAATAAATAGATATACATAGAAGCCAAGTAAATGGATATGCAGACAAACAAATAGATGGATGAATAGATAGATATGTTTGTGTTTGCACAAAGATATAAATAAATCCCACAAATGAATGAACAATACATATATAGATAAATAGGCAGACATATTAAGAAACAGATAGAGATATATAAATAAATAGATATACAAAACATAGATAGATAAATAGATAGCAAACAGAAAAGTATGTGGATAGAAAGAAGGATATACAAAGCTATTTTAATTTGTTTTGATTTCCTTTCCTCTTTAAATGAAGTGATTATTGACTACATTAAAATTATCTATTTTTTTAATATCCACCTTTCTTTATTATGAATCTAATATTTACTGTCAATTAATGCCCTGTGTGGTCTAATGTAGTGGTAGAGACGCCAGACTCTAAACCAAAAAATTCTTGAATTGATTTCAGTTATGGTACTTACTTATGAACTCCGGAGCAATGTAGCCATTTGATTATTGATTTATTTATACATCAATTTCATATTTCTGCTACTTCTAAATATAAAGCCGAATCACCTTTTTTATTTTGTTAATTATAAAATTTTCATTTCTTATTTCTCGTAAAAGTTTCAATTGTAGTAATTTTATTTTTATATATTATCACTTGGAAAACTCCTCCAAACATTTCGGTTATTTAATTCAAACAGCTACAGCTAATTTTTTTTTTAATTACTAAAATTTTTTTTATTGAATTTATCTCTTTCTTCTTATCCAACAACAACTGACTATTCATAATTCCTTTATATCTAAGTAATTCATATGAAAATTTCAAGTCATCTTCTGTTTTATAATTTTTTTAAAAATTAATCACTTTCTTCAACACTTTTATTTTTCTATTCATATTCTTTTTCATTTCGACCCAATTTACATCTCAAAAATTACCTGTTAAGCGTCTTAATCACTTTTTAATATTTGTTTAATTGAAAAAACACATATAAAAATTAGACTATCAAAATATTTATAAGTTCAGTAGATGGTTTTAAATATAAGTAAAACTTTTTATCTAGTAAAAAAATTATATTAAGAGCAGATTTTTTTCATTCAGTCTCGATTAATCAGTTGAGTGCTGATGATTTAATCATTAAGAAAAAAATCAAAATATAATGGAATTTTTATTTTTTAAATTAGATAGGATTACATGCCGATATCATTAATCAGTAACCATCATCATCAACCATTATTAATGGATGAAGGTTTCTCCAAGTTCAATCCATCTTCTCCAGTCTTTATCTTCTCTTCTCCACATCATTCCTGCACACTTTCTTATTTCATCTATCCATCTCACATGTGGTCTCTTTTTGGGTCTTTTACAATCTCTTGGAATTCAGTTTAAGATTTCAATTGTCCAGCTATTATCATTTCTTCTAGTAACATGTCTGCCTCAACTTCACTTTGATCTTTAATATTTTTCAATGAGGTCAGTAATACCTGTTTTTTTCTCTTACCCATATATTGCATTTTCGATTTCTTCTTGTTACTCCTAACATGCATCTCTCCATACTTCTTTGAATGGTCTGAAGTCTCTGTATTGTTTTTCTATTAAGTGTCCAAGTTTCAGATCCATAAGTAAGAACTGGTAAAACACATTTATTAAAAACTTTCCTTTTCGAATACATAGGTATATTTCCTTTTAGTATCACTCCAACCAAGTTTAATTCCATGACTAATTTCATCCATTATGTTTTCATCTGCATTAATAATGTGACCAAGATATTTGTAGCTGTTACCTTCTTCTAACTCATTTAAACAACTGATGAGTTGTTTAAATATCTCCATCTATATAGAGTATTTGTGAGTTTTCCTGTATACCAAGATGGCAGCTTGTATTTTTGATAAACTTACAGTTTCAGGAATCCCCAAAAACTGTTCACAGAAAATGCCTGCTATGAAACAGTGGTATTTAATATTTACATTTTAATTTTTATTACTGTTATTTTTTAAAAAAAAAAATCATTGTGAAAAGCTAATTACAATATTTACAATTTATTTTCTTGGGGGGGGGGATTAATTTATTAACAGAAAAATGGAAAAAAATATAAATATAATACTTACACTTTATTCAAGGTTGTGTGTGCACAATTTTCAAGATGGCAGAATCCCATACAGGAAGATGCCACATTTTTTATGATTATGACAGTTTACCCCAAAAATTATTGATTTTAAAAAAACACATTGCACTGAACCAAAGTATGGCAATGTTAATTAAGAATATTTAATCTCTTCTCACATTATAAGTAAAAAAAAAATTGAAATAAAGCTTCTTAAGGAAATTTATCAGAATTTATTCCTTTTTTTTTAAATTTAACAATTGATTTATTAATTTTGTTTTAATTTAACAAATAACATATCTTTGATAGATTATAAGTCCTTGAAACTGTATATTTATCAAAAATATGAGATGCCATCTTAGTTTATTGGGAAACTTACAAGTACCCTAAAATGTTAAAAGAGCTACCAGAGAGTAAGTAAAATATAAGTTGATAAAAAATATGAATATGGATTTTTAAATGATTGTCGTTATTTTAGAACACTTATTTTAATAATAAATCATCACAGAATCCATGTACATATCACAAAAATTGAAATTCTTTTAAAAGCAAACAAAAAAAATATTTTGACAGTTTGATTTATACATCATTTTTTAAATTTAATCATTTATCATACATAGTAATTATTCTATAATAGACTGAATTAAAGAAGCAATGTTGAAAAGTTAAGTTTTCCTCTCCTAGAATAACAGAAATATATGTATTTATTATGATGATTAAAAAATCAAGTCATATGTCACATGACTTAATTTTAATAAAGCTCATATTTACAAATGTTATATATTGAGCTCGCAAAACAAGCTCTTAACAAGCTTTGAGAATATCCTCAACTCCAGACCGGTTTCCGCTTCTGGCATCATCACTGAGGTGCCAGAATATTCATTAGATTAAAAATACTAGGACAAGCCCAGCACTTTATCTAATATATAACTATTGAGTCCCATATGGCTATTTGAGTTAGATAGCTGGATTTTTAGACATATGGATGTCTGAAAATTTCAGATTTTTTTCTCAATAGTTATACATTAGATAAAATGCAGGGCTTGTCCTAGTATTTTTAATCTAATGAATATTCCTGAACCTCACTGATGATGCCAGAAGCAGAAAGCAGTCTGGGGTTGAGGATATTCTCAAAGCTTGTTAAGAGTTTGTTTTGCGAGCTCTATATATAACATGTATATATTACAAATGAAAAATGCATTTATGTTTATCATGCTAAAAAAGTCATAAGCTTGGGATTAAAGCACCATCTTTAGTTCATGATCTGCAGTGTGTTGACCCTTGTCCTACAGGCTTAAGCCCATGATCTGTGTCATTGTTTAAATTTGATTTATATATAAAAATAGAAGTAAGTTCTTGTAAAAAAAAATACAGATATTCAAAAATAATTAGCATGATAAAAAATCTATAGCAAATAACAGATTTATTTAATTATTGCATTGCAGTGCACTTTTTAGAATATTTCATTTTTATGTCTTAAAATTATTACTTTGCTCTGTATAGTTTAGTGGCTGAAAGAGTAATAGTTTCGAGTGATAAAGGTCCATGGATTGTGGTCTAACTTCACAAGCAATAATTTATTTGATTATCATTTTTACTATAATATAGTAAACTTATTTTATTTAACATAGTGATCAAACAAAAATATAGACAATCTAAAATTCTCCAATGAGAGTAATTGGTCTGTCATTGGGAAGTTGCTGAGAGAGAAATTGAGAGTTTGGACAATTATAAGTAGAAATTAATGAAATAGAAAATAAGTGATTATTAGTGAAAACAACACATAAACTAGTTTTATTTTCTCAAACATTGAAGTTACTTTTAGCAATCATATTGTTCTAAATCACATTTAACTTGTCTTTTGTTACTAGTTTAAGATCTAACATGAATTTATTGCTTACACTATTTCTCTTATTAGTAAGTGTAGTGGATAACTTGATGTATCATGATGAGTTCTTCAAGCTTCCTTTCAAAATTACAAAAATAATAACATTGAGAATTTGAAACACTCCTAATGATTTCAGATGCATCTATGCAAATCTTGTGTGTGGAAATGTGAAATTAAGAGCTTTGGCCATATTACAATATAGACTTGATATTTCTGTAGATATGTGGTTAATGGGTCTCTGTCTTAAAAATAATTCCCTTTTCTAAGGCTAGAGTATGTATTTTCTTATCCCACTCTTTAAGTTTAACTTGGGGACTAAAATTTATTGACTTTTCTATGATCTAATGCTTTCATTTTGATAATATCTTCTGGCATAGAAAGTTATTGTTTTATAGATTTATGTATGAGTATTAATTCATACTGCATCATAACTAGAAATTATGCAGTAATGAATTACACTCCATTGGTAAGATAGTTTTTAAGTTAAAGAGAAATGGGTAAATTGAATTCACAGAAAAAAGATAAAGAACAAAAAGCTATTGGTTGGACAAAACAAAGCCTTCTATTGCTCCTCCAGATTATAATTAGCTTGTAATTGACAGCACTGATTCACTTTCTACACTTTTTAAAAAAGTCATATTAGCATAAGCAATCAACAAAATTGAATCATTACACTAAACTGATATTCAAAGTCTAAAAGGGTCTGCAGTTAGCTCACAATTGAGAGTGCTAAAATATACTGACCCTGTATTAATCTGATATAGTACAAGCAAGTATGCTCAGAACAATATTTTTTGAGACTATTCAAGCTCTTGGATCAAATAGCTGAATAAAAACAAAATCAATATTGTATCATATGATCAACAAATTGACATCACATGATCTTAGCTTATACATATTACTATTTTTTAACAAATCACTTTTTTTTTATACTCTTATGTTATCTAGTGTAAGCTTTAGTAATAAACAGATAACAAATGATAGTCCTTCATAAATCCTTACCAGTGCTTTCTTACACAAATATGATTAGTCTTCAACTTCTTTCATCAATGAAAAAATTTTGGGGATTTTTTGAATAGTGCATTGGATCATTAGGATCTAATGCAAGCAGATAGCTTTGATTTTTTTAAAAATTGGGCTGAGCTTGATAGTATGGCTGCTGATATTACATCCAAAATATTCATCTGTACTGTTCAGAAAAGTTTAAAATTTTTGACACTGATGAAAACTGTAAGCTAGAAACTAGTTCAGAGATATTTAGATAAAACAGTGCTAGATAAGAATCTCATGAGCACTACCATATAGCATCTACTAATTACAAAAGCTTACACTAGATGGCATAAGAATAGAGAAAATAAATTAATTTTCCAGAAGCAAAATGGCTTCAAGATGACTATTATTTAATACTGTGCAAATTTTTTTAAAAAAAAAATTAATAACTTTAATCTAGGGTGTACGGTAATCATGTTGACTTGACAGTGTAGAGTCTATTGATTACCTCGAGGGGGGATAATATAAAATGAGTTAATTTTTTTTATTGCTATTGAATTATAAATGGGTTTTTAAATGAAAAATATTGTTATTTATGTGAGAAAAAAAAATTAAATATTTGCAGTTTTTTTTTTTGATGAATGAACAAATGTTTAATCAATATATAAAACCAACTTGTAATTATAACCTTCCTTCTATCACATGTATATCTAATTACATAAATAAAGACATCTGGAAAAGGCAATTAACCTACAAAGAGAACCAGCACTTATTACTATATCCTAGGCTTTCATTTAAACAAATTATAATAATTGAAAAGTAAGTTACAGACAATAAAGACAAAACCATGAATTGAAAATGATATGGAGAAAATAATGTTGGACTTAGATGAATGTAAATTGTTAAAATTGGGAATAAATAAAAAATCTAGAAATGACTTAGCATTCACAGTATAAAATAGAAACATAAATGGTCAAATTGTCACTATGGAATTTTGGAAAAGAATATAATGTTTGGAAATAGTTATAGTAAAAGAAAATGAAGGGCACTGATTAGGTAGATATGAACTCTACTATTAGAAAATGAGTATATCATTGAGCAGTCTCAAAAACCAAATGAAAGATAAGACTTTCTAAAAAAATATTGTTGTCATGATCACCAGAAGACAATATCAATAGTATCTAATAATAGTAGTACAAGTAATAGTGATATAAAAGAGCATACATCAAAAGTTTTATAGTGATGTTAGTATTTACTATTTGCTCTCAAAAATGTTTTGGGATACATTGGGATTAGCACTGCCATGACATAATTGTCCAGCCATAAATTATTCTAACTTAGCAAAGTATTCTAGCACTTTAGATTTTCATAAGAATTTTGCTGTGATATTAAAAAGTCACAAATACAGCATTTACCATCACAAATACTACCATCCCTCCCCACTGGAGAAAGGTATGGCATTCTACCATTGCAAAAATCACACCTCCTTCCCACTGGAAAAAGGTATGGTGCCTTCATAAACACCACCACCCCTCCCCACTAAAGAAAGGTATGGCATTCTGCCATTGCAAACACCACCATCCCTCCCTGCTGGAAAAATATATAGCATTCTGCCATCACAAACATCTCTGCCCCTCCCTACTGGAAAAAGTATAGCATTCTGTCCTCACAAACACCATCACCCTTCCCCACTGAAGAAAGATATGGCATTCTGCCATCACAAACACCACCACTACTCCTCACTAAAGAAAAATATGGCATTCTGCTATTGCAAACATCACCACCCCTCCCCACTAAAGAAAGGTATGTTATTCTTTCATTGCAAACACTAGGCAGAAAAATTCTTATGATAGCCTAAAGTGCTAGAATAATTGGCAAAGTTACAATAATTATGGCCAGACGATTACATCATGGCAACGCTAATACCAAATTACCTATTTAGGTTTTAATGTTGATTATTTTGACTATTAAAATCTTACTATCTTATGATATAATCAATGTTTAACGATGCAAATATTGCTTATGTGTGGATCTCATCATCTCTGATGAAAATATATACTCCTTAAGACTATTTTGTGTAAAAGACAAACTATCAGATCTAAAAGAAAAAAAATCTAATAATCAATCCCTTTATCATTCAGAAAGTAAGTAAATAATTTTTTTTTCATGTTATAATCGCTTCTAAAAGAATCCCCCCCCCCCCGTCATTATTATATTTTAAACTTATCCAATTTTTTTTTCTTAATTTTTTTAATATCTACACCTATTGTATATATATAGTATAAGGTAATTTTTTTTTCGGTTAGTAATAGTGGAGTCAATTCTTAACTTGTAAATTTCAAACAACCATTACTTTAATCAAACAGTGACAAATGAAATCTAATTTATCAAAAATTTGACCTTTAACATTTATGCGATCAACATTTAATGATTCTAAGCCTTATGACAATCGTGAGGAAGGCCCTTCCAGGAACAATTTGCATTAGGTTAAAGGACAAAATAAATACATTCTCTTAATTTTGTTACGTTAATTAATTTTTGAAATTTACAAAACCGGATCAAAATTTTACTTTAAAAAGTATATATATAACTATCTGTGTGGCATTTCGAAAGTCATTAACATAATAAAATAGATAATTTAATGGAATTTTAATATGTGTGGTAAACATATTGGTTATATTTTAACATAGTATACCCTTGAGAATCAATACACTTATTTCCAACGAATGGCAATGGAGAATTCCAAAATAGTTGCCTTTCTCCAGATGGTTTTTCCTATATTTTATAAAAGACTATATTGCTAAGATTTTGAAATAGTATAAAATACCGAACTTTCTCAATATTAAAATAGGACGAAATTCAATAAATGTTCTTCTATTCAACAGAACATGATAAAAAAATTAATATTTATGTAGTGTAATTTTCATTACACAACTCTCATTCAAGGTAAAGACTAGTTTCTGTCCACTTTTAATTCCTTGTGGAGGGATGCAATCATAAACATATGACCAAAGACATTTGAAAAAGATATATGATTCCCTAGATGCACATTGCATGCTAAACCAGCTTTAATCAGTTGGCCCAGACCAAATTTCTTTATCATTGTTCAATATATATATATAGCTTGTCAATAATTACAGTTTAATTGATATTATTTATTAAGTGGATAGTATCTAATCAATGAATGACTAATAAAAATTATTAATGTGACAAAAGATTATTTATTTTCAAAATACTAAAATGATTGTTTTCAATATCAAATGAACCTTAATTTTATTAAGTTAGAGTTATTAAAAGGCAAGTTTAGGGAGTTAAGCATTGGTATTCAAAAATTCTATGGATTCTAAAAGTATACAAATATGAACAAAACCATTGAAACACATACCAATAACATAACAATATAATAAGAAAAATGCTTACAAATGAAAGATTAATTTAAAATATAATTTAGTTGTGAACATTGTTTAAAAAAATAGTTGATCAAAAACAAATAAATTAATTATTTTTGTTTATTAGATTATAAAAAAATGTTGCGTGATTAAGTGCAGAAATTCAAAAGTTGTGCAAATTTTGTATATTGTAAAAGTAATCAGTAAAAAAAAATATAAATATCTTAAAAGTGTTTTTATGCTTGTTTAATTTATTAATAAAAATTATTTTTAAAAATTAATTTAAAAAAGAATTAAATTTATTTTCCATTGCATGATTATAATCAAAGTTATGTCTTCTTTGAGTACTGTTTTTAAAGCCATGGACTAATATAAAAATGAACCATCCCTGTTAAAACATTAAAACATCACGTGACTAAAAGCTTGCACTAGGTGGCGCCATTGTGTGGAAAATTTTGCTACTGTTCTAATCACATTTTTTCTGTGATGCTTTGAAAATAAATTTTTAAAGTAGAAATTCAAACTTTTTGTTATATGAGTACTCAATAATATGACACCTTAATAATTCAAATTTTTCCTAAAGAAAGAACAGTACATATAACCAATACAGCAACATTCTCTATCTTTAATACAAAGTAAACTATAGTCATAATGAGAATGCATTTCAAATAAAATTTATTATCAAAAGATAAAAGTAGTCACAAGGACTGTAACTGAGAAATAATTAATTATTTCTATAATTAAACATTTAATTTTTTTTATAATTAAAAGTCTAATAAACACATGATAAATACATAACAATTAAACCATAGATACTTTAATTGTCACCTTTGTTAAAAACCTCTTGTCAATTGTTGCTTAATTCATTCATATTTTAATAATACAAGAAAAGGATGACAAGCTTAGATGCAAGCAAGAAATTAAAAAAAAATACTTAAAGAAAAGAAATAAACAATTTTTTTATTTCCATTAATTTATCATATATATATATATATGAACTATAACAAATGATGTAAATAATTAATCACATATATGAACATGAATCTGCTGTTTGAAAACATTAAATTCAAATCCAAATTGAACAACTTCATTTTGGTGATTAGAAAAAGATATAAACAAATGACCTTCTTAAAAAAGAGACAAAAACTCTCATTGGCTAAGCAGCAGATATAAATTTTGAACATGAAAATCAAACTTGCAATTCAAACAGAAAAGTCTGCTGCCAACAAAGTAAAAACATTACATGACAATAGCTCTTAGAATACTGATTAAAGCAAAATTAAAGGCGTGTGGATTCAAATCTAGCCAACTAAGGGATTCTAAGTTTAAAATCTCAAAAATAGCTTTAAATTATTCAACATCTCCAGAGTGTTTTCAAGTTTATACCAGAGAGTATATCAACTCTAACTTGTGATCATCATCATAATCAACCACTATCAGTCCACTGCAGGATGAAGGTCTCTGTAAGTTCAATCCATCTTCTCTGATCTTTAGCTTCTCTTCTCCACATCTCGAAGCAGGCTGTACAGAGAGAGAAATGCTGATCACCATAATGGACATTCTAAAATAGCAGTTGGCAACTGGTGGTCCATGGATCATTGATAGTCCATAATGTAATTTTAATGGTCCTCAAAGAAATTCAGATATTTTTTAAATTTGCTAAGCTCATGTAATAAGTTTTTTAAATAAAAATTACATTTTGTTTAAGCTGTATTATTATATGTGAAATAGAACAAGAACATTATATTGCTAATTGATTTGTTACAAAATACTACTGTGACTTGCAAAACATCTACATCAAAGGCATTTAATTAATCCCTACTCTGTCAGTGGCATGGAAAAAGTAACAAAATAAGAATACTGAAATCTGTACAATCGACTAGGCATCAAATTTGATTAGAAGCTCTTTTATGTATTGCCGTGACATCATTGGAGTCAAGGATTAGTAAAATAATTTTAAACCAAGAGCAGCAAATGTGACACTACTTTTTAATATATACTTTTATTTATTATTATTTTTGTGTTAAAATTATTAATATATAAATATATATCATGCTCAATGCTCGTATTAATTCGTATCTTTAAAATTTATGTTAGTGGTTCGCAATATCTAAAAAGTTGCCAACTGCTGTTCTAAAATACTTGAACTTTACTATCTGAAATATGAAATGGATTAATGATGACAGTTACAATCTTTTTAGGATATTTTTCTGATGGACTCTTAATTGATCTTTAGGTTGACATTTTTAAATTTACTTTATGTATAATCTTTCATTTATTTATTTCCTTTATTACCGATTGAAGGGGAGTGTAAACTATTAATATGTTGAAAAAGGGAGAAGCATTCTTTGTTTATTTTTAGATTAAAATAAAATATAGGTTCTTGCATGAACTTGCTTGTGACTCAATCTAATCATCACCAGGGGAGAGGTAAGATTATACTCTATTTTACATTAAATGCCAACACTTATACTATGACTGTTGTTTCTTTTTTGTTTGTTATAACTAATCATTTCATCATTTATTTATTTGTTTTTGGTATATATGATTAATAATCTGTAGTGTGAATGGTTTTTCCGATTTTCATAGAGACAAACCATAATAGAAAGGGGGATCCCATACCACCACCATGTTGTTGATATGAACCCATTAATAACTGATTGGAGATGAGATATTGCATTTTTGATAAAAAATTAAATTAGAAAGCAAATGTAAACATAAATATCAATAAATTACAATTTTAATTTTTTGTGTGTGTTAGTGTTGATATTGGATAGATATTCTTTGAAGAGAAACAGGGAGTGAATTAATGATATTAGCTGTAATAATCAAAGAATATTTACTGATATCTAAACAAATTATTTAACTTTTTTATAACCTTGTTGCCTAAATTATGTTAATTGGAAATAAATTTGTTAAACATATGATTTTAAACTAAAGACTGTTGTTTGTGTTTTTTTTTATATTCAGTTCTCAATTTGTCACACACTTGGATGTTATAAATAGTGATATTGATATACTCTGAAGTAAAACATTATGCATTTTCTCTCTAAGTTCAAATTCTGGGAATAACAGAAGTTCAAAGTGGAAAAAGGAGATGAGTATACAAATAAATTTTTGACACATGTTTGTGTGTTAATACACCATCTTCCAGAAATGAGATTGAAGTGGGCAGGAATCTATATATATTTAGAAATCCTAGATATGTTTTTTTACCCACTTGGTCATATTCTACTGTCATGTAAGGTCAGGACCCATTACATTACAATATGCTTATAATAAACTATAGACCACATTGAGTGACTGATGCATCCATAGTCTGATATTAAATTTTCCACTGTAAATTTTTCTGTTATTATTTCTTTAGTAAGTAAATTTTCAGTTTAGGATTATACATTTTTGCTTTATAAAGCATGTGCAATTGATATTCAATATGTGCTACAGACATTCACATAATGGATGAATAAACATGTTTTTTGTTGACATATTGTAGGCATTATATTTTTTGTGAATATTTTAGTGATGTCATATCAGCTGATCTATAATACTTAGAAAATATAAATTTTCAAATATACATAATTTGAAATGTAATTATAAATTTTATTAAACGCTCACTATTATTTCAGTAATAGTTTTAACAAGGCTGTAAACCTTAGCAATGAGCATCTGAAAAAATCGTCACTAGGGGAATTCTCTCTTTTCTTCATAGCGTAAGCATGTGTTTTAAAGACCTACAGAGGTCCCTAGTGACGATTTTTTCAGACGCTCATTGCTAAGGTTTACAGCCTTGTTAAAACTATAATTTGAAATGGTAATAGTATACATGTTTTACATTTAATGTGTATCTCCTTGTGTAAATTTGCCATCACATTATAGTTATGATAATATGAGATCTTTATGATTGCTGTATCACAGAGAAATTACAATAAACTTAGCCTTTTCTAATATTATTGTATGATAGCTTTATTGCCATTAACAAAGATGTTTTTTAATACAAAGTTTTAAGAATCCTTCATCTATGTTTTAGCTTATTATATATAGGTCTAAGATTGCTTCAATTTATCACACCCTTTTGATAGCCAAAATTTGGTACATATAACTTTTATGGTAATTATAGTTTAAAAACTTCATTCTATCTCAGATAAGCAGTCTAATTTTTTTTTTACCCTTAGGAATAGAAACAAGAATTTTCTGCTCCTCAAAAAATTACTCCAACACTAAGCCAATATCATTGTTATTTTCAAAATATCTTATAAGTGATTAATTACTTCTGGAAAATATTGCTTGGCTGCCAAAGTAATATTATTTCTAAATACAACTACGATATGTAAATCACACTTGATATTGTTAAAAATTATATGTGTATTACACTCAGTAATATACAATGTGTTCCAGTAAAAAGATGATTGTTTTCTATTTACACTGCCTGCAGAACTATCTTTAAATGATCACATGTTACTTAGAAACATAGTTAAGCTATTCACCACAAAATTTTTAAGGTTTAGAATATCTGAATCATGCATTGTACCATGAAATGTGTCATTGTGATTTATGCAAATATAAGTCAGGATAGAACAAGGGCTTTTGTTTTGAAATATTTGAAATAATTCAAAATGGGTATGGTAGAAAAACTGGGAGTCGTGTGAGTGTTATTACATTGTTTTCATGGCAGCGAAAGCATTGAAGATTATTAACAAAGATATTAAACACATTGCCACATTTCATGCCATACCTCATAATTTATCAATTCTAGTATCTTAATATTTTTGGTGAATAAATAAAGTAAATCACTGCATAACATATTACTGATTTTAAAATGGTGCCACAGAAAGTTTGGAGGAAAAACCAGTCAACTTTTCACTGGAACTCACTTATGTAGATTACATTCCTTTGCTATTACAGTATAATAATTCAATATGGAGCATAGTTCACTACAAAAAAAAAGATTAAAGCACTGCTTTTGACCAGAAAAATCATATTCAGTTTTGATCCACTTAATATCAAAGTAGTTTGCACCAAGCTCAATGTTAAAAAAATAAAACTTATGGAGGCATGATTTATTGCCAACAACACCTATGCAATAAATAAAAAGGATTCAGGGATCACTTTATTATGCAAGTGGAATATGTAAATCTATCACTTTAAATATCAACTATTTTTATACATTCTCTTCTTCTTCTCCCTCACAAAAGCATTGTTAAACTGTAGTTAATTTGAAGACTTGTTAATCTTTCCTTTGATGCAAACTATCCTTCATATTGAATTACAAAATAAAAAGGAAAATATTAAATATTTATAGATTTATAGTTGTGCAGGATTTAAACACAGACTTTCTGGCATTTTTCAGCTTTTGACTCTTCTCAGACAACCAATACCTATGACCACATACATATAAAAAAAGATAAATAATCTCCAATATATGTATTTTGTGCTGAAGCAGCACTCATCAGTAGGTCCAGCTCATTATCTCCCATATATATAATCAGTGCTCGGTTTATATATAATTTCCAAGTATAATAAATTATACTTGTATTCTAATATTATGGATTTATAGTATAATAATTAATGAAGTAATGTGACAGTTAATCAGTTTCAAAGTAATTATCATTTTAGTTACTTATAAACAAGCTAATTTTATATTAATTACATGAATGAAGTGAGATGCAATAGTAAATGCTATTATAAAATATCTTTTCAATGAAATAGTAGAAAGTTAATGTTTTGACTGGGATTAATTTATATGGATGTCAAGTTATATTTCTAATTCAGCAATCTTAACATAACATATTCATAATGAAGTAATATCCTTTAACTTGCCTTCTGAAGTTAGTCTAGGAAAAAAATCACATTAAATAATCATTAGGTGACACCGATTTTAAGCTTTCATCCTTCTTGGTTAATTTCTACCTAAGAAAACTAGATATTTATTGTAGTTATGTGACTAATAATCTGATACCAGAAATCAGGGCTTCTCAATAAAAGTGTTTAGATGGGTATTAATTTCTGAAATAATTTGTTCTAATGCAGTGATTTTCATATCATACTTCATAATGACTTTCAGACACTTCAATAAACGTTAATTTATGATCATAATTTTTTCTAGAAGTTTTTGTTTTTCCATCTGTAATAAATGATAACTAACATACCTACAACTGACACTGACCACATTATAATATTAGAAGTTTAGCAGTTTTACAAACTGGTGTTCTACAATAATCAGACGCCAATAACTTGAGCTTTTAAAGCTTGAGGAGGTTTGATGTTTCTATTTACAGGTTTATATAACTGACCTTAATATTAGGATTTTTTTTGTGTGTAAAAAAATACTAAATTTAATTGTGTTACCCTATCTGTGCTAATACAACAAATTTTTTTTTATTTTATCTAATCTTTATATATAAATAAAAAGTAAACCAGTTTTTAAATATTCATCTTTAAGATGAAAGCAGTTTCCAAGTATGCACAATAAAAACAAATGGCATTTTGTAATTCTGGGTGTGAGAGATTTAGTATTTATTTTTGTTTTATATTGAATTAAAAGAACTGGGCATTCAGTTACTGACCAATAGTTAGATAAGTTAGCTATAGTCTAATTACATAAGTCAATAATACTAAGCTTGGTTGATTCTGAAAAAATAGCATTCCTGACCTGGATTTAAATTCAGGTCATAAGCATAGTATATGGATACATTAACCACTGTGTAGCAAGACCACTCCAAACCCTTATATATAAGCAGATTATTGAATTCTTTAAATTGTCAAAAAAAGATGAATGTGAGATAAACGTTTTGAAAAGTAAATGTACATTTTGCATGACAACAAATAATTTAACTTCAGTTCCTGCTAATGTGAGTAATTCTCTTCTCAAAATTTTCTAGACTTCACTGTGTTAAAACAGTAATAAATAATCTTGAAAGTGATCTATATTAGGATTAATAAACCAAAGGATAATTACAATCAGGATAGAGTAAAACAAAACAAAAAATAATAAAATAGGTCAATATTTATAGTTTAAGGCATCCCACAATACTAAAAGATTAATACTAAAAGATTATTTTAATAAAGTAAAAAAGATTTCTAGCAATAAAAATAAAAATATTTAAGACAAAAAATTATGAAGTAGTAGACTTTTGTATAAAAAGATTATTAAAAAAAAAATATTTATTTACTTAACAGGAATTCTATGTGTATAACTTTTCGCGTGCAGAAGCTTTCGATTTCGTGTAAAGACAAGCCATATTATATCATATGATATATTACTTACAGCCTTTTAATGTTTTTCTTTGATTTGTAACTTCTCTTCTATCCATTACCTCAAAAAATTCACAATTATCCAACTCAGATGCGATCTGTTATTATGTTTTCTACATTCTTTTCAAATCCAATTTAGATTTTAATTATTTTTATAGATATATTAAACAGCCTCCACACTTCCCCATTCTTTTTAAATTGATATAAATAAAGATACAATAAAAGACAAATAACCCTCAAGATGCATTTCGTTCTGAACAAACACTCATCAGTTGACCCAGGTCACTATCTCCCACTCACAGTTTTGATACCATCCACCTCAGTTAAAGATTAATATATCTGATTTCTTAATTTTAAACATATATACACATAGAGTTATTCACCTTTCTCTTAAAAAAATACTCTTCATATAATAGAGATATATATGGGAGATAGTGACCTGGGCCAACTGATGAGTGCTGGTTCAGCACAAAATGTATCTTGGGGATCATTTGTCTTTTATTGCATCTTTATTTATATGAATTTAAAAAGAATGGGGAAGTATGGAGGTTGTTTAATATATCCATAAAGATATTACACATGGGGAAGAGAAAGATGAATAGATCCATGTGTGTGTGTGTTTAAAATTAAGAAATCAGATCTATTAACCTTTAACTGAGGTTTAAAGTTTATATCTGTGCTAGAGATAATCTCTACTTAAAAAAATGATTAGTAATAATCATTATTGTAATTATCTGAGATGGATGGGATCAAAGTTGTGAGTGGAGTGAGTTTGACAATGGTAAATAAAAATGTAGCAATTTAATTATTATAATTCTATTTAATAATACCAATGATACCTGTGATATCTATTTGTTTTCTTATCCATGTCATTTGCTTTCAATCCCTTCTTGTTATTCCAGCACACATCTTACCATATTTTATCATCATCATTTTCAACCATTATCAATCCACTGGAGAATGAAAGCTTCTCTAATTTCAAACCATCTTCTCCAATTTCTAGCCTCTCTTCTTCACATCACTCCTTTACACTTTCTTATTTTTCCAGTCATCTCACATGTGGTCTTTTTCTAGGTCTTTTACAATATCTTGGAATTCAATTTAACATTTCAACTGTTCATCTAGTATCATTTATTCTAGCAGTATGTCTAGCCCAATTCCATGTCAGTCATAATGCTTTCAATGATGTCAGTAACATGTGTTTATTCTTTCACCTATGTATTCCATTTTCAATTACTTATTGTTACTCCTAATGTGAATCTCTCCATACTTCTTTGAGTGATCTCAAGTATCTGGATTGCTTTTTTATTAAGTGTCCAAGTTGCAGATCCATAAAGAAGAACTGGTAAACCACTTTTGTTAAAAACCTTCTATTTCAAACACATAGGTATATTTCCTTTTAATATTTATTTTTAACAAAAATACTCCAACCAAGTTTAATTCTATAATTAATTTCATCGATTATGTTTCCATCTATAGTAATAATAAATATAAGGGATTCGAACTCAGACTTTCAAGCAACCTTCAACTATCCATACTATCTCATACTACTGATACACATGACCACACACATGTAGAAAAGATAAATAATCACCAATATACATGTTTCATGCTGAACCAGCACTCATCAGTTGGTCCAGATTATCATCTCCCACACACATATATATAATCAGTGCTCTATTTATATTAAAATAGCAAATCTTTATACTTTAATGGACAGGCTTCAATCTACTTCAACCTCCAACTCTTCAGCCATCCATACCATTGAAAATCTGATGATAGAATGCCCAAATCCCATGCTGATGGCAATATTGTTATATTATTACTGTAGTAATAATATAACCAAGATATTTGTAATTGATGACTTCTAACTCATCACTGTCAATATTTAAATATATATTGTACTTCACTGCATTATCTGAAGTTTCTGTATTTTATTAAGAATTAAAATCTCACAGCAATAAGTAAGAACTTGTATAAAACTTTTTTTTAAAAAAAAAAAAAAAAGAATGCTTCAAACAAACAAATATTTTCTTAAAAAAATATTAGGCCACTTTTTTTCAAAAGCATTGTATAGAAAGTTTTTCATTCATTACTTCAATTCTTTATTTTTTTTTTCGAAATTTCAGCCATGGTTGTTAATATTTTTAAAAATGTAGTCATATTTTCTTGCTAAATATTTTTAGCATAAATTTAGAGTTAAGATTCTGTTATCATAAGTTGCATTATTGGATGTAAAAATTAGATGGAAATGAAAACTATATATATGCTTAAAAAATCTAGTTATACCTAGGTTTTTTTAATCATTATTTCTTTTTGCATTTTTGGTATTTTGCTTACAAATTTTATTCTTATCAACATTACGTATATTTTTCACTTTATTAAATATAAATGAAATAGTTTTATTATTAAATTTATTAAATATCTAATAAAGATGATTATTAATTTTATTAGCATAATCTAACTAAATAAAGGGATGGATAAATGGATAAGTGACAAACTATGTATTAACACTTACGTTTAAGCAGAGCATTTAAACCTATAAATTTCTCAGTTATTACTAAATATAAATTTGCTATTCTAAAAAAATTGATTTGTTCTATCTGTAATAATGGAAAATGTTTTTCATTAATCAATAAAATTTTGTTAAAAAAGTTTAAGTATTACTTTATTAGTGTTCATAAATATGTATGTGTGTATATATATATTCCACCTTTATTGTTAAAAGGAGGTTGCCTTGACAACGGTTTGAAATTGTTGACTGTTATTGATATTGTCTAATTGTTGACTGGTTTTTAATGATATACTGTACTTATAAATTACAAACATTAACATGTTTGCCTTTGAAAATAAATTTATTATTGTGAAATTATTATTTAGTAAAAAAAAATTAATTGCTATCTAAAAAATCAAAATGCAAATATACCAGAAATCTGTGTGAACAAAATACATATATGTGTAGAATCGTCATTATCATCATATTCAATCATTATCGGTCTATTGTAGGATGAAACTTTCTCCAAGTTATAACTCACTTTCTCTTATTTCTAGTTTCCCTTCTCCATATTCCTCCAGCAAACTTCCTTATTTCATGCATCCATCTCACATGTAAACTCTTTCTGGGTTTTACAATCTTTTGAGATTAACTTTAAAATTGCAATTGCCCCTTTATTATCATATGTTTTAGAAATGTGTCCAGCCCAGCTCCACTTCAGTCTCTTCATCATTTCAATGATGTCAATAATATATGTTTGTTCTCTCACCAATGTATTTTGTTTTCAATTCCTTTTTGTTATTCTTAATATACATCTCTCTGTGCTTCGTTGAATGGTAAAGTCTCTGTATTGCACTTCTGTTAAAGTATCCAAGTCTCAGATTCATAAGCAAGAATTAAAATCACATTTATTAAAAATATTTCTAGTCAAACATACAGGCATATTTCCTTTAATATTAAGTTATTTCTACCTAAAGCATCTCATCCAAATTTAATTCTATGATTAATTTCCCACATTATGTTTCTATCTGTATTAATATTTTGGCCAAAGTATATGCAGTTGTTAATTTCTTCTAATTCATAATTATCAATCGTTATTTTCTTCTTTTGAGAAAATCTGTAGAACATTGCTTTAGTTTTTTTAGCACTTATTTTTAAATCTATTTTTTGACTTTCATGTGATAACTTTTGCAACATTTC
This sequence comes from Epiperipatus broadwayi, assembly GCA_028023455.1. Lineage (NCBI taxonomy): Eukaryota > Metazoa > Onychophora > Udeonychophora > Euonychophora > Peripatidae > Epiperipatus > Epiperipatus broadwayi. The sequence goes on from JAQFVV010000254.1 coordinate 214,326, forward strand.
CTGAAACTTTAAAGCATTATTTGCAAAAACAATTACATCATCTGCAAAATCTATATGACTTAAATAATTATCATTTATTTTTAAACCCTTAACTTCTCATTTTAAGCCACAGTGTAATATATATATTGTAACCCTAACATATCGAGCCGATCACATTATCCACCAAAAATTGTAACCATCCGCTTGCCCCTCAATTACCTATCATGCTGAACCCGTTGCGGCACTATAAATTGTAACCGTAAATTTGTGTGGTCCCAACTACATAACGTAAATGCGCTAAGAATCTTAACTTCTATCACTGATCAATTCCCGCTGCACATTGTCAGCTATTAAGAGCTGTAACCAAAAGCATATCATGCTATCTATTTCATGCACCAAAGACCACAATCAACATCTGGAGCAACCTACCATAGACCAAACTGATGATCTATCATAAACTTTTTATGATTTAATGTGATCGCAGCCAGGGTGTACCGCGAAGAACTATCATAGTAGTATGATAAAATACATTAAACAAATTATAAGTGTAATGTTATTATTTTTCATGCCTTAATTTGCGATTTCTATTGTATGAGACCTGATGGCCGACCAGGTACAAGATGGCATAATTTGTGGAATTACATAAGATTATGAAATTTTAAATCATCTATATGATTTCTAATACAAATGCTAGCCTAGGTATAAAGCTTTGCAATAAATAAACATAAATACTTGGGTTTTTTTTTTTTTATAATTTACTATATCACTGAGACTCTTATTATACTGACAAATGGCAATTTAAAAACGTTAAGTAAATATATTCAATCATGTTATTATCTGGTAAATCTGTTTACAAGTTTAATAATTAATTTATATTGTATTCAGAATCAACTACGCAAAGCCAAAATGATGGAAAAGGTAAATGGGATTTTATTGTACCTTACACATCATAAACTACCAAAGACGTAAAGCATCTAAATGTTTTCTCAAATATCACTAAACTCTTATATCATGTTGACGATAGTATGTACTTCAATGTATGCTCTATCCAAGGTTTATGATTTCTGATTTTAAGAATGACACATAGCAACGGCACAGTAAGTTTAATTATAAATCAATTTTTATTTACAAATTTATGAATAATAAGTAATTAATTCCACTGTTATAATTAAAGACATAAATAAACAAATAAAATAAATAAATTATAATTCCATCGACTTTCTTCAATAACTTCTCATAGGTACAGTTTTTTAAAATCTAATCATACCTTACATCAATCTAATATAATGAATATTGAGGAGATTATACGAAATTTAGCATCAACTCATGAAATATTTAACGTCATTTCCAGATTCAATAAATCCCTACCGTAAACTTATAATAATATAATAAATAATATTATATCTGTAGGATTTTAGCTATAATGTAATCATTAAATAAAGTGAAAATGTAAACTTACATTCCGGTAAATAATAATCAACCAACAGTTAATCATTATTTAGTAACTTGAATAGAATGTCCTGCTATATTTGATGATCTAACTTATAAATTATACTTACACATGAAAGAAGATGATTTAGCAGATTAACTAAAATACTTTGCCCAACTTATATCTATGAAGTAAAACATATTCCTGTGGATGTATTCATCTACACGTAGGAATTAATTAACACTAAACGTTTTGTGGATTTACACACCATCATAAAGCAATAAGTGCACGTACATCATTCCACGGATTAACCACCAGCGCAGGAATGAGTGTAAAATACAAAAATGGCAATTAAGTAATCTGCGGATTAACCACCAGCACAGATTAATGCCTTTTAACATTCTAAAACAACATTACTATTTACTTCACATTAAAGTGCAAAATCATCCCCCTCAGTTATTCTGACCATTCAGAAAACACTAACACTTTAGCAAATGTGGGTTCTTGCATAATAAAATGTTACACTATCAGGACAACTAATGTACTAACTTATATTGCTTAAAATAAAAATATGTAATATAGTATAAGTAATATTAGTATAGGAATAAAAATCTGGAAAGACTAACGAAATACCTCACAAAGATTGATACATCTCATGAATTCATTTAGTACTTTTCAAGCTTTTTCGCCAGCGCTATACTCTTGAATAAATATTTTATTCAACCCCTATTAATTTAAACTTAATAAAATATAAATTATGAACTTCACATGCAAGTTCATATAACGATAAAATTAAAGTAATGCATTATTCATCAAATACATAAAATTTAACAGGTGTGTGTGTATGATATAAATCAAATGTATAGCATTTTATAGTTCAATACATGCATTTTAGCAGGTGTGTGTATCACAAATTGGATTGTATAGCATTTTATAATTCCAAATATGATCCGTGGAATCCATGTACGATGCGTCGAACAATAAATATATGAAGTAATACCTATAATTATAGTAGAATTCCATACATGCAATTTTATCCATTTGTATTAGTTATTATAATCACTATTAGATTAACGATTTTACGTGGCTACACAAACATGAAACAATTTCAAAACATGACACGCAGAATTTAAATGAAAATGTTTTTCATAAGTTATTAATTTCTACATTTCTCTATTAAAATGTTCCAAGTTTATCACATCCATGCTAATATTTATTTATCCACGCTTAAATCTAGGAATACTAATTATAGCAATTAATTTAATCATTCCAAACTGACGATAAAATTAGAAAATAGCTTTGATTAATTATTTGAAGACTATTTATTATCCAAATGTTAAACAAATTAACTAGCAAATATATTACTGGCATTGTAAAGTTAAATATCAATCAATACTATATTTTTATTAGAATTAGAAATGGAAATATTAAACTATGTTGATAATTTTAACATTTTACTTTAACTTAAACTTCTTTTTTAAAAAACAAATTTTCATATTCATAAAACTTCTGTAATTAAAATACTTATTTAATTTTTCCAAATTGTAGAATAATAAACATTTCAAAACATACCAAACTCTTGCAGTTAATTCTTTTAAACTGGGAAGCTCCGACATTTTAAAAATGTAATATTGGAAAATTTTTACCGGTGATTCGATCCACTTGGCCAGCCGACTTGAACAGACTTTTAAATTTAGCAATTCATCTTATAGTTAAATACCACTATGTTATTTTTTCGTTTATAGCAAATTTTTGTGGTAATCAGTTTACTTATTAACTATTTTAAAATAAGCTTATCAAATTTACACCATTTGCCTTTACCATTTTCTTTTCTTTCTTCCCTCCAAAAACAAACTATCAGACAATCTTCTCCTAAATTCGCGCTCTTTTCTTTTTTTTTACATTGAGACGCATACGTAATTACTGTATTTATTTTTAATAATTAATATTTAATTGAACAAATGGTTTTTTAATTCAATGAAAATAATAATTTAAGATCATGTTAAACAAATAAAAATAAAATATTATTTTAATAATATTTTACCAAATTTTTATGTGTTGTCAAATTTTTTAAAAAGTTAAACGTTTTGATATGAGTTAGTACATGGGATGAAGCAAACTTAAATTTATTAAAATAATATAAGAGAGTAATCTGTTCAAAGTGCAAATCAAGCCAATCAAATCACCAAAAGAAGAAAGAGAAATTTTTATACTAGTTACATCAATTAATATATTTTATACTAAAATATATGGTTACAATATATATATATATTATTATTATTATTAATTATTCATATGAATGTTTTCATGGGTTACAGATATAAAAGACATATTTTGTGGGTTTATCCATGTAAGATTTAATTAGATATGCCAATTTTTTGACTGCATCACACAAGCTCTCAATTGAGAAACAAATACTATATAATTGTAGAGGTATTGTAAGCAGTATCTATAAAGATAATTGTAGAGACATTGTAAATGGTATTCACAATAATTGTTAAAGTTCCGCAACTAGCAAAAACATGTATATAAAATTGAACAGATTGAAAAATAAATAAAAATTAAAAATTCAGAATCTGCAGAGTAATTTGTTTTTCAAAAAAATTTTCAAGATATAAAAAACTTTACATATGTCATTTATTTGTTGATACAATTTCGTCTTCTCTGATCTTACATCAGTGTAGGTTTTCACATGTTCTGGCCTTAGAAAAATCAATATTATGACCTGAATCCATAACATGGATTGAGAATACTGATGATGAATGTTGGTTCACTGCATTAGCATGCTTATCTATACTAGTACTAATGTGATAATTACTCATACCCACATAAAATCTCATAAACTCTTTGAGCCTCAAGAGAGATTGAATCTTTAGACTTGGTTAAAAAATTATCAATTATTTGATAAGAATCATATGCTGTCTTTATGTTGTACCATTTCAGTTGAGGGCTTATGTGATCAAGTCAAAACATTAAAATATCTAATTAAAATCTTGCATGAATGAACCACAAAATGTGTCTTTTATATTATTAATTATACATATTTACTATTGAAGTGAGCAAAAAGTTTAGACTTTGTGGCTAATTATTCCAGTGTATAAATATATAAAATGTGCTAAAATGTATGAATACACAGAGCTGAAGACAAAGAAATTTAATACTACAGATTGATATAAATTACATATATGTATCCAAGTATGTAGCTAAGTACTTTTGAGGGCCAAGGCTCTCATATTCATAGCCATCTTATAAATAAATAGGTTGGTTAAGAGTGAAGCAAATTTATGTAAATGAGGTAGATAAGTAGTCCATTTCCTGGAGATCTTATAACAAGAATCTTTTCTGTTTATAGAGTTGTTATCTTTAGCAATAACGTAAGCTTACTTTAATTTGTCAATATTATTTTTAATTTATTCAGAAGTTAGTAAAAAAACCCAGAGAGTTATATGCAAATGACCTATATTTTACTTTGGCTTGTGCATGAGCATTTCATTTATTAATATTATAATGCAGAACATGAATTCTATATATTTACATAATTTTAAGAAAATTACAACTATTCTGAAAATTCTATAAACAGTTAGAGGAAAAGGCTGAACCTGATATTTAACAACCCCTGAATATTGAATGAATCAACATTTAATAAATGTAAATATTAATTGTGATAGCTCAAATGTAGATAAAATTTTTGGGGTGGTTACTGAAAAAACTGAATAAGCTTTATGTAAGCTAATATAACTCTCATAATAACACATCAATAAATTAAATGCATATATATAATCCAAGTTAAAGTACAGATTGGCTCATTCTGTACTTTTTCATTTATTGATGAAATTGGATTAATTTACATATAGCTCACAGTTTTTCAGTAACTTCTACATAAATTTCATCTACATTTAAGCTATTGTAACTAATATTCACAATGTTATTTTAATAAGTATGCAATAATTTACCATCAAATATTTTTTATTTGCTTTATTAGAGAAAAAAAAGTGACATTTTCAGAACAAATGGATTGAGGATGATAAAAATTTGAAAACCAATGATTCATTTCTTGATTACTACTGGCATCAACTACCATATTTAAGAATTGTCATACACCTTGTGAATTGTACATTTATGAGGAATGGAATAAATATGTTACCAAAAAGTTAGTTTCAAACTTATTTATAAAAAATTTGCAATTTATGAATAATTAATTATAAAAATTAAAAATATTTCCAAATTCTTTATTTTTTTATATATTTAACAATAATGAGTATATTTTCTCAGGCTTGTTGCATTCTGTGGTATATAACATTCATGAAAACATATAACATTTTAATTTTGCTCTAAATAAAGCCCAAGTTATTGTAAAAATTATATTTAGAACTAAATACCAAAAAAAAGCTAATATTGTGCTTTGTTAGTCAACACAGATCTCCATAGATCTGATCAATACAAAACATAAATTAATTAATGATTGAGAAGTCTATAAATATGGTGACAAAATATTTAAGATAATTAAACGTTACAACATAAATGATTTATTAAATATTATGAAGGCAGCAAAAATATGCAATTCATTATAAAATAGCAATTACTTATCATTATATGAATATGGATTATTTCAGTAAGAAATTTTTAATAACATGATAATAGCTCAAGATTATCAACACTAAAAATTTTTAACTTGTTGTCAAGACAACCTCCATAAGTAAAAGTTGATTTCTATTTTTCATTTTGGTTTAGAATATTTATATAGACATGAAAGTTAACACTTTTTTAAATTCAAAAGAGTTTAAATAAATCATATTAACAAGAAAATATAATCTATTTTGGAAGTAGAATATTAAATTGTCATTTTAATACTTTCAAATTCTATTAACTTTTGTTTTGTAGGAATTCCAATAGGCTGATTGAGTGAAAAGTTTCAACTTTTCATTGGTCAATTACAGAATCAGCAGTAAAAATATTGACTTCTAAAATTATATTTGATTTAGTTTTGTAAACAAAAGTTTTATAAAAATAAATTTTTATTTATAATTGACAGAATCATCTATAGCAGTCAATATAAATCATATTTTTGTCATCCAACCACAAATTGCAGCAACACTGTTATTTTTTTTTTTGTCAATTTGTCTCCTTGTAAAAATAAACAGTTGTTTTCTCATCCCTGGTGTTTGCCTCAAGATGTCACTATTTCTAGGTAAATTCCTAGTGTAACGATATATAAATATGTCGTTACATTAATTTAAAATAAAAACTTAAAAGTTCGCAAATAAAAGGAAAAAAAACTAAACGCTAAAATTAAAATATTGTTAAACGTATATATTCGCACAGATGCTAAACTTTAAAAATATTTTTTTTTTCATAAACAAAAAAAAAATAAAAAAAGTATTTGAACGTATTTTTTTTAATAAAAAAAATAAATAAATACAAGATTGAAATATAAAAATATTTTAATAAAAAAATAACGTAAGTTAAAATAAAAACAGGTATTAATTAATTCCTGTAATCTATAAAGGGAAATGGTTGTTTATTAATTATCTAAAAGCTGTTTAATTAAAAAGTCAGATGGAAAGTTAGATAAGAGAAGAAAGAAATTTTAGCTTGACCAATGGAAGCACTAAGCCTTGGCTCGGACCATGGCGAAAAAACAGAGCAGTGACGTTTTGTTCAGTGAATCCTTGTGGATGATATAAAAAGAAAAAAATATTGAGTTCAAGAGGCTTTTTCAACTTGGTTGGGTGAGACGAGCGATAAAGACGCGCTTTATCGTTCTCTCTCACTTATCTCTGAAATGGAATGACTGATACCATGAACCAGCAAATGCCACCTCCTGAACATTAGATCGATCTTTCAATTAAAGACTCCGTGGACATTGACACCAGGAACCGGGAGTTCTGCTACCGTAAGCTATAGGAAATGAACAATTCTTAAAATCAATCAAGAACTTTCGTCAAGTTGAACAAATTAATAAACAAGCCGACTTATTTAAAATGGACTCTTATCTGACTTTTTGTAAGTTTAAATCAAATTAATAATGGTTAATTTTATATCTTTCCCGATTGTTAAAAGAATCATTTCCCTTGTAATATTTTTATTTGTAGTAATATTATATTGTAGAAATTATTAAATGCATTACATTTAAGTTGTCTATAGACGCTTGCATGGATTCGTTTGCGGTTAATTAGATTTTGGTTTTCATATTTGATCAAAATATATAGACATTCGATAAATAATGATACCTTACGGTGAGTATCTAAAATGTATTTATTCGGATGTCTTTTAAGTTATTGGTGACAACGCAAGTATCTTATGGTGAATACTATTGGGTTACTTATAAGTTTCCCTCTGCGATTGTCGGTATCAATAATTTTGTATTTTGATCGTTTATGTTTATTTTGAAATGTTTTTGACCGTGGAATCTGTGTAATCGATCTATACCCAACATTTTTAAATAAATCTGTGCGAACGTATATAAATGTTAAAATTAAGTCGGGCGCGAATGGCTATATAGTTTTGTAAAATTGTATTAAGGGAGGGTAATCTTAGGTTATTTATTTCGTAGTTGAATTGGTTCAATGGATTGGATATATTTGTGTAATTAGTAGATGTAGTATGAGGTCCGCTACGGGCAGGATTATAGATATACGCCACACACCCTCTGTTTGCCTATGGATGGGTTTGTAAGTCGGCAGAAGACCGCAGTCCATTCCTATGGAGTTTTTAGTTTATTGATCTACTTGCCAACAGATGTCACATTCCTGTTGGTGGAGAGTCAATATCTTCTCTATTTCTACTTATTGTTCAGATGTACATTCCTGACAATATAGTATTTTGTGTTGTCGTATCATGCTACATTGAATACATGAATGTATCAGATGGATTGGCGCCAGTTGATTGCGAAATTTGTTGCCTAAGGTTAAATCAGGGAAGAATATTTTCCTTTCAAATGCAGACCTATGTAGTCCTATTCATACCCGACCCTCTAAATAAAATATTAAACATTATAGCAAGCTATTTTAAATGTAAAATTAAAAATTAAGATAAAAATCTAAATGTTAAACTTATTCCTCGGGTTTAGAATGATTTTATATGTGCGTAAATAAATATTTTTCTGTGTTAATTTCTGGCAGTGGCTTTTATTATTTTTTTATATTTATATCTAAGGTTATATATTTTATTATCTCTGCGTCTCCACTGAGCTAGTGACAATGGGCTAACGATCTAAATATGTAAATAAAGTGGAATCCTAACAGCGCGTATCTGCCTACTTTATAAATTTTTCTAGGCTCAAATGCCTAGATGGCGCCCTTTGGTAGTGCGGTGCGATGCGATCTTCCACTTCGTTTGGATCGTTATACTAGAAATATACCATTTTACCAGCATCCAACCACAAATTGCAGCAACATTGTTATTTATTTTTTTGTCAATTTGTCTCCTTGTAAAAATAAACGGTTGTTTTCTCATCCCTGGTGTTTGCCTCAAGATGTCACTATTTCTAGGTAAATTCCTAGAAATATACCGTTTCACCAGCCTTCACCCAACAAAAGAGGAAATTTTCTACGTTATAAATGCAGAAAAGTCCTCACGTTATGTTGGACAGAGGCGGTGGTGGTGACAGAAGCCAACACAAATGAGACTTCTTTCTATGATAAAACACAGAAAGAGTTCCCGACAGCTACCGATTATAGCTTTTTTTTTCTATGCTAAAAGCAAAGAGAAAGAAGTACCTTGATTGGCTGCCATCATAGTTAATTTTGTTCATCATTTTCTCATAATAGTAGAATATCTATTTTCTCTGTAGTTTCATGTGAGAGTGTGTATATTTGAAGCAGTCATAGTTTTTTAAAATTTGATAAGACATCTATTTTTTTTAATGTGTTGTAACTTACTTTACTGTTGTAAGTTTAGTAATAATGTTGTGAAGATTCCATTACGAATGGGTAACTCTCAAAAATTGCTTTTAAGGGTGCAAAATGGAAAAAATTTCAAGGATCACACGAAAAGTACCATTTTCGCGAGAATTGATCTGTGACCAGTTACTTTTGCTATATATATATACGCACAAACAAAAACAACTCAGTGTCTAATTATTAGGAATTACTTGTCCAAAAAAGAAAATTAGTCGGTATTATTATTATTATTATTATTTTGTTACATTTATTATTTCAAAATAAGATTAGTTTTTATATCTACACACTAACAAAAACAACCCAGTTCCTGATTAATTACTGTCTTAAAAAAAGAAAAAAGAAAGCAAATTCAACGGGGTTTGGTTTTTTTCAATGGAGTATTTGAATTATGGTATTTATATATATATATACACACACAAGATTTACCAAAAAAAAGAAACCCACTTTCTGATTAATTACTGTCAAAAGAAACACAAATTAGTCGGCTATCATTTTTAAATTTAGTATTTCAATAACGGTACCCTTTTTATATAGACAGAGTTAACAAAAACAACCCACTTTCTGATTCATTACTACCCCCCCCCCAAAAAAAAAAAAACGGAAATTAGTCGGGTATCATTTTTCAATTGAGTCTTTCAATGACGGTCCTTACTAATAGTAGTCGGGTATCAATTCTAAATTGTAGTATATAAATGATGTTACTTTTGATAGATTTAGAATTACGTATTGCTTTTTTAATAAAAATAATTGAATTTTACTTTTGACCAAAAATACCGTAACTTTAAAAAAAGACACACATAAAGTCCCCCCCAAAGTCCCCCCCAAAAAATGAGAATAAGCCCTGTAACTTTAAAGACACACACACAAACTAAAAAACAATCTAAGATTAATAAACATTGACTTATTACGTCTTGCTTTTGAATCAAATGATTGATTTACTCTTACAGAAAAAAGTACCATAACTTTAAAAAGACACACATAAAGTCCCCAAAAAAAATCAGAAAAAGCCTTGTAACTTTAAAGACACACACACAAATTCAAAAACAAGATAAGATTAATAAACATTTACTTATTACGTCTTGCTTTTGGATAAAAGTATTGATTTACTCTTGCAAAAAAAAAACAAAACACCATAACTTTAAAAAGACACACACACACAAACTCAAAAACAAGATAAGATTAATAAACATTTACAAAAATGAAAAAAACTAACATCATATAATAGTATTAGTTAGTAGAATATTTTATTACAAATCTAAGAAATCAGATCTTTTTAGATCAAATTGATCATTTAGGTCTGGCCCGGAATCATTATATGTATATGTTTTTGATTAGCATCAATGCCATGCCATGGCTAACACCAGGGATGAGAAAACAACCAAATAAACATTTTCTATTAAAATCTGAATTATTCTTCTACAATAATTAATATTTTACAATTATTTTGTGGAAAAAATTCCAAATGTGTAAAAAAAAAAAGCAATAATAAATAATTGTCTTTATTTTTAAAAACAAAACAAAGAAATACAACTGTCAAAATCTTTGACAGGCATTTATCTGTGAAGAGAACAAGAAGTATCAATCACCGCCTCTGAAGACATGTATTTATCTCATTGTAATATCTGGTCAAATGAAAATACACACAGAAAAGCTACTTTTTAAATAATATTTAGCTTTATTACTGCCTAGCATAGTTTTGGTATATTTTTACTATATCATATTCATGATTAGGAAAAATATATTGAAAGCATGCTAGGCAGTAATAAAGTTAAATATTATTTAAAAACTACCTTTTCTGTGTGGAGTTTTATTTTACCAGATATTAAATTGGCTCAGAAAAGAAGCAAATTAGTAACAATTGAATTACCTCATTGTAAATTCAGTACAGTTTCCCTATAAAATGAACATAAAATAGGCAAAATAACATTAAAAATAATGGTTAGAGAGTGAGTTAAAGTTGCATCATTTTATGCATTAAGCCATTAAACTTAATTATTATTTAGATGATAAACTTAATTTTCAAACAGGTTATATTTGCCTATTTAATGTAATTTATTTAAATGTCTAACTATTGCAGTCAAGTGTTGGGTTTCTTGTCTTTATTAATATCTTGGACTATATTGCATGATGGAATTAATATTTTATTCACAGAGATGGCCTTGACAACATATTGAAAATTCCTGGCGTTGATAAACTCAGGCTAGTATCATGTGATTTATATCTGTGAAATTTTTAATGTACCTATTCTTAATTATTGTATGCTTGCATTATCATTTATATTTATATAATTTCTCTCAAATTTATATATGTATTATTAATATCTTACTTACTGAATAACATTTGTTAAGTTCATTTTTTTGTCTAACATATTCATTATATCAGTAAATTTGTAATATTTTTATTTATAAATCAATTTTTTAAAAATAAAATATAAAAAAAGCAGAATAAGCATTAGAATACAAAAATATGAAGAAAAAAACATATAAATACAAACATGCAGTATTATATAAACAAATATGTTTGTATTTAAAATATAATCTTTGCATTAGAAATAATAAATCATTCTATGAATTTTATTACATTAGCCATCTATTGTAAATATGAATAATAAATGGATATTTTTGATGCTAGAGCCCCATCCTTAGACTAGTTTTGGTAGTGACATTGAGTTTAAGTCCTAAACATGTAGCAACCACCTCAGACTTCTTTTAAAGCATCTAAATGTAAAATATGAAATTTGAAAATCCCAAGATTTGAATCCAAGCTATTTTGATTGTTCAATTACATAGATCAGCCACTATAAGGATGTAAAGTATACTTAATAAAGATAACAAAAACAAATCAATGTGAAAAAAAAGTAAGCACATACACACAAATTAGTTAAAATGAGTTAGTATTGATAATAAGTTCTCATCCAAAAGCAGACTGAAAATTTCAGTGTGATCAGTAAAAATCAGCTTAACCTTTCACTGGCAAAGATCATATATCAAAACTAATATGTTGATTTGGGCATATTATTATGCTACTATTGAGTGTTCAATGATTACTCAAGTTTACAGATGATGTTTGTGGATTAGAGTAAATACAATTTCTTTTAAAACATATGTTAAATGTAGGCAAAGAAAGCTATATATTTTATTTATGTAGACCATCCTAGCCAAATGATAAAAGGTGCATTAGCTTAAAACTGTTGTTCCTTAAATATATAGTTACTGGCTTAGGACATATATACAAATCAATGATTGCATATCACTAGGTGAAAATCAAATGTAGTAAATGAATATAAACCAGTGCTAGAACGTGTCAGCAGTGCTATTTATATTTAGAAACACATATTGATAGTATTGTTGAAATATTCTAGTATTGGTATGTATTTCTTTAATGTATATGTTACTGATAAAGTGTGAAAAGCAGATGTATAGAATGCCTAGGTATTCTATACAATTCTTGACATTTATAGGAAAAATGTAAAATTTAATTTCTATTTCAATTTTTTACATAACTTTCTCTAGACATTGTATAGAATACCTTAGCATTACAAAAAATAACAAATAGGTTTTCAGAAAAGTATAAAAAAAGACTTTTATTCAAAAGATACATGTGAAAATGTTAAGAATATATAAGGTACAGAATTTTTCATTCTTAATATATATTGTAAAATAATAGAATGCAAAAAATAATGTTTTTTTTTTATTTACTAAATAATACATTTACCCATACATTGAATTTATAATATTAGGATAGGATTTCATGTTTTTAACTTCAAGTAAAGAATGATTATTTATTACTGACAAATCTTCTGACAACAAAACATAATACTAACAAGTTAACACATGGTAATGGTGGTAAAATATTGAAAATTTTATATAAATTCACCTGGGTCTCGTTTTATGAGGTAGATAGGTTCCTCAGAAAATGCGCACAAAAATAAATGTAACTTATCTTGAAAAATGGGGATAGGTTCCCATAATTTTCTGAAATTGGCATAAAAGCAAAGCAACAAAGAAAAATTACTTTAAAATTAGCATTAAACAAATAAGAAAATAAAGTATGACTAATAAAAAATTTCAAATATATGAAAAAAATTAATATAAGACAAACTTTTTTTATTAACTACAGTATTTAATTTTACATTTTTTCATACATATTTTAATCCGTTATTTTACAATGTGGGTTCGTTTGTGAACTAGTAAGAAATCAGATTCGTGATGTATTGTATAACTAGCGACACTTCCAGTCTTGTGCTGTTTTAATATTAAAAAAATGAGATGGCAATCAAAACAAAAAGATTAGACATTATCATTCGAAAGATTATTTTCAGTTTATAAAATTAATAAAATCTTCATTATTATTTATTTTAAAAATCTAAAAAAATATTTATTTCTGTTAATATCTAATAAAATACGCTTTAAAAGTTTAAAATTTTTGAATATTTATTGCGATATTTTTATACATATGTATAAATCTATTATTATTATTTACACATTAGTATAAGTAGGTTATTTATATAGAAGCTAAGTTTGTAAATACAGCTTATGGCCATATTAATGTATGCTGCTAATATAACGTTATATTTTTGAAAGAAAAAAAAAGTATTTCAAGTCAAAATAAGTTATTAATAATTTAAATTTCTTGATATCTAATAAATATAGTGAAATATGAAGGCTATTAAGAAGAAACATGAATCGCATAGCTTCAAAATCGCATTAAAATAATCCGCATAAAACGAGACCCAGGTGTATTAAACAAGATAGAGTTAAAATAACTGCATTTTTACATCATTATTTTGAAATAAAGCTCCAAGAGTTCATGGTTTTAAAATCCTATAAATCTTTAAGAATGTAAGAAATTTCCTGATAATTACCTTTCAACTAATTGTAAAATATATACATAAGATTTTTTATTATTTTTTATTATTATTAATTTTTTATAGTTTAGTTTTTATGCTTTGGGTTTTTAAAAGATTGGGGGGAAAATTTTGTTTGAAAAGTTTTTGGATTGAGTTATTTTTGCTTTATATTATTTTGTTTTATTATAATTTTATATGAGAATATGAAGAATAAGAATTTTGGTTGTATTGATATAATATTTGCTAATTTTTTATGATGTAGATCTGATGAAGACTGCTAGTACAGTCGTAACTGTTATAATAAAAATAAAATTATTTGCTTAAAGTGTTAAAGGAGTGTTGATGAGTTTATAGTGAAATACATAAGATTTACTAACAATTTCAATTATTAATTTTACTAATAATTCATTAAGTACATATAACATAACACTTTTAACTCTTATCCATTTCTTCTTTCTCCCTCTATATTTTGCTTCTTTTTATATTTCACTATAAACTCATCAACACTCCTTTAACACTTTAAGCAAATAATTTTATTTATTATAACAATTTTGACTGTACTAGCAGTCTTCGTCAGATAATATAATAACATTTCGAAGACTGCTAGTACAGTCAAAACTGTTATAATAAATAAAATTATTTGCTTAAAGTGTTAAAGGAATGTTGATGAGTTTATAGTGAAACATAACACTTTGTCTTTTGCAATGTTAACATTGTTCCTAGGGGTGTTTTCTATTTTGCTAGTTTTTCTTTTGACATTTTATACAATGTCTTGGAAGTATGTGAAAATCTAAACATTTTATACTTAGTTGTCCCACTTTTAGCATTATATAAATACCTAGGTATTCTCTAAGCTGTTCCTTTCCACACTTTGCCAGTAATATATATACAATCAATAAGTAATTTGATAATAATTACCATATTTTTAATGCAGCTTTAGGAATTAATATTTAAAGTGCTAATAAATGTGACTCAATTGCATCACTACAAAGTGAAAATTACAGTCATAATTCAGAATTTGAGCAGCTATTTAAAATAGCATAAATATCCCCCCCTCCCCAGTCATGAGCAGAAATAGTTACTTAAGAATTACTTTTGTATATAATAAAGTCTCAATTGCAATTAAATAAAAAAGTATCATGTTCTGATGTTTAGAAATCGTCATTTTCAAGACTCCACAATGACAAATTGAACGCAATACTTTCAGTCTGTTCATCAGATTGAGACTTAAAAAGTATTTTTAATTCAAAAATCTTTAACTTCTGCATTTGTTGCAGGACAAAAAACAAAATATATAAACTGTTGCTCAGAAGTTATGTGACGTTTGATAGGTACCAGACCAGATTTTAATCTAGCAGCTGTACACTCGTTAGTTATTTTTAGAAAATAACAAAAGTTTTAATGACAACAACAAGTTTATTATATTATATTTATTGTTAAAAGGAGGTTGCCTTGGCAACAGTTTGAAATTGTTGATTATTACTGATATTGGCATTGTCTAAGTGTTGAATAGTTTTTAATGATATATTTATATACAAGTTGGTAATGAGTTAATATATATGTTGAACGAGGGACACGCTGGTTGAGCTCCATAATATAATCAATCTAAAATTTCATATGAACAGTTCTGTATGGAGTTAGACTCTATTAAAACGCTTTATTACTATCTTTCATTTCAAATCTAATAACTTTCTAAGTTATTTTCCTTAGCTTTAATAATTCACAATCGGAGTTGGCAAGTTTTTACTTTTTATTTCTCCACACACTCTATAGTTTTGTAGTTCTGTTGATAACTTTTTATAGCTTGGCTAATTTGCCTATTATTTCTCTATTGTACTTATGCAAATTAGAATATTTAGGTTAACTTGCACTTGGCATAATTCTATATTATTTTGCATTTCATTATTTCTAATAACAACAATTTGCCCCTACTGACCAGTTCTAATCACACACTGAATATATACTCATATATTTTTATTTAACACATTAATTAACCAATCAGTACATAGCAATGTTCAAGTTTCCCAATGACAAGCGAGTTCACCAAACTGAGATATTTTTTAGACTAAAACCTTTAGATCTTAGCCACTATTCTAGTTTTGAGCTAACTGTACAGTGACAAAGAGTCATATGATCTGCTGCTCGGAGGTCCGGGTATATTCATGCCTCAACCATTCCATCAATTCACTGAAGTGGGATTTTTTAAAATAGTTTTTCTCACGTAAAAATCTTTTAGCACGTGAGCTTTCTATTCTAGTTTTGAGCTAACTATCTAGGGCAAAAATATTCCGACGATTGGTTGCTTGAGAAGTCGTATTGTGTTTTGAATATCCAAACGACAAATTGAGTTAAGATATAGATGAAAGTGATTTTTTTAAAATTACTTGATTCAGTTAATTTATCCAAGAACGGATTACCTTTTGAGTTAATTAATAAAAATACTCACCGATTATAATCTACTATTATTTTTCTTTGCAGTTTTTAGGTCAATATCGGATAGGAATAAATTACTATTCCGACACATACATTACCAAGTAAATATATTTATAAAATGAAGGGAATGATTATTTGGTTTAATGATTTATTTAACAGATTAGTTGTTTTGATCTTTTTGAAAAAATGTATTACACGTTAAATTAATAAACATTGAAAATAAATATGTAATCTTTAGTAGCTTTTTTTTTTTAAACGACTTTTACAAGAGTTTAATAAGCAAATGTGGGTTGTTTTCTGAAAAATATAATAAAAAATAATCGACTTGTTTACTACTCCGGAGTTTATAAAAAATTTAAGCGCCGGAAGTGTTAAAGTGGCAATGAGTTGACTTTTTTTTTTTAAGTGTCATAGCATCGGCCGGGACGCGAACCCGCAACCCGGGCAACTGCCTGCTAGTGCAAGGCAGTCGCGCTGACCTCTCGACCACCAATACAAGACCGTTGACTTTTTACTTTCAAAAATCTGCCATTCTACTGCGGCTCTAAACGACAAATAATTATTTGCAATAATTAAAGAAGTGACATATATGTGCGTGTTTATCTAAAAATTCAATTAGCATGTACTGTAACCAAATTTCCCAGTTTTCATAAGCGGGCTTGTTTAAACTAATTTTTTTACTTACATTGTGACTATTGTTAATTGAATTATGATTAGAATTATGAGCAGTCTAATATAAAAAGAAAAATTGGAATTCCTTTAAAAAAAACAATCGTGTAGATATTATAAAAAAGTTTAGAGTATTGAAGTACTAATTAGAAAATACTATTCAAGTGAAAACAAACGGAGTGAAATTGGATTGAAAAGATTTTCAAGCAAAATTAAAGAAATTAGATTTGAAAAGTTTGTTTTTCCATAGTAAAAAAAAATGTAAAAAATGTTTTTAAAAATAGGATTTAAAAAAAAGTCGTACAAATTTAAAAAAAAATAAAAAAGAAAGAGAAGAAAAAAAATATTTATATTGTGATAATGTTGATTATGTTAACTCTTTCAGGATTCATTTTGTGGATAGCTTATTTGGTTTAGAAATTTAATTTAATTGTCTTGATTTTTTTATTTGTAAAAAAAAAAAAAACATTTAAAATAAATAATCACTAAAAATAAATCAACTTGATAACTTCTGAATAAAAAGAAATTAATTTGTTTTGCTTGAATTAACAAATATCGGTTCGAGTGGTCAAAAAAAAAACGTCTCGTTTCTGCTCCTGTTTTAAGGCGAAAACGTTTTTAATTTGGGTTGTTATCAGAATGCCCATTTGATGACATTTTAATGAGACCCACTAAAGCGGAAAAACAAACGAGTTTTACTTCCACACATCTTTTTTCTTTTCTTTTTTTTTCCAGTTAAAATAAACAAGATAATTAATGATGACAATGTTAGAATAGTTAAACTAGAAAGATGGAGAGAGAAAAATTTAACTTTCAACTGTAAGATTTTAAATGAGGCTTCAATCCTCCTTATATTTTATTAATTATTTATATACTTCTTTCAACAAAAATAATATTTAAAACTATAAAGATTGATAGTATATACAAAATGAAATCAGCATTTAATTTGTTAATTGTATAATCTCTAAAACTGAGATAAGGCGCTACTTGTATTTATAGAAATACAATGTGCATCTCAGTTAATAGTTGTGAATCCTAATACAAATTAAATTAGAGAACTCTTGAGTTCTAAAAAATGGCAGTTATGGTTAATTATACCATAATGACTAACTTTGCATGATGCCTTGTTAGGCTAATGATTTAAGGTCTATTGCGGACAGTGGGGGTGGTGCTATTGTGAAGTAAACTAAAGCAATGTATATGGACTAATGAATGTTAGGGGGTTTTGACTATCGATCATTAAATTAAAGGGCAATAAAAACATTGTTATGCATAATAAACATTAAAAAGGATTTCTTTGAAGTTTTATATGTGACCAAAATTCTAACCATTGTAAATGAAAATGTGGAAAATATTTCGTAAATGAAATATAGACTTTTTAAAAAATTTTATATTCATTTTGGGTTTTTTAATATTAAATTAATATTGACTAAAATTTTCAGTGATTAAAGTGAAGTAACTGTTAAGCTGTCTGTAGTATTTGGTGTCATGTGACGTTTGAAGTCAATAAATAAAACTTTCTTTGAAAATACAACTCTGTACATACAATTGAGGTGTAATAAATTACATTAAAAAAATAACCAGGATGATCGCATAGTAAATTATTGTAACATTATTTTTGACGAGTCAAAAATTAACCCCACTAGTGTCTGAGTGAGGATAATTTTTGACTAACCCTCGTCTTAGTTGCATTAATATTTTTTTAATTATTTAATTAAATTGGTTTCCATAATCATTCACAATAGGTCATTACACTCATTTATTTATCATTTATTCACATTTTAATATATTGTAGCTGGTAATAAATTCTGTAAAAGGGTTACTAAGAAGTTTAATAATATTATAAATTATAAAGATACTTGTGGAGTAAATAATTTTAATAATGTAGAAAGGTTTAAATATGTATTGCCTATTTAAGAAATACGGCTTGAGTTCAATAAAATTCCTTTGTAATTTAAAATATATTTTAATAATCTAATATTTATCTAAATCGCATGTTGAAAATTGATAATAAATTGAAAGTATGCTAGCCTTTCTCACATGCGCAATTATAACAGAGAAAGCCAATCAGATTTTAAACAGATATCTAATAAATAAATAATAGTAAATCTGAGATTTCGTGCCGTAATATATTATATTTATAACACAATGAATGATAATTGTATTTGTTTATATATTTAAAGCTTTCGGGCTAAGATGCTTAAGACTGGCTTATATATATAAAAGTTAAGTTTAGAAAAGGTTGGTATCAACCTTTTCTATCAAAATCACTGTCTCGTGTCTAAGCTTGATTATTTATTAGATATCTGTTTAAAATCTGATTGGCTTTCTCTGTTATAATTGCGCACGTGAGAAAGGCTAGCATACTTTCAATTTATTTTTAATAATCTAAAGAATTTATTTGCTTATTCTTTACTTCAAATTAAAATAAATTTAACATATTAAGTCATTTTGAGGAATATGAATTTCCATTTATAGACGAGACTCTGTTTCAATATTTGTGTATTATTATATAAATTAATCTGAACATTAGATCTCTACATATTTCATTTATTTGTTATATTTAATGTTTAACATATCAAGTCATTTTGAGGAATATGAATTTCCATTCAAGACTTTCCTTAAAAATATTATAAACTGTTCCAATATACATATAAACATTAAAAGAATAAAGCTAAACTAGTCAATAATAATCAAAATTACCCCAAAACTCAACCAGACTAGCCAAGAAAATAGAATCTAAAATACCACCAATGGTTTCACTGCTACAAGTAGACTCCTCAAGTATAAAGAACTATAGAATAGCAACATATTTATACTAAACATTACCCATAAGTCCATTCACTTCCCATCCACCCTTAATATTAAAAGACCTTTTAAACAAGTTAATTGCTTCAGAATTATAAAATTTTAACAATAAAGATTCTTTAATTCTTCTTTTTATTTCATTTCTCCCAAAGGAGACAACCTTAGCTTGTAGCAGTGAAACCATGGTAGTGTGTTAGATTTTATTTTCTTGGCTAGTCTATAAGTATAAAACTTTCTACATTGACAACTATACATATAAATGTACAATAACATAGCCTATATTAATTTAAAATTACATCTATGTATTAAAATATCAATGGAAATAACTTATAAAAAGTATTATATAATTTTTAACATGCAGAGATATAAAACAATAAATTATATGTTAAATACTTGTTGTACTATATCTATCATTGAATATTAAGAACTGAATGTCTTTAGAAAAATTTTAAATATTATTTAAACTTTCTAAATACATTCAACTATTAGTAACAGCACACAGCAATTACTAATAATTAATTACTAATAGTTGATTGTATTTAGAAGTTTAAATAAAGTTTACATTTTTCTAAAGACATTCAGCTTTTAATATTACATGATTGTAGTCCAACAAATCATCATCATCATCAACAACATTTATCAATCCACTGTAGGATGAAGATCTCTCCAAGTTCAATCCATCTTCTCCGATCTTTAGCTTCTTTTCTCCACACCACTCCTGCACACTTTCTTATTTCATTCATCCATCTCACATGTGGTCTCTTTCTGGGTCTTTTACAATCTCTTGAAATCCAGTTTAAGATTTCAATTGTCTATCTATTATCATCTCTTCTAACAATATGTCCAGCCCAACTCAACTTCAGTCTTTTAATTTTTTTAATGAGGTCAGTAATACCTGTTTGTTCTCTTACCCATAAATTGGGTTTTGATCTCTTCTTGTTACTCCCAACATGCATCTTTCCATACTTCTTTGAGTGGTCTGAAGTCTCTGTATTGCTCTTCTATTAAGTGTCCAAGTTTCAAATCCATAAGTAAGAACTGGTAAAACACATTTATTAAAAACCTTTCTTTTCAAACACGTATGCATATTTCCTTTTAGTATCAAGTTATTTCTACCAAAAAGCACTTCAACCTAGTTTAATTCTATGATTAATTTCATCCATTATGTTTCTATCTGTATTAATAATAATCTGACCAAGGTTTTGTAACTATTAACTTCTTCTAACTCATCATAATCACTCTTTATTTTTATATTTTGAGAAAATCCATTAAACATTACTTTAGTCTTTTTAACATTTATCTTTAGTCCTACTTTTCTACTTTCATCTGATAACTCCTGCAACATTTCCTGCAGCTCTAATGCATTATTTGCAAATACAAATACATCATATGCAAAATCCAAATGACTTAAATAATCTACATTTACCTTCACTCCTTTAGCTTCCCATTTTAATCCACAAAAGTAAAAAGTTTTGGAGATGTGGAGTCACCCTGTCTTACATCCTTCTCAATGTTGACTTTCCCAGTATTATTATGTAATCTAATTGTTGCTGTTGCATTTTTATAAATATTCTTTTAAATATGACAATATCCTGGACTCTATGCCTTGATGATCCAATGCTTTAATCACTGAAGAAATGTTTATAGAATTAAATACCTTTCATAATCTACAAATCCAAAGCATAATAACAATTCATATTCATCTGTCCTTTCTATAACTTCTCTCAATACCTGGATATGATCTACTGTACAATCACAAACCCTCAGTCAAACAATAAATTATATATGTCTTCTTATAATTTTAACAATATTGTTTATTATTTTTTTTACAGTTTTAACTATTCACTAGTTGTCTGTAGAACTATAAAATTTATCCAAACTTATAATAATCTTACTTTTATGTTTTCTTATAGGATACATATTTTGCCTTTCTAAATTTTTTTAATTATTTACTTATTTGTCTTTATCTTTTTATCCATTCAATACAAATGTATATTTACATGTATACTGCATCCATCTTTATATATCTTTTACACTATAATTTTAAATATATATATATATATATATATATATATATATTTAAAATTATAGTGTAAAAGATATATATATATATATATATATATATATATATAATTGATCTACAGTAAACTTTAAATTCTAACCAATCCAAAGAACAATCTGCATTTAAAAGTGGTCTTAGCACAAAGGACTACATCCAAGCATTAAAAGAAATTGTAGAAAGAACCAATGAATAAGAGTTAAAATTATGCCTTAAATTTATAAATTATAAAACACATTTGATTCTATAAATATTTTTCCTGTGATTAAGGTATTGTATCATCAAGATGTAGAATCAGAATACTGTCATTATTAAAATGCATTAGTTATATGGTCATACTAAGAAGACAACCCACTGAGACATATAAGGTGACTGCATATCTCCAAACCTTTTATAATAGTTTTATAATAAGTATTGTGTGGATTAAAATGGGAAGTTATGGAAGTTAAAAAAGAAGAGATTATTTAAGTCATTTAGATTTTGCAGAAAGGTGTTTGGAAAGATGCATTTTACCACTTCTTATTTGGATACTTTACAGAGGATCAATACAGACACTTCATATCATTCAATAAAATATGTAAAGATGTATGTTCCGATTAACAAAAAGAGATCAAAAATAAAATACAGGAGTGAAAGAGCAAATTGGTATTTCTGATATTATTGAAAGATTTAAAAAAATTGAAATAAATCTGGTCTGGATATATCCTATAAAAGATGATAATAGACAGACATATAAAGTTTTAGATTATATTCCAAGAGAATGATATGGATGGATGAAATAAGAAAATTTGTTGGTGGGATATAGAGAAGAGAGACGAGCAATTGAAGAAACTGGATTAAACATGGAGAAATCTTCATTCTGCAGTTGATCAATGATGACTGGAAATGATGGTGATGATAATATACCACAGAAGTACTTTCTGCCAATTTCTTACTCTACTCAAATTAAAATACATTTAAATTCAAATATAGCAGAAGTAAACATCATTAAATCATATCCCATGACTCATGATTAGCAAATTGTCCATTAATCAAAGATATTCTATTTCTGTTTTATAAAAATCACCTTATTTTTTCTTGTATTGTGATTCTATCCTCATGAAGAATCTTAATATTTTTGAAATCAAAATTGAAAGTAAATTCGTGAGGAAAGAAATCTTAAAAACAAAATAATGAGGCAATTTTTATAAATCAAAATATGACTAATTAATAGATAAATTGCTAATGAAATTCATAAGTCTTAGGATATGATTTGATGATGTTTACTTCTGCTATATTTGAATTTAAATGTTTTTCAATTGAAGATGGTTAAGAAGTTAACTGAAAGTACATTTGTGGTTAATTAATATTAATTATAAAATATATTATCACTGTTATAATCCATTATATTAATTACAATAATTATTTCATAATGGTTATTTTATTTATATGCTGCAGAAAAGAGTTTGCTATTAACTGAAAGGAGACCCTTTGATTCCTCTTGGAGGACTTAAAGGAACTGAGCAGGGCAAATTCCTAATGTCTACTCCATACATTCTTGTCATTGCAGCTGTTATTACTATGTGATTATTCATATAGTATACAAACATGGATGGGCTGCTCACCAACACACATTAGTCAGTGTGGTGAGTTTATTGGATTTTTACCTCTGAGTTTAAGATCAAGAAACACCATGGTCTTGCTTCTCAGTGCCTGATAAGGCATAATGAATGTTTGTGTAAATGATAAATATTTTTTAATATATATATACAATTATGACAGACAAAAATAAAGCATGGCCCTTATTCCCAGGAGGCTGTAAAGTCACCAACCAAGGCAGCAGCAGTGGTTGGTGACTGAAGGTGGAGGGTGCTAAAAATACCCTGATTGTGGACTCAGGCTGCCATTTGATGATGACTTTTTATTTAGGTACTTACAACTGCAGATCACTTTCAAGTGAAGGAAGATTTCAAGAATTAGAAGAACTGTCTTATATTAAATGGGACATTATCGGACTTTGTGAAGTTAGAAGAAAAGGTGAAGAGACAATTGATTTAAAAAGTGGACATATACTCTATTATAAAGGCACAAATATTGGAAATACAAGTGGAGTAGGATTCATTATAAATAAAAAGTGGAAGAACAATATTGTGGAGATTGATGGTGTATTGGACAGAGTGGCAAGATACAACTTAATAGCAGATACCAAATGCAGATAATTCAGGTTTATGCCATAGTGATGAAGTAGTAGAAGATTTTTATATGGATGTAAAAAAGAATTTTGATCAGAGTAAACAACATTTTAAAATTGTTATGGGAGACATTAATGCTAGAATTGGTAAACAAATGAAAGATGAAAGTGCTGTAGGCAATTTTGGTTATGGTAATAGAAATAAGAGAGGACAAAGACTTGTGGAGTTTGCAGAAAAAGAAAAACTTTATATTATGAATTCTTTTTTTTAAAAAAAAAAGCTAAAAGGAAATGGACATGGTAGCATCCAAATGAAGGTACAGCAGAATTGGATAATATTTTGACTAACAGGAAATACATATTTCAAGATTGTAATGTTCTTAATAAATTTAACACAGGAAGTGATCATCAATTAGTAAAGTGCAAGATACGTGTTAATGCAAAACTAGAGAGACAAAAATTATTAAGAAAAACAATATTTACTGTTGATATTACTAATCTTCAGAAACATTCTAATGAATTTAAATTAGAACTTACATATCGGTTTTAAGTATTAGTAGATTTTGAACATGATTCAGATTTGAATGAAATTAATATGAAAATAACTGATACACTTTTAAAAACTGCAACAATGATAGCTGGTAAAAAAAAAATAGCAATTGAATAATAAAATTTCTACTGAGACTAGAGAATTTACAAAGAAAAGAAGGAATATGAAGATATACAAAAATGATTCATTAAAAAGAATTGAATATCTCGAATTTTGTAAAATGGTGTGGAAAAAAGTTGAAAATGATATAAGAAAGTATAACAGTGAACTAGCAAGAAAAGCTGTAGAAGAAAAAAGTCTCAAGAATATTAAACAATATTTTGGTATTGGTAGGAAATTTATATCTGCAATAAGAAAAAAAGATGGAATTATTACTAAAAAGAGACATGATATCATGAAATTGGTAGACAATTTTTATCAAAAATTATATCTTCCGAATTGCCCAGAATTTTAAATGAAGAAGTGAGACATGCAATTAAATGTATGAAGAAAGGAAAGGCTCCAGGTAATGATGGAATTATAATTGATATATTAAAAGAAGCAGGTAAAGACATAGAATTTTTTTTAGCAAAGTTATATACCAAATGTCTAAATGATAAAGATGTACCAGATGATTGGAAGAATGCAGTAATAATATTAATATTTAAAAAAGGTGATAAAGAAGATATTAGAAATTACAGACCTATCAGCCTTTTATCAGTTTTATATAAAATTTTTACCAAGATAATTACAACTCGTCTACAGAGAACATTGGATTTCCACCAACCAAGAGAACAAGCTGGATTTAAAAGTGGTTTTAGTACAGTAGATCATATCCAGGTATTGAGAGAAGTTATAGAAAAGACAAATGAATATGAGTTGTCATTATGTTTTGGATTTGTAAATTATGAAAAGGCATTTGATTTTATAAACATTTCTTCAGTGATTAAAGCATTGGATCATCAAGGTACAGATCCAGGATATTGTCATATTTTAAAGAATATTTATAAAAATGCAACAGCAACAATTAGATTACATAATGATACTGGGAAAGTCAACATTGAGAAAGGTGTAAGACAAGGTGACTCCATATCTCCAAAACTTTTTACAGGAGTACTGCAAGAAGTATTTTGTGGATTAAAATATTAAACTAAAGGAGTGAAAGTAAATGGAGATTATTTAAATTATAAAGATTTCACAGATGATGTAGTTGTTTTTGCAAATAATGCTTCAGAGCTTGCAGGAAATGTTGCATGAGTTATCAGATGAAAGTAGGAAAGTAGGACTAAAGATAAATGTTAAAAAGACTAAAGTAATGTTTAATCGATTTGCTAAAAATATGAAAATAAAGATTGATTATGAAGAATTAGAAGAAGTTAACAGTTACAAATACCTTGGTCAGATTATTAATACAGATGGAAACATAATGGAGGAAATTAATCATAGAATTAAACTTGGTTGGAGTGCTTTTGGTAGAAATAACTTGATACTAAAAGGAAATATGCCTATGTGTTTGAAAAGGATGGTTTTTAACAAATGTGTTTTACCAGTTCTTAGTTATGGATCTGAGACTTGGACACTTAATAGAAGAGCAATACAGAGACTTCAGAACACTCAAAAAAGTATGGAGAGATTTATGTTGGGAGTAACAAGAAGAGATCAAAAACGCAATGTATGGGTAAGAAAACAAACAAGTGTTACTGACCTCATTGAAAAAATTAAAAGATTGAAGTGGAGTTGGGCTGGACATATCGCTAGAAGAGATAATAATAAATGGACAATTGAAATTTTAAACTGGATTCCAAGAGATTGCAAAAGACCCAGAAAGAGACCACATGTGAAAAGGATGAATGAAATAAGAAAGTGTGAAGGGGTGATATGGAGAAGAGAAGCTAAAGATCGAAGAAGATGCATTAAACTTGGAGAGACCTTCATCCTGCAGTGGATTGATAATGGTTGTTGATGATGATGATTCATATATAATTTTATTCAGTTTTAATGCACTAAATTCTAAAGTAATTAAATTTTATTGATTAACATTATATATATAAAATGTTTTTTTTTTTTTAATTTTTAAAAAGTATTTTATTAATTCAATGCAGAGTGTAGTTCGCTGCAAAGAAAAGTTTAACAATTCTACAGCTTAGCCCTGCTTTCAACTGGGCAAGTAATATTCATAGCATTAAAGTCAAGTTAATCACTTAATTAGTATATTTAAGTAATGTATACAAAAGTTATAAAAGTGGTCAAGCGTTGGTGGCCTAGCGGTTAGCATAACTACCTTCTAAGCAGCTGGCCCAAGCTGGCCCGGGTTCACTTCCCGGTCAACGCTTTGATATATATAAAGTTATAAAAGTAATAGAATTAATAACTTTTTAAAACTTTTAAAACTAATTTTAAATTTCATATTTTAATTAATAACGCTATTTATTTTTTTAATGTTATTATTTTTTGATATTATTTTTATTTTTTCCCCTTCTTTTCTTTCTTAAATAAATAGTTTTCTAATAATAATAAAAACAGTTGAATTTTGTATTTTTTTTCTCTTAATGTATGCATGCTTATATATATATATATTAATTTACAAATATTCAAAAAAATGATATGAATACATTAAGATATCAATAAAAACAATCAGAAAAATGATAATGCTGTATAATACATTTTATGATATATATTCAACATACAGTTAAGATACAAATTAAAATATATATATATACTGTACATACATTAGGATAGCAACAACAAAATTTATCATTCTTTTTTTTATTCTGCTTGATGTAATAAAAATTAAAAGATATAATTTCCAGATGATTTTTAATTGGTAAATTATAAATACATTCTTGTACAAAATATCTGAGCTATTTTCTTGAACCTGATTCAATATAGAAGTGTAGACTGAAACTTAGCAATATGAAAAAAAATTTAGAAAGTTAGATATTTTGTTTTACTAAATTTTTTTTTTTTAAAATATATAATATTTTTAAACCATGAGTCAATAAATCAATAGATTTTACAACCTTGTAAAGTAGATTTTATTGCGTCCTTTAGCAATATTATTAATGCAGTTTAAAACTGTGAGAGAGTAATAAATTTAAAAGCTTGAAAATTCCTGGATTAATTCTTTAATTATTTACTTTTTAAGATAAAAAATCCCAATTTCATCAACTGAAAGAAACTATTGTTCTAAATCTGCTATTTGGATGCTTAAATATCACGTGACTTCTTGGAAAATTAGACATATGATTGTTTATTTTGATACAGTCATTCTTACATCTGATTGGCTGTCATATAAGCATTCTAAAATATGCATGTTTGAAGGTTTCAGTCTTTCACTTTAATTATTTTATAATAAATCTGTATTAGTAACATAAACGTCTTAGTTCCATTTTTGTACCAAATTTTTTTTTACAATAATATGCAAATAAATTTTCACCTGCTTTTATTGTCCAATGGTCATTGTATTCGATGTACATAAAGATTCTTGCATTTCTGAGTTTAATATCAAAATTGGTTATCACAATGATACAAATGAAATGATGAATGAAACTATGAGTGATATATTTGTGGGTAAAGGGTCAAATTACTCCAATAATTATGAACAAATCCCTCAGTATACTAACTCTTAATATTAGAGAATTAAATAGCCCAGGTAAAGTTGATAAAATTGTTGACTATTTGTCTAAAGAAAAATATGAAATAGTAATTTTAACTGAGACTAAAATTAACCATAATACACATGGTTATATAATTAATAAATTATCTCAATAGAATATTTTGCTTTTTAAACCTACTGATGGGCCTGTTTGAGGCACAGCTGTTTTAATATATATGCATTCAGAGATTGAAAATATTCAGTTATTGTCTTTACAAACAAACTATATTGTGATATCCTTTGTTTAGCAGGCAGTCTTGCATTATCTGTTTGCGGTATACTCTGTAGCTAAGGGTAATGATATTGCAAATATAATCCATAATGTTCAAAATAAGTTCTTACAAAAACCAGGCATTATAATTCTGGGTGGTGACCTTAATTGTACATTCCAATCTCTTCCTATTGCATTACAAAATAAAATGAAAGAAATTTCACTATATTCATTACATGAAAGATATCCAGATAACACATATACCTTCTTTAATAGCAGATTCTCATCTCTTATAGACCTATTCTTTGTGTTGGGGCATAAGCTAAATGAGTCAACCATTAATGCATCTCTGGTTGGTTTTTCAGATCACTTCTGTGTAAAGTTAGTTCTTTATAACTATTACCAAATCAATAATCAATATAGATTTTCTATTAGGAGAAATGTTAGAGATGGTGTTTTGCTCTCGATTGACCAATTATCAGTTATATTGACTGTCATTAATTATTATACAAAATGTTCAAGCCTACCACCCTGTATTGCTTGGTTAAAAATTAAAAAAGATCTCTCTAGAATATGTTATAAGAATGCACAAAATACTTTATCAATGATCAAATGAAAAATAGAATCTCTGAAATTCAGAGAGTCTTATGCAATATTACCTACCTCAGACCTAATCATCAATTGATAAATAGTTTACAAGATGAATACAACAGCTTATATCAACTTATGCATCAAGATGCTCATACAATATGGCTCAGGAAATTAATTCCGAATTTGAGTAAATTATCAAAACCCATGATAAACTATGCTAAATTATATATCCCCCACTCTAGGGGTATTGCCAGTATCACCAAGGATGATGATGGCATTGCCTCTGGAATTTACGTTGATAATTACATATTTGAAAATCAAATTTGGCATAAGTACAGGATTCATTGATCAGTACACTAGCATCATAGCTGGGGAACAGAAAGAGTAGATTTCAAATCAGGATATTCAAGATGAAATTAATATCCTCAAGGTACAATCAGTAATGGCAAATGACACAATCCCAGCCTCTTATTATAAACAACTTGATTATGGTCTTAGATTTGCAATGTGGAGATTTTTTAATCAGTTGTGTTATGAGAGAATTGAGTGGCCCTTTATTAGCAACAGAGTAATTTTTAGCCTTAAAAAAGACAAATTAGTGCAAAGTCCAACAATTGATGAACTGAGACATACTTCTGTAGAAGACATTGATTTGAAGATTCTGGCTAGAATTCTCTTGAAAAAATTACATCACCTTATTAGTACTAAAATTTCTTCTGCCCACCATGCCATTAAGGGTAGATGTGCAGTAAATGCTGCCTTAAAAATTCATGAGGCTATTAAATATGCAAGGGATTGGAACTTAACCCAATATTATGCTATTCAAATAGATTTTAAGGCTGCTTTCAATCTGGTCCATTGGTCATATTTGATTCAGTCCCTCCATCTTTTAATCCCAGATCACATATGGTTGGTGAATGCAGTTGAAAACTATACTAAAAATAATAGATTCTCTCTTAAAAACTTTATGAGAAGATCTGATTTTTTTAACCCTAAGAGAGGTATTCCACA
The DNA here is from genome assembly GCA_028023455.1 of Epiperipatus broadwayi. Lineage (NCBI taxonomy): Eukaryota > Metazoa > Onychophora > Udeonychophora > Euonychophora > Peripatidae > Epiperipatus > Epiperipatus broadwayi. The sequence continues at coordinate 244,620 of JAQFVV010000254.1, forward strand.
AGGTTCTCCCCTTGCAGCTATTCTGTTTGCAGTTTACATAGACCCTCTTGTTTGTAAGATTGAGAATCTCATACCTGGCCTTTGTCTTCCGCACTTGGGATTGCAGGTAGCTGTCACAGCATTCATTGATGATATTATTATAATATTTCAAAACAGCTATAATATCCAAGTTGTGATGAATATCTTAGAAAATTTTCAGGCTGAGACTGGCTCAATTATTCAACCAATCAAGTCTGCAGCCTGACAGTTAGCTACAGGTAAAAAAAAATGCCATTTAACTTTATGGCTCTCCCGTCTGCTTTCTTGGGCATACCATTATATATGTCCAAGACTAAAATGAACACTTACTTGAATAAATTAATTATTAAAAAAATTGAAGATAAAATAAGTAATTTCTCATCACTTAAATTATATGAAATTACAAGAGCGTTAATTTTTAATTCCATTGTTTCAGGGATTTTGGCATACTATGCACCCTGGGTAGCCCTACATAACAAAACAATACTCAGAATAAACCAGATTGCAAAGAAATATGTCTGGGGTAGAGCTTCAAGATGGATCTCAATATCAACCTTGCAGATGCCAAAAGAAAAAGGAGGTCTTGGCCTGATTGATCCAGGGCTATATGTATCCTACATCAAGGCATGTACATTTATTAACTTAATTAAAAGTCAATTTCTTGGGCCTTTTGTTGATCTTGCTGGCATTTTTAACGAAATAGGATGTAAAGGAAGATATTTTATAGCTGATCTGTTCATTGCTTATAGGGATCTACAGGATGATATGAATGTATCCAGTTTGGAAAATATTAAACATAAAGACTTAAGTAATCATTTTAAAAGTCATGGCAATGCATGGTTGGATATATCAATGAAAAATGTGTTGAAAGAGTTCCACTCTATATATGCACCCCAATCCTACTTGAAATTTGTCTTCAAATTAGTGAATGGCTTGTTTCCAACAACTAAGGTTCTAAATGATAGACTACATATGAATTTAGACCCAGTCTGTTCACTGTGCAAATCTGGTAATGAGACTTTTCAGCATCTATTTGAAGAATGTTCAGCATTTAGGCAGATAAGAGCTAAAGTGTTCCACAGGCCAATCATAAACTTAAAACTTTTGCTTAGTCAATACATTGAGAAATTTAACCCTCACAATGCAATGGTGATGGTGCATACCCTTAAGACAATATGGTATATACGATGTACTATGATATTTGACAACAAGAAATTCAACTGGCTGAAAAAACTCTATAGCGATTGGGAAACTTATTTTAGTCAATGTCTGAGATACTTGCCAAGGAAGACAATGAATCGAATCTGGGGTGGTCCTGGAATAACTCTGTGTGAGATTCTTGAATAAAGATTTAATTCTTATGTGTGGCTTATTCCTTGGGCCAATTAATCATTTTGTTGCATGCTTTGCTCATTTGAGTTGCATGTCTTAGAATCTCCTTCTGGTACAGTGATACAAGTCAATCTCCTTGTGTTTAGGATAACTAATTAATTGCCTGCAGATTTTTTGTCTTAATAGTGCAATATATCAAATTTTTTGTGTTTTGGTATACAAAACTGTAACATATTTATCATTTGTTTAATTACTTGTATAAATTGTAAATATTTATTGTGTTAATAAAGGTTTTTTAATTTAAAAAAAAGATTCTTGCATTGTTTTCTTGTTTTGATTTTATCCACAATGTAGTAATGAGTAAAATCAATAATATTAATTGGTAGTGCGGCCGTATTTGGTGAGTTTATGCTCTCATTTTATAGAAGGCGCTATTGCAATATTTAAATACATATACTGTACATGTATACTTTTAATACATATATATATATGTACTGTATTTATAAGCATAGATTTTTTTTCTATACATTATAAAAAATAGAAAAAAAGCAGATAATTATTTTCCTATCTTTTCTTTCTTGTCTCGTTACTATTAATATATGCTGAAGACCGACCTGGAAAATGTGATACACTTGGAAACTTTTTTATCGATTAAATTCTGACAGTTTCCACAGAATATTTAATAGTTAAAATCCAATATTTGTAAACTTGTCTTTTTATCACATTTCTGTGGTTAAATAGAAACTTTCCAAATAAAAATAAATATTTTTAGAACTTACTTATTAAATTAAAGTTAACAGTAAATATGATATATTATGTGCATCTTTATTATCAATTCAAAATACTGTTATTTTTATTGATTAGAAAAATTTAAATAGTCCATTTAACATTAAAAATAAGTTTCGCTTTTTAAAGAGACATTTCAAAGTGCATTCTGAGAAAACTAAAAGTCAGATGCTAGATTGTTTTTACTGATATTTTTAATACTAACATATAATATATACCAGTGGATCTCAACTGCTTACCACAACGAAATTTATATATATTATTAAAATATTTATTTTTTGCTTATGAGATTATACTTTCCTTTAATTTTTTTAGAACTACAATACAACTTAATAAAAAATAATATTTTATGTGTAACAAAGAGCTACCGACAAACAACATTATAATGAAAAACAGGAGATACTTTAGAAATAATTTTCTAAACAAATATATGTCAAATTTTTTGATAAGGCACTTAAAAATATTAGCAGTCTATAAGTTAACTATGAAATTCAAGACAGAACCAAACCATATTAATGCACATGGCAGAGAATTTTTAATGTCTTAAAATCAATATTAAAAGACACATATACCATACATTTTTATAGTTTTCAAAGGAACATTTAGTACCTTGTTTATCTGAACAATAAAAATATTGCTTATGTGTATATCTTATTTTGTTTAAGTCTCTAGCGGTTATGATATCTTCTAATTTCCAATTGCCATCTTTCTTTGTCTGTTTATAAATATTCCTGAAAATTGTTCTCTATCTACTTTTTCTTTTTGGATATCTTCTTTTTTCTTTACTGGTAATATGTAATTAATATTTTCTGAAATATTCTCTGTATATGTCCATTAAATTCTAATTGTTCTATTCTAATGCTCCTTATTACAGTATATTTCTCAAATTCTTTCATTGCTTATAACACTTTTCTAGGCCTTCCAGCCAGATCTTCATCAATAATTCATTCTGTAGATATCAATTCTTTTTCTATTCATTCTTTCAACTGCCAGATATAACTAACTTATAGCAATGATGGCAATCTCATAAGTCAGCAATAGTTTTTACTATATTTATATATTGAAAATTGTAGAGTTAAGAAAGAGAATAAAAGAGCTTCAGAAAATGTAAAAATTGTCAGTTGAAAGTAAGAAAGATAAATGCTAAAAAGACTAAAGTAATGTTTAATGACTTTTCTCAGATAAAGAAATAAAAATTGAAAATGGGGAATTAGAAAAAGTTAACAAGTACAAATATCTTGATCAGATTATTAATATAGATGGAAACTAAATTGATCACAGAATTAAACTTGGATGGAGTGTTTTCAGTACAAATAACTCAATATGAAAAGGAACTATGTCTATATGTTTGAAAAAAAAGAAGAGATTTTTATAAATGTGTTTTGTCAGTCCTTAACTTATAGATCTGAGACTTGGACAATATAAAGACTTCAGACTACTCACTGAAGTGTGAAGAGATGTTTGTTAAGAGTAACAAGTAGATATCAAAAACCAAAATAAATAGATGAATATATACCACTGACAGCATTAAAGTAATTGTGAGACTAAAATGGAGATGGCTTCAACAATTTTCTAAAACAAATGATAATAGATGGTTGGTTGAAGTTTTAAACTGGATTTCAAGGGATTGTAAAAGACTTAAAAAGAGACCATATGTGAGATGGATAGGTGTACTAGGAGAAATATGTTGGTATTATGTGAAGAAGGGAGGCTAAAAATTGGAGAAAATGGATTAAATTGGGAGAATCCTTCATATTACCATGAATCAATAATGACTGAAAATAATGTTGATAAAATGATAATGCTTTGTTTGTATATCATACTATCATTTTAACTAGTATCCAACAAAACAAGTCATTCATTAAGTCTTCTATTTACTTTTAACGATTAGGAAATGTGACAATATAGATGTCACTCACTTTAAACAAAATTTCCTAAAGAAAAATATATTTCATCTATGCTTTTGTAGTGACTAAATACATCATAATACTGATTCTATCTAAGCTGTCTTGCAATATCTTTCTCAGTAAATGATTATGTAGAATTGTTAAGTGACTTTAAAAGAATAATAATAAAACTGGATAGTTGAACAGGAGATCAAATGGCAGCTTGACTCAACTGAATATACTTTTTATTTTACTCAGCTACCAACTGATTGAAGACTCTTCAGCTTTTGAGCTATTCCTACATTACTTAACTAAATCACATTAGCTCTTGTTTATACACATTTTTTATTTGTAATAAAGTAAGTCAATTTTGTAATAAACCACTAAACATCACATGATCACCATTTCTTATGCTTGCACATTAACACAGGCAAAACTCTCGTACAGTAGTGCCACTCAATGCCAGCTAGGGTAATCAATGGATGCCAGAAGGCTTGTGCATAAAATCTCCATCTAGTGCTTACTCATCCAATATCCCCAGACTAGTTTCTGGTGGTGGCCATCATCAGTGAGGAGCCTTGGATCAGAGAGCACTGCACCTAGATCTTAGGATCTCCACACCTAGATCTTAGGTTCTAAGATCTAGGTGCAGTGCTCTCAGATCCAAGACTCCTCACTGATGAATCCCACAAGCCAGAATCTAGTCTGGGATATTGGATGAGTAGGCACTATATGGGGATTTTATGCACAAGCCTTTCTAGCATCCAATGATTACTCTGGCTGGCACTGAGTGACACTACTGTATAGAGAGTTTTGCCTGTGTTCATTTTGTAATAAGATAACATAAGTGCCATCTACAGTTTTACCAATTTGGAATCCCAAACTTCATTAATAAAGGCAAAAGCCAGAAAGTGGTCAGGGGATGAGAATATAAATGCACTATCATCTGGTAATCATGTATGGCTCAATCATACTATAGATGATGCTAGAGTGGAAAGCTGCTACTGCTAAATCATATATTGTGCAAGGTAAAGATTTACATGATTTGCTGTTATTAAGATAAAGTGACTTGATCCAGAAATTCTATCTTATAAGTAAAATGAAGGAAGTGTGCCTCATCCAAACATTAATCCAATTTTAATAGACCTACATCATTAATAATAATCAATAAACTGCAAAAAATTAAACTCTGATAGTGCCTCAAATTTATCTTATACAACTAATGAATTAAAAAAAAAAACAGCATCTAAACATAGAAGCTATTAATAAACTTAAGATTTTTCTATTATCTCTAAGTTATAAAAAGTTGCATGCAGTGCCCCCACATACAATGCAGTATATTGAGAATTATGGGACAATTTTGTTATGAAGATCAGCCAGCACAAATATCCTTACAGCAGAGCCAAAATGTGTTCTCAATATAATTCAAAAATTCTCCAGCATCAGTTATATAGATCATATGTTTGATCCGACCAATGTAAAAGCAGTTGTATTGAGAGAGATGACAGGAAGTGAAAATTTGAAAGAGGCATGTGCAATTGCTAAAAAACCCCACTCCATTACTAAAAAAGAAGCTAGCATTCCATTATCAAATAAATAGAAAATGTAAGTGTGTTTATTTAAATAATATGCAATTTTGTGAGATGCAGAATGCTTGAGCACTATGAATCTGACAAAGTCAAAAGCATGCTCAGAATATAGTATATAGTTGCAAATAAAGTACCTATTCTTGTTACATGTTTAATAACTAGTCATAAATATTTACTGTACAAAATCTAGGATCATCATTATCATTGTTAACAAGTTGAAGGTCTCGCCAAGTTCAATTCATCTCCAATCACTAGCTTCTCTTCTCCACATCACCCTGCACATCCATCTCACATGCGGCCTCTTTCTGGATCTTTTACAACCTCTTGGAATGCAGTTTAAAATTTCAATTGTCCATCTATTACCATCTCTTGTAGCAATATGTCCAGCCCAACCCCACTTCAATCTCTTAATTCTTTCAACAATGCTAACATCTGTTTGTTTTCTTACCTATATATTGTGTTTTTTTATCTCTTCTTGTTACTCCTAATATGCACATCTCCATACTTCTTTGAATGATCTGAAGTCTCTGTATTGCTCTGCAATATAGTATCCTAGTCTCAGATTCATAAGTAAGAATTGGTAAAACACATTTATTAAAAACCTTTTTTTCTAACATGCAGACATATTTTCTTTTAATATTATTTTTACCAAAGCACTCCAATCAAGTTTAATACTATGATTAATTTCATACATTATATTTCCATCTGTAGTATTAATCTGACATTTGTAGTTGTTAACTTCTTCTAACTCATCATAATCAATTTTTATTTTCATCTTTTGAAAAAATCCATTCAACATTACTTTAGTCTTATTAACATTTAACTTTAGTCCTACTTTATTACTTTCATCTGATAACTCCTGCAACATTTCCTGAAGCTCTAAAGCATTCTTTGCAAAACAACTATATCATCTATATATACCTAATTATATAATCTATATTATATTATATTTAAAATTAATTATATAATTAATTGTAATTAATATATATATATATATATATATATACTTATAATAGATTGTAATATATAATCTTAGTGAACCTAATTTTATATTAATAGGGAATATCTAATTGCTCAAAACAGCGCAGAACTCAATTGTTTTCATAGCACTTGCATTATATTATTTTATTATTATTTTTTTCTCAATGATGAAGCTTTATTCATTTTGAAAAGGATATATGAACATCTCCAAATAGCAAAAGAACTGCAAAGAGATACATTCTAAAATATCAAATACAAGTATTTCTATGAAGCTTATCAATACCAGCAATTATATAAAAAAAAAAACATTATTATCATCATGAAATTCAATATCAACTATTCACTGTCAATCTCTATAATGAAACTGATCAGCCATTTATGCCAAATATCATAAAATCAAAACTATTTACAGTCTGGAGTGCTTAACATAACTTATTTTGTTCCTGTTAGTTACCTTGATCCAACCCAACTTTTTTATTTATCTTTAGATAAATATTGCTAAATATCAAACTTATTTTTTGTAAAGGCATCAATAATTTTTTTCTGCTTTATAATTTTATCATATTTCATTCTCTAATGTGTTTTGTATCAGATAATTTGGTTTTTGACTATATTATTAATAGGTGTACCACTCAGAACAGGATTATTAGCCAAGTCACAATAAAAAATCCTGCACTAGTTTCAACTGGCTTCTCCTGAACAACATGTCACACTACCTGATGATGGAATAGCTGATAATGAGAATAATCATATAAAGATGTTGATTACTAATCAAAGACCATAAATAACATCCATAATCAATATTTAATTTAATTTTAATAATACTCTCCACCCTCTCTAATTGTTATTACTTTAACTGTCAAAACTATTTTTAATAATGATCCAATCTATGTAATCTTATTTTCCAAATATATTTTAGAAATGTCCTCTCTCAAGATGCAGCAGTTAAAATATTTGCTCTTGACAATAAAAGAAAAATACTGGAATTGTTCAAAAAGAAGAATTATTCAACTAAAATCAACTGTCAAACTTAATTATGAAAGTTTTAAAATAAGTAGTTACTGCAGTAACCAGTAGTAAATGAGTTAACTCATTCAGTAAAGTGCATAAATGGACTAAAGTATGTTTAGACATAAATTTTCCTTTCTTGACATTTTATAGCAAAAATTAACTCAAACGCTAGTCTAAATAAAATTTAACTCAAAATAGTTAACTATTTGTATAAAAAATGTCTGCCTTTATAATGGATAATTGTTTAATTATTAAATCATAATAATAGTCCAAACATCAGCATTTCTGCTTTTCTGATAACTTTTCTATTCTCACATAAAATTCTATGTATGAAATATTTTCCAAATATCACTAAATCTTCCACAGCCTTTATTTTGTTGTAATATTTAATATAAAAGCCAATTTCTACACTTTATTTCAAACCCTTTTTAGCAAAACAATTTTATTGTATAGATTTATATATAATATAGGAGATTTCAACACAGACATTCAAGCTCTGCCATAAAACACATGACTACATACTTGTGAAAATATAAATGATTGCCAATACACATATTTTGCACTGAATCAGCACTCACCAGTTAGTCCACATCATTATTTCCAATACACACACACACACACATATATATATATATATATAATCAGTGCTTGGTTTATATTTAGTTAGCAATTTTTCACACTTTAATAGACAGACTTCAGTCTACTTCACCCACCAATTCTTCAGCTATCCATACCATTGAAAATCTGACCATGGAATGCCCAAATCCCTTGTTAATGCTAATATTATTGTCATGCCCATGTTGACTTTAATATAGAATCTTGTCGATTTAAATACACAGAAGAAAAAAGGGCAGGATATAGGCTGAAATTCTAATAGTTAAATATTAGTATACTTTACATACCTGGAGGTTATATGTAGTATAGGGAATTTGAACAGTCTTTTGAGCTCTGCCATCCACTCTATATCATATAACTTATACACATGACCACACACATGTTGACTTAAAGTCAACATGGGAATTACAATAATATAGGCATTAACAAGGGATTTGGATGTTCCATCATCAGATTTTCAATGGTATGGATAGCTGAAGAGTTGGAGGATGGACTGAAGCCTGTCCATTAATATGTAAAAATACTTAATATAAAACAATCATTGATTATATATGTGTATGAGAGATGATGATCTGGACCAACTAATAAGTGCTGTTTCAGCATAAAATATGGATAAAGGAGATCATTTAACTTTTTCACATGTATGTGGTCATGTGTATTGATAGCATGAGATAGAGTGGATAATGGAATTTGAAAGTCTGTGTTCAAATACTTTACATTACATATAGGCTTCAGGTATATATATATATATATATATATATATATATATATATATATATATATATATATACTGAGAGTACAAAAAATAGTGGCCCCACATTGGATGTCAATAGTAACAATATGAAAAATTGTGATGTCACAAGTTGAGTGACAATTGTGACTATTTGGAAAATAGGAATTAATAAGGGAGAATCTGGGATTATCCACAATTGGGTAACCATTTGTAACTGTACACTACATTAGGGCTAACGCTTATGAGGAAATGAGAAACTATCACCATCCCCAAATAAACAAAATATAAAATTAAATATAAAAGAAATGAGAATGAGAGATCAGCATAGAACTAACTACAAGTTTAACAGCATTACACAAAAGTAATAATCATTCATTATCATGAATAAACAAAATAAAAATCAACAGTCAATCTTGTGACTGGATTTGAAAGGGGTCCACACTAATTATTTATCCACTGCCAAACCTAGGTCAGAAATACAAACAATAATTATCTGAAATGCACATACTTGGGTGATACTCCATCAAACCATAACAATAAGACAAATAATGTGGAGATACTAAAAATGTCCTGATCATCATCAATATTCTGGCCATTTAATACTATTAATGTACTGGCCAACTATAATTTCTAAAGAAATAATAAATAAAAAATGAAATATAGTGCATGAACTTTAAAGGATTTCTCTTTTGTGCCAATCATGATCATCATCATCTGGATGCCCATAACACTAAATGTAAAACACTACTCCATATGACTGTTATGCACAAATCTAGCTCAGGAAGCAAGAACTCTGTAAACAATTACTGTGAGCAAAAGATAAATAAATAAATAAAGTAGCTTCTTATAAATCACTTTAAATAATTTATAGAAGTAAATAGTCTTATTGGAATTTTTAAAAAAAATCTAGAATACCAAGCTGCCATGAAGTCACACACACTGCAATTTATGAAACAGGAATCAGATAGAATAAAGAAATTAAGACTAAAAAATGTGTTTTAAAAATAATTACTTAATAACTAATTGATTAACAATAAACAAAAAAATCACATGATAGTATAAAATTTTAAACTTTTATTTCATAAAAAAAAAATATTTTCATAAAAATTATAATCAATCAGTTAATTTTTATTCATAAATTAACTTTTAATTAATTATTTCTTTAAAATAACTAAGAGTTGGAAAACAACATTTTCAAAATCAAAGATAACAATCTTCGATTTAGCTTAATTAATCTTTTGTTAAGTTTTTAGAAGGCAAAAATAATGTTTCACATACTTACAAAATTTAAGTTAAAAAAAATATTTTTCACAATTTGAAAAGATTAATTTAATGAAAATATTTAAAATTATCAATTTTTACAAAAAAAAATTATTACTTTTATATAAAAAACCTTTTTTATATTTTACAATTAATAAAAATACAGTGGTACTTACACAAAATACCTTCAATCATGATTTGATTCTTGTGAAGAGTCCTTTCCAATTATAATTTGCAGGTGAATTTTCTTCTTGAAAGCTTCTGTACATGAACATGATTAATTAGTCTTTTTCCTGGTGTGCAGTATGTTCAGGTTAAAAAATAGCATGTTTTATCCATATCTTTTCATTAAAAATTTTAGGTGAGACTAATACATGTAGTGACTCATGCTCTTGGTTGAAGACAAGGTTGGATTACTTTAAATGGTAACTTCATCTCTACATTTTTATTCTAGTGATGGCAGGTTATATGGAGGAAGATAATGCCTAGCTTTTATCTTAATTTAGCACATGGTGTTTACTGTATGAATCATTTTTATGATAAATTCATAGTATCCTAAAAGCTTGATTAAACTTCTGCTATTCTATGCAATAGCTGGGTAAAGATTTCTTATTTCTTCTTTATTAGCTGGATTAAGATTTCATTGCTCTCTTTTCAATGGCTAAGTTGGGAGTAATTTCTTTCCTACTGTCTTTTTCAACCGCTGGATTAAGACTTGATTATTCTCAAGAACTAGTTAAGGGATATCTACTTCTTACCAAACACTCTCACCTTTTGACCTATTCACACACCTATTATTTTTCTTTAACAATAAGCCAATCACAATCTGTTTCTAACCTGACAATTTTATAACAAACAATTAGGCAAATTCTTAAAAATGTAATTGTTCAGCTATTTTTTACCTTCATCATAAACATTGAAAAATAATCAAGAACATAAATTAACATTATAAAATTATTAACATTATTTTCTAATTAAAAGAACTTCTTCCAAAATGAAAACAAGATAATCAGTTAATTGCACTGATTTGATTTTTTCATTGAAGAGAAATAAAGAAAAAACACAACTCTAATTAAAAATAAAATTTACCAAAAGTATTAATGACTTTTTTTTTACTTTTTAAAAACACCAATAAAAATAAAATTTTATTTCTTTTTTAAGGTTATACTTAATATCTATTAAATAATTTACAAAAAATATAAAATTATTTTTTTATCTCTTAGTACATTTTCATAGTTTAAATTAAAATTACTAATTAATTATAATTACTGAAAAGAGAGAGTTAAAAATTTGTTTACATTCTTTTACATTTTTCTCTCCCTTCTACAATCATTTATAACTCTTATTAAAATATTTTTATATTAAAATCATATTATTATTTAACAAATTTAATGTTTGAGAACTCTCATACTATCACTCTGATACTTAAAATAATTAGTTAATTGAAGACCCATTATTATTATTATAAAAAATAAGTATGGGAAAATTACATATTATTTTCCTCATTAATTAATTAATTCTATACTTAAACCTGAAGAATATACTGTCAGCTATCTAATTATTTTAGTGCAGCTATGGAGCTAATCGGTTACTTTATATATATATATTGTAACCAATTGGGTTACAGGGCAAACATCAACATAGTTGTGTGTGCACACATATATATGTACATAAAGTGAAAATAAACATAGACAATTTTTTGTAGATATTTTTTTCCATTTTTTGGAATAAAAATAATAAATAAAAAATTAAATAATTAGGAATTTAAAATAGAATTTTATTATAAATTAAACAATTAAAAAAGTCTAATAAATATTATTCGTAATACTGATTTTGAATTTAAAAACAAATGTCGTATTTTTGAAATCCTTTAATTAATTGATAAATTTCTCTATCTAAGTAAAAACATGTATATCATACTTTGATAAAAATTTCAAACTTGTTTTCAAAAGGGATTAGAGACATAAAAAAGCTGTTTTCAATTAAGGTGTTTTTATCACCTCCAAATAATTCTATAAAAGGGCTGATAAAAATATCAGTTTAGTCTGGATAGTAAATTTTTAAAGAAGCAGTTGGCTAATAGGCCAGCTGCAAAATTGGTCATAATATTTTATTGCAGCTTGTTGAAGTTTGCAGCAGTTTAGCTGACAAGAGAGATGGCAGAAAGATTTATATAGAGCTTCCATGAGATGTAGCTGTCTATTCTATGGATTCACCTGAAGCTTGGGTCACTTCAAGTCAATCATTATACTTAACTTTATGAGTGGTTGAACTGGATTATTTCATTTTTTGCCAATTTTCCCCCTAGTGAATTTTTTCATAAGTATTTTACATTAAAATATGTGTAAAATGGTATGTTTTAGTATAATTTTTTTCCAAAAATTGAGGGCAAAAAAGTAGGAACTTCAAAATCCCACTCATACAATAGATATAAGCCCTGCCCTGACATGTTCAGCCATTACCTATTGCCAAGGCTGTAAAATGTTTGGAGTTTTATGACATTGTAATTCCAATGATGCAAAAACATGTTTATTTGCAAATTTATTATGCTTTTAGATATTTTCCTTAAAATAATTTGCACTATATTTATTAGATATCAAGAAATAAAAATTATTAATAACTAATTTTGACTTGAAATACTTTATTTTCAAATATATAACATTATATTAGCAACTAATGTAAATATGGCCTGAAGCAAATTAGAAAAGTAGCTATGACATAAACAATCTACTTTATATTTATGAGTAAGAAAATATCAAGAAAATATCGCAATTTTGCAATAAATATTAAAAAAATTTAAACTTTTAAAGCAGAATTCATTAGATATAAGAGAAATAAATAATTATTTGTTTCAATGTTTAAAAATAATACGAATTAAAAAATATTTCATTGATTTTATAAACTGAAAATAATCTTTCTAGAAACAATGACATGTAAAGTTTTTGTTTTGATTGCGATCTCATTTTTTTTAAATATTTACAGAAACAAAATGTGAACATTTAAAATTTATGTCAATAGTAAACAAAATTATCTATCAAATGAAGTCAAATTTATTATTTTCTGAAAAGTAATAATCATTTTATCATATATTTTATGTTGATATGTGAGACAAAGAAAAACATCAAAAAATGCTAAAATGTGAGAGGCGTTACACTGCATTTTGGAACAGGTAAATGACAAGACAGTTTGTTTGTCTAAAACTCATCAAGTCCTAGACAGAAGGAAGCTTATGGCATGCCAACAAATTACCTAAATTATATCTATCTTGATGATGACAATCACCAAAATTAAGCTTATCAAGAGAAAGCTTGAAAAATTGGTATATGTATGATGATGTATTTATATGCAGAGAAGCACAGATAAATGTATATATAGCTGATGAGTTCATTTAAAATCCTTAAAATGATTTGTAAATTTATAACTCAATAACTTAAAGTAAGGCAAATGAATATTTTGTTTGAGTTTATACATCTAAAAAAGGGGAGATAGATTATTATATATATATTGTAAAGAAGTTATTTTAATATTCCTTAAAAAAAAACATTGTTTTTAAACCTACATTTTTAAATTCTAAAAAAATCTTATAATTAAAACTTAACCTATGATTGTATGACATATATGGAACAATATTATTTTAAAATTTGTTTTTTTTTTTTTATGAAAAAGAAAACTTTTTATGAAAGTTGTATTTTTATATTGGACTATTTCCATCATCTAATATGAGTACTGAATGTCTTTAAAAAAATAACTTTATTTAAATATTCCAAATATATTCAACTGTAAATAATAGCACATCAAACAGGTTAGTATGTGCACAATATTTTGAGAGGTATTATTCTACCCTCTTCTTCAAGTGTTGCTGGCCTGACCAATGACAGTACTAGCATGATATTTGAACGCGGTCCCTCGGATTCTTGATTATTGAATTTTAAGATAATGCTCTAACCAACTGAGCCATCCTGCCAAAGGCAAGTCAGTAAAAAATTCATATATTTACCTATGAGTTTCCTCCTGATTTCTCCACTTTTTCCTAAGAGCAAAGTCAATTAGTGGCTTCCATACATTATGTATAGTCATTCTAGGTTGATTTATGGTATTTTTTTCTATTGTCATGTGAGCAGCTTCTTTAAATTTTCTTCTTTGTACCTTTTCTTTTCTATCCAATATTGTTATAATTTCCCAATTTTTATAAAAGTTTATAATTAATTTATATCATCTATAGTTTCATTTATACACATTACATGTGTGCATTTATAAGAAAAATATATTTTAATAACTTTTATTATTGTGTCAAACTAAAATATGTAAAAGTCAATATGTGCATAAATGGCTAAATACACACACATATATATTAAATCTTGTGTTATAAAAAGTAAAGTGAATTTTTGCTATTATCAAACATAATAGAAAATAAAATTCATTTAAATAGTTAATCAATTATTGTATCACACTTATGTGTGCAGATTATATATTTGTGTTTTGAGTAAACCTATTAGGACATATATGTAAAGTGTAATTATATTTGATTATTATTAAATGTCAATTCAAATATGTCCATTTCTAAATTGTATTGCATTCTGTGTGTATATATATATATATATATATATCAATGAGTATCAAATAGATACATATGTAAATTTTAATCATTTTTAGTATTTAAATGTCAATTCAAAAATGTTCATTTTATATCAAGCCATGTGCCTGTGTACTGAATGGGTTTTAAGTAAACTTAATGAAATATATATGGAAACCATAATAGTAACTTGAATTTTGTATAGTAATTTTGTAAATCACAAATATAATAATTTTTGTTATTATAATTTAATCAAAATCAAAAGAATTCAATATGTATAGCCATATTGTACAGACCATAATATCATTTTTATATTGTTATTAATAAACATGGAATTGTTAAAATTGTATTAAATCATTTCTTGGTCACGTAATAGTAATGAGCTTGTGTTCTTCTAAGTTTGATTCACTATAATGGCTAATATATAAATGGGTAAGTATTTAGTGCTTAAGGATTAGCCAGTGATAATCAATCATCATCATCCTGGTTGGCAGATAAGACGTTATTCTGTAAAGACCATGCCCTACATTTAATTTAATTTAGTCTATTAGAATTTATGTTTATAGTTGGCTAGTACAATAATCGTACTAAGTGGCCAGAGCATTGATAATGATCAGCATGCTTTAATGTTCCAAACATCCTTGTTAAAAATGTTGGCATTATGTATTCTTATGTATGAGCACTTAGTTGGTGCATCCAAATTAATGGCTTCAATAATCTGCCACAAGTGGGAAAGGGGATAAATAGTTAGCCTGGTCTGCAAAAGACCCATTTCAAATCCAGCCACAATATTGACTATTGATTTATATTTCAAATCCAGCCACAAGATAAACTGTTGATTTATTGTGTTGATATATTTTGATTGATGATGATGATGAATACTTATTTTGAGTATTAAAGTACTTATAATTACTTATACTTATTGATAATGTTGGTTGATGTATAATTATACTTGTAGTTTGTCCTGAGGAGTAACTAACTCATCTCTAGCTAGCTGATTTCAGTGAGATCTCATGATCTCATGCTCTTATACCTTACTTGAACATTACTTTACTATCATTACTTTATATACTTACATTAATATTTTAAATTTTGAATTGACTGGAAGTGATAATGATTTTCCATCATCCCAAGTATGATCTGTTGATAATGATTCCCCCATCCTGTCACAATATATATATCCCCCATCCTGTCACAATATATATATATTAATTTAATAACAGCTTAGGAGAGTTAAGGAATTAACAGAAAATACTTCTTTCTGAGTGAAATACTGTATATAATAGTTAATTACCATTATATTTCTTATTTTTTTTGTTATATATATACATACATATAGTTAAAGATACTAAATTTAGAAAACTTTGAGGATTTTATATATAGATGATAATGATTTTGGAAGTTTTGAGAAATCTTACTCAATTGACACTGAGTCATAATAAATTTATATATATATTGTACCAATATCGTATTGGTACATATAATAATTTTGTCTAAAAATTATTAAAATAAAATACAGTTCGTTAAAAGAAAATAGTATGTAAAAGTTTAAGAGTTTTTTTAGTGCAGTTTATTTTCAAAACGTAAAATTAAAAGTCAAAGAGTTTTTTTCCTCTCTATTATTAGTAGTGGAAATAAAAGTTACAATTAATTAATTAGAAGGGGGAAGGGGGTTTGCTCTAGAAACAACAAGTTAAAAGTTTATAAAAAAAGTTTAAAGAGTTTTTTGTTAGAAACAATTAATTCATAGTTTTACGAGGGAAATTAAAAGAAGGAAGTTGATTTTCAAATAAGTAAAAAAATATCTCTTTTGAGTTAAAGAAAGAAAAAGTAATCTTAAAACTAATATTGAGTTTATTAAAATAAAATATACAAGTACATAAATGATGAATTAATGTTAAGTATAAGGAATAGTAAAATATATATGTGTGATTGTAAACATAACATAAATACATGCATGTTAAAATGAAATAAATGGTTAAAAAATTAAAAATACTCGGCGATGGCTACTAAGTTAAAAATTTTAAATTAAACAAAAAAAACAACAACAATAAGTTTGCACACTATGCTAATTAACATCTCCAACAACAGGATTAAAAGCTTATCAGAGGAATGCAATTAAAAACAAGGAATAAATTGTAACAACAGATATTGCTGGCAGACATCAAAATGACAACAGGTCTTATTAATAAATAGCCCAGTTTTTCATCGGACAATCAGTTGAGATTGAGTTGAGTTGAGATAACAGTTGAGAAAGAATTCAGTTCAGCAAGATCACATCAAATTAAATTAGTCAATTGATCAGCTGATAATGCAGTGTTAAAAACCTCACAAACATATGACTTTGGTCTAGCCTGAGTCCAGTGAAAACAGCCCACCTGCCTGTGAAAATAATTTTTGCATAACAACTTGAAAATCCGTTGTCAATATCTAAATGTCATAAAAAAATACTTTGGAATACTGAATAATAAACCTTTTCAAGAAAATGTCAAATCCAGCTGGCTGGAAATATTCTCACTTGAAGCAGCAGCCAGGAAGAAAACAAAACCCTATTAAAATAAAGTTCACAGCAAACAGTAAGAAGAAGCCCACATTCTAAAAACCTAGGTAATAACATTTTTCGTATTCTCATTTCTAAAGTAGTCAACGCATTAGTTTGAAGTCTTCCAGAGTCAAATAATAATGAACTCTGTAAGCATGCATAAACGAATTATTGATGTGTGTGTTTTGAAATATTGTGTGTGTTAATGCATTAGGATATATTGTTTTCATTGTATTTTAAATGTCAAATATTATTTAATTCTTTGTTATATTATATTGCTATTATATATGTGTGAGCCTGAAGTTATGATAAGCCCTTGTTCATTTAAATAAGTTCTCATAAGTAAATTAAAATAGAATAACAAATCTTTAGTAAAATAAATTATCTTGAAACCTAAAGTTTAATTTTGTCGGTCAATTTTTTTTTAACACTAATTGAAACAATTTGTTATTGAATTAAAAATAGACTGAGCTAGTTAAGGGATTTTTTGAGTGCTGGATTATAGGCCTACTGTCCAAACATGTTAGTTTTAGAAACTAGCTGGCATCTGGGGTTTACTCCGAAACAAATAAAGTGTTTAGATAGTAGGGGTTTGAATCTATCAGATGAGATGGGCCACGATCTGGAAATGTGATTGTGTTATGCATTGCATAACTCGGTCTGATTGTGGAAAATTTATGCTCAGACAGGCTAGTTTGTTCACGTAATATTTATAATATAAGATTATAAATTTACAATAAATAAGATTTAAACCCAGTTAAACCTAGCAAATAGATTATGTTGGATCATCTACGGTTCGAACCCAGCACAATATAAGGATGTTAATTGTTTATGCTTCTATATGGAATGTAATAAATGTAATAAGTGTGCTTATATGCAACTATAGAAAAGCTTGTTATTTCTATAAATTAAATATGGCTTGGTGTTTTTGAGACACACAATCTGAGATTTTGGCTGCCATGCAGTCTTCTTCAGAGCCATTCCTATTACAATAGTCTTCTTCAAAGTCAATCCAAAAATTGAAATAGGAGTGGCTCTGAGGAAGATTGCAGAACAGTCAAAATGTCATATTATATATATATATATATATTTAATTCTAAGAAATAATACTCCTTTATGTTAAACATTTATATTATATTTCATTGATATATATATATATGCAATAAAAAAGTTTGTCAAGTGTTTGAAGTAAGTTATAAAAATTTTATAACTGACAGAAGTGACTCTGAGAAAGACTGCAAGACAGTCAAAACATCAGATTATGCATATATTTACAAATAAAAAATTTTGCTAAAATATGTTTGAAGTAAGGTATAAAAATTGTGTTTAGAATATATTTTGTGAATAAAACTAAAAACATTGCATTAGTCTTGGATAAAGTCCAATTTTAGCTCAATATTGATCCAAAAGCTACTCATGTAATGAAAAACATCATTTTTTTATATATCAACTCTCCAGCTATTATGATAAATTCTGTATCAATTAGTTTTTTATTAGCCACATTTCAGTTTCTCCAAACAGTCAGTAGTACATTTAAAAACAACTTAGATAATTTTTTTCATTATATCAATGTTTTTAACAGTTGCAGTGTAGTGACCTCTGGAGTTCATATTCATGATAGATTGTGGCTTAGCCCTGTCATTTCCAAGGATCAAACTTTTTATGACCTCCTAAGCAATAAACTATTAAATTATTTGTTTTAATGATTGAGATCATGCAGTTTTATGAATCACGGCATGACAAGTCTTAAATAAGGATGTCTTTAAACCATTATATTAGTAACTTCAACCAAAATAAAAATACAAGAGATTTACAACTCTAATTGACAATCTTTTTAAAATATTGATCACTGATCCATCCAGATAAATATTAATTTACTCCGATCTAACCCAGGACCTGGCAGTAAGGCAATTTGAGATGGTATTATTTATAAAAGAGTATTTTAAATATGAAATATTTTAAGATAAACTTAATTTCATCTCAATTAACATTAATAACAACCAATGATATCAGTTCTATTATCTCAACATTAATAATAAACCAATGATATCAGGTCTAATAGCTCAATTAACACTAATAATTAACCAATGATATTAGTCTTATTATCTCAATTAACATTAATAATAAACCAATGATATCAGTTCTATTATCTCAACATTAATAATAAACCAATGATATCAGTTCTATTATCTCAATTAACATTAATAATAAACCAATGATATCAGTTCTAAGTAAACATTGCATTGATATATATGTTGGACTATTTCTGTCATCTATCTGTAAATAATGAATGTATAAAAAAATTTTAAACTTTATTTAAACTTTTCAAATACAAACAACTTGTTAGTAATAACACACAATTAGGCAACACAGGTTAGTAATGACACAACATTTCAAATAGTATTATTCACTCTTCTTTAGGTGTTGCTGGTCTGGCCAGTGACAGAATTAGCATAGGAGTCAAACTTCACAGCTTTAGATTTTCAAATGTTGGATTTTGAGGCAAATACTCCTTCAAGACGATATTCATTCTCATTATATCAAGCACATTATTTGATTATTTTAGCCATTTCTAAGATTGTATTCAACTGTACAAATGATTCCCTTTCCATATTTATCTTTTTTCAATAGCTAATAAGTTTAATTCTACATAGTATTTGGTTAACCAAACAAATACTCAATACTTCCCAAACCAAGTTTATATAGCCAATTTATACATCTTCATAATATACAGTAATCTTATATTTCATTATGTTTTCTTACTAAAATCAATAACCAAGTTCCTCTTTCCACTGCTTTATCACAACCAAGACTGTACACAGAAATTTGATTAGCACCATATTTTTCTTATATAACACTTTTTAAACAAATATTATATTCACACTTTTAATAAGCAACTCATTTTTATTATTAATAAATAAAAAAAATTTTTTTCCTCATCATTACAAGTTTGTAAACCTAAAAACATTAGCCAGATTAATCTTAATATTGCTTCCTGGTCAGCTCAAATTAGCCAATTTTATCATTAATGATCAAAAACTTCATTTTACAAGTACAAATAATGTAAACAGGTAAAACTCTCCATACTGTAGTGCTACTCAGTGCAAGCCAGAGTAATCAACAGTTATGAGCAAGCATAAGAAATGGTGATCATGTGATGTTACATATAATGTAATTGTTTTAGTATTTAAAATCATAAAAGAAATTGCTCCAAAATGTCCACTCTCTCTATTTTCTGCTTATATACATGTTTTAAATATAGCTAACAAAAATCTTGACAAATTTACTTTTTTATTTTCTACCCACATCTTTCAGCCATAACATATATCAATATCTTGCTTATAGTCACTAGAAATTTTGTCTTTGATGAAAAACTATACTGTAACCCTCTTTGAAATCATCTAAGCAAAAATGACTAATCAACAACTGATAATCCCAAATGAATTATTCTACTAGGGTTTGACTATTGACTTTGCCCATCAGCCACCTTTACTTATTTGCATTAGTCAAATTACATTTTTAAAATTTTTACACTCTAAGATTTAGAATCCAAGTCAATTTGTTTGCTTAGCTGCATAGTTCTGATATTAGACCAACCAATTGTGCATTAATGACCACAATTGCATGCAAACTGCATGAACATTTGATATTTTGACAAAAATTTATCAGACTAATGTATTTATACTATGAAACTGGCTTAGGTTCACAACCTTAGGCTGTTAAACATTCAAGTCATTAGCCTGCCTAGTGTAACTGAATAGGTATAATCAAATGCTTACATATGCAAGACAGTAGACAGAAATTGATCTGGGGATTTGATTGATACTATCACCATGTTTCCCTGAAAATAAGACTGTATCTTACATTAATTTTTGCTCCAAAAGGCACTGTAGGGCTTATTTTCAGGGGATGTCTTATTTTTTATGTACAAAAATCTGTATTTATTGAAGTATAAAAATCTATATATTTATTCCAGTATATCTCTTCTTTATAGAAATCTGTAAGATTGTTACCCTGGGAGCCTCCCACAATTCTTTTCTTGTAGTCATCAGAACATCTCTTTCTTTTTGCACTCACTTTATCTGGCAATCAGAATCTTATTCAATTTAAATTTAACTGAAAATCAAGTGTTAACTAAAGTCTTGCAAGACAGGAGTAGGAACAAAAATGATTACAGTTGAGAATAGTTTGTCCACACAAAAGCAATAAAAAGATGCAAGTCTACAAATTCAGAAAATGTTTCTGTGTTTCACATGTGAACATCAAGTAAATACATTACAACATATTGCATATTGAGTTACAATGATTCATATATGACACAATGGCATCCATCCATTATCAAAGTATGCAAATTGTATGAACTTTCAAATTACTTGTAACACTGTCTGGATATTCCTTTTAAAAACTTTTCTTTATTGATGATTTAACTTAAGCTAAACTTTGATTATTAAAATCACTTCCATTATTTTAATAAAGTCTTTCAGGAGAAAAAAAAATATTTAAGAAATCAAACTAATTTTTCTTTTATCTTGAATCTTAAAAAGCTACCATGATGAAACTCTCAAACTGAATCAAGTATTCTAAATCTAAATATTAAATATAAATAAAATAAATACCCTACCAATATATATATATATATATATATATATATATATATATATATATATATATATATATATATGTGTGTTATATATATATATATATATATGAAGTCATAAATTGTCCAATATATTGACTGTAGTAGATAAATTGCTTCTCTATATTGGCAGAATTATGATTTTCAAAAATACTCCACTGGAAAATACAAAAGAATCAAATAATTTATATTACCATTTATTTAAAGCATTAATGCCAATAATATTGTATATTTATTCATTTATTACTTTATAATTCAATATGTCTCTTGATTATCTATGTTGTCGATGATCTTAACTAGGGCTTATATTATAAGCATTCTCAAAAATCATGCTAGAATTTATTTTGTTGTTAGGTCTTATTCTGGGGAAACGTGGTGTGTGTTGTCCATTTGATTATTATAGAGTAGATAAATGCATACGATGAATGTATTTTAAAAGTATCATGTGGTTATCATACTTTGTAAGCCTTTGCACAAAAAATATAAAAAAGCCTTAAGAGCTATAAAAAAATTGCATAATATAATAAAAAATAATGATCTAGCTTAATATAATAAAACATAATCAAATGGCTTTGTTGCTTTAGTTTGTAAAAAATTTGAGCAGTGAAAGTGATAGACTGGGTCACAATCCATGAACCATACCTTTCAATTTCCCCAATCTACCACTGCATTAAATCACGCAGGAAAATATAAAAATTATAACAAAAAAAAAAGTTGAAAAGAAGAAAGAAGTGATCTTTTCTTTTATCTTTACATTCATAAATTCCTAGGTCTTATCTTTAAAAAGTTTTGTCAGCAAAGATTACATCATTTGTAAATCATATTGTTAGTGCTTTGAACAATGCACTTTAGTAATAACCTTTTCCAATAAAAACTTTTCTACTCTTACCTATATAAGTATTTTGCATTTGTCAGCACTTAGAATTGATTACTTATTTTTTAATTGTAAATTTTAAGCCCTACTTTTTATATATACCCACACAGAGATAAAGAGATAGACGTTCTTAAAACTTCCACTTTATTATACATTTTTGAAATATATGAATAAAGACATCTGAAAAAGATAACCATTACTTTTGAGTTGACACAGATCATAATTTTTTTATGCAAGTCTTCGTAATTGTTAAATATTTAACAATATGAAATTATTACATCTTGATTTACAAGTGTCAAAGATTCTGCACTCATAATTTTGACACCAATGATTTCAGATAAGGGTTAATCTCTAGTTTAATAAATGATTAGTAATAATCATTGATATATTTATCTGAAGTTGATAAAGTCAAAGTTGTGAGAGTAGAAAGATTGACACTTGTAAATCAAGGTATAATAATAATATATTACAAAAATGTTTGTACAATTAATACTTACTATGGCATTAATATTTAAATTTATAAAGCCAGGCTTTTGATGCAATGCATTTTTGTCAAAGATGTGATCAGTTCATCTTTAAAATAATAATAAAAAAAGAATTGTAAAGCTTTATTGTTCAAGAGTTTATAAGTTGTTCGATTACCGAATTTTCCAAATCTGGAATTGATTTGATGACTATATCCTCCAGAGACTGATACTCTACTATCGCACTAAATGTATCTTTGTCAAAAAAATTCAGTAAATCCTAAGCAAAATTAGACAAAGATTCACTGAATCCTAATTTTAAATCACATAATACTCTATTAATTATCACTACTCTTTTGTGAAATTTTATATTGTACTATGGCTTATATTTTTTAGTTTATATATATAATATGACAAAATCGATAAATAGATGCAAACATAGATTACAATTATCTTTTTTCAAAGCCATTTAGGATATATTTTTGTACAAGTTAATGATAATAATACTAACAGCATAATGATGCATTCTGTACGATATTTTAAATTAAGACACAGAAATAAATTCTTTTAAGGACTGGAAAGTTAATGACAAATCAGAACTGACATGGATTAAATATTTTCCTTTGGATTTGCCACTCTCTATTCCAACTAGCTTTTAAGTAAAGAACTTAAAGCTTTTTTTTTTTTTTTTTAAAGTTATTTTATTAATTCTTGTGTTAGCAGTATCCTCTTCCCATTATAAATTAGGATTTTTTTTTTTTTTTTAAGAAAAGATTCAGCAAAAGTTAAACAACCCCAAAAGATAAAATATCAGCTAAGTTAGCGATAAAATTCTTTTTTCTTCTTTCAGGTTCAAACACAGTTTTTTCGTTCAGATAACCACTATGTTTACCATTGAGGATGTATTCCAGAAATGTTTTGCTTTTTTTCTGGACAGTTCTGTCTGGCCCGGGTTCTCTTCCCGTCAACGCTTTGACATATATATATATAAAACTTATCTTTTTTGTAAATAAAAACTGCAAGTTTATTCCTGCATCCCTCAATATTGCCATGTTTCAGAATTATTCTTAATATACATGAAATTAACTTTTAAAACGACTATATTTTGTTACGATCATATATATAAATTTTAATTCTCTTGTGTCTGAAAAACTTCTTAGTAAATTAAATATAATGAGAAACGGAATGTAGATTAATGGGACATAAAACAGTAGGAACATTATTGCGTGCTTTAACAAGATAAATGGAACATCGGATAACTTTTTATTTAAACAAAATTTTAGTGATTTTTAACTTCCAAGCAACTGAAACTAATATATGAATATCAAAACAGAAATGATATAAAATATTAAATTTTTTTTATTTAATATATAAAAAATATTAAGCTTGTATTATTATGAATAACTTATTTTAAAAATTAATGATTCATATTATCATCCTCTAGAATTATCGACCAAACCACAAATTTCATATTCTACAAACAGTCTATTATTTCTAAACAATTCTTTGTAAAATTAATTATCAACTATTTGTTGCTACTTCTCTGGTTAATAATAACAACCTATTATCTTTTATGTGCCTATTAATTTTCTTCCAAGAATAATTATCTTCTCTATATTTTAGAACCATTTATCGTCAACTTCAGAAATAAGTTAACACCAGATTCTATAATGCTATAAAATTCTCATGATTAGATTGAACAATGTTTAGCTTTTGCATTTATTAGTAAAGTGTAGGATTTAAAGTTTAATCTTATGTGCTTACTTCTCTTATTAGAATCATCAAACAGCTTTTTTCTCCATCTTCTGTTTTTTAAAACTTTTGTCTTTCTTTTACTGTCTTATAATTTTTTGCCTTGGAGTATAAACAGTCTCATTTTCCTTTTCATAATTTTCTTATAAGTAATCTTTAATTACTTACTCTTCAACACTTTACTTAAATAATAATATTTATATATTTCCAAACTTACATTTTTCAAAACCTGTTTTTTTTTTATGTTCATATTTGTGCTTCCTATAAAACCATATTCTGAACAAAACATTTTCCTGCATTGTTCAAATACCACAACTATATACCAATATTAAACATTATTTATCATTAAAATTCTCATTTTATTTTTATTTTTACCATCAATTAAACAATTTCCCAAATATTTAAAAGCACTTATCTGTTTAGAACTTTCTGTCCAATGCATATTCTTTATCTTTTCTACTTACTATATTTATTCCATTATTTTACTTTTTATTTGCACTTAGTTTTATTCAAATTTTTCTAAAAGTTCTGTCAATTTTTAATAATATTTAGCTAAACTGTTCTTCTCTATCCATAACTGCTAATGTGTAAAATCTCATACGAAGTGCCCAGCCATCCTTAATTTTATTCTTATCTATATAATCAACTAATTATGATTAGATTGACACCCAAATGCATAAAATAATAATACCTTATCACATTAAAATAATAATTAAAAAAATAAAAGCTCAGTTTCT
Source organism: Epiperipatus broadwayi (assembly GCA_028023455.1). Taxonomy (NCBI): domain Eukaryota; kingdom Metazoa; phylum Onychophora; class Udeonychophora; order Euonychophora; family Peripatidae; genus Epiperipatus; species Epiperipatus broadwayi. The sequence continues at coordinate 270,409 of JAQFVV010000254.1, forward strand.
ATTAAATGTTATTTGCTAATAATGAAATTACATCATATTAATTTATTTTTTAGGGTCAACACTTATATCTTCATATAACTATTACAAAATCTACATCTAATTTTTTAACCAATTGGTGTGTGGATAAATAATATGTTTAGAACAAATTAAAAAATTTTCTAATCTGAGAAGTGTGATTTGTGGTGACAATGATTGCTGTATGGAGATTAGCAGGTGAATAATATTAATGAAGCATGCTTTTTAAATTAAGAAAAAAATACTACTAAATAAAAATACGGTTACAAAAATAAAATAAATTTTATTGAAATCTTCATTTGGTGTATATTGACTTATGGTTGTGAAACATGGTTCTTGGAAAACAAGAAAGAGTAAGATTGGAAAGAATGGAAATCTAGCTTTGGAGAAGATTAACTAGAATGAGTTGAAGAAATTAAAAAAAATTGACTACTAAATAAAAATACGGTTACAAAAATAAAATAAAATTTATTAAAACCTTCGTTTGGAGTATGGTTGTAAAATATGATTCTTGGAAAACAAAAAAGAGTATGATTGGAAGAAATGAAAATCTGGCTTTGGAAAAGAAGACTAATAGTCAAATATTAATAGAATTTGAAATAAAAAATAAAAACTACTGAATCTGATAAAAAAAAAAGAAAGATTTTTGATTATATTTTAAGACATGATAGTTTTTATAAAAGGTTTTTTAGACAATTTTTAGAAAGGAGACAGAAGGGCTGACAAAGAATATCCTGTCTTAAAAATGTGACCAATGAAATTGAATGTTTTTATGTGCAGATATGAAATAAATTGCTAAAGGTAAAACATTGTGGTTGTTATGATAGGGCTTAGCCTTTAGAAACTAATGATGACACCATCTTCCTTATCTCCTGTTGTTTGTTTTTTTCCTTAAAACTCAATTAAAATATTTCAGTCTTTCTACTGCTTATCCACAAAATTTTATTTACCCAACATTTTCAAATGGATTTTGGCATTTCTCATTTATAACTAGACTATTCCATCTCTTCTTAAACTGCTTTTTTACTGCTTGCATATCTACATTTAATGCATATCTTTCTTTTTTTCCCTAAAATATTTGATCTATCTATGAACAAGAATGCATTTAATCAGACCCTGCACCTCTCTTTCATAACCTTCTTGCTATATCATATTTATTACATACAAACAGTGTTAATTATCAGATCATATTTTGTGTAATTTACAAATTTTATTTTATAATCATCCAAACAAGATTTTAAAATATATGATGAGATGTGATGCAATGTGATGCACTGTGACATCTTATACAGAGTCAGGAATCTCTCAGCAATTATGCCCAGAGAAACCTGTTAGCCACTTTATCTTCCCTTTTCATTCACCACCCTAAGCTTTCCCATATCCTGCTCCATCCCATTTCCACAATATAATCTTTGTCAACTCCATGACCTTTATATCTAAATCCCTCTTATCTTTTCTCAAACCCAGCATAAAAATCAATAACCCACTTTCTGTTATAATTACTTTCCTTATATTTATTCTTCCACAACTTAATTATTTGTATCCTTTCTGCTTTCAGGCATTTACATTCAATTAATAAATGCCTAATATTTTCTATACCTGCCTTACACAACTTGCAGACTAAATCACTCCCATTATTTTATTTACATTTATAATCCTCTGTTGCTAAAGATCCCCTTCGAGCCTTAAACAGTAAAGTACTTTTCTTGTTATTATCATAAATTAACTCACACCCAATATCCCATTTACTTCTATATATATTTAAACTCCTTTTACTCTCCATACTAGTTCTCCATCTCTCCAATTCCCCATTTTTTATTAATGCATCAATTCATCTATTCCATTCCTTACCACAACAAATGATAACACTCGACAATTCTCCTAACACAATCATACCATCTTTTGTACAAGTATACTGACATAAATTCTTTATCCAAATCTTCTGCTTTCTCAGCCATCTTGTTACCTGTCCTTTATTCATGATCTAATTAAATACTATTTGGGATATTATTTTATTATCCATAAACTGCAATCTATCAAACATTTTAATTTTTTCTTTTGCATCCCTTATATAAAAACTTGACCATCCCATTTCTCCTTGAATTGTCTCCTTTGCTGTCCACACACCTGCATCTAATGCATGTCTTTCCTATTTCTTTTTGTACTTTTTCCAAGTAATCTAATACTCCTTTACTAACACATACTGCATCATTACCATATGTTAATCCTGCTACTGCCATTCCCTTCCATATAATTCTAGCTACATCATATTTATTATATGAAAACACTGCTATTTTTTTTATCAATCCCTTTTTTTTCTTTGCTTCATTTATCAATTTTTTCTTCCATTCATCCAAGCAGTTTCTCTGATTACTTAAGAACTTTATATCCCCTAATAAAAATTCTTTGTCTTTTCTTTAGCCAGTATTAATCATCAAAGATCAGCCTTTTCAAGCTATTGTGCATGCGCTTTTTCCGAGTAAAAAGTGCATGCACAATAGCTTGAAAAAGCTGATCTTTAATGTATTACAATTTATAAAACATAGTGCTATAAAAATAAATGCTTATTAATCATCATTACTTTGGATTTTTCTTCACTAAACTTAATCCCTATCTCTTTACCCACCCTTGCACCTATCCTCAGCATAACTTCCATATCTTCCCTTTTTTCTGCACACAAAAAGACATCATCTGCAAATAAAAGACCCAATCATGTATATACTCTCTTACCACCTATTAATCTCTATCCCTCTTCCTAATCTTTCTACTGCTCCCTTCATTTCTCTCAAATACAACAAAAACAAAATAGGTGACATAGGGCATCCTTGCCTTAGACCCACACCATTTTTAACTTTAACTGATTGTATATTCCTTAATTGATACATATAGTAATTATTTTCATATAATTTTTTAATAATATCCATTAAAGCTCCATCCATTCCCAAATTTATTAAACTTACCCATAATCAATATCTATTTACTCTATCATACCCCTTCTCTATATCTATAAAAGCCATATATAACTATCTACCTGTATACCTACTCATATCCATAAGTTGTGTAACTACAAATAAACTATGTCATATATGCCTATCCAATTGAAAATCTCCTTGTATTTCTCCCACTATATTATTTTCTTCCATCCATTTTGCAACCCTTCCAGACACCATATATGAACAAACTTTATATAAAACTGATATTACTTCTATCAATCTCTAATTGTTTAGCTTTCTATGATCCTTACCCTTTCATTTAAATAGTAGACTTACTCTTGTATTATTCTATCTATCTGGAAAATCTCTCTTCTGTGCCATCTTATTAAAATATGATAACAATTTTACTTTTGCCTAATGTCATAAAATTCATTACTATCACTGCTGCCCATCCATCTAAATCTCTTGCCTTTCCACTTTTCCAATTTTTTCTCTGCCTCATTCAGTTCATTTTCTGTAAACCTAACATTCTCATTACTATATGCTTTCATGTTTGCTATCACACCGTCCTTCACATCTAACATCTTTTCTATACCATTACATACTTATTTAATATAATCTCTAATTCTTCTCTAGAGCTACTCTCTACTCTCTCATCATCTAGTAATACTATCTCTCTACCTCTACATTTCTTCTTTTAATGTATTTCCAAAATCTTATACTCCCATCTCTTCTATACTCCAACAATTTATTATTCAATTTCATCCTCTCTCCATAATTATCTATTTTAGCCAACTTTTTAAAGTTCTTTTCCCATTTAACATTAACATCTTTTTTTACTTTCTTTGTTCTTAATAGCACAATTATATTTCTGCATGCTTTTTTTCTCTCTTTTACACTTTGACTAACTCTCACATTTTTATTACTTTTATTCTTCTGAATATTCTCACCTAAAAACCTATTTGCCATAATCTCTATTTAATCACACCAGTCCTTATATTCATCCCCAACCAACTCTTCCATGGTTGCTTCAACTTTTATTTTATAATCTTCTAACTTACTCTTATTATTCACTCTCCATCCACATCTTTCACTATCATTTCTACTTTTATTTCTATTTTCAATCACATTACTAATCATTTTTATTATAAAGAAGTTATAATCACTATTACACACTCTCTCTTCATTATCAAACACTTTAATTTTTTATACTTTATTCATTCCCTCTTTCTCTACTAATACATAATCTATTGTGCGGAATATATTGTTTCTAGACCATGTGTATTGTCCTTCATAAATATTTAATAAATTTTCAATGCTCAAATTCACTCTCTGATAAAAATTCTTCAAAAGCTGTCCATTCTTATTCATCTATCAAAGACAGTAGTGATCTCTATTACATTGTAAAAACAATTATGCAAACATGATAAATTAGCTCACACTAGCAAAAATATTTCATTAATTACATTTAAGTTATTAGATTTTTTTAGAAGGAGGTACTGAGTATTATTTGCAGTGTTTGTATTAAAACAGTATGAAGCAGTGGTTAGAAATTATTGTCTAATACTCTAATGTTTTATCTGATTTAGCCAGAGATCTAACTTCTTTGCAATAAAACAAAAGTTACCATATTTTTAAAAGTCTTTATGATTTTTGAAACACTATCTTTACTAAGATACATTAATTGTATTAAATTAATAACTGAATAAAAAAGTCTAAATAAAATATTTAAAAAAATTAGAACTTGCCAAGAAATACTTATAATCTTACTTACATATATTATAATGGTCGAGCAGTGATTTCTTCCCTATCTGCTATACCAGGGTACCACTAGGCTATTAGAACCTAGAAAATTTATAAAGTAGGCAGATACATATGGGTAAGATTCAACTTTTATTGACTGATAGCCCTAGCCACTAGCTCATGGAGTAGCTGAGTTTGATAATATAAATTTCAAACTTATTTTTAATTATATATTTCAAAGTACTATTTAAAAAGATTAAGTAATAAGTCACTACCTGCAACTAATAAGACAAACATTTATTACACACACACATTAAAAGAAAAATTCTGAAAACTAAATGAATTTTATTTACATCATTTGCATAGATGGATGAATTTAAGATTTAATATAATTTCAATATTTTGTTAAATGTAAATACGCTACATAGATTATGCATTTATATACTCGATTCTTTTAACTCCAGGCTACAAGTTCACATCCAAACCAATACCAGCTTACTGATATACTGATGTGATCAATGCAAAATGAGGATGTTGGCATAGAAAACCATGCTGACAGGAATGTGCATCTGTAGTATGATATCACTAAAGAAAGAATGACCCTTGTCCAGTACAGGAATATGCATCTGTCTGGTGAGGTAATCATTTGAAATACATATTAGATGTGCTCTATAATGGGGGATTATGGTCTTTGCCATCTTACTATCACCAACCAGAGTGTAAGGAAATCAATGGCATAGAAAATATGTCTATGACCATTGGAAAAAATGATGGCTACACTTCTGGGCCATGCACTCAGTTGAGTACTATGCCCTGTATGCTAACACGGCACAAGGGAATGAGAATCCAATGCACCTCCGACTTCACAATGACATAAAACACCCATACATTCCTCCATCAACACTGATTCAACTACAAAACAAATAGACAAAAATTAACCCACTTAAACTCACATAATCTTACGAAGTTAAAAAAAATTAGAAAAATGGAAATAATAATAATAATAATAGCAAACATATTAAAAGAAAATAAAACAAATAATTTAAATTTCTGCTTAATCTGATAAAAAACTATGAGTTAGCTACCGTTCAGATATAGTATTTGAAAAGTTTTTTTTTAGATGATAAAGTTCATACTTTCCATGGCTGTAGGTTTATTTCAATTCCCTCTTGGTGGTCCACAATGCATTGCACAACTCCATTCAATGTCCATTTAGTGTCAATATTGTTTTCGGGAAGACTAGTCCATTGTTTTCTGTCTTTCGGAAACCGCAGATCTGGAAGTCACCTCATCTGGTGCAAATATGAGAAATTAATTTATTGTGTAACCATTACATTTTTGAGGACTGCAATACATGTAAATATGCTTAAATTATGTCATGAACAAGAGTAATATCAAAGAATAAAACTCCACTTCCCTTTTATATCATTTTGAATTCCTTACCATCAAATTACAGGATCAATCTTGCCTGACTTTGTACTGATCTTATTCATGATGATGATTTTGTCTGTGGTCCATGTGTTCATTTGCATCATTTATTGAGCAATTTACTTTTGAGCAGGAACATAAGATTTTATTACTAGGAATTTTTTTATTGACTTCTTATCTGACTAATTGGTTAAATGCCCTCAAGGGCCTGTTTTCTATTATGACATTAATTTCAATAAAAAATCATTTCCATTCTAAGATTTAAATATATAGGGTATATAAGCGCAGACTCTCACATGATCCACTACTCTCCACTCTATTTCATAACACTAATACACTTGAACACATATTTCTAAATAGAGAATCAAATTAAAAATAATTTGTAAATAGAAAATAATTAACAGCTTTTATTTTCTTTTACATTACTTTAAAAAAAAATCTTTTATCTTTAGATTTTTCCTTACTTTAATAATTTTCCATCTGTGCAATTTTATATATTGGTTTAAATAAAATTATTAACTTTTATATTTATTTATCGATCTTTTTTTATTTATTTGAAAGTGATGTAATGGCATAAATATATACTGTTACAATATATATATATATATATATATATATATATATATTATATACCTTATATATATATATATATATATATATATATATATATATATATATATAATCTTGTAGAAGGAAATTAATCTTCACACATGCACTATTAAATTTATATTCAATCAATAAGCACCCATAAATAAGTGTTTTAAGATCATAAATGGTCCCATTATACTTAGAGCCATAAATACATTACTTCTTACTGTCCATGCTTAAATCAAGACTTGATTTTATTATGAGACTGATATTTCAATTGACAAATTATTGGCATCAGTTTATATATCACAGGGGAAAAGGTTTTTTTTATTTTTAACTATCTGTGACTTTGAAATATATTAGTTTGAATGTAAGTAAAATGAGAAACCTTCTCTTCACTGTGATATATAAACTAATCTGATGCAAATAATTTATCAATTGAAATATAATGCTCATTATAGTAACAAAGCCTGATTTTAGCATGGTTAATAAGGTTGGTTTATATAAGAATAGGCTGCAAGCATAAGTGGACCACATATATTTTTAAAATATTTATTGATGGGTAAGTGTATGTTGATTTAATATCAATTTAACAGCATGTGTGTGAAGAGTAATTTCCTTTTACAAGATTACATATATATATAAATTGCTACATCACTATTTATTTCATATATATATATATATATATATATATATAGTAGCCATGTGGTTACATTGCTGTATTTACAATAATAATTGACAACATGCTCCTTTAATTCAGAATGATTTAATTCACAAGGCAAATAATATTTAATTTCCCCTCATATATATGTTTTAATAATAATAATGGGCATTCAATTAATTTAAATATTTTGTGTATCATATCTTAGTATGATAATTTTTATATATTTTAAACATAATTTTAATATTTGAAATGTCTTAGAATTTATAAATGTTTGTAACAGGAGAGAGAATAATAAAATAATCAGATAGTTTCTTTTTTCTCTCTCTTCAATAATTTTGTTTATTTATCAGTATTAATTTTAGTTTTAAAAAAGATGCTAAAATAAAAAGGTTTTCTCTTCAGTGGACTGTTTAGAAATTTTTAATTTTAACATTTAAGAGAGATAAAGCAGACATTTTTTATGTTTAGCAATATTTTTAAAAGAAAGAAAATATGATTTTAACATTTATTAAAAATTTACTTTAAATAATCATAGTTGTTTTTTTCTTTCTTTATCCTTTATGTCTTTCCAAAAGTAAAGTCAGTATAATTAATCAGATTATTTTATTTTCTGTTGGCAAGATAAAAATTATTTAATTAAAAAAGAATGTCAAAAAACTATGATTTCAATAAAAGTTTTTGACTTGTTTTCCAATGTCAATGTTGAAAGAAAGAAATGCTGAACAATTGTTTTTGTCAAAATGATCTAATTAGTTATTATTAAATTATTTATATAGGAGACAGGATTGTCATTGGTTGAAGACATGTTTATTCCAAAAACAGGGGTATGGGTCAATCAGTTGACCTCAGTATCTTGTGAAAAGTGAGCATTCATGAGCCAGTTATTGAAGAGGACACCCAATTCTAAGACAACTACTAAAGAAAACAATAGGAGAAAAAAGTTTTAATCAAGCTCTTAAAGTAGAGAACAGGAACATTTAGCTGTGAAAATCACACTATGGGTTAAACTATAAAATATTTTTTAAGATGAATGCAACAATGTGTTATGTTTTACTAAACACTAAACATAATCTTCCATGTAATCTGCTGCATTGAAAATTAAAAAATGTAAAGAGGAAGATACCTTGTCTCCAACCAAGAGTATGAATGTCTCTATATATTAGTCCTACCTGAAAAAATTATTGAAACAAAAATGAATAAATTTTTCCTTCTTGCTATCTTGAAATCTTCTATTGTCAAGGAGAAAGAACAGTATACATTAATTTAGAAGTGAGAAGCCTTCAAGAAAAAAACCTATATGGAAACACTGAAAATTATGAATGCAAAGAACTTCCAAAAAATGGAAACCATGGTAAAAGGTTTTTTGTTTGCATATTATACTCTATTCTAGTAGGGCACCATTTTTATGAAATATTTTGTATTCATGTGATTTTTACCTTCCAAAAATATAGAAAGTTTTTAAAATAACAATTTTTATTAAATTTGACATGTTTTAATTTTTTTATTCATTTATTCCCCCCCCCCTAAATTATACAAGAGATTAAGCTTATTTAACTCCTTATTTCTGATTAAAAAGTCATTTTTAATAATTTGACTATAGAAAAGATTAATTCAATTAAAGAATAAAAATCAAATGATTAGTCTTTTTAATATAAAACTATACTTTTGATAAAAATGTATAAATTTAAATTATCATATTATCATGTCATAAATTATTGTTTAAAATATATTTTAGTGTTAATGTCTTTATTCTCCAGCTATCAGTTACATGATTTGGCAGTATGTGTGATGTAATTTTAAGACAGGTTAGAGTTTGAGGCATTGTTTTTAAATTATTTCAGTAAAGTTATTTTAAAGTAAATTAGAATAAGCTATTACATTTATTTACCTTTTGCTCACAGTAACTGCATATAGTTTTTGCTTTATGAGTTTAGATTTCAGCACAATAGTTAAATATATGGATGTAAATGTTTATATTTGTGTTTGGATATCCAAATAATAACTCTGGATGGCATAAAAGTATCACCTTTAAAGTTCATTTACTCCATTTTGTTTTTCACTAGTAATTAAGTTTATACTTGGCCAGTACATTAATAGTACTATGTGGCCAGAGCATTGATGATGATCAGTATATTTCTGTATTTCAGAATAGTTTTATTATTATAAGTGATGAATTAAATTTCAGAATGTGCATCCAAATATTTGTGTTATATTTTGCCCTATGTTTGGCAGTGGCTAGATATCCAGTCACAAGATTGACTGTTGATTTCATAATGATTTGATTACTTTTGTCTAATGCTGATTCTCTGTTCTGATTCACTGTACTATTTTTATTAATGTTATATTTTATTTCATTAAATAGGGCTTATGATGATTTCCTCATCTCTCCATATTCTCTTTATATTGATCTTTATTTTCTATACCATTACAATATGTATATATTAATTATAATATTCTTATGGATAATGATGAATTCATAGTATTATTTCCAAGAACTTTTATCTAATAAAAATATTATATATATATATATATATATATATATATTGTAACCATATATTTTAGCATAAAATATAATATATTATATATATATATATATATATATATATTGTAACCATATATTTTAGCATAAAATATAATAATTGATGTAACTATTATTAAAAAATTTCTCTGTCTTCTTTGGTGATTTGATTGGCTTGATTTTCGCTTTGAACAGATTACTCTCTTATATTATTTTAATAAATTTAGATTTGCTTCGTTCCATATACTAATTCATATCATAATGTTTAACTTTTTAAAATTTTTGACAACACATTAAATTTGGTAAAATAGTATTAAAATATAATATTTTGTTTTATTTGTTTAAAATAATCTTAAAAATTATTTATATTGAATTAATAAAAAACCATTTGTTCAATTAAAATAAATTATTAAAAATAAATACAGTAATTACGTATGCGTCTCAATGTAAAAAAAGAAAAGAGCGCGAATTTAAGAGAAGATCGTCTGTTAGTTTGCTTTTGGAGGGAGAGAAAGAAAAAGAAAATGGTAAGAAGGCAAATGGTGTAAATTTGATAAGCTTATTTTAAAATAGTTAACAAGTAAACTGATTACCACAAATTTGCTATAAACGTAAAAATAATATCGTGGTATTTAAATATAAGATGAATTGCTAAATTTAAAAGTCTGTTCAAGTCGGCTGGCCAAGTGGATCAAATCACCGGTAATAATTTCCCAATATTACATTTAAAATGTCGGAGCTTCCCAGTTTAAAAGAATTAATTGCAAGAATTTGGTATGTTTTAAAATGTTTATTGTTCTACAATTTGGAAAAATTAAATAAGTATTTTAATTACAAAAGTTTTATAAATATGAAAATTTGCTTTTTAAAAAAGAAGAAGTTTAAATTAAAGTAAAATGTTAAAGTTATCAACATAGTTTAATATTTCCGTCTCTAATTCTAATAAAAATATAGTATTGATTGATATTTAACTTTATAATGCCAGTAAAATATTTGCTAGTTAATTTTGTTTGCCATTTGGATAATAAACAGTTTTCAAATAATTGATCAAAGCTATTTTCAAATTTTATCGTCAGTTTGTAATGATTAAATTAATTGCTGTAATTGTTATTCCTAGATTTAAGCGTGGATAAATAAATATTTAGCATGGATGTAATAAACTTGGAACATTTTTAATAGAGAAATGTAGAAATTAATAACTTTTGAAAAACATTTTCATTTAAGTTCTGCTTGTCATGTCTTGAAATTGTTTCATGTTTATGGAGCCACGTAAAATCGTTAATCTAATAGTGATTATAATAACTAACACAAATGGATAAAATTGCATGTATGGAATTCAACCATAATTATATTTATTACTTCGTACATTTATTGTTCGACACATCGTACATGGAATTCACGGATCATATTTGTCGTTATAAAATGCTCTACAATCTAATTTGTGACACACACACCTGCTAAAATTCATATATTGAACTCTAAAATGCTATACATTTAATTTATATCACACACACACCTCTTAGATTTTATGTATTTGATGAATAATTCATTACTTTAATTTTATCGTTATATGAACTTGCATGTGAAGTTCATAAGTTATATTTTATTAAGTTTAAATTAATAGGGGTTGAATAAAATATTTATTCAAGAGAATAGCGCTTGCGAAAAGGGCTTGAAAAGTACTAAATGAATTCATGAGATGTATCAATCTTTGTGAGGTATTTTGTGAGTCTTTCCAGATTTATATTCCTATGCTAATATTACTTATATTGCATTACACATGTTTTATTTTAAGTAAGATAAGTTAGTACATTAGTTGTCCTGATTAGTGTAACATTTTATTATGCAAGAACCCACATTTGCTAAAGTGTTAGTGTATTCTGAATGATCAGAATAACTGAGGAGGATGATTTTGCACTTTAATATGAAGTAAATAGTAATGTTGTTTTTTAATGTTGAAAGGCATTAATCTGTGCTGGTGGTTAATCCGCAGATTATTTAATTGCCATTTTTTGTATTTTACACTCATTCCAGCGCTGGTGGTTAATCCGCGGAATTGTGTAATTATACGTATTACTTTATGATGGTGTATCAATCCACAAAGCGTTTAGTATTATTTAATTCCTATGTGTAGATGAACGCATCCACAGGAATATGTTTTACTTCATAGATATAAGTTGGGCAAAGTATTTTAGTTAATCTGCTAAATCATCTTCTTCCATTTGTAAGCATAATTCATAAGTTAGATCGTCAAATTGTAGCAGGACATTCTATTCAAGTTACTTCATAATAATTAACTGTCGGTTGATTATTATTTACCGGAGTGTAAGTTTACATTTTCATTTTATTTAATGATTACATTATAGCTAAATCCTACAGATATAATATTAGTTATTATATTATTCTAATTTTACGGTATGGATTTATTGAATCTGGAAATGATGTTAAATACTTCATGAGTTGATGTTGAATTTAGTATAATTTGCTCAAGATTCATTATATCAAATTGAAATAAGGTATGATTAGGTTTTTAAAACCGTACCTATGATAGGTTAGTGAAGAAAGTCGATGGAATTATAATTTATTTATTTTATTTGTTTACTTATGTTTTTTTTTAATTATCACATTAGAATTAATTACTTATTATTGATAAATTTGTAAATAAACGTTGATTTATAATTAAACTTACTGTGCCGTTGCTATGTGTCATTCTTAAAATCAGAAATCATAAACCTTGGATAGAGCATACATGAAGTACATACTATTGTCAACATGATATAAGAGTTTAGTGATATTTTGAGAAAACATTTGGATGCTTTTAGTCTTTGGTAGTTTATGATGTGTAGGGTACAATAAAATCCCATTTACCTTTTCCATCATTTTGGCTTTGCGTAGTTGATTCTAGTATGCAATATAAATTAATTATTAGACTTGTAAACAGATTTACCAAATAATGATATGATTGAATATATTTACTTATCATTTAAAATTGTCATTTGTCAGTATAAAAAGAGTCTCAGTGATATAGTAAACTATAAAAAGAACCCAAGTATTTATGTTTATTTATTGCAAAGCTTTACCTGGACTAGCATTTGTATTAAAAATCATATAGATGGTTTAAAATTTCATAATCTTATGTAGTTCCACAAATAGTGCCATCTTGTACATGGTCGGCCATCGGGTCTCATACAATAAAAATCGCAAATTAAGGTTTGTAACATAATAACATTGCACTTATAATTTGTTTACTGTATTTTATCATACTACTATGATAGGTCATCGCGGTATACCCTGGCTGCGATCAAATTGAATCATAAAAGTTTATGTTAGATCATGAGTTTGGTCTGTGATAAGTTGTTCCAGATGTTGGTTGTGGTCCTTGGTGCATAAAATAGATAGCATAATATGCTTTTGGATACAGCTCTTAATAGCTGACAATGAGTAGTGGGAATTGATCAGTGATCGAGGTTACGATTCTCAGTGCACTGATGTTTTGGTGATATTATGTAGTTGACCACACTTTAAAGGGTTACAATATATATATTAAAAACTATTGTAATAACAATAAAAAATAAATATGACAGAAATTAACTAGTATATAAGTCTTTCAATCTGTAGAAATACTTTCAGTTAATTCCTTAACCCTCCTCAACTGCCATTAAATTCAAAAATGATAATGGAAACAAACATCATCAACTCAATTCTCATGAATCCTAAATTTTAATGATAGCACCTTGTCTATTAGTTATATTTAGTTTATTTCTATTTATTAAAATTGCCTCCTTGATTTTTATTTTATTATGGGTTCTCTCTTTATGAAGAATCTTAATACTTTCAGTATCAAACTTAAATTTATATTTACATGTTCTTTCATAATTCAAGAAAACTGAAGCAGTCATTAAATCATTATTATTTTTATTTTTCAACTGCTTGTAAAACAATTCATGTGCCTTTAATCTTTTTGAAATACTGCATCTTGATTTACCTGTATATAATAACATACATTCACAAAAAATTTGATACATGACATTATTTTTCTGTTTGACAGGTATGATGTTTTTTAGAACTAGTGTGGATTGAAAGACTGCGTATAATAATTAATTACCATTATATTCATTATTTTGGTACTAATCGGTAGGCCAAACCAGCCACTTGGTGATGTTGTTTCTCTGCTAAAAACAAACAATTACATCGATCCAGGGCTGACTATTTTAAAAATATTTCTACATTTACTTTGACTTTTATTAAAATATTTTTACATTTTCTCTGCCTTTTTAAAAAAATATTTTGACATTTGATATGACTTTTTTACTAATATTTTGACATATCTTGTAAATAATTTACAATACAAGATTTATTCAAATATTTGAACCTTTTCTTTTTAAAAATGGCAAAATAAGCATAGTGTAATAGAAATAAAGCCCCCCCCCCCCAAAAAAAAAAATTGCCATATAGTCGCTGTATTTTAAAAACAAAAAAGAAAATGAAAATTGAAAAAGTCAAAAGTTTTGATCTTATTTTAATTTTTTTTTTGGGGGGGGGGAGTAGGGGGGGTTAAAAACTTATTTGTCATCACTGATCAAACCAAGCTTATGATTTCCCAAACTACATGCAACCTCAGATATTTTATTTGTCTCTAATTTATATGACTTTTCACGAGTTCTGACAAAATGTGCTTGGCTATCACCTTTTGCAATTTTTTTTACCTTTCAAAATTTGTAGGGAAGCCTGGCAACAATCTTACAATTATTAGTATCAAATACTATGTTGGGTAGTGGGTAAGATCTTTAATACAAATGCATATTATGACAGATATTTTGAATTCCCTACACCCTCACATCATACGATAATGATCTGTTAAGTGTGCATATTTGCATAGTGTCACGAAGTACATTAGTGGGCTGTAATATTGGCATGCTCACCATATATACCTGCAGTGGCTATATGAACAGGACTAGTTTCTATGCAAAAGCACAGAAAATATTGACCCTTGAAAATGACATATTTCTGGGTTTTTTGCAGAGAAACAATGCCATCAAGTGGCTGGCCTGGCCTACCGATTAGTACTATTATTTTTATTGTTATATATATTAAGATAAATATTTTCACAGGCAAAAGGTATTTTATAAATCATGTTTTCAGAGCAACCATATTTAATAAAATACAAATTAATGTAAAATATGGATATTTCAACAAAATAACACTTGCTTTTATCTGGGTAAAAAAACAGCATGTGGTTGTTGCAGAGATAATTGTATTGAGTGATTGATGAATAACTTGACTTAAATTTGGTAGTGTTTTTTTAAAATTTGTATTCATTTCCATGAGAAAGCTCTTATATACAGTTGATTATTTTATTGTTTCTTCATGTTTATTAGCACAATTTGTTATTGTTTTTAATTTCTATAGCCTCTTTGAATACTCTTTGATCATGATTGTTGTACATGGAGGTATTTTAGTATTTGAGTAACCTTTGTAATGGCCAGTGTTTAAAATATGGAGAGTATATACTGAAGATGTTTAAAAAATGTTCATTGCATCAATGTGCTCATTTCTCCTAGCATTTTTTTGTTGACTACTTTTTTCTATGTATGCAGTTGGTCACATGCCTCATGAAATCTCATAGCTCCTATAGCTTCCAGAGGGTCTCTGATGTTTGACCAGAGCAAAAATCTAAAACTATGTTTAAATATTCCACATTGGGGCAAAGACCTCTATAACAGCCTTTCATTTTTATGATGAAATAAAAGAAATCATTTACTAGGTTTATAACTTTATAAAGATTTGCTTTTTTTTTTGATGATGTAATTCTATTAACAACATGATTAGGTTTGTTTCCATTACACAATAACTACACAAACAGCAGTCTCCAATTCAAAAAATACAAATAGGTGGATAAGTCTCCTTTTATGCTTTGGTTATCATAACATTTACAGAAATATATGTTCTAGTGCATTTAATGTCAGCTTTAGAACCCATTCTCTTCCAAACATAAATAAGCTCCTAAATAACATAATAAACAGACTGCCTCCAAATCAGGTCTTCCAGACAAGATCAGCTGCAGCAAACCTATTCATAGATCAATATATTATGGGCAATCACACACTAATAGTGCCACCAGACTAGTGCAACATAAATATATTTACAACCATGCAAAAAAAGATCCCAATGTGAAGACTGTGTTTTGGGGGCATGAAATGGAATCTGAACATTGTTTCAATCCACATAATATTAAAGTAATGTGTGCAGAAACCAACTATCCTAAAAGAAAATTTAAAGAGATATGGTTTATTGGCAGCATCTAACACAATAAAAAAGACTCATGCATTGCCTTATCCTGAAAGTGGAATATGTTAATCAACAAATTTAATATTAATTATCAGTTATTAAATTTATGATTTTTTCTTAATTAATCTCAGCTGAAAAGTTTAAGTGTATGAGTATGGCCTTATAGGCCCAAAGCACTGCTCTGCTAATTATTGTTTAACCAAAATAATTAATCTTTTCTTTAGAAACAAATGGATGCTATTTATAGAATTACTAAGCTTATTTTTATTAACTGTTAGGTGGTAGGTTTGAATTTTTTCATTCTTGTTTTGCTCTCTAACTTAAAGTAGTAGATAGCTAATTACAGACAAATATAGAATGGAGAACAGGATTGTAAATTCTAGGGCTGACAAACAGATATACTATCACTGCACCATATATGTTTGTGTATGTTTTTGATAAAAATAAATCAATTTTTAAAAAAATTTTGTCAATATGTTGGAAAGTAAAGGTTTTTATATATTTTACCATTTCTTACTTATGGCTCTCAAACTTGGATACTTAACATAAGGGCAGTGCAAATATTTCTGAGTAGTCAACAAAGCATAGAGAGATGTATATTAAAAATAATACAAAAGGGTTAAAAATTAAATACATGGGTAAGAGAATTAACAGGTATTACTGACATCATTAAAACAATTAAAAAGACTGAAGTGGAGCTGGGTTGGATATATTTTTTAAAAGAGATGATAGCAGAAGGACAATTAAAATCGTAAACTGAATCTCAAGAGATTGTAAAAGACCTAGAAATCTACCACATGTGAGATAAATTAATGAAATAAGGAATTTTGCTGGTATGATGTGAGGAAAAGAGGATAGGGATCAGAGCAAACAGGATTAAATTTGAAGAGATTTTCATCCTGGAATGGATCGATGATGGTTGAAAATGATGATGAATGATAAAGATAAAACAGTCTTAAATATCTCACAATAATCCCCCCCCCCCACAAGAAACTATTTAATGAATACCGAAGTAGTTGACAAAATCCATCCTATTGATCAATTGTTAGTTAATGTGAGATTTTATGATTGTTTTTCCTGGTATTCCCATTAACTAAGAATAATTAGATACTCGTTTACCAAGTAATAATTAGATGGTTACAGGTGTTATATTGTATATACATATAAACACATTTTTAATTAATTATTTTTTGTAGATAATCTTACGTCTGCCTTTATTCTAAACGTTTTAACGACGACTTAATATGTCAGGTTTATATTATTAATATAAATGATTGCATGTAATCAACTCATGAAGTAATTATTAAGAAAGGATTTGTTTTGAAACATATTAAATTTATTTGACACTGTTTTCCCAGAAATAATTGCATTTCATTATAATTGAGATCATTAAGAAAATGAACATTTTCTTTTCCCTTTAAGAGTGACAGAGAATTTTCTAGACAAATTTTTTCTTTTAAAAATTATGTTCGTGTATAAAAATATATAATTTGGGAACTGCATTTATATTTGAAGTAACTTTCATCAAAATGACATTTTGTAGAATAATTCTATTATTACTTTTGCAATATATTCAGAACTATTACTAAAACTAAGAAAGCATTACCACACTCAAATCATCAGGGGTTCCAAATCTGGAGATCCTGTACCCCCAGGGAATACAAGGAGCTTGACCAGGGGATATGATGAATAGAAATAATTAATTATATTATGCTATTAATGTATTCCAAATGTAGTTATCAACATTTTCAGACTATTTCATGTTGATACTGTCTATTAGTCACACCAGCAACATTTTAAGTACTTTTAGGACACAGTCACAATAAAGTTGCAAAGCCTTTTTCAATGCAGAATCTGATAACATTTTATTTATTTATCAATTAAAGATTTTTCAAAAACTTAATTACTGTTCACTTATTATTATAATAAATAAAGGGCACTGGATAAAGTACTAAAATCCAAAAGGGTGCAGAAACCAAAAAGGCCGAATAAAGCTTTTATAAAAACTTATTCACAGTTTATTTCTTATTATAATGAATAAGGGGTACCAGATAATTAACTAAAAGCCAAAGAAGATATCAGGACCAAAAATATTGGGAACTC
The DNA here is from genome assembly GCA_028023455.1 of Epiperipatus broadwayi. Taxonomy (NCBI): domain Eukaryota; kingdom Metazoa; phylum Onychophora; class Udeonychophora; order Euonychophora; family Peripatidae; genus Epiperipatus; species Epiperipatus broadwayi. The sequence continues at coordinate 288,689 of JAQFVV010000254.1, forward strand.
CTGTTATAAATGATAAAGTAAAACATGGTTATATAATTTTATTATGAATCAAAACAAATAGTACAGAGTTCCCCCAACAAGTAAAGATATGCAAGAACATATCAAAATGTATGATATTGCCTTGAAATGAAATACTAAATAAATTGGTGTAAAAACTGACATTGCTAACTCCTTATTACTGATGATGATGATGATGATATTTGGTTTGGTGCTATGTCAGAATGGTTGATCCTGGGGGTCAAAGTTCATGGACTGGGCCAGCTCTATAACTTCTAGAGCTTAAACTTTTATGAGCTCTTAATTAATAAACTATTTGATTATTTTTTTAATGATGATGATCAGGTATTATCACCTTGTTATAGTATTATAATATCTAGTTACTGAATCTGTTTTTAACAGAATACGTTGGATTAAGAAGTTCCAGGGTCGATTCTGTTGCTTGCAGTCTGGCTCTCGAACTTCAGTAGATGATATTTTGCATGAAAATTCTTAGTGGTAGGTTGGAATAAATTTCCACTTTTTACTTGATTAAAATTAACTGTATTCTTCATTATATTTTATTTTTACAAATAAAAATTATTTTTAAAAAACAAATTTCAACTTTGCTAGTATAAAAAAAAAAAACCAATAAACTTAATAAACCCAATTACATAATCAGAGTATTTTTTTTTAATGGATGGCTAATACATCACTGATAAAAATATTAAAAGACTTTATTCTATAAAATGGGAAAAAACTATAGTATAAATTTAAAATGTTTGGGTTCATCATCCTCATCCCTAGGCCATAGTGAAAACATTCAATTACAGTCATATTGTTATGTATGATAAAGATGCACATTTACTATCTAAAGATTTCTGGATAGATTTCTAGCTTAACATCCTACATTGGTGCTTGAATATCACATGACCCACTGAGCAACAAACTATATGATCATTTGTTTTCCAATTATATTTTTTTAAATTTCCAGTCAGTGTATTGATTATCATCTTAATGACTCAGAATTTATTTGAATAACCTTTAAACTTCAGCTAAAATTAGCTACATCATCATTCATTTACCAAATGGTCACATACAGATAATCTTTTATATATATACTTAATAACTTCCACTCCACCACATATTTTTGGAGATTATTAAATGCACTGTAAATAATATTAAACACAGAAATAGAAAAGTAAAGTTGAATTACTCCATGGGTGTGTATTTAATTAAAAAAGGCATTAATTTTTAACTGGTTAAAAGTTTATACCTGGTCTAGGGATAATCTCTAGTCAAAAAAATAATTACAGATAATCATTAAAGTATTTAACTGGGTTAATTTGTGTCAAAGTTGTGGATAGAGTAAGTTTGACACTTGGAAATCAAAATGTAATGGTATACAATCTTGTGTTTCAGTGAAAAATTTTCAGCTAGCATAAATTCATCAAATAAACACTTCAAATATAAATTCACAATATGAAATTGATAGACATATGCATCAAAAATTATTTCATGAGGTCATTCTTTTATAAATACTACACATGAGCTGTTCTGACATAAAAAGAATTTTAAAAAGTTAATGGAGATCATATAATACAGATAACCAATAGAAAGCAATCAAACAGTTTATAACTTGAGTGATCTCAAAAAAACTGAGCACAGAGAGTGATGGAGCAGAGCTATTATTTATAAGTCTTGAGCTCCAAAGTGAACCTCTCAACATGGCACCAAACAATGTAGATGAAAACAATTAAATAGTTTATTGCATAGGCGTTCACAAAAAATTTACACAAAAGTGATGAAGTGGGGTCACAATTCACCTGCCATTCAACCACTGCATCAAATCACACAGGGGGCATAGATAATTGATGAAAATAGTTGTCATAATTTTATTACTCTTTTTGAATATCTTAAACCATGTTTAGATATTAATATTTACTAAAGTGGATTTTGTTGTAGTCATGCTAAATAAAAATAGTCTATATTTTTTATTTTACCTATTATATTTCTATATACATTGATAAAATTTATAAATAATTAAATAAAACCACTTTTTTAATCATTGTAACAATGCTTGTTTTATTTAACTTAATCAATTTGATAGTTTCAACTAACTAGCAGTCTTCTTCATATACTTATAAATTGTTTAGTTCTGAAGAAGCCTGCTGGTCAGTCAAAACTATCAGACTGATTAAGTTAAATAAAATAATAATTATTACAATGATAAAGAAAAGTATATTTGTTTAATTACTTAAAAATAGTATAGTGTATTATGATATAATTTATAATAATATATAAGTTTTTTAGCTTATGTTTTAGAAAATAGGCATCTTTTATACAATTTAAAATATAAACAAAAACATATATTTAAATTATGGCTTTGGATATATAGAAGTAAATAAAAATGATGTTCATAATTATGGAAACCAATTTTGCACATACTAAAACAGTTTTCCATTGCTTCCTTCACTTTGTGGATTTACAAAGATCTATATTAAAATCATGATGTGCACTTTTTTTTATTTATATGCAATTATTTATAGTTGTTTATGTATTTAATGTATGGACATTTTTATTTAGATATTTAAACTATTAATAAAATATCAAAAATATATAGAAATGTCAACCAAGAGTACATTCATTAGTTGCTTTAATATGGACTTCTTTTTTGCCAGTATTGCAATAGATACATTGTTCATAATTTGCATTTCTTCACATTTATGTAAATCAATGTCTGTTAAATTTTATGTATAAAACAAATGAGACAAATGGACATGGGTTATCCTGAATCCAATTATTCTACAAAGGTTACTGTGAAGCTACAATATATGCTCTTTCAATATACAATACTTTAATTATCAAAAAAGTTTGTAAATAAACCCTTCCAGAAATGTCAATAAACAATAAATAAAAACATTACAATTCATAAATTTAATACATTTTCTGATAGGGTCACAATTGTTTTTTTTCCTGAGGAACAATATGCAATCACCTATTTTAATAATGTTTTATCAAGTTAAGTTGAAAGCAGAGACGGATTAAGTGGTAAGTGGACTAAGAGGCTGAATAGGACCCTGAAATACTAAGGGATTCCAAGGTCGTAAAATGTCTTTTTATTAGGATTTGAGGAAAATTATGTTTTTTTGTATCCAATCAACCCTCCTATAACACAGTATTATTTAAGCTTTTGAAGAAAATTTATTTGAGTTTTGGTAGGATTCTAACTTTCAACTGGATATCAGGGGATGAAACTAGCATAGCATAAATAGACCCAAATTAAGTATATATATATATTTTTAATTACACAAAAAATTTGAGCCCTCCAAAAATAATAATTTGATTTCAATTTAAATAATCTCTTTTGGAAAAATTATCATAAATAAATTTTGCTGTTTTCCTGAAGCTGATTTATCTCCAGCAAAACATTATATTCCTGATCTCATATATGTTTCACCTATTTTCCCCATAGCTCCATCAGTGCCAGATTTAAACCCTCTATGATAAAATGTATATAAACATCACACAGTTATATATGTATCATTACATAAATATGTGTGAATAGACAGGTGTATTATCATAGGTTTATATATATATATTACAGCATATATATTTTATTTAAAATCAAATTTTTTAAATTATACATTTCATTTTGTTAAATGGGCCAATTTGTTATTTTATGTTAAAAATCGCATGTATATGTGTAAAGTTCACATATTATCAACATACATATATAACAAAATATTACTTAAAAGTTTCTATAATTCTTAATTTTAAATTAAAATAGTTATAAACAAAAATGATGACACCGCATACCTGTGTCAATATAGCGTGTGAGCGAAGTTTTAAATCTTATTTTTGCAATAATATTTTTTTAAATGTATTTTATAGTAAACAAAATTTACTGAGGTGAAGCAATTAGCAAGTCTGCAGGGAATTGAGATGGCCCAACTTAAATTAAAAATATCAGGTTTAAAATTTAAACAAAAGTTTAAACCAATTTTGTAACTTAAAACATCTTAACAACATTATCATAAAAAAAAAAAAAAAAAATTCTAAAAAAAACAACATTATCAGTAAAAAAAATATTTTTTAGTAGGCATTGTTTGCAGGGCTAAAAGTTGTAAAATGATTTTACAAAAAAAAATTCTTCACAGCAAAAAAATGAAAAGACATCAAAGTGGGCAGAAAAGTAAAAAAATTTTAAAAAACCTGAAAATTGCTAAAAGCCAAAGAAATTTATTGCATTAATTTTTAAAAGTTAACACAGAGACAGTTGCCATGATATTTACATCATATAATTCAAAATTGCCTATGTTTGAAACTTCTTCCAAAGAAGAAAAAGAAGAACAAGTTGAGAATCAAGATGTTGAAATTTCTACTAAAAAAAGGGATTGCAAAAATGCAGAAAGTAAAAATAGTCCAGAAAGATGCTTAGATATAGACATTGAAGTAATAAATAATATAGCTTTATGGCCAACAATATTAACATATGCTATGATTGATCCTATTCTTAATACCCAACCAAAAAATATCAGGAATATAGAGAATTTAAAATCAGTCTATAAAGGCAGAGATGAAGTGTATTACAGAGGACTTTGTTATGATCATATTTTTACAGAAAGAAATCAAATAAAATTATGGAAGAGAAATTGGCTGATATTTTCAGAAACAAACAAATGTGTTTACTGCTACCCTTGCAAATTCTTTTCAACAATAAAGTCTAAATTAATAACTGGTTTACAAAATTGGAGATCAGTAACTGTTATTTTATCAGACCATGAAGTTTCAAAAGAACACATGTCAGCCATGTGTACAATGTATAAAAGATTAACAGAATTCAATAGAATTAATGCTCAACTATTACAGGAAAAGGAAAAAGAAGAATGTTACTGGAGAGAAGTGTTGAAAAGAATTATATCAACTTTAAAATTGTTGAGTCACTTAGGATTAGGATTTAGGGGTCACAATGAAAGAAAAGATTCTAATAGGAAAGGAAATTATTTAACCTGCTTGGAATATCTAAGCAGATATGATGAGTTTTTAAAGGTACATCTACAAAAATATGCCAACCAAGGATGAGGAAATGTAAACTATTTATGTCATATTTTTTGTGATGAATTTGTAGGTCTTATTGTAAATCAAGTAAGAGTGAAAAAAATTGAAGAAGTCAAATCTGTGACATATTATATATATAGTATAACTGTTGATTCCACTCCTGATGTTTCACATATCAATCAAATAACTTTTGGGATAAGATATGTTTCATCCTGTGGTAATATAATGGAAAGATTTGTGGAATTTATTCCCATAGATAACACACATTTTCATATTTGGAACAAGAAGTTTTGCAAACTTTAATAAAATTAGCAGTAAATATTAAAAACTGCCGAGGACAATCATTTGACAATGCTTCTAATATGTCAGGAAAGTACCCAGGTTTGCAAGCACATATTAAAAAAACATAACCCAAGTGTGCTTCTCATTCCATGTGCTAATCATTCCTTAAATTTAATTGGAAATTTCACTGCAGAAAGTTGTAGCTGCAATTGAGTATTTTATGTTTGTGCAGAATTTATTCACATTTTTTTTCTGCATCAACCCATCGTTAAAAAATTTTAACCAGAAATCTAGAAATGTGTAAACATTCTGGATCAGTCAAAAGAGTTTCTAATACAAGATGGTCAGCAAAAGCAGATGCTGTATTAGCTATAAAATTTGTTTTCACCCATGTAAAAAAGGCTTTAACTGAAATTTGTAATTCAGAAGAAGAAAAAAAGTTACCATAGTGGAGGTGACTTTACTTCTGAAGAATACTATTTTAAAAAGAATAAATGCTACTAGTAAATCACTGCAATCAGTGGAGTGTGAACTATTGAAAGAATCTATCCTACTAAAGTCATTAGAAAATTTTATCAATAATTTTAGACAAGAATTTGAAAATGAAGCAGCTGATTTATCAGGGCTATCATTTAATGTGGAAGATGGACAAACTCGCAGACAACAAAAGAGAAAAATGTTTTTTGATAAAAACAAACCAGTTGGACATGAATTTACAATAAGAGAAAATTTCATAGTCAATTTATTTTATGTCATTTGTAATAACACCAAGGCAGAACTATCTTGAAGGACTCAGATGTATGAAGTTGTTGCAGAGCCTTTTCAAATATTTTTTGATTGGAATTTATCAATAGAAGAAAAAAGAACATGATAAAAAAGTTTAAGGATATTTACAAAAGTGACATTGATGTTTGTAATTTTGAAGATGAATTTGACCATTTTTTAATATTTCTAAAAGAAAATGAGGACACCATAAAAACCATACCAGATATCTATTGAGCTGCCAAAGAAGTAAATATCTTGCACATTTCCGAATGTTGAAATATTATTGATTTTTTTTTTAACAATTCCCTTATCTAGTGCATCAGGTGAAAGATCGTTTGTTTTAAAGCATGTAAAAAATTATTTAAGGAGTACTAAATATGGCCATTCTGTATATAGAGCAGGAAATTTTAAGTCAAATTGACACTCCAAAAATAATTGACGAATTTGCAAAAAATAAAGCAAGATGGAAATTCATATAAAAAATATTTTTAAATAAATTTTTGATTACTTTTCTTTTTTATTAATAGCTTAATGAGAGTTTTCTTGAAATCTTTTTTTTTTCTAACTTGAGTTTGAGGGCCCCGTAATTTTTGCTTATGGTCCCCACTTGGCTTGATTCGCTTCTGGTTGAAAACACATATACTTTATTCAATGCTTTGATTTAGTACAGTATTCAAGTGATAAAAAAGTTCAAGTGAGGATTGTTAAAACAGTCTTACTATTGTGTTGGAATACCTAAAATGTGAAAAGTTTAACCCAGAATTTGAAATGGCTAAGTAGAGATGGCTATATAAAAATATCAAAACAACTAAAAACGCTGGTTTCTGCTCATAATAAGATTGATATTAATGCTTCTTTAGACTACAAGCACATTATTAAAAAAAAATTATATCATTCAGAATGTATTTTATTTATATGTAATGAAACTGATGGAGTTTAGTAAGTTTTTTTTATTTTTTTTATTTTTGAATGAATCTGAAAGACTTGACACACACACAGTAATTCACAGAATTATAAATGCAAATGTGTTCTCTCAAATTATTATTAATAAATGCAGTCTTTTTAAAAATTTATACTATTATTTTACTTTGTATTAGATAAGCATATATATATATAACAATAAAATTAATAAATATAATGGTAATTAACAATTATATACAGTCTTTCAATCCACAGAAGTATTTTTGATTAATTCCTTAATGCTCCTCAATTGTATTTCTGGGGATTGATAGACTGTATATAATAGTAATTACCATTATATTTATTATTTTATTCTTATTACAATAGTTTTTGATTAATGGATATTTTATTTGTATTATATATACAATTATAAGGGACTTAAACTTGGCTTTTAAACTCCCCACAGCTATTCAATCCATTTTTTACAATCAATGCATGTGACCACATACATGTGAAAAAGATAAATGATCTCCAATAATATATGTATTTCATGTTGAATCAGACCTCTTCAGTTGGTCCAGATTACAATGTCCAATACATATATAAATCAGTGCTCAGTTTATATTAAGATAGCAAATCTTCAAACTTTTATGAACAAGCCTCAATTTTTTTTGCTCTCCAACTTTTTAGCCATCCATATCATTGAAAATCTGAAAATGAAGACCATTTATCTTTTTCACATCTATGTGGTCATGTGTATTGTTGTATAAGATGGTTGGATAGCTGTGGGGAGTTTTGAAGTCTGAGTTCAAATCCCTTATAATTACATTAAATTTAGTATAGAAAATATACATGTATTTAAATATTATATATATATCATTAAATATTAGTTATTACTTAACAATTCCAATATCAATAACAATCAACAATTTCAAACTTTTGTCAAGGCAACCTTCTTTTAACAATAAAGTGGAATCCTTTATTGTTAACAATATATGGAATCATTTATTGTTAATAATAAAGATGGGATCCATTATATATATATATATAGATAGATAGATAGATAGATAGATAGATAGATAGACAGACAGACAGACAGACAGACAGACAGACAGACAGACAGACAGACAGACAGACAGACAGACAGACAGACAGACAGACAGACAGATAGATAGATAGATAGATAGATAGATAGATAGATAGATAGATAGATAGATAGATAGATAGATAGATAGATAGATAGATGCAAGTTAAAAAATACTGTACGCTCTACTGAAAGCAAAGCTTATCAACAAAATGTCAATAATTAGATACAATATGTGATGTATGCAAAAAAGGTTTGCAACCAAATATAGCACATAACATGGTTTGACTGCATCTCTAAGACAATTAAAAAAAATGTAATATTGATTGCTTCCATTGGGAAAAATATTAATAAGGTTAGAATTCAATGGGGAACTATACTTATGCAAAGGATTGAATTCTGTCAGATGGAAATGTTGCAGAATTTAAAAATGCCAAATGAATAAAACAATAGACTAGTATATTCTATATGTGGATGTTTAAACTTATCTTTTCCTTAATTAATTAATCAAAATATATAAAATGCGCTAACACGCACAAACACACAAAGCTAAAAACAAATAAAGCAAATATATATTATTTTAATATCTATTCATTAAATGGCTAAGTGCTTTCAAGGTTCAAGCCCTCATAATCATAGCCGTATTACAAAATATAATAAATTGACTTGGAGTGATGCAAATTTATGCAAATGAAATAATTATGCATTCCATTTCTTGGATATTTTGTAGCAAGAGTCTTTTCTATTGATGGCATCGCCATCTCTAAATATAAAGAAAGCTTCTTTTATCTTTCTTTTTAGATCATGCCACTGACTGTTTTCTTTATATCTAGAGATGGCAATGCCATCAATAGAAAAGACTTTTGCTACAAAATATCCAAGAAATGGAATGCATAATTATTTCATTTGCATAAATTTGCATCACTCCAAGACAATTTATTATATTTTGTAATACGGCTATGATTATGAGGGCTTGAACTTTGAAAGCACTTAGCCATTTAATGAATAGATATTAAAATAATATATATTTGCTTTATTTGTTTTTAGCTTTGTGTGCTTGTGTGTGTTAGTGCATTTTATATATTTTGATTCATAATTAGCCACAAAGTATAAACTATTTGGTAATTTTAATTAATTAATCTGTTTTTTATATAAAAAAAATTATTTTGTGTTATGTAAGCATTATACAAAAAATAATTTTTTTTTAATATATATATAAAACGGATTAATTAATTATATGTGGATATGTTGGTGTTTCATGAATTGATCTGTCGTGGTGTTATTATCATCATCATCGTTTTGTTTTTATACTATTTTAATAATCATACTCATTATTAAGTGACTGTTGTTGATGATTCAAATAACCATATCATAATATTCTATCTAGAAAAGTCATCAAATAATCAAAATATTTTTGACATTTTTATAACTTTTAGTTAAGGTTCTATTTTTTATAATGCAGTGAACTTACATTTCCATTTATTATTTTCTTTTAATCTGTTAATGTCAAATTATTTTTACAACATTGATAAATTACCTTTTTTTCTCTTATCCTATTTTTAAAACAGCACTTTGACCACTCTTAATATTCTTTTAGACATACAAATTGGATAGTGGTCACCTCAAAAAGTTAAAATATAAACACTGCATAAAATCAACAAATTCTCAAAAAGAATAACCAAATTTCTGAGATCAACTATAAGAAAGATCACTTTTGTGATTGCTTAGTTTAGTGTACCAAAATAAGAAAAATATGTTATCCATTACTTTTTTCTATTTTCTTTGTTAATGCCTCCACAGCTTCAATAATGTTAAATATTGACAGATCTACAAGATCTAAAGTTTACCATTGCTTTCCCAGAATTTTAATAGTTTTTAATGTTCTGAGTTATTACTTTTAATTTCCATATTCTTGTAAGCAAGATGTCAACTTTAATTATGGTGCAAAATATATTCTTGCTTATGGCTGCCATATTACATAAAATCCCTAACAAATCCTTTTACAATATACACACATTTCAGAAATAAGTTCCTTCACCAACTGTCTTGGAATACTGACATCCATCTACACAAATACAACAGCTATAAGATTTATATTAACATTACAATTGCATTATACTTAAGTTTCAAAATGTTAATATTTAGTGCTACTGCCAATTGCTATAAATTATCCGATTTTAATCAAGACAAAATCAGAGATTCTATTTATAAAAAGCCCTTTCTAAAAAATGTATTAAACATACTGAGTGAAGCTGATATCTCTTCAAATTTATTTATGTCTAATTTAAGGCTTCATGAACCTATTTATTATAAACAACTACCTGTAATGAGAAATACCTGTTAGCTATTATGTTTCTATAGAAAACTTAAAATTATCTTTTCAAAAAAAAAAAAAAAATACCACTTCTAAGCACTTCTTAGCTTATGTAGTAAACCTTCACAGCAATATATATTATTATTTATTTTGCATTATTTTTTTATATTTTTAATGATTCACTATGTCTGTTTATTATCTAATTATAATTTCCCCAGCTGGCAAAGGCTCAATAATATGCCTTGTTTACAAAAGACCAATTTTCAATCCAGTCACAATATTGACTGTTGATTTTATTCTGATGTAGCTTGATTAATGAACCATTCATGATGATGAATGACCATTTTGGGGAGTGCTGATGAAATTATAGTTATCTATGCTGATCTCAGAATGATCTTCTATGTCCATGCCTTTTGAGATTAAATTTATTTTTTTTAAACTTGAGGATGAAAATACAATTCCTCAGATCCCTCATGGTTTAAACCCCAATTTTTTGTAGAGTTACAAATGGCTAGTCAATTTAGGGAAGTTGATGTTCACATACTGGTGACCATTACCCCAGGTATGACCCTATATTTCCTCATAATGTTACAATATATAATAAAAGGGATAATGAATATATTCATATATATATATATTGCTTATAATACTTCTTTCATATACACTTCAATGCAAACAAATTTTCTTAAAAAACTTTTTTATTTTCCTTACAGTTTCAACTGTCCAGCAGTCTTCATCAGAGTTTTAAGCAATATATATATATATATATATATATATATATGAAAATATGCATATATATATATATATATATATATATATGAAAATATGCAAAGAAAGTGAAAGAGAAGAATAAGAGAATATATTTCTGATAATGAATATAATGATGATATATTTGAAATCAAATATCAGTTGAAGAAATTTAATTGATTAACTGAAAATACTTTTGTGGATTATAAGATTTTTGTAATATATTAGCATCATTATAATCATTATTATTTTTATTACAATATTTATTACATAATGGACATTTTATTTTATTTACATACATATAATCATTAAAACCCATCAACACATAGACAATCTCATTATCAATAATAATCAACAATCTCAAATTGTTGTCAAGTAACATTTTTAACAATAAAGGTGCAATCATATATATTTATATATATGTATGTGTATGTGGAAAATATTTAATATATGGATGATTTTATTTTTAAATCTACTACAAACTGTAGTCATTATGATTTTTAAAGACATGAGCCATTTAAACCAGTTGTGTAGATTCAGATCATTAAATATCAAGAAGCCAAAATGGAATCAAAGAGTTGGCTACTGTCTGACTAGTACTCAGGTTTTGATTTCAGTTCATATTGAGTCTGGGTGTTTATATAAAAATGAAAAATGAATGATAACATACTTTTTATAATTTTCATTTGAAATAAATATCCCCCCCCCCATAATGAATTGAGTATGATAATTACGTGCCAATTATCAATAAGTGATGAACCAACGTACCTCAAGCACTATTCTATAAAAGCTGAAATGGCCTCTAACAATCTTAATTAATCAACATTTTCTTACTATAGAAAGATGATTGAATTATGATGTCTAGAGAGCATCAATCATTTATTTAATAAGTCTTGAAATATACCATGTAATCTATTATATATAATAGATTGAACCTCTACTATTATTATCAATATGAAAAAGACAATATAAGAGAGAATAAAGTACAAAATTAATTCAAAAACAAAATATAATTTCAATGCTTTAGTATTACACTCATGATTGTCAAAACAACAGCATTTAATTGTAAAAACTAAAAAGCAACATTATCACCTCTCTGTTTTGTCACATGCTCATTTTTTAAAATAAACCAAAGTGCTTTAATTTTTCCATCATCACTTTCTTCACAAATCACTTCAACTTTATGAGATAAAATCCATATTCAAAATTCTTTTTATGAATAGGTTATCAATAATGTAAAAAATAAAAGTAAATAATGTGAACTAATCTAATGTTGTTTATGCAATGGAGTGCAGCCAATTGGACTGGCCATATATATATATATATATATATATATATATATATATATATATATATATATATATATATATATATATAATAAAAATAATGAATTAATTCCTTAAGTCACCTCAACTGCCATTTGGGATTCATGGGATTTGAGTTGATGATGTTTTCTTCCATTATGTTTTTAAATTTAATGGCAGCTGATGAGAGTTAAGGAATTAACTAAAAGTACTTCAGGGGATTGAAAAAATACATATAATAGTTAATTACCATTATATTTATTATTTTTATTGTTATTACAATAGTTTTTTAATTAATGAATATTTTATTTGTATATATATACTACAGTGAAATGAAAACAAATTTGAAGATAAGAATGTTATAGAATATGCTTATATGTGAAAAAGCTAAAAAAAATGTACAAAAGCATCTGCATTTTTTAATCATCAAAATAAATTTGGACATAGATTTATTCTAGATAAAACTGAAGTAATTTGTGAAGAAAGATATGGCAGAAAGAGAAAGATCAAAGAGACTTGATTTATTATGCAAAATTAACACATAGTGAATGGGAATATTAATAGGTGACATTTTCACATTTTTAATCATGAAATATTATCATTTACTGATAACTATGACTATAGTGGGAATGCATTGAAAGTATAGTTTGTTTCCTAAATTAATTTTGTAGTTTATTCCCTGTTATAGACTTTACCCTATGTATATATGTATGTGTGCTTGCAGTTGTTCTGTTATGTCATATAAGGTTTTACACTAGATCCGTAAAAGTTGTAGATTCAATTTTGGTGGAATAGGTTTTTGTATTAGAATGAACACTGTAATCTGATGATGATGATAACTGTAAATGTAAGTGTCTTACTAAGAATTAACAAGTTTTTACTCTGTAGGGGTTATTTAATGGCTGATAATATATAGGTAAATTTGGATATGTTTTGCTTAGATGCAGGTTAGACTATAAGACAACATGATGCTGCGATTAGTCAATAATTTAATCATCATCAATCGATTGCTGCACAATGCCGCACCTTCAAGTTAGTTTATTTTAAAATTTTAACACTTAGAGCTACATCATAAACTCTAATGAGATTTTTTATCACATAGCTACATAAAAGCATATTATTTTTTTTTCTCTATCATATATATATATATATACGCACATACATTTCAATACAATGACGTTTACCTTACCTTACTAAGATGTTTAAGTATTTTAAACAATATTAACAAAAATACCTTAATCAGCTGATGTGATATATATATTCCGCGGAGTTAGCCAAATTAAAAAAAAACATTTCAATATTAGGCTATTGATGTTTAAATTTCAAAATAAATGTTACTTATTACAAGGTATGAGTCATTGAAATATTTTTATACAACAACACCATTAACTGATTAATAAAATACTTCTGAGAACGCAAATAATAATTTCATCGTTTTTAACACTTTACTGTTTCAGCCAAACACAATTTATTGGGGAAACAGAAGACAACTAATGTATTCATGCCAAGTTAAATAATGAAGCAGACATCTGGTGAATTTAGAGAGTTGTCCACAACTCTAATGACAAATAATGGCAGAGGAACATATGCTACACCCCATTTCCACAATCATTAAAATTGATGTGAATTGTGGGTTTTTTCCTATTCAGTAATCTACTTTCATGTTTCTTTAATGTTAAAAATATGGTTGTGTACTTATTTATAAAATAGTTGAATATGTTCTTGGAAAAGTTTGTGTATATATACATATTAGAAATTTCTAATAATTTTAACAAGCCTAAAAATAAATTATTACTATTAAATATGCAATTCTGAGAATACGCTTTTTTCCATGAAATAACTGAATCCATATAAGAGACTACAACAATTAATTATTTTTGAACATATGTACATTTTACCTTGTTACATTGAATCACTGTGTAATCCTCAATGGGTAAGTGTACCCAAAATTTTTGTAGTCTTTTATTAATAAAGGTTACTTTGAGAAAAAAAAAACAATTAATAATTACAGCTATCACTAGTAATATAAACTTTCATCTTTTCAAAATATCAAAATTTGATTTATTTAGTATATAAAAAGGTGGAGGGGGGGAGATAAAATTGACAATCTTTTGTTTCGTCAATGGATTGACACTGATCAAGAAAATGGACATTGTTTACAATACTATTTTACGTATTTTATTTGTATATTATTAAAACAATACATTCAGTCTTAAATATTTTATGAATAAGATTAAGAAAATTTAGATATGTATTTCTTTCTTTAAAGTAATAATAAATTATAATAAACTATCAAAATATCACATGAACACCATATTATACACTTACATGGGCTGTTAATAACAGTACAAACTCTCTATACCAAGTGCGAGCCTTTGTAATCAATGAATGCACTGATGAAAGCGACAAGCTAGAAACTAGTCTAGGGATATTGGATAAATAGGCACTAGATTAGGATTTTATGCACAAATCTTTATACATCCATTGATTATAAAGGCTTGCACTAGGTGGCACTACTGTATGGAGGGATAGAGATACCGTTAATAGGTAGTAAGGGAGTATATATTTTGTCAAGTCTTTTTTTGTGGATATATTTTTGTGTGCAGAAAGAAGAGAAGATATGGAAGTTATGCTGAGGACATGTGCAAGGGTGGGTAAAGAGATGGCAATTAAATTTAGTGAAGAAAAATCAAATATAATGATGGTTAATACTGGGGAAAGAGAAGATGTAGAATTTTTATTGGGAGATATTAAGTTAACTGTGCTGAATAGATATAATTATTTGGCAATTATTTTAAGTAATCAGAAAAATTATTTGGATGAATGGGAGAAAAAATTGATAAATGAAGCAAAGATAAAGAAAAGGATTGATAAAGAAACTAACAGCATTTTCATATAATAAATATGATGTAGCTAGAATTATATGGAAAGGAGTTGCAGTAGCAGGGTTAACATATGGTAATGATGTATTATATGTTAGTAAAGAGGTATTAAATTACTTAGAAAAAGTTTACAGGGAAGTAGGAAGACATGCATTGGATGCAGATGTATGGACAGCAAAAGAAGCAATTCTAGGAGAAATGGAATGGTCAAGTTTTCATATGAGAAATACAAAAAGTAAAATGAAAATGTTTGATAGATTGCAGTTTATGGATAATAAAAGAATAGCTAAAATAGTATTTAATTGGGTTATGAGTAAAGGGCAGGTAACAAGATGGGTGAGAAAGGTAATGTGATATGCAAAAGATTTGGTTAAAAAATTTATATCAGTATATTTGTACAAAAGATGGAATGAATGTGTTAAGAGGATTGTTGAGTATTATAGTAGTAAGGAATGGGATAAAAATAGATTTATTAATAAAGAATAGGGAATTAGAAAGATGGAGAACTAGTTTGGAGAATAAAAAGAGTTTAAATATATATAGAAATAAACAGAATATTAGGTGTGAGTTAATATATGGTAATAGTAAGTAAAGCAGTTTATTGTTTAAGGCTCAAATGGGATCATTAGCTACAAGAGAAGATACATGTAAATAGAAAAATATGGGTGATTTATTTTGTAAATTATGTAAGGAAGGAATAGAAAATATTAGGCATTTTTTAATTGAATGTAAATGCTTGAAAACAGAAAGGGTACATATAATGAAGTTATGGAAGAATAAATATGAAAAAAGGGATTATACAGAAAGTGAATTATTGGTTTTTATGCTGGGTTTTGGAAAAGATAAGGGGGATTTAGATATAAAGGCTATAGAGTTAACAAAGATTATATTGTGGAAATGGGATGGAGCAGAATATGGGAAAATTTAGAGTGGGGAATGGAAAATAAAGTGGCTAACAGGTTTATCTGGGCATAATTGCTGAGATATTCTTGACTGTGTTTAAGGAGAAGCCACAATACATCACATCACATTACTGTTGTTACATTATAATAAACAATAAAAATCAAATACAACAACTATAGAAATATATTAATCATAATTATACATGAAAAGTTTTTTTGGCATGCCCTTTTCAAATGTTAATCATTTATTTTAACATTAAGTAATTATTTCAGATAGAATACCATGTAGTGTTTTATAATAGAAGTTAACTTTAAAATAGATGATTAACATGAAAAATGAGCATGAACTCATGTGCTGAAAAATATTTTTAATGTATAATTATTATTATTATATATAGTTGTTGCATGTGATTTTTATTACTTATTATAATTTATATGAAAAAACAACATAATACACTTCATTAATTTTCAGTTTTGATTAATAATAGAATTAACTAATTAATTAATTAATAATTATTTAACTGAATTAACTCTTGATCATTTGAAGTGGTAGTTTATCATCTTAATGCATTTTATAAAGATAATTCATAAGACCAACATATATAACAACAAAATAACTTTCCAAATTGGGCTGAAAGTGACAACATATTACAAGTAAATCATTTTTTTTATAGTTAAGTGCTACAATTTAGATTAACATTGTTTTTATGTACTCCTAATAATAATTAGATATTTATATAATGACCAATACTGGATAATTATCTGGCTTGGCATAAGTGTATTTAACAAATATTCTGTGCCTGTGCACTACCAGAACAAATTTTCCCCATATTTATCCGGCCTAAACATAAACTCCTAGTTATGTTTATAGGGGGAAATAAACTAAACTCTGCAATAAAGTGCTTTACATTAATGTAGTTTGTTCAGAGATGTTGACAAAACCTACTGCAATAATAGAATTGTGGACTCAAAAACTAAAAATCTCATTAACGATTTCCAGATGAGTAAAGTAACTTGATCATTCCATTTCATTATTTGAATGGAACTCTTTAATAAGTGATCACATGAGAAATAAATTCCCAAAAAATTTACCCTATATTTTTTTTAAATATTTATAACCACTATCAAAAATTTTTAATTTTTCCTAATCAATTCTAGAAAATTCAGGGTGATGCTATGTGACAAATTTATTTTGTTTGTGAAAATGTCTCTGAGCAGCATTTAAATTGACAGTCTTCCATTTCTAGTGTTGCATTTTTACATTAAATGGGTTTAAACAGAATGGTAATAAATCTACATTTTAGTTTTCATTTTTGTACTTAGATGTCAGGAGTTAATGTCAAATACAAATCTCAAGTTAAATAAAATAGTGATGTTTGTTCACACTGTATTTGTAACACAAAAATAATTCTCAATGTACTTTTTGTTTTAATATTGACTTCATTTATTTTAAAGATGTGTTTATTTAATAAATATAAACTATATTTTATTTTTATGAATATTTTATGTTTAGAAAAATTTAAACTTCAATCATGGGAAAGATGAAATTATATTAATCTTGCTAGTAAAAATAGTATGCATTTTTAAATTCTTTAAATAAAGTTCGCTTTTAATTTTGTTATTTAAGTTATGCTTAAAATTAATGTTAATAATAATTATGCTAAAGGTAGTTTAGTTTTGCAGAACCTCTAATCAAACTGAAAGTCATGTGTAAATAATTATATTTTACAAAGTTAACTTTGTTTTAGATATTTTATTTTTCTCTGAAATAATTAATAAGCCTCTACACAAATGAATAAAAGAGAACCAGAAGATATGACTGTGTTCTTAGGCTATAAAAAGAATCACAAACTCACTTTTGATCAACAAAACTTCAAAACTAATGTGCTTAGAACATAAGATAGAAAGAGGAAAATAAAGAAAGTTTGTTACATCACAAACAACAATGTGATGAACAAAAGAGCTATTAGTTTCCAATGATCTAACTGGTAAAATATGTAAATTAGACCATTTACATATTTAGAATGAAATAATAAAGCTATGATTATGGTGATTGGCACAAAAAGTGAACTAAGCAGATAAAAAAACAAATGAAAAAAGAATAATACACTTCAGCAGGCATATATACATGTGGAAAGTTATTGCAGATAAATAAAAACATTGGAATACAATTTCTAGAATATTGAAATCAAAGAGCAATATTTACTCTTTATTAATGAATGATTATAAAATTAAAGTGGTGTTTGATATATATATATATTGAAATGTCAGCAATTTAAACAAAAACTAATACACAATATAAACCAAAAAATATTTTAATTGTGTATTTTATGTATATATATATATAATATATATATAATATATATATATATATATATATATATATATATATATATATATAGTGCCCATTCCAATTTAGCCTGTGGCTAAATTGCAATAATGTGCATAAAATAAAAACAGAAAAAAAAAGAATCATCATTACATTTTTGTGTATAGAAGGGGAAGCTGTAGGGCACCCAAGTTTAAACCCTACATGATCAAGTCCCAAATAGGCCTAGGACAGAAAGAGAGTGGGGGAAATATTTATGCTCTGTTTGTTTTGTATTGATAAAACCAAAAGAGTAGTATATACCTTGAATTATTTAATAGTTATCTTTAAAAGTTAGGATTAGAACACATATAAACAGTTGTCTGTAGACACAAGCTATTCAGTTAATCATTTTCTGATTTTGATTATTAACTTTCTTCAAAGTTGATCTATACTTAATCAATTCTGCTATTCTTTCTATAACAATAATTTAAGTCTAATAGTTTTAATAATTTAGTCTCTGAATATTAAGTTATAGTTTGTAAAAATCATTCAGATTATTTTTGATAGGCAGGTTTTTCTGAATGTCTGAATATCTGAGTGTGTGCTTGTATTTTACCTAAATAAACTTACAGTTACACATATATTAAAAAAAAGATTTTGTTAAAATCATTTTGTGATTTCATTATGAAAAGCTATATTGTTTGTAAAGAATTATATTGTATGTTAATTAAACTCACAAGGTTAGAATTTCAGTTGGCCAGTCCAGCTGGCATTCTTTGGATCAGAGTTAATTGAAAAAAGATGAAGTTTATGAGGCTAGATTTGAGAAAAAAGAGGGAACTGCTATTAAGGAAATGAATTCCAGACCAGTCAAGCGGTTAATTACCAAGAAATCATATTAATCTGGGTTTCTTACTAACAGTCAATTTAAAACAGATTGTCAATTTTAATTAGATGGCTTATCTAATGAAAATCAGGTGTTTCTATCTATGAGGTCCTGTAAAAAACTAAATTATATAAAAAGGCTGAAACAGTCTGTTCAAGAGAAAAACATTAAAATTGTTGGAAGAACAAACTAAATTGGGGAAAGAAATAAGACTGAGTTGCTGTTGAAAGTCAGCATTATTTTATATATATATTTTTGGAAAGTTTCTTACCATCTAATGGCAGGCTAATCAGCCATCCATTAACTGATGCACATCTGAAGAGTTTGAGCCAAAAGTATTACACATTGTATGACTGATTGTGAAAAATAAGATAGAAAAAACTGATTGCTCACCTATGTTTTAAAGGTAAAATGAAAATAAGTAAAATGCTGAAAAGTGTCAAACCATGCTATTTCATTTATGCCATTGACTGAGTTTAAACCCCAGAAAAAATGATAAATATATGAAAAACAGCAAATATCCTTAGTCTATTAAAAATAATTGTGCTGCAAAGAAATGAAAAAACAATTCCAGTACCAAATGGTTCCCATGGAAGTCAGTAACTTCATCATCATCATCGCAGTAAAAGAGTTGCAAGCCCCAGTTAAGAAAAGAATAGGATTCCAGTAAACCACTGAAATTGGTAACTAGACACATGTTACAGTTGGTGTTTATGGCTACTGCCAAATTTATAAACATTCAACAGGCTGAATTTGAAATCTTGTAAAGTGCATGCCTCAACAAAGTAAAAGAAGGACTGGTAATATGAATTTTAATTATATATATATTTTTATATATCAGTAACTATTAACAAAACTTTTAATAACAAATTCTTTATCTTTTTTTATCTCTGAACCTTAAAACCAAAATCAAATAAAAGAAGTTTCAGTAATAATAGTGATTGCTTTATTGATATTATGTATTCTGAAATTATAATACATATCCACTTATCGATGTATTTTGTTTTGTGACATGTATTATTGTATACTAATTCAAAATCATGAAATATGTTTATATGTTAAAATGTTTTTTTAATAATATTTTATTCATAATGGGGATCAACACATACAGACATGCAGTAATAATTATACTTTCCATATGTATGGCTGTGGAGCCTGAATATTGAAAGTAGAAGAAGTGTAGTATTGGGGAAGCTAGATTTGTTAAAATCAGGATTAGTGACCTTAATTGGTCAGAGGGGAGATAGGTAATTTAAAGCTTATTTCTATAAATGCTTTTACTTGTCTAGAATCTGACTAACTTTTTTTTCTAATTCATTATTTTGTTTTATAGGCTATGTTTAAATTTATAAGATTACAAAAGTATGTGTGTGTAAAGTGTTTTTTTTAATGAAATATTTTTCAATTGGATATAAATTTTTAGTTATTCACTATCCAAATTGATGCACAAATATTATACTATGATAGAAACATTGGATATTGTCATTAAAGAGAAAGGGGAAGAGTTTAGTATTATTAATATTATGATTTAAATATAAACAACTCATCAGTATTATTAATATAAATTTCCATATATATCTTTAAGTAGTGTGTATATTTTATTAGTCTAGTCCAGTAATAAATATTAATTTGTGTTATTAAGAGAGATGTATGTCTTTATTGAGAGTATTCTTTGCTTTATTAATTATAATCATTCATCATCATTGATGAATATTAATGGTTAAGTCCCAATCTAAATATAATAAAGTTAGGCAAATAATTATATATTTATCCAAACTAAATTTTATGTTAGGTGTTAGTTCTAAAGCTGTGACTGGAATTATCATCATCATCATGTTTTAATCAATGATCTGGATAAATGCATTTAATGGCCATAGATAAGTAATGTTTTTCACTGTATTTGTTTATCATTTGTGAGTCACCATGAGATAATAACCACCATCAAGATTATCAAACATCATTCAAGGATGAGTCGATTGACACCATAAACCTATAGGGTTTGATATGAGCTAGCAAGACTTATGAGAATGTTGAAATGCATTTATGATATTAAAATCTAAGTAACAATTTTTGTCTAATAAATTTTATATGCACAACTAAAGCATAAGAATGTTTTTGTTTTTCTTAATGTTAGTGCAAATGCTACCTCTGGTTATACATACGGTACCAAATGGGTTCAAACCAGGTATATCTATAAGTAGATATAGAATATAACTTTGTCTAGGTTTAGCTAACCTAGTGGTGCCCTGATAGACCATATTCACTTAGTAAAAGCCTATACAACTAGATAAAAAGAGTTAAAATAATTAGTTTAGTTTGGCATCATTTTTCCCTCAAGCCATTGGATTTATTTTGAAACAGTTTATAAACTTACAATGGCACCCCTATTGCATTTTTATTAGGTTACAAATGGCTGTCCAATTTCATGCATGAGGTATTTGTAGCCACCACTTGCAATGGGGGGCACCATGAGTACTTTGAGTCTTCAGAGACTATATATTTAAAGTTTCCACCACATCTTATTTAGTTAATATATATTATATATATATATATTTATATATATATATATTGTGCATATACCCTTTAATGCAGTAATAAAACAAAAATTGTATTAAGATCATTTCAAATGATCATGAAAGTATGCTTGTTGCATACTTTTTTCCTATCACTAATTGCCATTTTTGCATTATCAATACTCTCTAAAAAATAATCAAATGATTTAATAGTTTATGTGCTTATAAAAAAATTTGAACACCAGAAGTGGACTCTCAGATCCAGTGTCTTTCATTCTACCACTGCTTCAAGCCATGGTAGTCCCAATCTTCTCTAAACCCACCTAATAAAAATATTGAGAAACAGCATAAAATTTGTTTTTGAAATAAGTTGAATGGCATTCAGAGTTTGTACAATCTAATGATGATTTGTTTTAAAAAAGTTTAACATCTATTTTATTATTTAAAAAATCATTTTGTTTTTTCCAGTTTATTATTTATTTACATATCATAATATTTTCAACTTTCTTAAACACTTCAACAATACTATTTTTTTTACATCAAAACTTTATTTACTTTCAATTGTCCTGCAGTCATCATCAGAGCTTTTTACATATCCTATTTCTAAAAACTAACTCTTTTAAATTATTTAATTTTATTATCAATTTCCAATTTATTTACCATTTTTGATATATCCCCATCTTCTAATTCTCTAATATATTCCAAAACCTTTTAATATTGTGTATATTCTCCATAATCATATAGTATACACTTAAATACTGCTTCTTTCTATTCTTGATCTTGTGTTTTCACTTCTTATGGACATAATATAATTTCTTTCTATATTTACATATCATAACTCTGATGATGACTGCAGGACAGTTGAAACTGTAAATAAAGTTTTGATATAAAAAATAGCATTGTTGAAATGTTTAAGAAAGTTGAAAATGGTATGATATGTAAATATAGAAATCAATACATAAAAAAAGGAAGTTGTTTATTATTTATTGTACTTCAGAGTCATCTATTGTAACCTTGAGTAACCACTGAACAAATCTAAAATGTCCAGACTAGTTTCTATGTATTGAGCTTCACCAAATAAAATTGTATTTTATTTTTAGGTATAAATTTAAAAATCTTAATTTTATAATTAACTAAATATGAAACTCCTCAGTATTCTATAATATATATCATATAGATTAATAGCTATTTATTTTAATCTGTAATTTTATTATTTATTTTATGTTTTATGTAGAATCAGAAGCTTTGAGTATTTTTGCTAAATTAGATTTTTTTATCTGTATGTGTCATGCCCTTATAGTAAAGCTGATGTAGTTTTCATTGTTTGTAAGCATGATGTCATACTTCAATGGATCTTGAACTTAAGATAATTTCCATAAGATATTAGACCTATCAAAAACATTTATAATTTATCATATAGGTCATTTGTGTCAATTTTATTCATAATTTACATTTGTTATTCAAATATTGACTATAAAAGTATGCTGGATAGGGATTTATTAAACACTACTATCTGGCATCTATTGATTACTAATACTTACACTAGATTACATAAGTGTGATGAGAATAGAAGATTATGCTAATAAAAGCATTCTACATTAATTATAAATTTTATGATATACAATAGTGCATTAATAATGACTGGAAGCTTATTTCATATAAATTCTTCCAAAATAATGCTGTTTAAATTTCAGGTACTTCAATGTTACAAAATGTCTTTATTACCTGAATAAATATCACATATACAAATGATCAATGAATAATTTTGTGGAAAAATAATATAATGAAAAATCTGGATATATTTAAATTTTTAAAAAAGGCCAATTGTTGCTATTATTAAATTTAGTTTTTCCCCCTAATAATGCATGCAGTGTGTTTTAATGAGAATGGTTTTCTCTCCAAGATGCAGCACTATCTCTGAATTAATGCCAGCATTATATAGTGATGTATTTTATCTATTCACCACAAAAATGATAAGATTTTGGAAGTCTGAAATTCGATTTATGTCATGAAATATGACAGTGTGTTTTATGTCTTAATCCTTGATGTCACTAATCTTAACTGTTATTTCAAATTGAAAAAAAATAGTACTGAAATGTTTAAAATGATTAAAACAACATATGGAAATGAAGGCCATGAATATTAAAAATATTTTCAAATGATTTGCAAGATTTGGTGATATAAAAGAGAGCACAGAAGATGTTCAGTGAAAATATAAAACATACTGTCACATCTCATGTTGCAGCCTGTAATCCAAAGATAATAATAGTTAAAACTTTTATGGTAAATAGGTAAACTATGTCCCTAGATGCTGCATGCAGCATGGAGATACATCACATGACCACTATTTTTTTTGCCCAAGCTATTTAGTAGCAACTCTCCATACCAAAGGGTCATCTAGTGTAAGACAGTAGGCACTAGATAAGCATTTAAATGCTCAAAACTTCTGACAACTATTGATTATTATAGTTTACACTAGATGGCACTATTGTATGGAGAATGTTGCCTAATTTTTTATCAGCTTGAGGACAGCCTTTTTACTGGGAAACATTGTATATATAATGAAAATAGAGTAGGTTATAATATTATAATAAAAGAGTTTAGTTAAATATTTTTGTTTTCTGGGTCCATCTATTTTTTTAATCCATTATTAATTTCTAATATGCTATTATTAAATTATTCTGTCAGAACTAATATATATATATGTCTATCTCATTTTAATAAAAGCTACTGTTTACTCCTACTTCTTTCATAACTTCCACTTATATTAATTTCCTACTTTATAAATGTTTTGTATTTTGTCCCCCATTTTGACATATACTAAATCTGTAATTCCAAATTTTTATTCTATTACTTTTTTTTTTTTTTATCGCAATGCAAAATTTTTATCCTTACCCTAAGTCTCTATCTACTATTTTATTATATATTCTTTTATCTTGCATGACTTAGAACAGTCTAAAATTCAAGATTCATGGATAGTACTTTTACCTCTGCTATTTCCAATACCCGAGCTTCTTATTAATTCTTCTAGCAATAAAACATCCAATTATTTTTATTATATATAGTTTTGTACTTTTATATATTTTTTATTTTTCTAACAATTTTAACAAGCACATAAGTAAACCATGGCTTAAATATGTAGCATGATAATGTGAGCCTATTCATGGAGCAAAAAAATCCGAAAACATTACTATGATAATTTACAAGCCAGATTTTCAAAGAATCATTTTAATAAATCTACAAATAATATCCTTTCTTTTATC
Organism: Epiperipatus broadwayi; assembly: GCA_028023455.1. NCBI lineage: Eukaryota > Metazoa > Onychophora > Udeonychophora > Euonychophora > Peripatidae > Epiperipatus > Epiperipatus broadwayi. Next base: position 313,879 of record JAQFVV010000254.1, read on the forward strand.
AATACCTTTCTATTTCGCTGATAAAAAAATAACTTTCAGTTATTTTTTCTTAGTCATATTTCTCTTTTCACACTTATCTTTCTTCTTTCCCCCTTTTCTTACAATTAGAGATCAGTAATATATTCTCTATATATAACTCTCCGATTTCTTTTATAAACATGAAAGAATAAATTGTGTCTATTTTAAAAAAAGTGTTTCCACGTGCGACGAAAGCTCTTATAAAATAATTGCACCGAAATAACTTTGAATTTCAATGTATATTTTATAAATTAAAAACAACTCAATTGTGTGTTTATATTGAGGCAATACATTTTAAGTTTCCATCCATAATACTATACTAAAAGAGTTAAATTTTAAATCATTACTACTTAAAAAAAATCTTGAATTATTCTGCCCTGCCGTTAAATGTCACAAAGAGATGAGCTTATTTCCATAGCAGAGAAGAAAAAACGCAGCGGAGATTTTTACAATTTTTGACATTATTCATTCTTTTTCTTTTTTGTTTGTTCTACTTTTTTTTCTGAAAGTAAAACCTACGTCTTTGAAAATACTTTTTTTTTTATTATGACCTCATATCTTTGATGGGAGAACTTTTGTATTTTGCTTCCAATTATTCATTCAACTTTCCGAAATTTGGTTCAGCAATTGTTTACAAGTCAAACTCAAAACCAACAACTTATTCTTTAGTAAATATACGTTTTTAAATAAATACAGTTAAATAATATATTATTTGCATAGATTGAGCCAAGGCAAATTTAAAAAAACTAAAGCAATATGATGAGGTATATTGAGGGAAAATGCACTTAAGATATAGGAAATTTTCTTCAATATTAAATTTAATATAAATACAAACAAATTCTATGTATGTATAAATACAGATATCAAGTTTGTCTGATATTTTTTATGATTATATAAATTTATTCAGAACTTTGGTGCCTGAGAGCGAGCCTAAAAATTGCCTTCTTTAGAATTATTAGAAAAGTTATTTAATACTTATTTAGAACATCCTGGTGATGTAGAGATTTGAATTCGAGCCAAATAAAATTATTTCTAAGAGGCTTAGAATTTCTTTCTCAGGTAGCTTATAGACAGTCCATCTGATCATCTATAGTAGTCTGTAAATAGGACTCAGTCTAGCTTTATCTAACACAATAAGGATGAAAAAAATACTCAAATTCTTACTATTGGAAATTGATAAGCTTGATGACTATTGGTTCTTCTCTTATTCTTTTTCTTTGAGAGGATGTTAACAAAGAGAAAGCGGGGTGTCTTGCATTGAGCTATTTATTAAAAGATTTGTTTTACTAATATTTAAAATGATTTATTGAATAAAACAGTGGATATAATAGTTAAAAATATGTATTATATACACATAAAATAGAAATTCATATAATATTACACTATAATTGACTATAATATTGGCGTCAACGGGGTATTTGGGCATTCCATCATCAGATTTTCAATGGAATGGATGACTGAAGAGTTGGAAGATGGAATAGATTGAAGCTTGTTTATTAAAGTTTAAAGATTTGCTATTTTAATATAAACCGAGAACTGATTATATATGTGTGTGGTAGATGATGATGTGGATCAACTGATGAGTGCTGGTTTGGCATGAAATACAGATATTGGAGATCATTTATCTTTTATGCATGTGTGGGGTCATGTGTAATGGTTGTATGAGATAGACTGGATAGCTGAAAGGAACTCGAATGTCTGTGTTCAAATCCATATACTTATATACATATAAATAAATATATTTATTAATTAAAAAAATTATTAGGGGGCGCTGAGCATTATTTTTAATTGTTGTACACTTACAAATAGATGTTGTTGTTTTTTTCAAAATAATCTTTATTTGCACAAAAAGTAAAATATACATTGTATTATAAAGTTCATATTTACAATCATGTCTGATACATTAAAGACTAATTAGTTATTAAATTAGATGATGAGTACAGGATTAAAAGTAACATTTATTTTATGTTACTTATCAGGAGTGATCTAATTTGGCATATAAATCCCATGGCGTGTAAAGTTTAAGTGTCATGAATAAATAATATACATGGTCATTGCTAAATATTTAATTGACTCCATGTTTGCTTAGCAAGACTAGGCAGGCATGTTCTTAGATCACTTTCTTCCACTTTTGAATGCAGCATTAAGGTAGACATTTGAAGAATTGTATCCTGTAATCCTCTGTAGGGCAATATTTCATAACCGAGTCCACCATTCACATTGATAGAGTATGTGTTCAATGGACTTGTCAAATCTTCTACAAAGAGTACACACTGTATCAATGTTGTGTCCCCTCTGATTACAAAGAAACATCCCAGTAGGCAAGGCTCCAAGGTTGACCTTAACCAAAAAAATCCACAAACTTTGGTTCCAATTTCAGGAACGTAGTCAGCCTTATGAGATGAGGGATTGCAACTGGGAGAAGATTATCTGTCCTAGATTTACCAGAGTGAACTAATTGATAAGAACTCCAATATGATATTTTTTCATCAAACATGGAGCTAGAGCTTTTGATACTATTAAATACAATAGTTAATTGTTGTTGCATCCAGATTTTTTTTTATGAGGGAGTGGACGATCAGTGGGGATTATTTTTTCAAAAGGTAAGGGACTTTTTATGTTTGCATTATCTTTAAAAATTTTAACAAGGATATTGTAAGTCCTCTGTATCAGAAAAATTTTAATCGGGTACAGTCCTAAACCATTAAGATATCTTGGTTTTTGCAAAATATTAAGACTTATTGCTGGTGTTTTCCCTCCCCATCACAGCTTTCTGCATAGAGATTCAACCTTGCATATGAAACAAATTGTTGGTGAAAAACCAGCTAGATAATAAATAATTTTTGGTAAAATCACAGAATTAAGAAGTGCAACTTTTCCAAACAGAGAAAGATAATTTTTAGATAGTGAATTAACAGTCTTTTCAATCTTTAAAATTAATTGAATTTTCAAGTTCTTTCCTCATGACTGCTGAAGAAGAAGCAGTACAAATAGATAAGTTTTTGTATTCAATTTTAAAAAATTAATCATTTAACACGTATGAGAGGGAAGAAATGTTTTAAATTGAATTTTGAATTAGAAAAATTTAATAATATGGAATTCATACAAAATTTTCACAATCTATGAGAATTCCTTCATTAGAAAGTTTTTTTTATATAGTAGATTGTTTTTTTACTTCAATTTAAAAAAAAAAAATGAATGAATAGTTCTGGTACATCCTGTGTAAAACTGCCTTCACGAAAAGCAGAGTTTTGCAAGATAAAGATTTAAGTTAATTAAGTATTGATTTTAAAATGGCATCCACAATAGGTAAACAACATTAGCAACTATATTTCAATCCATGCAACAATTAATATTTTTTTATTAATTAAAATAATTTTTTGAATTCATGTGTGATACAGAAACCTGTAACTTTCAAATTAGGAAGTAGTAATAAATCATAATAGTCACTTGATAGTTTGTGAATTTCTTTGCTTTTAAATAACTTCTTACTTATTTCAAAGTGGCATGCCTAAAATATATAGAAATTCTTGTAAAACAGCATATGCACAAATTTAAATTTTTTTAGTAAAACGAGACAATATAAAATGCAATAAATAATAATAAAATAACCCAGTATAAAAAAAAATCTTAACATATTAATTCATTCTTCAAACATTTGTTACGTGTAACAGCTTTGTTAATTATCACATGGCCACCATTCTTTATGCTTACTTTTACACAGAGACTAAATTCTCCAACCAATAGTGCCACTCAGTGCAAGCCAGAGTAACCTTCTTGCATCCATTGATTACACTGGCTTGCACTGAGTGACACTACTGTATGAAGAGTTTAGCTTTGTAATTAGTTGTTGAAATGTTTCTAATGCTGACAAAGATAAAGATTTATTATGTGTTTTTATGCGTGTGCTTTTGGTTAGAAAAGCCAGATTCATAGGACTCACAGGGGGCGCCACTTATGAGAACTATGAATGTGGTTTCTGTAGCTGAAAGAATACTCAGCTACTATTAATAAATAGAGATAAAGAATAAACCTTTTTCTTAGCCAACATTATGAATCTTTTCAGCAACTAATTACAAACAAGATAAGAAAAAAAATAACAGCTTTGAATGTAACAGCTTTATAGATTCTTTATAATTTTGAATAGGATCTTTTTTAAAAAAAATTATTACTAGATCACTTAATTGATCATGAGTGTCACTGTTTGCAGATAAATTTTTGAGATGTTCAATTTGGAAAAACTAAGTTCATCTGCTCCTTTACTTACAAGTATGCTAGAAGAGTGTTTGGAGTCACAACCACATATGGAAATATCTATTCAAAATCACTTTACATACAGATTGCTGGTATAACAATATGGATTCAATTATTCATTTTTTTCTAATTCTGCTATTTGCATATTTTTGGATTCAGTTAAAACACGTAAAACAAGGTTAAGTTAGCCTCTCTCTAAATGAGTTTATTTTGAGGTATCACTAGGTAAAATTTTTTTAACCTCCATAAACTACAAAGACAAGAAGAATAGTGTTGTCCCATGCAACTTGAATGAAAAATACACCATATAGTTGTTGCATATGTTCTCTCAATAAAATTGGTTTAATAGAACAACACACACACATGCAAAATATTGTTAGTTAATATTTTTTTGTTTATAAATAAAAAAAATAACCAAAATGATAACATTATTAAATTTTACATAGATAGAGTAGAGAGTGATGGATCATGTGAAAGTCTATGCTTATATATCCTATATATTACATATATTGATATAGGTATATAATAAGCCCGTATTTCAGTTATAACTTATTAAAGAAAATTTAAAATAAATGAAAAAATTTTAATTAAAAAAAAGGAGTATTCTTTACATTAAAAACATTCAATTTATTTTAAATGTTTACTTAGGCATTTCTGCCTCTAATTTAATAAAAAACAACATATTTTTGAAAATATTGTGCTACATTTTTAGCACCTAATATAATTTATCACCTGAAGCAAGGATCTTTTTGCCTCATCTATGAGACCAGCCTTAAATTTATTTAGCATATCCTTGTGAATATAAAAAGAATTTCATTTTAAACTAAAAAAAATTTTCTCAGCAGATATTATTTAAACGGTTGTAGTATGATGGAGAAAGATGCCACTCAATGGTGCCAATTACATGCTAAAGCACATAAAAATGCCGTTTCCATGGCCGACATGTTCGAACCCACATTTTCTATAATACAACTTTTATTGTTGTGCTACAGATTGCAGGCCACTATGTCACGTCGCAGTACAGCATGTATGTCGCATTGCAGCAAATAAATTTGGTGAATTCACACACTTCATACCATTATTATGGCTTGATGTGAAAGAGTGTGTATTTGAATTTGATGGAAATGTGATTTTCATTGAATTTTTTTTTTAAGTATTTAAATATTCCGATTTTTTTAATTAATAATTATCCGTCTGTTTACACCATTCTGTATTGAAGTTTTAAGTGGCAAAAACCTGATATTTTATAACTTTAAAACATTTGTAATAAACCTCACAAAACATTACATATCTTCTGCCATCTGGGTAAAAGTATTTGTTTGGATTCATAGCTAATATTAAGATGATTTTGATTCTCAGGTTGATAGTTTGAATGTTAAAAAAAAAAAGAATAAATAATGATAGTTAGAGGAAAGGTGCATTGGATCCAAGAATCCAGAAGCATAAGCTAGAAACTAGTTTAGAGATATGAACAGAACATAACTGGATAGAGATTCATTCAGCATTATCATCTGGTATTTATTGATTATTCAAGCTTACACTAGGTGGCAGAAGTAAGAGAAATAGATTTATAATTTAAAATATTTGATTGTTTTGTCCTTTTTTTTTTGTTTAGATAAAATTATATTTTGATTGTACCTCTCTAAATATTGAGGGAAAAAATACTAGTAAATATGAAAAAAGAACAAACATTTAAATAAGCATTTTCTCATCCAGATCTGACAAAATGCGAATAATGATTTTCAATTTGTATATACATTAAAGATAATTTCATTTTTATAATTGTTCACTAATTATTAATCTAATTAAATATTTATTGTTGTTATTAACAGTTTAAAATCTCCTTTAATTATTGACTCTAAAATTAATAAATCACTACATAATACCAGCTTTCACAATATTTTTAAGTGAAAATTTATTTCACATATTCCACTTATGTCAACAGAAGACAGATTGTAGTGTCAAGCATTGGTGGCCAAGCAGCCAGCCCGGGTTCGTTTCCCGGTCAATGCTTTGACATATATATATATATATATTTAAAAAAGACAGATTGTAGTGCGTAATAAATTCTTATTGAATTACTTTATGATAACATTCCATATGGATAAATGCTTATATGTATATCCAAATTCATAATTAACGCAAATACAAAATTAATTAAAACATGTTTTATAGTATTTATTTTATTACCATTATTTTAGTTGCATTTATCTTAAAAAAATTAATTGATTTTTTTGTCAATTATGCTTAAGCATAGAACCAGGCATTTTTTATAAATTTCTCTAGAGGATATAAATGCATAACACTATTAGTTTACATTTATGTAGTATTTAATTTATATATATATAATTGAAATAATATTTTTAACGGTTTACAAACAATTACAAACAATCTTTAAATCCGCAGAAGTACTTTCGGTTACTTTCTAACCTGCCTCAACTGCCATAAATTCAAAAACTAAAAGTGTAAGCAAACGTCATCAATTCAAATTCCACGAATCTCGTATTTTAATGTTAGAAGCTTGTCGCATTATTAAATGTGTTTTATTCCTGTTTATAAAAATTGCCTCTTTAATTTTTCTTATTCCACAAATCTCATATTTTAATGTTAGAAGCTTGTCGATTTATTAAATGCGTTTTATTCCTGTTTATAAAAATTGCCTCTTTAATTTTTCTTTTATTATTACATAATAAAAGAAAAATTAAAGAGGCAATTTTTATAAACAGGAATAAAATAATAAAAGAAAAATTAAAGAGGCAATTTTTATAAACAGGAATAAATCGCATTTAATAAATCGACAAGCTTCTAACATTAAAATACAAGATTTGTGGAATTTGAATTGATGACGTTTGCTTCCGCTTTTAGTTTTTAAATTTTATGGCAGTTGAGGCAGGTTAGAAAGTAACCGAGAGTACTTCTGCGGATTTAAAGATTGTTTGTAATTGTTTGTAAACCATTAAAAATATTATTTCAATTATAATTACAATATTGTTTTTAATTAACGGATATTTTATTTATTTTATATATATATTCTGAAAGTTTACTAAAATGACATTTTATATGTGATTAGATATTGAATTATTTCCATTATGTAGAATTAATTATTAAATAGTTTTTAATAAAATCATTAGCACATTTTAAATGGTCTTTTACTCTCTTCTTCAGAATTTGGGGCCTGTAGATTGCAAAGCCTAATTGGTTAGAATATCACTTTAAATTTAATATGTATGATTCTAAAACTCCTCAGGTTTTACTTCCTTGTGAACAGTAACAATACTAGCAAGAGAATCAAATGTGGGAGCTTTTCATTTATGAATAGTTAATTTAAATAGTTGTTTTAGCTAATTAGGCTTTACCATCTATAGGCTCTAGTTTGATTTCCATATTAGTTCTGCTACCCACCAGGACAGCAACACTAATAGAAAAAATATATATCATTAAATATTATGTTATAAATTAATCTGTTTGCTACTACTAACAATGAAATGTATGCAAAAATTCTGAAAAAGTTTACATTTTTCTAAAGACATTAAATAATTTTAGATTGATGGAAATAGTCCAATGTATCTATTATTTCATATTTAGTAAAACATCCACCTTTGTATGACTCAGTCACATATCATAAAAATTAACAAAATCACATCATCACAACTAGTTATATTGAATAATAGATTATCTAAGTAATATGCATCTAGATGCGATTATAGGGACCTCTACAAATCTTAACACAAGATTAATGACTTTAAAAGAGAAGAGAGCCCACTCTTATCTTTGACCTACTTTCTAATTATATAGGTGAATCTAAAGCATTTTGATTTATGAGTGTGAAGCTATTAACTACTTCACTGATTAAGTTCACAATTTCTATACAAGCTAACATTCACAAAATCTTTCAATTTACAGTGAGTCAGTGTGAAGCTCTTATAATTAGAAATCTTTTAAAACAATTAAAAGTTGTAATTAATAATTTGTAAAGCACCTATTCATTATGTAAGTAATATATATTAAGGCTATAATCTTAAGTTGTTAGTGTGAAAGTCGTATATATTTGTGTATGGCAAATCAATATTTTTTTTAAAAAAATACTCTTTTTTAATCTCTATTTTTTCCTCAAAATTATTTTAAAATTGTCCTTTTTAATATTATTTGTTATACTTTAAAAATGGTATTTTTTAATATCCATTTGTTTCTCAAAATTTGTTTTAAAATGCTGTTTTTAATATTTTTTATATTTTTAGTTATTTTTATTAGTCCTGCAATATGGAGCATGTATTAGACTTGGTATGCCTTTTCACATTCATATCAACTTGCAAATAACTTTGTAAATCTTGCAAAAATATCATGTACAAAATCCATGTACACGTTACTTTTTTTTTTTTTTGCAAATTTTGTAAAAAATATCATTACAAGATCCATGTACACATTATTTTGGTCAGATCACAAGATTACAAACTTATCAGCAGATTGATACAAATATAAAAAGATGCAGCAAGTCTAATACATGCTATGTGTTGCAGGTCTAGTACCAAAGTACTTTTTTTTTCCAAAAGTTTGATTCAGTACAATATTTCCTGTAATAAAATGTTTCTAGGTGTAAAAAATTAATGAAGGATTTCAATTTAAATAATTAAACAAAAAGTAATAACAAAAAACAACAATGAAACATCCTTGCATTTAGAGAGTTTAACATTTATATAAAATATTTGCATGAAAACCAGAAATGAATAACTATAAGTACGGCTGATTGTATATATTTTAAAATCAACATGGACTTACAAATTTATAAATAACTAGAGATAATATGCTTGCCTATAATAAGATTACTCTTACATTTCTATAGAAAAATAAGTTCTTAATGAAAAAGAGAGCATATTTAATTGTGATGAAACTGTTTGTTGTCTGGATTTCCCCTTTCCCTCTAAAACCAGAGTTCTCAAAGCAGTCGATATCAACCCCCTGTGGTTGATTTGAACTTTCTAAGGGTCAATAATTTCAATAAAAAATTTGGCAGTCGATGACAGCAAAAATAGAGTCCCTTACTACTGCTATTTATTTATTACTTTCAATATTTGTGCTTATTTTGAATTTACACATTTATTTCGTAAATATCAAAAATTTTAAAAAACTCTGCTTGTTTTTTGTTTACTTTAATTTTTCTTAGTGCAGGTTTCGATATTCAATGTTGCATAAGATAATGCCATATTCCATAGTTCTTTAATTTTTTCAATAATTAATTACAAATGATTAAAATGAAAAGTTTGATATTTAGTGAAATATTTGATATCGAGTACTGTACAAATTTATTAATTTGAGTAAGTAAAGTAAATGACATGGGGATCAATTGCTTTAAAAGTTTTTGATAAAGGAGTCTGTGGCCAAAAAATGTTTGGGAACTCTTGATCTAAAATTTTAATAATTTTTTTAAAAAGAGGAGATTCGCCTCTACCTATTTGATAATATTCATTAAATCTGTACTTTTTAAAACAAATATTTTATTTTACAAATTCTTTGTTGTATTTGTATGGAGACAGTGTTGAACACTCTTAACTAAGATAACTATTATTTTTTATTACTCTTGTTTTATGAGGACATAGATAGGGCATAAAATATATAACTTTTAGTCTCACTTAGGCATGAGACTTGAAGAACAAAGTTGTTACATTGATTTAAAATAGGTATCTGAAAAGAATTGGTATCATCATTTAAAATGTCATGATTTATTCTGCCAAAAGTCAAGTTCCGCATATCAAACTAATTAAATTTTTTAGAGTTCATTCTTTAACATTATTCATCAAATACCTATACCAATTTCTGTTTTTCAGATCATAATAGAACTTTTTTTTCTGTCTACCTTTTCAATTCTTTTTTCCAGCATATCTTTCATTACATTTTTTGCTCCAAGGTATATGCTCAAATCAATTTTATATTTATAATTTGGTGACAAATACTTGTATCATTTACTTTTTATATATTTTATATATTGTTAATTTATCTATACAAATGTTTTTTTTCATTCTCCTTTTAATCCATATTGTTAAAGTCTGATCTTTTTTATTCAGCTTAACCACTATACAAGAGAACATATATTCTACCTTTTAGCTATGTGATAGTAGTTTTCTGACCCTACCTTCAAAAACTTGATTATTTATTGCAAGATCCCAATCCTTAATGGAAACATTCAGATTAAGTGAACATTATCATCCATTGGCTTGTTCTTCATTGACTATGCATTATCTATTTGTATATGCATAGGTTCATGGCAATGAATGCTTACTCTCATTTAAAAAAGACAGCAAGGTAAGAAATGACAAGTCTACTCTGAATCTACATCTTTAAAATATGATTTTTTTCATTCTCTTCCAAATCCTCATATCTAAAATCTGGTCTTTATCATTTTTCTTCAAATCCACATCTTTAAAGTGTGATATGTTTTATTCTCTTCTAAATCCACATCTCTAAAATCTGTTTTTTTTCTTTTACCACTAAATCCTCATCTCTAAAGCCCCCCCTTTTTTTTCATTCTTTTCAAAATCCATATCTTTAAATTTTGATATTTCAAATCTCTCTCTCTCTCTCTCTCTCTCTCTTTCATTTATTCTAATTTTTATGTAGATGCTTTATTTAATGTTAAGTTTCAAAAAAAAAAAAAAACATTCACTGAGCCTTTTTTAAAGATTTAATTTCAATCATAGCCAGAAGTAGTTATTAGCAAATAAATATGATCATAGAATGACTTTTAATCCTTATTAAAATAAGATATTCTGGTCATCATAAGTGAAGATGAACCTAAAAGATTTGAAAAGTGTGATTACATGGGGTCAATTATAAAAACAAAGATGAGATTTTTTCAACAATGATATTTTCTATCACATTCTATGGATATAAAAGCCAGATATTGTGGATGAAAGTTAGAAAAAATATATAATGCTTTAAAGTGTGACATTGATAAAGACTTTTGAGAATACAATATATAGCAGAAAAGTAACCACTCACATTAAGTCTGGTCTTTTGCACAATGATCAAGATGAAATGTTCTTCTATTGATAATTTTATGAGATTATATGATTTATAAAAAAAATTATATGCAACTCATGAAAATTGATGACCAACAGTTTTTTTTTTTTAAGTGTCATAGCATCGGCCGGGACGCGAACCCGCAACCCGGGCAACTGCCTGCAAGTGCAAGGCAGTCGCGCTGACCTCTCGACCACCAATGCAAGACGATGACCAACAGTTTGATGGAAGAATTCCATGAAATTACGCAATTGAATGTATTATTGAGAATCGTAAAAAAACAAGTCATAAGAAGTCATTGTGAAAAAGATGTTATTTGTATATCAAGAAAGGAATCAATGTTCAGTTGTTGCCTAATACAAAAAATAACAATAAAATGGCTTTATTGCTCGAAAGTTCATAAAAAGTTATGAGTACCGGAAGTCACCATACTGGAATCGATCCGAGGATCTTACATTTCCGGAGTCTGATACCTTACGACTGCGCTAATAATAATAACAAACAAATTGGGCGAGGAATAGAGACACACCTCTTTATTGTGCTGAGATTCCAATTAATTTCCATTATTATTTTAAGTAGATTTGCAATCAGTAATCTTAATTCGTGTATATTTAAGCTCTTAAATAAGACTATACGTCATTTCTATTTTCACATCACGTGTTTTATTTTTTTCCGCGCTTACTACTGATATATATATGGTAATGATAAATAATGTAAATTTAAAAGGACGTATTTACATAAAAATTTAAAAAGTTATAAATAAATGATGATAGTTTATTAAATTAGTGAATAAACTTTTAACAAAACCCACTTTTTCAGATTTTTTTTTATGTGTATAATTAATTCTTGAAGCTATCACATTCAATTAGCAACCGAATAATCCTTGACAACTCAATTTCTGCCTTCATTTACAAATTCATTATTAGCGAGTTTATATCAAAACTATTACTAAATTGAATAATCCATAGCTGAATTAATTTCGTTGCTCTGCTCTTAAATAACAAATGTTTTAAAAATAGTTTTATTCTTCTTAAAAAAAAAAAAAAAAATGAAAATAATGACACCAAGTTGAATGAACATCGACTGGGTTAATAATGTATTTTTTTTTTTTTAAAAAAAATCCGACAGTTATTTTTAATTGATTATTTATTTACATTTACCTTGGCTCTTACATTTTTATGATTCATCATATTTGGAACAAAGAAGACATTTAAAAAAATGAAAAGCTTAGGTATTGAAGGCAATTAAATAAATAATACGAGAAGAATCAAGGCAAAGCCGGAGGATATATTTTTAAAATATAAAATTTTTAAGAGAAAACAGCTGAACGTTTGTGAAAAAAAAAAAAAAGCAAGATAAAAATATATGAAATTATAAATCTGTTTTACCCATTAAATCATTTTATTATTTCCATTATAAGTTTTTCGTAATAACTTAAAATTACCTATTTTATTGTTACAGCTGTTTCATAAAAGGTAAACTATTTTTTTAATAGCCGACTGCAAAACAAAACTATTTAATAGCCCACCCCCACTCGTCATTTGGGAATAATAAAGAAAATGACATTTTTCAACACATCACGATATTAGAGATCATGATATTACTCGAAAATAAGAATTTGATCAATTTTCATTCTTGTTTTTAGTCTCTCTCTAAGAATAGACTCCTATTTCTGACTAATATTGGATGAATTTATGCATTAACTAGGGTTTCTTTTTACCTGTAAAAAATTTCTAATCAGAATTGAAATCTAAAATTCAGTCTTTACCAATCATGATTCAAACCAGGCCAAAGTATGGGTGATGGAAAATGCCGATATCTGTACGCTTTTTCATACGGCACAATTTGAATTATTATAGTGTTACTCACAGACAAAATTTTCATAATTTATTTGTAAGATTTGAAACACAGGCATTTGTAAATATAAGGGCTTTGAACTCAGACTTTCAAGTAACCTTCAACTATCCACACTATCTCATACTATTGATACACATGCCCATACACATGTAGAAAAATAAAAAATCTCTCTTCTATGTATTTAAATGGATACTGTCCTATACATGAGAGGTCAGAGTGAATTGAGGTAAACATGGGCATAACAACAATATTGGCATCAGCATGGGATTTGGGCATTCTATCATCAGATTTTCAATGGTATGAATGGCTGAAGAGTTGGAGGTTGGAGTAGATTGAAGCCTGCCCATTAAAGTATAGAAATTTGTTAATATAAACTGAGCACTGATTATATGTGTGTGTGGGAGATGATAATGTGGACCAACTGATAAGTGCTGGTTCAGCACGAAATATGTATATTGGTGATTATTTACCTTTTCTACATATGTGTAATTATGTGTATCAGTAGTATGAGATAGTGTGGATAGCTGAAGATAGCTTTAAAGTCTGAATTGAAATCCCCTATATTTATAATTTATTTGGTGATTGCAATTATTCCCCTGGTTTAATCGTGTTCTTTTACAGAAACATACAAAACATATTTATCTAAGTGAGAGATAATCTTTAGTTTAATAAATGATTATTAGTAATCATTAGAGTATTTGTCTGAAGTGATTGGTGTCACGTTGTAAACGCAGAAAATTTGTCACTTGTAAATCAAAGTGCTATAATTTTCTATATTAGAAAAAAAAAAAATTTTAAACTGATAAAAGGTGCTTTGTTATTTATGTTTCATTATTATTTTTTAAAACTATGTGAAATACAGCTGAGGTATGACTTCTATTTACATCACAGTATGTGTTATGATATGAGTTGGTACTTTTATGAAGCAGCATTTATTTATCAAATGGTGAGTTGTTCAAGTGGTTAAAAGAATTGGACAATTAATCAGACAGATTTTCTTATTTTACTGCTAAAAATGGTGGATGAAATCAAAATATTCGATTAACTTTTCACTTAAAGATAGCAAAAAATAAATATACAACTTTATACATTCTCTTAATGATGTAACCTAGCACCAGAAATCTACTAGAGGTTGTATATATAATTACACATGGCTGTTTGATTAACTAATGATTTTGGAAATGCATGCCAGATGAATAATAATAATAATAAATGGCCACTCATAAATGAATATATGTCACTCTAACTCTAATAAAAAAAGAAAAAAAAACTGCTCTAGAAATGGATTCTGCAATGATTATACAAACTAATCTTTTAATCACAAATATGTCTATGTAAACAGCATACAGGTCCATTTTTAAATTAAGCCAATAAACATCACATGATCACTATTTCTTATGCTTGCTCTTAACTGTTATTAAAACAGGAAAAACTCACAATATGTATTGCCACTCAGTGCAAGCCAGAGTAATCAATGGATGCCAGAAGACTTGTGCATAAAATCCCCATCTAGTGCCTACTCATCCAATTTCCCCAGACTAGTTTCTAGCTTGTGAACTTCTGGCATCCATTGATTACTCTGAGATCCTCACTGATGATGACCACAAGCCAGAAACTAGTCTGGAGATATAGGATGAGTAGGTACTAGATGGGGATTTTAAGCACAAGCCTTCTGGCATCCATTGATCACTCTGGCTTGCACTGAGTAGCAATATGTATAGTGAGTTTTGCCTGTTTTAATCATTTTCTAATTTCTTGCTATTTTGCAATGTTGTTTTTAACTTCTTCAGCAGAAAATTTTTTTTTGCAAAGTACTTTGATGCCATGTCTAGTTATATCTCTCCAATGCATTATATTCTCTACCATGTCTTTTCAATGTAAATAATTGGCATGACATTTCTTTAGAATGTCTTTGAAATAATTCTTAATGTAGATGGGGTCTATCTCTCACATACAAAAGTATGTTCAAGTTCATCATAAAACATGCATTGTTCATTCATTTTACATTAATTACAATTGGCAATTTAAAGAATATATTGATTGGTTTTATGATCTTATTATTGTATTTTTAAAATTTTACAGAGCATCATTTCTCTAATTCCTTTTTAAAACCCCTAAACATCACATGATCACCATTCTTTATGCTTACATAATCTGATAACATGGCAAATTTCTCCATACAGTAGAACCACTCAGTGCAAGCCAGAACAAACAATGGATGAAGAAAGATTTGGGCATAAAATTCCTATCTAATGCCTACTCATCCAAAATTTTCAAACTAGTTTCTAACTTGTGGCTTTCATCAGGGAGAAATTTTGGATCTGATGCTGAACTGGGTTTAGATCTATACAACTATATAAGCTAATGAGCTTGAATTGAAAACATTATTGTGTTTTTACTTTGGACTCAAAGCTTTATAAATAGCTAGTAAGATAAAAGGTGGCTACTGGAGGGTTGCATTAGATCCTAAGATATAGGTGCAGTGCACTCAGATTCAAGGCTTCTCATTAATGAAAGCCACAAGCTAAAAACTAATCTGGAGATATTGGACATTTAGGTGCTAGATGGAGTTTTATGCACAAACTCCTCTGCATCCATTAATTAGTATGGCTTGCACTGAGTGATGCTACTGTATGGAAAGTTTTGACTCTGTGTAATTATTTTCTTCCATACAATAAATTAGATATAGTTCTACATATAGGTAATGTGTTTCCCAATAATAAAGTACTCTCTTTTTTTTTTAACTTGTTAAAAGCAGCAGCACCTCATAGTTGAATCTCAACATCTAAGTCCGCTCTTCCGCTTATAAAACTACTAGGATATTTTTAATTGTTTACATTAAAGTTGCTGAAGATTTTTAGGCTATAACTGGTTGATAAATAAACTAAAGTCTTTTATATATTGCATTAAAAACATTATGAACATTCAGTAAATCATATGGACTGGCAAACATAGCACAAAATGATTATACAGGGCAATACAATTCAATTATTTGTGACTGATATTTATTATTAACATTTTTGTATATAAAAAAGAAGAATTTGGTAATTTATACTGAAATAACTTTAACTCTACTCCAATGTAATGTAACGGATCGGAAAAACCCTTTAGGATGGTACCCTCAGAGCCTTCTCTACTTACAGGTCCTATTACTACTCGGGGTTCAAACTCAGTGTAGACATTTGCCTTTAACTCTGCTCAAGGATGGATTTAAATAGGATGGCAATATTATGACCTCTATATAGATCCTTAATGGCTATTGCTAATAATATATTTAAAAAATCTGTATATATGTATAATAGCTATTCTGGTGAGTGAAGTATGAATGATGCTTGATAATCTAGAGACCAGATAAACAAAGATTTTGACTTAAAACAACAAATATTTATTTATGAAATTGGGGTTAAATTTATAATATTTATGAATTAATAAAATATATACATGGATATAATAAAATATTGATTTATCTTTACTACAATAAAACTAGCTGTGTGAAATAAAGATTATGAAATTATAGTGCAGAATGTACAATAATGTATCAATTATTTTAAATATGAAATTATATTACTAGATATACAATTATCATTTTGTTTATGTCCTTTAAATGTATCTCAAGGTTATGTCCATGAATTGCTAATTTGTGTTTTGTATAGTTCATTCATAAACGGTTATTCATGCAAACAAAAAAATGTATTTATATAAAATTACTTATTAATTAGTTTGATTTTAATATATTAATTGTCTACTAAATGTAAATATTTAAGATCTTACCTTTTGTCTTTGAGTCATTGTCCAGTTTAATTTAAGCATTCAATTACGCTAATATTTTATTTACAAACATATATAATATATTTATGTATACCTTGAGTTGTGTATTTGTATTTTTCTCTCCCTATAAAAATCTAAACAAATGGGTTCTTTTTTAAAAAAATGTTTGCTACAAATGAATAAAAGGGTGAGAAAAATTTATAACTCAACTCTCAGTATACATTTAAAAAAAATATATTTAAAGCATAAAATTAAATTAAATTTCGGAATTCCTTAAAACAATAGCAAGTTAAATTTTCAAAAGCAGCTTCTGTATTCTTAGCAGATAATGTCTTTCTTTTATTCACATATATTAAATCATGTTAAACTTTCCAAGCATTAACAACTCCCATGTTGAAATCGAACTCCTGGGTGTTTGATTTTAAAGCCATTGTCCTTCCAATTCCATCTCCAGATCATTCCATGCCGACCCAAACATTAAATATACCAATGAATATTATCCTCCATCACATGCCAATGACACCAAGGGAAAAGAAAGATCCCCTGACTCTTAATTAGCAAAATTGCATCAATAGATATTATTTACGCACGTATAAATTTTTAAATATAAATCTTTTTCCAAGGCTTGCATTATAATATAAAACGAATGCTATTTCTATGCAGTTTTTATTTATATATATAGGAGATGCATGATAAACATTTTACTTTAAAAGTGATAAAAATTAGTGTTAATAAAGTTCTATTTCATCATTAGTTGAGTTTATCTTTTTCAAGAAGCATTTTATAGTAATTATATTTTTGACAACGATAAATAACTATGAAGCTCTTAGCATTTATTTGAACAAACGAAAGTTCATCAATCAAACAATGTCTTTTTTCCTTTTTTAAAATATTTTACCGTAATAAATAATAAAATTCCAAACATTAAACAGTATATTTTTAATACCGAAAGGAAATCATAATAACGAATATAATAACAATTAAAATATTCTTATTCTACAACTTTACTTTCATGCCTCCATTTGAACAAAAACAAAAACCAACTCAAAAAATTCCTGTTGCTTAGTTTTTTTTTTTTTTCGAGTTCTAAAATCAACAAAGGTTTACTCTTTTTTTTCTCTTTTAAACAAAAGAAACTTGGCCAATAAAATTTAATGTCAGATATTTTCTTTATTATTTTTGTCACATCATGATTTAAAATCTTACATATTCATGTATAGATGTGTGTATGTAGACATTTTATTTTACATTTAATAAAAAATAAATTTGTTCATTCCTTCATGAATGTATGGTTATGTTTGTATATATATATGTGTGTGTATGTCTCCAAATATCTAAAAAAATTATTTTAAAAGTTGGCTGCCTATTTAATCTTTATACCTATTATCCTAAAACATCATTTACTTATTATTATTTTTTTTTATAAGGATTGGGCATCACCTTACAGTAATTATTATATAATTAATACATTTTTGATGATATACAAGCAGCAAGGATAACCAATGCATGCTAAGATTATGGTTGAAGATATATATATATATATTTCAGTAAGATCTGCTTTGCAGATCTTTGTTTCACCTTTTCTCACCTCTTTCCTACCCTCATACCTTAGTTTAAACCCCAATGTATCATAGTGTGTCTGCAATGCACTTATATGCCAAAAATCCTGCCCAATTTTAAACCACAAGTATGAAGCTCGTGTTATATATAATTGTGTAACTCATGCCCAATAAATAAAATGTTATAAAGTATGTGTATGTTCACATAATTTAGATTTATTTAAAAAGTCGGTTATATAGGTCGTAATTGCACATACACTGTAATATTTATTTTAAAACTTATGTTAAAATAATAAATTATTTAAAATTATTTTGTTTGAATCTGATTACAAAAATATATTACAGTCATAATATTTGTTTTTGATTTAAAATAAAATTTATACTCATTTTGTAAATAGATTCAAATATTGAAAATTAAAAGTAAAATAATTTCTTTTAGATTTAAAAATCACGCCATATACTTTCTGTTTAAAATAAATGAGGGCTGGTAGGAACAATAGTTTTAATTATTTAATGTTATAGGAGTTTATCTAGAAATGCAGCAGATGTCCACTTATGGTCTTTTCTTTCAATTAGCAAAAGTTTGTTTTATTTAGAAATTAATTAAAATTTTGTTGAATTCCTTTAGACATTTGGATAGGATTGATTACAGCTGATAAGTGGGCAAATTTTGGAATATTTTTGTAACACTCCAGGGCAGTTTTATTGTGTAATTTCATTATATATATAGAAGGATTTTCTTTTGTTCTTGATTTGAGAATTCTAGCAATTCTAATAATCTAGCATACTAGCAAGATTTCTAGCATTATTCTTCGAGGTATTTTTATTCTAAGAACATTGCTGATCTTTCTAAAATAATTGTTGCTGAACTATCTGAGACTTTTGGGCTCAAATAGCTACGTGCCTGCAAATTCAAGTATTTGAAGCTGAGTTTCATCTTTAAATAAATTTTACCGTGTTCTACAATCTCACTTGAAATCTCTATGAATCACCCAACCTTTAAAATTATTAGCTTTGAAATGATGGAGTAAAGCCAGCAAGAAGGCTATTTTCCCCTCAGAAATGTCCGGCCGCTGCTTTATGCAATTTAATGCTGTCACATAGGAAACCCTGAAACTGCTGTTGCTGCCGAAATATGAACAATACCCCGAGTTGCTGCTGAGTGGTATGGAACCTGCCGACAATCAATCTACCTGAAACTACCTGCAAATGCTTCTCCAGAGGTAACCCCAAAATTAACCCAAGAGCTCTTGTGATTTTCTCCTATAATTAATAGGTTATAGCTATTTAAATTGTTTTCCATTTTACTTTACTTTATCATTGTTTTCTTTTAAAATGTTCTAATGTAATCAGTAATTTTGCTCTCTATCCTTGGGTTAATATTTTATATTTATTAATCTTTCTTTTATTTTATTATGATAGTGTGCCAGAGTAGTCTTTAACTGAGTGAATTATTCCCTTTGTTGAAAGCAAGATGCCGATATTAAGGCATTTTAAAATTATAAATAGTACCCATTGTATTATCTCATGAATCACTTGTTCAAGGGCTATTCTAATCTTAGTCAATATGTTTAATAATTTTATAGTTTAAAATCCACATTTTATCGATTTTAACCTAATATGAGAGTATGTGTGAGGTCAATGATTAAATGTGTCACAAATGCATGATTGCATAAATAAATCTATGCTTTCTTTTCAAACCCACAAGCATGCATTTTCCTATTTTAAAATATTTTGCTTTAATTTCAAGCTGGTAATTTGAGGCCGAGAATGGGAAAACTCTCTGTAAATAATTATTGGGGAATTGATTAAGCATTTTCTCAATCTAAGTAAATCCCTTTTGTATGCTTTATATACGTTAGTTGAGTATTGCTAGTAAGTGTATTGTTTGTCGAGACCACTTTGTTTCTCTCCAAGGGCTTTAAACGGCCAAGACCATTTCTTTTTTTACTTTCTGCAGTTCCCAGGCAGAGTGTGTACTCGAATGTCACACCTGGGAATTAGATGCAGCCATCACCCAGTCGCTATGTTTTGGATGAGTCCAGACTTTAGCTGTCCGTGACAACACATTCCTATGTATCAATGGCAAGATGCCCTCTATAGTTGTTTCACATATTCACTATAATTTTACTTATATTTTACAAAGTATCCATGATTCAGACATATCACACCCTTCATCATTTAATAAATACCTTATTGGCAATACCAACCTCCCAATATAACTTAATTATAATTATAAAATAAATGCCTTGATCACATCCCCACTTTATCACTTAATAAGCTTTGGTCCATGCTATTTTCAAAGTCAAAAAATATTATATTAAATCTTAATGTGCAAATGTTTTATTAAACTTTTATAATTTACTCAAAGCGCCTCGCACATCTTCCCATATTTTTTAAGCACATTAACGTAATACTATATTAGCCCGAGGTATAGACTATGTACCTAACAATCTTTTAATGTAATTTGTATGGAATGTGTGTTAACAGCCATTTTAGTAAGTGTCCCTATCTCATATAAGCAGACAGTGGGTGCTATATATATTTCTTGCAATATAAATAAATCTTTTAAATCTTATAAAACTAATTTTGATCTTTTATTTTATTGATCCCTATCACTGTCTCAGTCTATATATATATTTATTTTATACATTTCTTTTGTACCATCCATAGACGTTAATTAGCAACCCAAACTTATCTCATTGTATAGAGTCTCTTTATGCCTCCCTGACCACCAGGCACTGGTAAAGGGATATATTATTAGTAGCATCAGATGCGTTATCATGTAGGTGGCGCTGTGGAATTTGGACTTTAGATTCGAACTTAGTATATCTAGAAGGTAACCTCCTAAAGTGTTCAGTTTTGTGTTTATAGTTTGAATTCTGCAGTGTGTTAGCGAGATAGACGAATCTGACCGTTACATATATATATATATATATATATATATATATATATATATATAAGAAGAATATAAGCTAACAAAAACAACATGTGATACATAGTTAAAAAAATGCATATATCCTTACTGCTCAGGAGTTTATAAAAAGTTTGAGTGCCAGAATCAATCCTGGAATCTCCAAGCCAGAGTTGATTTTGGTGCTTAACCTTCTTATGAATCCTGGAGAAATAAAGCTATTAGCATTTTTTTATACATAATTGAACTTATTTTTCTGACATGGAATAAGACCAGTGGAACATTTGATTTTTGTGACATCTGCCTCAATTTTTTAATATGTGAATTTTAAGTTTGATTTTCTAATTGTAACCAGAAAATACATTTGTAATACTTTCTACATAAGAGATTTAAGGCTTTTACTTTGACTATATAATATATTTAAATCAGTCTGAATTGGAACTAAGAAGTTTTTTAAAAAGAAATTATTGTCTTCAGTTTAAAAAAAAAGATCTAATGCCTGCTAGCTACAGTCATTGAAAAAAAAAAAAAAAGAACATTAGAAAAATTAAAAAGAACATTATTGTAGTACAAACTTCCTATAATTTAATGAGATTCTTATTAAAAAAATTTCCCTAACAATTAAATCTAAGAGATCCGCTGCAGTATCGCGTGTCGTAATTTTATTTTTAATTAAGTAATGTAAATAACTAAAATAAGCTCCATTATAAAATCGTTACTTTACTTAGAACTTTTTTGCTAGTTGAGAGAAAATCACGTTTCCATAAACATAAAAGAGTATATAACTATTTTCATTCATTCTTTGATACGATTGTCATTATGGATTTGTAATTATATTTAACCGATGGGTAATAAATATTCACTTTAAAATGACGTTCGGAATCTAATTATTTCTTCTTCAAAATGCCCAGTTTGGTTTTGTTGATAAATATTGCCTCATTATTTTACCATTTGCATAGTTTGATGCAATTTTAGAATTGGCAAACTCTAGCGCTCAAGATCTGTGGAAAGTGGCCCACCTCTGTTACTTCTTAAGAACTTCCAGGCAATAAATTTATTATTCGATTTTTTTTAAAATATTTTACTTATTGATAGCATTATATAGGGTGTTTGAACTCAGACTTTCACACGACCTTCAACCATCCATGCTATCTCATACCGCTGATACACTTGATCACACACATGTCGAAAAAATAAATAATCACCAATACACGTATTTCGTGCTAATCCAGCATTCGTCAGTTGGTCCAGATTATCATCTTCATACATATATACAATCAAAGTTCAGCTTATAAGATTAGGAGCATTATGATAAAATTATTTTTTTACAATATATTTTTTACTGTTTTAAATTAGGTATCACATATGTTCATTACTGAGTAATTTATCCTCTATATATAATTTAAATAAGACAAAATATATAACTAATAAATATATAATTTAAAACTTTAAAGGATAATCTATAAAACAATACAGAGACGCCTAAATATGATTTGATTTTAGATAAATATACATAAAAATAAAAAATAGAAAACTTTTACTTTTTATAAATATAAACTCAATAAATTTATTATAAAAAATACAAAAATCATTTTCAAATTCGTTTGGTTTTTATCCATACATTTGGCGTCTCAACTTCTTCATCATATCACTATCATTTATTAGTGCCGAAACTCAGAAACCATACTCATATATATATATATTAACATAAACATTACAAGCATAAAACTAAACTAGCCAATAAATAATCAAAATTACACCAAATTCACAATTCAATCAGACTAGCTAAGAAAATAAACTCTAAAATACTACCAATTGTTTCACTGGTACAAGGAGACTTCTCAAGCATAAAGAACCACAAAATAACAAATTTAAACTAAACATTATTCACAATTCCACTTGCCTTTAAATACATTATTTTGTAGTTCTTTACACTTGAGAAGTCTGCTTCACCATTGGTAATATTTTAGACTTTATTTTCTTGACTAGTCTAGTTGACTTGTGAATATGGTGTAATTTTGATTATATATTAACATGTACATGGAAATTTAAACCATCTTATAATACAAAACCTATCTCTGGTGCAACTCTAAATATTAATATGCTAAAATAAATTGTATTATGATATAGCAAGCAGTGGAGATCTACCACTGATCAAGTAAATTTTCACCTGGTTATAGAATTCTTTGCCTACTTACTCCTCCTGATTGCAGATGAGAGAACTGAATATATGTATATCATCATCATCAATTCCAACCATTATTGATTCACTGCAGGATAAAGATCTCTAGTAGTTCAATCGATCT
The DNA here is from genome assembly GCA_028023455.1 of Epiperipatus broadwayi. Taxonomy (NCBI): domain Eukaryota; kingdom Metazoa; phylum Onychophora; class Udeonychophora; order Euonychophora; family Peripatidae; genus Epiperipatus; species Epiperipatus broadwayi. The sequence continues at coordinate 337,569 of JAQFVV010000254.1, forward strand.
TCTTTGATCTCTATCATCTCTTTTTCTTAATGCCCTAGCCCACTTCCTTATTTCATCCATATCACATATAGTTTCTTTTTAGATCTTTTGAAATATCTTGGAATCAAGTTTAAGATTCCAGCTATCCATCTATTATCATCTCTTCTAGAAATATATATCCAACTCAACTCCACTTCAGTCTCTTAATTATTTGAATAATGTCTGTAACATCTGTTTGTTCTCTCACCCATGTATTTAGTTTTTGATCAATTCCCATTTTTTAATCACAATAATAGTTAAAGATTTAGAGATTTCAATTTAATTTGTGCATTTAATACTCAGAGTTCAAATACCTCTTAACCCATCAACAGGTTGACATTTCCACAATTTGCTGGATGGCAATTTTTGAAAATATTCAATCTTTGGTTTTAATATTTAAATCTTTGTTCTAAATTAGAATTCAATAAATTAGGCTTGATTTGTTGTAAATATAAATTTACAAACAAAAACATCCTAAAAAATTATATTTAAACTTGAAAATGTATGAAAAAAAATATCAAGTGAAATACATAATGGGAATAAATTACTTTTATCTTATTGGATAATTATTACAATGCTTAACAGAAAAATAAATTTGACAAAATCTTTATTGATTGAACTTCTTTTGCAAAACTCACAAATTAATGTTAAGTCATCATAACTCTATGAAATTCTGTTTTAAACCACTATAAACATCATGTGACCATCATTTGCTATGTTTACATAAACTATTTACACTGTAACAACTTTCTCCATACAATAGTCACAACTAGTGCAAGCCACAGTAATGTATCAAAATATATATCTAGTATCTACGCATCCAATATTACTAGCTAAAAACTGGTCTGGAGTTTTTGGATAGTTAGGCACTAGAAAGGGATTTAATGCGTTAACCTTCTAGCATCCATTGATTACGATGGTGTGAACTAGGTGGCAAAATTATATAAAGAAATTTTGTTCTAAAATTTAAAATTTTATATAAGAAACATTTCATACTACTATGTTTAGCAAATTATTAATGATTGTGGCTTTCTTTTTGGTATTACAATGAAATTCTTTAATTTGTATTTTTTTAAAAATCTTATATTTAATTAAAATTAAAATGTAATCACTATACTTTAGTTTTTAAATAGTTATTATACACATATTTTGTAAAAATGATGCAAACATTTAAATAAGTTATGGAAAATATACAATTAATTTGTTTGTAGCAAATTACAGTAAAAAGGAAGTTTACAATTAGACTCACGAGTCTACCAGTCAGTGACAAAGTAGGAGGAGGTTGGATCCTTTATAAGTTTTTTTGGCTGCAGTTGATTTGGGAAATTTGCATCTCAATAAATTGAGATGCAAATTTATTATGAATATTTTGGATTTACTTTGCTAGTAGGCATGCAAATTTCATCCGTTCATTATATTTAAAAGCCAAATATTTATTTTATCATCTCATTGCTAATAGTCATAATAAAAAAAACAGTCTACAAATGAGTGCAAATTTTAAAAAAAATCTACCAAAATCATAATCAATAGCAAGTAATAGTTTATATATCTCAGAGTACATCATCAAGACAACATTTAAATTTATTTTCTAGAGCTATATATTATGTGTTTGAGTAACCAAGAAACATTATATGATGATATTGTTATATCCACATTTACAGATTAGCATCTGGCTTGTGTTGAATACACTTTGAAGTCTTCTGATTATCTGGAAAGTGCTGATTGCTTCAGATTTTTTTAAAATTAATAAATCTATATGTTAGATCATAGTTTTAGCACTAATAAATATTAAAATAGCAGAATTATTGTGCCATCCCTGAAGTAAACAACCATGTTTACTATCATTCTTCATAAAAAACATTGAGAAAACAGGCTATACCACAAATGTGATGACATATAAATGATCTCCCATAAATAATTTTTTAGAAGACTATTAATTAGAATACATGTTGATTGTACATTGACTTTTTTTGTCTACTGTTTTCCCCTATTTTATATTTTTAACAATTTCTATTTTCATTTTTTATTGGTTGAATTTTTAATCATATCCTATGTGTTGTTCCTTACTTCCTTTACAATAATTTTAAAATAACATTTCTTACTCACTTGATAGCTGGTATAATCCAGTTGAAACATCACCACAATAATACTCTTCATGAATGAATCTAGGTAATATATCTTTTATGCTGGTTGCCTATGAGATCTTCATTTGAATATATATTTGTAATCAATAAATTTTATTAGTGCAGTGTCAGATTGTAATTTTATTTAGAAGATAATAATCCCCTCTCATTTATATCATACTATGCAATATAAATCAGTGATATTAAATGCAAGGATACTCTCATTCCAGCTACAAAATAAAGACTTTGAGAAAATATGAACAACCATCTTATTTTCAACCCTAAATGCACTTAAATTGGCCAATCATAAGTGTCTTGGAACAAGAAAAAAACAAAAACATGAAATTGTTAGACATTGATATCTTCATAATTAAGGAGAGAAACAGACTATGAATAAATAATGTGATCCACCTGGCTAATTACATAAAGTGTTATTTGTTTATAGCTTGAAAATCTACATTGAAAATATATCATATATAATATCCTACTTATAACATATTATTAATACTTTTGTTATCTTGTTGTCATAGTATTATGCCTTGATATTAATAAATAGCTGTAATTTTGCTTTTGGACTTTTAATGTATTTTGGTAATAGAGGCATAAAATATATTAAAAGTAATCATAGGTTTAAATTCATAGATGCTATTAATATTTTTTAATAATGACATATACAAGTAAATACAATTTAAGTACAGTTATATAGACAATTTAAATGATTTCACAATTGTTTTGTATAAGTGTATACTAATATTCAATTACTAAAAATTATAACTATCTCCTCAGTAGAGTGAATGTTGATAGTTTCCTTATTTACAAGTAAAACTAATAGTTTTTAATTGTTATTTAGCAACTATCATGTGATGAAGAATTGGTTAATAAAAAGTCACCAGAATATAAATTCATAATCTTTATAAATTGGTTTATTTACTTGATTTGCCATCTGGTGATACTCTTACTCCAGTGATAAGTCCACCTTTAGTAAGTATTTTGGATAATCTGAGGCTAGAAATGAACAGAGCTATTTTTATTTCTGATAAAATGATGCTTAGAATAACCACCACTAAACATCACATGATCACCATTTTTTATGCTTACACAAGCTGTTTACACAGAGGCAAACTAATGGTGATCATGTGACCTTTAGTGGTGTAGCACCTATCCTGCACAATAGAATTATGGTGACTGTGGTTATTAATGAACCAAAGATGCCAAAAAGTATGGCTGCTGAACTGCATTCAGACCTATACAACTATACAAGCTAATGGGCTTGAATTGAAACTGTTATTGTGTTTTTATTTTGAACTCAAAGGTTTATAGTTAGCTAATAAGGTAAAAGATGGCTGTTGAAGGGTTGCATTATATCCTAAGATCTAGATGCAGTTTTCTTAGATCCACAAACTAATCTGGGCATATTCGATGAATAGGCACTACATAGGGATTTTAGGCATAAACCTTCCTGCACACACTGATTACTCTGGCTTGCACTGAGTGGTGCTACTGTATGGAGGGCTTTGCTTCTGTGTGATGCTTAGAATAGTAAGTAAGAAATTGGACTACCATATGGGCATGATTCACATCATAATAATGTTAAATATTTGAAATATCTGAGAGTTTAATTTGGTTTCTGTACATTTACCCTAATTTTATGTAAAACATTGCTATTGTATATACAGTTAACTTATCCAGACAAAAGGTATAGTGTTTGAAGTGTAGAAAAACGTTTTAATTATTTTCCCTCATCAGATTTATAAAATGTTTAAAGAAATAATAATTTATTTAACAAAATGTCATTCATGGTTTAGCACATTGACTGAAAATAGATTCAAGAGCTTAATATTGATGTGTTTGAATGTCACATGATCTCCTAGTCATGGCAAGTATTTTACCTGGTGTACAGGATAGAATTGTAAAAAAAATATTTCTGTATAGCTTAATTTTTGGCCAAAATTCATAACTTAAAAATAATCACCCTGAATAATTACACCAGGGGTAAAAATTACAGACTTACAAACTAAAGATCTAATTATGTTTTCTTTGTCTCATAATTTATAATACTAAGTCATCCTATTTTATATATTTTTTATATATAACATCATAAAATAACATCCCTAATTTTTTGGCCCTATTCTACTACTTCCTTCTACAAATCTTTGATGAATTTTGTAAAAACCTTTCTGATTAAATTCATTATCTTTTTTATGATATACAGTTTGTCAAAGTGAAAAAAGGACAGATTCTTTCTCCAAGATGTCCACAGCTCCATCTTTAAATTAATGCATGTGTTATACAGTGACATAGGTTAACTCTTCTCATAAAAATTTTATGATGCTAAAATATCTAGATCATGAGTTATGACATGAAATATAACAAAAGTGTTTCACACTTTTATTGATCATCATCAGTGTTTCTTCTGCCATTATACCATCATGCAACTTAGTTGAAAATAGTCCTGCAACTCATGGCTTTATACCATACATTGTTTGAATAATTTCAGCTTCACTAAATATTTTGTCTAATTTAAAGATAATTTAATGTTAGTATGTTTCTCCAATGTAAACCTTACTGACACATTTCATGTTGTAACATGTAATTTATACACATTAGCACTTCGAAATTTAAAAAATGCAGGAAAAACTATGTTGTTATAAAAACATGCATTGATTTATAGGTGGCACTGCAGATATCTTGAAGAGCAAACAGTCACTTTTTCACTAGGAAATATTGTTTACATTTGTCCATAACTATGTTTTTTTTTCTTTTTTTTTTTGATACTATATCAGGTTTTTCCTACTTTTATATTGTTAAAGCAATGTTAGTTAAATATTATCCTTTTTTAAATAAAATATTTAGAAATTTTGTTGACTGACAGATTTATAAAAATGCTATTTGAGAAGAGGGTACTTTTTATAATGATAAGCTTTGTAAAGATATTTATTTTATATCTTTGGTGTGCAAATACATATGGTATGAGATAACATTAAATCATAATTTTAAAGTTCTTTTAGAGAACTCATGGTTTAAGTCCATTCTCTCCCTTTTAGAGTTTGAAAATTTGATAGGATCACATGAAAATATTTTTAATGAGTCACAATAATAATATCACTAGTAGTAATTTAAATACTTCTAGAATTATTACACATTTCTTTTTTCTGTGTCCTAAGACTTCTAAATATTGCTATGATGTTTTTGGATTCTATTGGTCAAATTGAAGACTTTAAAAACTTTAAGCTTGTTATTCTATAAGTTACATTCATCATCATCATCATTATTTTAAAATTATTATCACTCCAGTACAAGATATTTTTTTTTCCAAGTTTGATCTAATTTCTCCAATTAATAGCCGTTCATCTCCACAACACACCAGCAAACTTTTAATTTCATCCATCCATCTCACATGGGGTCTCTTTCTAGATCTTTCACAATCAATCTCTTGGGATCCAATTTAAAAAAAACTTTTTCTTTATTATCATGTCTTCTAGCAATATATTTAGCTCAACTATATTTTAGTCTCTTAATACTTTCAATGACGTTAGTGATTCTCCCATCCCTGTACTTTGTTTTCAATTTTTTTTTTGTATCACCAACTTATTCTCTTACTCTGTATTATTTGACATAATCTCAGTTATTTTTTATTAAACCTCACGTGCACAACAACTGGGCTATTACTATATATATATGTTCAACTCTACCATTCCAAAGTTTTTAAATTTTCTTCTTTTTTTAGGATGTCCATTTATATATCAGGTTATTTATAATTATTTTAGGTATACATTTTCTTGATTGCTTTTATTTACTATATGCAATTATTATTATATACTCTTGATTGCTTTCATTTATTATGTGCAATCTCTTATTAGTTATTATTCTGTATTTAAATGAATATTACTTTCAATATTATTTATTTGGGGAGGAATCGTGGAGGCAAAAAACGAAAGTACTAAAGCCTAAATGAGGCATGATATAACCTTGCTTTTGAAAAATCATTTAACTTTTTAAAGTTTTTCTATAAATGATAAATATTATTGTATTAGTTATGTCTATGTATTGTCTAACTAAAGAAATCTTAAAAAAAAGATTATGTTCTCAAGCCTGTATTTAATAATTTGAAAACAGAACATGATTATTAATCTGTCAAATGGAAAGTAAAATGAAAAAAATTGACATTTACTTTCTTTTTTGAAATCAGAAATAATAAAACAAAAAATAGACATCGGTGAATTACAATTCAAAAAAAAAAAAAAAAATTGGTGTAAATATTATAGTTATCGTACCTATAATGAAAATGATATCCAAATGTAAAATTTAAACATTATATATTATGGATTATAGTTTTAAATTAATAAATCATCTTAAGAGAAATCTGATGTTTTTTTAAAAAAATAAGCCCTTTTACTATTCATTTTTGATTTTTATATTTTTTATAAATAGTTTTGAAATAGAAAAACATTTTTATTTTCATCCATTATTGAATTGGTGTGGAAAAATTTAAGAGTAAATAAATTGTGTGTGGGCATATATGTATATATCACATCATTATCACTTTTAATAATTATTAAATGCCACAAAATAAAGAGGTCTTTGTTTTATATTTTTCTCCAATCCAATTTTTTTTCTCTCCATATCACTTCCTTATCTCAAATATCCATGCAGGATCTTGAAATTTAAAACATCGACTGTCACTCATCATATGTTCAAACAAGCTCTATCTCAGACTTTTAATTATTTTTATAACTTGAGTAATGCTGGGTTTCTATCACACATGCATTTCAGTTTTAACCTCTTCTTATCCTTCTCTACATATGCTTCTCCATACTTCACTATGTATTTGTAAATCTCTATTCTGTTGTAAAGTCCCAGAGTCACAAATAAGCTATTATAAGATATATTTATTTAAAAAAAACCCTTTTCAGATCCAAAGATTTAAGATGCTAAATTATTTCTAACAAAAGCATCTTACCCAAATTTACTTGTCAAATTAATTTGATCCATTATGTTTAATAATCTGATCAAGATATATTACTAGTATCATTTTTAATTATTATTAATTTCTTGTAAAATAAAGTTATCTTCAAGTTTAATCCAGTTTTTCCAATTCATGGTTTTTTTTCCACATAATACCAACAAACTTTCCTATTTTATTCATCTATGTCACTTGTAGTCTTCTTCCAGGTCTTTTACAATATCTTTAAACCCAATTTAACATTTCAAGTGTTCATTTGTTATCATCTCATTTGTAGTCTCCTTCTAGGTCTTTTACAATCATTTTAAATCCATTTTAACATTTCAACTGTCTATTTTTTATCATCTCAGTTGTAGTCTCTTTCTAGGTCTTTCATAATATCTTTAAATCCAATTTAACATTTCAACTGTCTTAATATCATCTCACTTGTAGTCTCCTTCTAGATCTTTTACAACCCAGTTTAACATTTCAACTGTCCATTTATTGTCATATTTTCTAGCAACATATTCAACTCAGTTCCATTTCAGTTTCTTAATTCTTTCAATGAATTTATTAATATATATGTTAAATAAATATTCATGACTTAACTATATATAATTGAAGTGGAATTAGATAGACCTTCACTTAAGCTATATAAACATCAGTCAACAATGAAAAGATAAAATGATACCAATCTATCCTTCATCTTTGTTGGTGCTTAAGCTTAGTTGATTGATGTTGTTTTAAATTAAGAATAAAATCTCCTATGATTTTAATGTTATGTATAGAATAAATAATGTGAAATCACTCTTTAACTATTTAGAGAATCAAAGCAGAAACCCAATTCTAACAACCTCAAAATATCAAATGAAATTTCAGTTTTAATAGATGTAACAATAAATATTCAAAGCTTAATTATAAGGCAACTATAAGAGTAATTTAGCTGAAATCTCCAATTCTCAAGCTTTGCCAAATTTAGTTTAACCTGTTGATGTTACAATATTTCTTTAAAACAGGCAAAAACTCTCCATACAGTAGTGTCACTCAATGTAAGCCAGTGTAATCAATGGATGCCAGAAGGTTTGTGCATATAATCCCTATCGAGTACCTACTTATCCAATATCCCCATAACTAGTTTCTAGCTTGTGGCTTTCATCAGTGAGGAGCCTTGGTGATCATATGATGTTTAGTGGGTTAATAATCTTTTTTTCTTTAAATAATTAAATATTTATTTCATCAGCATGTAATCTATAACACCTATATGTGCTTTGCTCACAGATAATGAAGTTTGTAAAAGCAAATAATACTCTGCAATTTAATGAGCTGAGTGCTTTCGGAAAGCTTTATGCTTCCATAATCATAGCTACTAATGTGTTGAGAACTATACTATACAGCTTAATTATCCTTGCCTTTCTGATTTATTTTTTTACTTACGGAAAATAAAATGTGTTATTTTTATTATATATATATATATTTTTTTTGTAATAGAGCAGAAATTTGGACACTTATTAAAAAATAAAAATAAATGCCATATGGATATGAAAATTGGAAGAAAAGTTGGAAGACATACAATAACCTGGATTTTTCTTCTCTCATTAAAAATATTGTTCCAAATAATTATTCATACATGAAAAATATTCAATAAAATTTTTCTTCCTTTTTTTTTCTTTTTAAATATATTATTGCTATATATATATATATATAACATTTCTTTAGCATCTGCATATATTTCTTTTCATTATATAAATTTTACTGTTATTATTACTTATTTCCCCCTATTCTTTATCATTCTTGTCTTTAAATTTGCTTTCATTTAACCATACTATAAAATGTAATCAAATGTGAGAATAAAAGTGATGCAGCATTAACTTACATGAAAAAAAAACTAAAATTAATTTAACATGTGTATCTATATTTTATAGTCATAAAAATGATTATGGACATGGTTTTGATGGTATTGTTGAGGTAATTTATGAAAAAAGAAATGATAGAAAATGAAAGATTAAGAAGATTTGGTTTATTGCACAAAACAAACATGTGATGAGAGTCAATAGTGATCAAGTAAGCAAAAAATGTCTTTTATTTCCAATGGTATATTCCTGTGTGTGTTTTTTTTATTGTTTGATAACCATGATTATGATTCTAATATTTTAAAACTATATTTGGTTTACTTGAATTAAATTTTATTTTTTATTGAATTAAATCTTTCTTTGGATTGTTATTATAATAAAAAATAGAAATGAAATAATATCCATGTAAACAGAAATAACCATTAACCTTTATGTTGCCAATAAACTATCACTTTTGGAGAAGTTTTTTATTGAAATAAAATGGATTCTTTTATTTCAAAGTAAAGTTAATTAACAATAAAAATTCTGTAAAAAAAATCAAGATTTACAAAAATAAACTTATAACTATGGTTTGGTATATTAAATAAATAGATCTTTTTATATAAAATTTACAAATAAAAAAAAATATTTATATACACATATCCAACTGTTCACAATTCAAGGGTAACTTTTATTTATCATTAAAAGCAGTTTCCATTAGATTAATAGCCTCAGTCTCAAAATGTGTGAATATATATTATTTATTGTCATTTCTCTTTGAAAGATATATTTGCATAATAGGTAAAATGACCTCCATGAAATTAAAAAAAATGCAAATTTTGATTTTTATAAGCACTTTTATTGCTACTTATTTTTACTTTGATTATATATTATATATATATATATACACAATTAGTAGATTTTTGTAAATTTTATAGATATAAATATTTTTTAGTATTCATCTACAAATATTTTAGCAATGATATAATCAAGCAAACAGTGAATTAAAAACAGCATTGTAAACTAAAATTACATTATCTCATAACAGTATTTTCTGTTTGATATAACAATACTATTATAAATTTAAATGATTTCAATTTGTAATGCCAGTTTTTAATTGGTTACTTGTCTGATTCCATCATATCTAAAATATATGAAAATTTACATCACAATTTCAATATTCAAACACACACAAATACCCACATCCATATACTATGGGTATTATTTTTTCCCTAAAGGATGGTTGATGTAACTAATTAATAAGATAGCAGGATTAAACATAATCCTTAATCAGCATTGAACATAATATAATTTATGGAACATACACTAATAGAACCAACAAGAAAGTGTCCATTAATTTCAAAGCAATTGTTTTATATATATATATATATATATATATATATATATATATATATATATATATATATATATATTGTGATGGGAACTCTTGGAATGGCCACACACAAGGTGGCTGTACCTAAAGCTACAACTCATCATCATATATAGAAAATATCAGTGTGTACTAATATAAGCTATATTTATTGCTGTTATAACAATAAGTATGGTATGAACTATATAAACGTACTGTGAAATGAATGATGATGGTCTGTGCATATATTTTACCCACACGCAAGAGTAAATTAAATGTTCAAATTTATAATTTGTAATTTTATGCATGTTATAATTATATTATATATGCCAGTGATATTTTTATGCTTTATTTTTAACTGTTGCAAATGTGAAACATTTGCAATTTTTTTAAAAGTTGTTTAAGTGTTGGAACATATTTATTTTTAAAAAATAAATAATTAAAAGTAATTATAAATGGTCCAATGTGTCTGGCTGATGATTGTTGGTTAATCTATAAGCTGCTGAAGCCGTTAATAAGGCTGTATCTCAGAGAGAGAATCTGATTGTTCAATATTAAAGAAATAAGCAAGAAGGAACAGGACCGAGCTTGACTTCAAATAAGAATCTCACAAAAGCTATATAACAGTAGTGGCAGTCTGCTAAACCTGTCACAAAGAAGAAAACTTTGGTAAATCCTAAAAAAAAAAAGAAAATATATACATTAGTCAGTGTGATGAACATGAAGTAGAAGCCCACATCATTGCACCAGTCAGACTCCTTTCGAGATGTCACCATGTAGCCTATAATACCAGCTGATAAAGATGATCGTCTAAATGCCTATATCTCATTAAAGTAAAAAGAAGTCCTTGCCAATCTGTTGTCCAGTTGTGTAGCGTACTCAGAAACCCCAAAATCCGGATGAAATCTGAAGACACCGGATGGTATAATTTTTTTTTTAAAAATTTTATTCATTTAGCATTTTTATTTAAATATTGCTTATATGATTTAAAAAAAAATTGTTTATATGCTTTAATAAAAAGAAAAAGAATAAAAATATATAAAAAAAAAGAAAAAGAACCTTATTGATATAAGTATTTTTGGTACAGTACATGTATGTTGAATTGTTTATCTGCAAATCATACTTCCACATTAAGTTTAATATGCCCAGACGTGCATACGTATGTGTGCATGATTTAATTTTTTTTTTATTATTGCTTCTAACACATACATGTGTAGACCATAAAGAAATGTAAATTGATTTAAATTATAGTTTTGCTTTTGTCTCTGCATGTGTTTGATTTATATACAAGCGCACGCTATAAAATATTTATTTAAGTAGTGTAAGGATGTGTAAATAGACATATATTTATAACCATATTTTTCTTGATATTATATAAAATAAAAGTAATGCTCCATATGTGCGTGTGAGTAGACGCTCATACCACTTCAGTCAAACGTATTTATATAAAAATAACGGAAGTAGCTCCATATCTAAAATGGATAAACATTATTCTTAATTTTCTCTTCGTATTCTAATGCTTGAGGGAGGGGGTTTCAGAGAATGTACTTTTCTTTATATATATAAATGGTGACGGGTTATTTGGGGTAAATAAATATTTGTTTTTATTTCATAAATTATGTCTTTATGAGTGTCTCATTTTTTTTTTTCTCTCTCTCCAACAATATTAAATGCATATATTTCTGATAGTGGTTTAATTTACCAGTAATCTGAGATAAAGAGATGATTGAGCTAAGCCTATGGGAACCTACTTTATTGGGGGTTAAAAATTTGATGTCATGCAGATATCTTTCTTTATTCATTTATGTCATATGTTTCATTGGTAATTGTATATACATTCGGTAGGGGTTTTCTCTTTCCAGAAGTGGCGCATAAAGGGCAGGATCAAATTCAGCCTTTCAAATTTATGTGATGGCCAGCACATTGATATACATCAGCAGGGCAATAGAGATTTAACAAGGGAGAGATCAGGAAATATAGCCAGCTTTGGTTTGATCTCTCTCATTTAATAATTCAATAGGTTAACTTTAAGGTATCATATACAGAGTATTGAGTTTGTAACAATGCCGTACTCTGATGCAGTACAGCTATTTCATATTCGATTTTGTGCACAATCTACAGAGTATGGGGAGGTGTTAACCAATACAATATATATATATCATCATCAACCATTATCAATCCACTGCAGGATAAAGGTCTCTCCAAGTTTAATCCATCTTCTCCGATCTTTAGCTTCTCTTCTCCACAACACCCCTGCACATTTTCTTATTTCATCCATCCATCTCACATGTGGTCTCTTTCTGGGTCTTTTACAATCTCTTGGAATCCAGTTTAAAATTTTAATTGTCCATCTATTATCATCTCTTCTAGCAATATGTCCAGCCCAACTCCATTTCAATCTTTTAATTTTTTCAATAAGGTCAGTAACACCTGTTTGTTGTCTTACCCATACATTGCGTTTTCGATCTCTTCTTGTTACTCCCAACATACATCTCTCCATACTCCTTTGAGTGGTCTGAAGTCTCTGTATTGCTCTTCTATTAAGTGTCCAAGTCTCAGATCCATAAGTAAGAACTGGTAAAACACATTTGTTAAAAACCATCCTTTTCAAACACATAGGCATATTTCCTTTTAGTATCAAGTTATTTCTACCAAAAGCACTCCAACCAAGTTTAATTCTATGATTAATTTCCTCCATTATGTTTCCATCTGTATTAATAATCTGACCAAGGTATTTGTAACTGTTAACTTCTTCTAATTCTTCATAATCAATCTTTATTTTCATATTTTTAGCAAATCGATTAAACATTACTTTAGTCTTTTTAATATTTATCCTTAGTCCTACTTTTCTACTTTCATCTGCTAACTCTTGCAACATTTCCTGAAGCTCTGAAGCATTATTTGCAAAAACAATGACATCATCTGTCAAATCTAAATGACTTAAATACTCTCCATTTACTTTCACTCCTTTAGTTTCCCATTTTAATCCACAAAATACTTCTTGCAGCACTGCTGTAAAGAGTTTTGGAGATATGGAGTCACCTTGTCTTACACCTTTCTCAATGTTGATTTTTCCAGTATCATTATGTAATCTAATTGTTGCTGTTGCATTTTTATAAATATTTTTTAAAATATGACAATATCCTGGATCTATACCTTGATGATCCAATGCTTTAATCACTGAAGAAATGTGTATAGAATCGAATGCCTTTTCATAATCTACAAATCCAAAACATAATGACAACTCATATTCGTTTTTCCTTTCTATGACTTCTCTCAATACCTGGATATGATCTATTGTACTAAAACCACTTTTAAATCCAGCTTGTTCTCTTGGTTGGTGGAAATCCAAAGTTCTCTGCAGACGAGTTGTAATTATCTTGGTAAAAATTTTATATAAAACTGATAAAAGGCTGATAGGTCTGTAATTTCTAATATCTTCTTTATCACCTTTTTTAAATATTAATATTATTACTGCATTCTTCCAATCTTCTGGTACATCTTTATCATTTAGACATTTGGTATATAACTTTGCTAAAATTGTTTCTATTTCTTCACCTGCTTCTTTTAATATATCAATTATAATTCCATCATTTCCTGGAGCCTTTCCTTTCTTCATACACTTAATTGCATGTCTCACTTCTTCATTTAAAATTCTGGGCAATTCGGAAGATGTAATAGATATAGGAGGTACTTGTTCTTTATTACTATATAATTCTTGATAAAAATCTTCTACCAATTTCATGATGTCATCTCTCTTTTTAGTAATAATTCCATCTTTTTTTCTTATTGCAGATATAAATTTCCTACCAATACCAAAATGTTGTTTAACATTTTTGAGACTTTTATTTTCTTCTACAGCTTTCCTTGCTATTTCACAGTTATACTTTCTTATATCATTTTCAACTCTTTTCCGTACCATTTTACAAAATTCGAGATATTCAATTCTTTTTAATACATCATTTTTGTATATCTTCATATTCCTTCTTTTCTTCATAAATTCTCTAGTCTCAGTAGAAATTTTATTAGTCAATTGCTGCTTTTTTCTACCAGCTATGTTTGTTGCAGTTTTTAAAAGTGTATCAGTTATTTTCATATTAATTTTATTCAAATCTGAATCATGTTCAAAATCTCCTAACACTTGAAACCTATTTGTAAGTTCCAATTTAAATTCATTAGAATGTTTCTGAAGATTAGGAATATCAACTGTAAATATTGTTTTTCTTAATAATTTTTGTCTCTCTAGTTTTACATTAACACGTAACTTACACCTTACTAATCGATGATCACTTCCTGTGTTAAATTTATTAAGAACATTACAATCTTGAAATATGTATTTTCTGTTAGTCAAAATATAATCCAATTCTGCTGTACCTTCATTTGGATGCTTCCATGTCCATTTCCTTTTAACATTTTTCTCAAAAAATGAATTCATAATATAAAGTTTTTTTTTTCTGCAAACTCCACAAGTCTATGTCCTCTCTCATTTCTATTACCATAACCAAAATTATCCTACAGCAATTTCATCTTTCATTTGTCTACCAATTCTAGCATTAAAGTCTCCCATAACAATTTTAAAATGTTGTTTACTCTGATCAAAAGCCTTTTGTACATCCATATAAAAATCTTCTACTACTTCATCACTATGAGAACTTGTTGGGGCATAAACCTGAATTATCTGCATTTGGTATCTGCTATTAAGTTGTATAACTAATCTTGCCACTCTGTCTGATAAACCATCAATCTCCACAATATTGTTCTTCCACTTTTTATTTATAATGAATCCTACTCCACTTGTATTTCCAATATGTGTACCTTTATAATAGAGTATATGTCCACTTTTTAAATCAATTGTTTCTTCTCCTTTTCTTCTAACTTCACAAAGTCCAATAATGTCCCATTTAATATAAGACAGTTCTTCTTCTAATTCTTGCAATCTTCCTTCACTTGAAAGTGATCTGCAGTTGTAAGTACCTAAATAAAAAGTCGTCATCAAATGGCAGCCTGGGTCCACAATCAGGGGATTCTTAGCACCCTCCGCCTTCGGCCACCAACCGCTGCCTTGGTTGGTGACTTTACAGCCTCCTGGGAATAAGGGCCATGCTTTATTTTTGTCTGTCATAATTGTATATATGTATTGGGAAAATATTTATCATTTACACAAACATTCATTCTGCCTTATCAGGCACTGAGAAGAAAGACCATGGTGTTTCTTGATCTTAAACTCAGAGGTAAAAGGCCAATAAACTCACCATGCTGGCTAATGCGTGTTGGTGAGCAGCCCATCCATGTTCGTATACTATATGAATAATCACATAGTAATAACAGCTACAACGGCAAGAACGTATGGAGTGGACATTAGGAATTTACCCTGCTCGGTTCCTTTAAGGCCTCCAAGAGGAATCAAAGGGTCTTCTTTCAGTTAATAGCAAACTCCTTTCTGCAGCCTATATATATATATATATATATATATATATATATATATATTTACCATTATTACCCTTTTATATATATATATATATATATATATATATAAGGGTAATAATGGTAAAGGCTAAATGGCTTTATAAGTAATTACTAAAAACCAGTCAACACTTAAACAATCCCAATATCAATAACAATCAACAATATCAAACTGTTGTCAAAGCAATCTCCTTTTAATAACATGGGCTTTTTTGTTAAAAGGGAGTTGCCTTCACACCAGTTTAAAATTGTTGATTGTTATTGATATTGGGATTGTCTAAATGTTGATAACATCAGTATCTAAAAATGTGCATTATTGTTATGTACAACATCATACTATATTTATCATTACAGTTTGCAATTAATTATTATCAATAGAAATTATTTTATGAAGCATAATAATGCATCTACCCAATTTTTAGTTCATCATTTAATTCATTGTTGTTGTCATCTTTTCTATAAATACCATATTCAGCAAGGGTTAAAAAATACAATTCCTCGGTTATCCAGGATAATGTCTAGGCTGATTTCATAGGCAGTCTGTAATGACTATTGGTATATGCTCATTGCACAAGTTGTAATTTAATCTATTGCTAATAATTGCATATATAGTTACAATATATTTGTTCCATTGCCAATAAAGTAGATTGTAAGTTTCTACTGATATTCTATTTTACCCTGGTCTAATAAATGATTACTGTTTAGATGGTTCATTTATAGACTTTATCTACTGGATCATCTTTGCTGACTTTTTTGCTGATATTTCATGTTTGGAGAAATCGAGTTTTTATATTGAGTGAGATAAGAATATCCACATATACACATAGACTCTTTACATATAATTTTATTTAAAGATTTGTTTTTGCATAACCTTTAAAACATATATTTAGTTCTATGTATAGTTTTTCAAAAAAGGTCTTGCAGAATAGGGATTAACATGATTATGTAGCAGGGCCATGTCTTGTTGTCATTTATTGCACTAGTCAAGAAGTAGTCTCTGGGCTTTAATGTCAATTGATCATGATAAGGTTGCTTGTTTCAAACTCCAAAACAAAAAACTCATTGACTTTTTTTAATGATGTATACACCTAATAATAATTTTAATCTATATAGAATTTAGAAGTTTTTACAGGAAACTGGCCTAAATCAAGTCATCTAATTACCCCATTATTGATCCTTGAATGGGTGTTTATAACATTTTTAACTAGAAGGTAAAATAATGAATAAAATCTACAAAACACACAAATTGGCAGATTAAGAAGCTTTCTGAATAATTTCATGTACTTTATTTTTTCTCTATGAATATATCATAGAAGGATCTCAATTCTGTTGTGAATTATATAATTGTTTTAAATTATATGATATTTCACAGAAGAAAATTGATTTTGGAAAAAAAAAAATTGTTTTGACTTGTTATATTTTCTATTGATTGATGATATATATATATATATATTATATAAAACAGTAATACAAGATTAGAACATGATTCCAGCTTACAACATTGCTGTTTAGCAGTATATTTATTTTCTTTCACCTCTGCTATGCCACTTAATGTAAGCTTGAGTAAGAACTAATAAAATGTCACCTGACTCTATCATATGATTTTAGTTTACACATTTCTGTTATTGTAGCATAATTTTTCTCCATCTCTGCAACTTACTATAAGTTTTAGAAAGTAATAATAAATGCCATATGATAGTACTTATTAAATCCTTATGCTGTTCTATCCTATACATTTCTGACCACAGAATAGATGTGCTCATAGTTATTAGGACACTACAATATATAAAAACTGAAAGCTTTAGATCTATATAACTATGCAAGGAAGTTGATTTAGATTGAAAACATTTATATGTTTATTAGTTTGGGCTAATAATTTGATAATATAAAAGAAAGATAAATGATAGGTGCTGGAAGGAGAGTGCATTAGATCTAAAGATTCAAGTATACTGTTTCTCATTGATGAAAACCATAAATTTAAAAGTAGTCTGAAAATATTGGATAGAAGAATACAGAATAGACATTTAATAACCACAATTAAATTCTTGCAACTACTATTACTTACTAAAACTTACAATAAATGGTTTAGAGATTGAGAAAAATAAGCTTTAGTAATTAATAGATGATGATCCTGGATGACAGTTTAATATGTACTATCATCTGGTATTTCTTGATTACTAAATGTTACATTAAGTAATGTAGCAATGGTCAAAAAAGTATAACAATAGTTTCCTGAAGGTTTGTGGTGATGGTATTATAGATGTGATAATATGTTGGATTATTTTCAAGATGCAGACAAGTAATAACACACAAAGACAACACAGGTTCGTAAATTACACAATGTTTCGAGTGGTATTATTCTCTGTTGCTGGCCTGACCAATGACAATTCTAGCTTAGGAGTTAAACTTACACCTTTAGATTCTTGAATATTGATGTTAAGGCAACACTTTAATAAACTGAAAGTTGGTTGGAGTGTGGTCTTAATAGTCGATATTCAAGAATCTACAGATGTAAGTTTAACTCCTATGCTAAAATTGTCAAAGGTCAGGCCAGCAACACCTGAATAAGAGTGGAGAATGATACTACTCGAAATGGTGTGCAATCTATTAATCTGTATTGTCTTTATGTGTTATTACTAACAGTTGTTTGAATTTGGAAAAGTTTAAATAAAGTTTAAAATTTTCTACACGTTCAACATTTAATGATAGTTAATGAAAATAGTCCAACATATTATAACATATATACGAATGGTTTACTTATTTTTATTTTATTGGGAGTCTATTTTTAGCAAAAGACTATATTCATTTTGTAGCATATTCAGTTCATATTTTTAAAGAAAAAAGTTTTTTTTGAGCGTTTTTTTTTTTTTTGATGTTGAGAAAAGTTAAAATGAGTACTTGAGAACGAGATTTTTATAGGAAAGGAAAAAAAGAGTGAAAAATAACTTCGATTGAATTAATACTTTATAAGAGGCAGTTGAAATTGAAAAAAAAAAAGACTTGAAAGAGTTAAAAGAAACTTACAAAAAGAGTATCAGAATTTTTACCAAAAGATTTTGCATTAAAGAAGTCGCACAATTTTAATGGTTAATTTTTCCAAAATGTATTGATTTTCTATTACTTGCAATTAATTAAAAAAAAAGTTCTTAGAATAAGACTAAAACAAACTTTTAAAACATATTGCTATATAATATTTCCATTTATAACACTAACAAAAATATATTGAACAGAGAATCACATTTGCTACAGGAATTCTTGATCATCGAATATATTTTTTATATTGTTTTATGTTTACGCTTGTGACTGTGGTTTGAATAACTATCAGTTTACTATAATAAACAACAATTGTATTAAATAATATTTATGTCAACGACACACAGATTATTTGCAAAGCTTTGAACGTCTACATAAAACTATTGTAATCAGCAAAATGTAGCTACCTGACACTAAAAATATTTTTTGTTAGTAAAAAAAAACCAATTGAGTATTGTTTGCTCACTTTTTCTTGCTACCTAATCCAGTAATTCAACTGAACAGCTCTAATTTCAGTCATGTCATCAGATTATCTCAACTTATTAACAAACATAATTCTAGAAAAGGTTATTGAGAAAAGCGGAAAATTATCAATAAAGGAATCTTGCACTAAAACACTGAATGGTTTTGAGTAAAACCACAGCTTATAATTATTTTGGAGATATGCTTTAAATAACTGAAGATAATGTCAGATTGACAGAATATAATAATAATAAAAAGAGGAGAAGGAAAAGAAGAAGAAGAGGAGGAAGAGAAAGAAGAAGAGAAGGATAAAGAGAAAGAACCAAAAAGAAGAGGAGGAAGAAGGAAGAAGAAGTAAGAAAAAGGACGAAGAAGAAGCAAGAGAAAGGAAGAAGAGGAAGGAGGAAGAAGGAAGAAGAAAACCATCAAAATGCAGAAGATTCATATGTGTCTGTATCATAAGGAATCAGAAACACAACACTGCATTTTTATACCTCTTCTAAACAAGACAACATTCAAAATCTTATTTCAGTAACACTAAAAAAATAATTATCTAAATGTCAATCACATTTTAATAAGCTCTGAAAAGAGATACTTCAAAAGCATATGGGCTAGCATATAGATATTATGTGCATTTTTTGCTGTTACAATAACAATCTGAGAACACACTCTACACACAGATACAAGTTAAAAACAGTACAACAAAGAGATAGGATAATAACTAATGTAAATACTTACACCATTACCTGGACACTAATGCATCTAAATTTGAGCCTGTAAAATGGCATAGTTACTTCTAAAAACAACAACAAAAAATAAAATTTGTTGATTACTTTCTGTGAATAGCATAACAAGGCAACTATGTTACTCATAAGTATAGGTGTTAATAATAATTTGCAAACCACTAGTAGGTCCTATCAATACTTGCAACCTGAACTGTACTGTTTTATCTAAGCATTACCCAGTTTTTCTGTATTACCATGAGTGATAAAAAAAAGAAACTACTTTTTTTCTTAGTCAAATAAAGTCCTTTAAAGGAGGATGATGATCATAATAATAATAAAAATTTAAAATTAACAGCATAAATTATTTAGATTTTTATCAGTTTTTCTCTTTTTAACATGACCATATCCCAACCCCCATCAGCACAGAAACCCAGATCATCTTTTTTTAATAACATACAGTACATATATGTTCCTAACTCATAGACAATGAAGCTAGTCCAATATTAGAATTAAAAGTGCAATTTAGCTAATCACTTTTGAAAGACTTTGCTCTCATAATCATAGCTACTAATAGCCATAAAAACTATGTTTTATTAATTGTTTTATGCAAATTAATCCAAATTGCTTATAGCTGCAATTTCTGGGAAAGAGCAAAACAGGCCTCCCTTCTATTAATGGCCTTGGGATCCTTGGCTATGCGGAATACCTCTCTAATTTTGCATTTAGGGTCATATCTCTCAGCACATACAATGCTGGCATTGGCTGGCTCAAATATGTCGCCTGTTATTCTTTCATGTTCAGCAAACTATCCAATGACTTCACAATTGCATTTCATGCCCCCCCCTAATACTAACAGACTCATCAATAATGCTAAAGATAAGATCACTCCAGAGCTCACCCTCATAAATCATGTATAAGATGACTTGTCCACAAAATAACTGTCAAGCCATATATTATGGGAAAACTAAAACCAACATTGCTAATAGAGTCACTCAGCATAAATACGTTTATCACAAAACAAAAAATATACAAGAAGGCAACTCCATCTTAGCTGAACATGAAAGAACAACAGGCCACATATTTGAGCCAGCCAATGCCAGCATTGTGTGTGCTGAGAGACACAACACTAAACACAAAATTAGCAAGGCATTCCACATAGCTAAGGACCCCAAGGCCATTAATAAAGGGGAGGTCTGCTTTGCTCTTTCCTGGAAATAGTAACTGTAAGCAATTTGTGCTAATTTGCATAAAACAATTAACAAAATGTAGATTTTTACTGATTATTAGTAGCTATGATTATGAGAGCAAAGTCTCTCAAACGAACTTAGCTAAATTTAAATTGCACTTTTAATTCTAAGATTGGACTAGTTTCATTGCCTGTGCATTAGGCACATATATGTACTGTATCCACTTTAAACTATTTTTTGAAGATTGCAATATGGCTGAATTGATATAAGAAATGCACTGATAAAAATCAAAATATTTGAAAGCAACAAATAAGTTTTATTGAAAATTAATAGAATTTGTTTTCCCATTTTTCACCCTTTAAAAATTAAACAGAAACATTTTTTTACAAGTAATCTAATTTGCTATAAGTTCAACTACTTGGTATGTTAGTTATCTTAAATAAGGATAATTTAGTTATCTGGTAATCCCAATGCAAGAAATGTTTACAACCCTGATATCACCATGACTTTTTAATTACTAATAAAGTAATAGAGAAATTTTGTGTATGCTTCAGTTTAATATTTCTGAATAAGTAAAAACCCCAGGGGATGTTTTATTACTTCAAGTTTACTGATTCAAATAAGCTCTTCATAACGTTTCAGAGATCTCATTTATTATTTCATTGTAAAGCATGTCATATCTTGGTGACATTTTAGTATTCCTATATGTAGAGAGAGTCCATAATTATTCTTAAACATTTTTTGTTTTGTAGGAAATTCACACTTTAAAAAAATTTTTTTAAAACTTTCTTTTATTATCAACTTAATGAAATATTTTATGTTGCAAAGTCTTTTTTTTTTTTACAAGAATGTTTCTACTTTTTAAAAATATTCATCTGGTAAAAAGTCTAATTTATTTGAAATGTTTTAATATCATATGGATAATGTTGGATGCTGTGCTCTGGCTAGTGAGGAACTCCACAGGTAAGGGATAGTTGAATGACCTTTAGATATGAAGTCCAACTGTGAATAACAAGTAAACAATGCCTGCCCAAGAGCTCTTGTTGCCTTGGAAAATTGGATGCTGGTTAATTAAAGGCTAGATACTGTTTCTAATACAAAAAGTTTTTCCTGTCTTTCTCATCTCCTTTAATCACATAAGTTATTGTAAAACCCCTCATTATCAGGCTCTCATGTGTAAAAGATCTTTTTGTATTAACTGTGACAATAAATTTCCATTCTATAATTATACATAGAGCATTTTGGAATTCAAATCCCTTTCCTCAAACATTAAGAAAACAATGCTGGTATTAGGTTTAATGGAATGGCAGTTCTTAGTTATAATTTTTGTTCAATGCAGCACTATGAGTCAATTTGAAATTCAATTTTAGTGAGACAGGAGTTTCAGCTGATTAAGACTGTATGTATAGCCCCTATTTAAAAACTTCCCTGTTAACCATTGAATATGAAAGTACCTAGAAATGTGTCTAAAAATAGTCAGTCTCATAGTTTAGCTAGATTGTCATGATTAAAAAATTACTCATTATATCAATATAAATTATGATAGTAATAATATTAGTGTTGAAACATTTCACACACAAAAGTTTTCTGTTGAAGAAATTAAAAAACAACATTTTAAAATGTCAAGTACACTGAAAAATGACCAATATATTCTATATTTGGTTCATAGATTAGCTTGTATTGTCATTGCAAAAATCATTTCTAAATTAGTTTTTTTCTTTCTCTTTTTTCTTTTTTTCTCTTTATTTTATTTTTTTAAAGCTAATCTTACTCATTTACAAATGGCAGTTTCTTCTT
Organism: Epiperipatus broadwayi; assembly: GCA_028023455.1. Classification (NCBI taxonomy): domain Eukaryota; kingdom Metazoa; phylum Onychophora; class Udeonychophora; order Euonychophora; family Peripatidae; genus Epiperipatus; species Epiperipatus broadwayi. The sequence goes on from JAQFVV010000254.1 coordinate 360,517, forward strand.
TTTCTTCTTTCTCTTTCTCCTCTTCTTCTCTTCTTTCTCATTATTATTTAATTATTATTGTTGTTGCTTCTTCTTTTTTTCATCTTCCTCCTCCTCTTCTTCCTCCTTATTATTATTTATTATTATTGTTGTTGCTGCTGCTGCTGTGGTAGTAGTAGTAATAATAGTAAAGTTATACATTATAAATTAATTGATAACATTATTCAATTATATTTGTAATGGTTAAAAAAATGTAATTACAATTAAGCTACCTGCACACACGCACACGCACACACAAAACAACTGACAAAATCACTCATGATTCAAAATGTTACAAAATTAAAATAGTTTTATTACCAGTAAAAACTTAGCAATGTTTTTTCTAAACCAAGATATCAATCTCTATAAAGATTGTATGGCCTTTTTGAAATTTTTTGTGGGATTTGTAACACTTCTTGCAATCACATTAATTACCAACATACTATCATCCATATTCACTCTAATATTTTGGATACATGAGAAATTTTAAAATCTAAAATCTTTTCCAGATATGTCAAAAAATAATCACCGATTATTGTAATTTTAAATGGAACTATTTAGTATTAATAAACAAAATACATGATGAAATTTTGGTCTGTCTAAAAAAAGTTATAAAATATGTCACCCAAAAATAAAATATTCATATGCTAAATAAAAAAATATATTAGTAAGGTCAGACTATCATTAATCTAAAGTCCTTGGTTTCAGAACCTTTTTGAATTTGTGAATTTTTCAGATTTTTAACCATAAATCTTTTCTTTCCTCATCAGAAATCCAACAAATAATTTTATTCTCCATAGTTTTGAATGTGTGTGTATATATTTATATATCATTAAAAACTATCCAACATATAGACAATCTCAATATCAATAATAATCAACAATTTCAAACTGTTGTCAAGGCAACCTCTTTTCTTTATATATATATATATATATATATATATATATATATATATATATATATATATATATATATAATAACAATTTACAGTGCTAAATATTTTTATATAATCATTGAGATTAACTCATTTTAAAATACTGTCTAGTATCAGCATTTGGTAATGCATTTTAAAGGGGCAAAGATATACCTATCTTTCTTTAACAAAATATTTAGAACTAAATTTCTGATTCATTAAAAAATTCATCTCTTCTTGCAGAGGCATTGCAGACATTCCTCCAAGTATATGAAAAAGGAAAATTATAAAGAGATATCTCTTTTGCATTTAAAATGTATTGTCAAATGCTGATGCTAATGGGCACTCTAACTATATATAAACAACTGCAATGAGTTATTCTCAAACCATTATAGATATATTACATTTTGATTTAAAAGTGTCAAACTTTTGCACTTATCTCTTTAATATCAAATACCATAAAGAAATATGTTAATGTTTATTACAACTCACTTATTAGACTAAGGATTATCCCTATCCAGATAAACTTTAAACCTCACTTTAATATACTAAGCACATCATCATTTCTCTTTTTTCCAGATGTAATGTCTTTGTTAAGATGCTTTTTGTGTATTATTTAAATGAATTTTATTAATAACAATACAATAGTTTAAATAAATAATATGCTTGTATTTATATAAGCACAAAATTTTTATATAGTAGTAATTAAAACAATAAATCAACTCAGTATATTATAATATTCTCTTAATAATAAAATCTAGCTATATTCAGATTAATAATAGTGTACCTATATTTAATTACAAATAATAGACCCGAAGTAATAAGATTTTACATTTAATACAACAATATATTTAAAAAAATCTTCAAAATTTGATAATAATAAATAACATAAGACTCACCACTTTGTTGTGAGGAAACTTTTCTGAATCTTTTCAAAGCCTTCAGTGCTCTAAAATAGTTTAAAAGCTTTACTAACGTTGAATTTAATAATAACAGAAATATAAACTTCCCTTAAACAAACAGTAATATATTTAAATGTGCTGAAACACAGTTAAAGATGAAGCTAAAGTAACTTAGCACTTTTGTGAAGTTTCTATATCCTCATAATCATAGCTAAAGGAGTATTTGAGAAAAGATGGAATATATATAAGTAAAAGATATTTAAAAATATATAAATTATGAATTAGAGAGTCCATTTTTTGGAGAGGGGAAAGCATGATTATTTCCAGTTTATAGCATGGGGGTTATTAGATATATACCAGGCCTCATTGATCTTACCATTGGCATCATGTCATTCTATATATGCAGTAGAAGCAGAGAATAGTTCAAAAGTATGGCCAGTGAACTTCTGGTGCTCTAGAAAAATGGAACTATTTCAGGCTTATATAGCTAACAACATCCATGCTATATACCAAAAGGAATCATGATTTCACCTCTCCAAGAAATGGATTCTTTAATTCATAATTTATATATTTTTAAATATTTGTTACATAAATACCATCTTTTCCCAGATACTCCTATAGCTATAATTATAGGATAGAGAAACTTCTTGAAAGTGCTAAGGCACTTTAGTATTATAATTCACACTTTAGCTTTATCTTTAATTGCTTTTCAGCACATTTAAATATATTAATGTTTATTTTAAAAATGATTATGATATATATTCCTCAGCTAATATTAAATAAAACAAATAAGACATCACATGTTCCCTGCTCTCATCAGACTGTTCAGTAGCAAATTCTTTTTTACTCATCATATTTTTGCCACATAGCATAAGCTTTAGTAATCAATAGATGAGAGATGATAGAGTTTATTAAATCCTTAGCCAATGCTGTCCTACTTGATATCTCCAAACTGGGTTATAATCTCATCGCTCCTATGCAGTGCTGTCCTATCTAATATTCAAGCCTGTTTCCAGCTTATGGCCTCTAATAATGAAGTGCTGATAAATGCCATAAGCTGAAAACTAGGCTAATGATGTGGATAGGAATGAGGATTTAATAAGCACTGTTCCCAGATACAAAAGCTCTCACTGATGGAAGGCATAAACTAAAAACTAGTCTGGGGATATTGTGTAGGTCAGCACTGAATATGGATTTAATAAGTACTACCTCATGGTAACTTCTAGTTACTAAAGCTTACACTAGGTGTAAAAATGTGTTAGGAAATAAAGAACTTGCTGTTAAAAAAATAAAACTGTAATAATTATTCAATTACTGAAAAGCTAAAATTAATAACTGAGGTGAAACTATAAGTTTATTATTAGTAAGCTTCTATTTTATGGACTTAGCGCTTTCGGGGCCTTTGTGGCTCCATAATCATAGTCCTTTTTACAGGCTGTTGATTCTATGCAAATGCATGCAAATTACAACATCCACCTTTTCGAGACCGCGAAGCACGTGTCTTTTCTATTTCATGTAATTCTATTTTATATTATGCTAGATTATAATGTAAAATAATGAATTGAAAGTATAAATTTAAATTAATCTCATCACCTTTTACTCTATCAAACTTTTATCATGAATAAATATTTAAAATTAAAAAAAAAGATGATAATTTAAAAGTTTGTTGCTTTTACTGACTGAAACTTTTATATGTTATTAAAAACAGTGTTTTTCATTTTCAATAAATAGCGAGTGGAGAATATCATTAATTTTTCTATATAAAGGTCTTTTAATAAAAAAATTTAATTTTCAAGAAAGGAATTAGATTCAGTAATAAAAAAAGTTATTTCGTTCAATTCAATTTTATATAATTGATTTCAATGTTCACAGAAATATGGCAAGAAGTCATTAATAGAATCTCTGCAACACAAAACACAATAAGGTAAAGTGTTAAAAGTAATAACCTCATGATAGCTAGCTAAAATATATATTTATTAACATTAATATTTAAATAGAGGGATTTGAACTCAGGATTTTTCAAAAAAATCCTATTCATCTTCGACTCTATCTGAGCAACTGATACACATGACCACACATGCAAAAAAGGTGAACGATCCCCAATATAGGTATTTTATATAGAACCGGCTCAGTTTCTATTAAGACAGCAATCCCTCACACTTCTCATCTATCCAACTATTCAATCATCCACTTTATTAAAAATCCAACAATAAAACACTCACGAGCCCTTGTTGGATTTGACATTACAGTCATAACCCATGTAGACTTTATGTCAGAATAACTTTAATATTATTATTTGTTAATTGAAATTAGATTGAATTTTTTAATTAAGGCAAAACTTCAAACTGAGGAAAACATTATATGATTTAAATAACTAGATGTAATAATTAACAGTTGCTCTGTGGATTCATATAACCAAGCAAAGCATAAAGTTATCTGTCCATATCATTTTCACAGTACCCTAAACTTACCATCCCACAATTATTCACAATATATAAAAGTTTCAGATCACACTTTCTCACAGTAAATGTTTTCATGAGCATCCTTTACTCAGGAGAATAATTTCTTCTGGCATATAAATTATTGTCCCTCCATAATTTTTTGTGAAGTAAGTAGAGCCTCTTTACATTGGGTAAGATTTGTGTAAGCATTGCATGAATGGGTTAAGAATAAATTTAGAAATTTAAATATGATAATTTCAATGTTTAAATTCGAATAAGACACACTTATGGTGCACATTAGTATCAAACTATCAACACCAGTACAGGGATCCATATTTTAAATTACTATAAAACTATGAACACCAGTATAGAGATCCATATTTTAAATGTCTAGTTCATCTGATGAGCAAATATTGTTGTACATGTAGAGAAAGTGAATCTGCATAGTATTAAATTTTTGGCCATTAGTGGATAATTTGAAGATAATTTGGTGAAATTTGATTGATTATATAATATAACTTGGTGAAATTTGATTGATTATATATATTCAATAATATAATATACTTCATGGCAGTTCACCAATTGCTGTTTCATGTTATGAAAGAGACAATATTATTCCTGTCATATGTAAAAGTGGTATGAATATTAAGAGGGGTATACTTTGCCATCTCCTTGGTTATTGTTTATGACATTAAAATTCAGACTTTATCTTCATTCACAAGATAGTGTTTTTGAAAAAATATAGCTTTGGGGGCACTGGTGGGCATTTTATATTTACACAGACACCTTGGCTATTTGGTTCTATAGTGTAACTGTTATTTATTGGATATAGAATTTTATCATGATTTATAATATTTATCTATTTATATATTTTTATCTATTTATATATTTATATATATATATATATATATATATATATATATATATATATATATATATATATATCACATCCACCCAACAATACATTTAATGATCTAGCCAACCATCTAGTATCTATTTATTTTATGTATCTATTGCTTATTTATCCATTTACTTGTGACTTTGTTTATCTACCTAAAACAGGAAAAACTCTCCATAGAGTAGTGTGACTCAGTGCAAGCCAGAGTAATCAATGGATGCAAGAAGGCTTATGCATAAAATCTCTATCTAGTGCCTACTCATCCAATATTCCCAGACTAGTTTCTGGCTTGTGGTCTTCATCAGTGAGGAGCCTTAGTAGGATAGTGGTGGCTATGGTTGTTAAAAGACCAAAGACACCAAAATGTATGGGTACTGAACTCAATTCAGACCTATACAACCATATAAGCTAATGAGCTTAAATTGAAAATATTATTGTGTTTTCAATTTTATTCTCATAGTTTTGTAGTTAAGTAAAGATAAAAGGTAGCTGCTGGAGGGTTGCATTAGATCCTAAGATCTAGATGAAGTGCTCTCATATCCAAGGCTCCTCACTGATGAAGGCCACAAGCCAAAAATTAGCCTGGGGATATTGGATTAATAGCCACTAGATAAAAATTTTATGCACAAGCCTTCTGGCATCTATTGATTACTCTGGATTGCACGAAATGGCACTACTGTATGGGGAGTTTTTCTTGTTATAATAACAGTTATGAGCAAATATAAGAAGTGGTAATCAGGTGATGTTTTGGTGGTTTATCTACCTATTTATTTATTAACTATTTTTCCATCTACTTATCCATCTATCTATTTCATAATATGTATCAAAATATTTTTAATTATCTAACTTTTTATTTATCTATCTACACATTCAATAATACATTTAGTTATCTAGCCAACCACCCATCCATTATACATTTATTTAGCTGTTTACCTACCTATCTACCTACATACTTATCTATGTAATTTCCACCTATCTATCTATTTATCTATCTATCTACTTTTCATCTATTTAAATATTTGTTCTATCTATCAAAATATTTTTAACTATCTGACTTTCCATCTATCTATCAATCTATCTATCTATCTATCTATCTATCTATCTATCTATCTATCTATCTATCTATCTATCTATCTATCTATCTATCTATCTATCTATCTATCTATCTATATCTATCTATCTATATATATATATTCACCCATTCAATCACCTATATACCTATTTATACACCTTCCAATTATTTGTTGTTGTATTCATTCATGAGTCTCCATATCTATCTACATCAATACCTATTTATCTATTCATTCATCAATCTATCTAATTATCAATTTAACTAACTATTTATCTTTCTATCTGCCTATATCTCTCCACATATGTACAGGTAGATATATAATGTAATCATCATTGTAATGCATTATTAGGCAAACAAAATAAAAAACTGTACATTAAAATTAAGCATCACAACATTTTTGATTTCAAAGTAGCTTCTTAGCCAAAGTCATCTAAGATAACATTTTGGTTTTAAAATGAGTTTAAATAAAAATGAGCTCATTAAAAAATCAAGAGTTTTTTCAAAAACAATTAGTACAAATATTTGTTTTAAAAACAAACTTTACACTGTATCCTTGTTAGCCGAGAGGTATCGCAGCCGTCATGCAAGCAAGTAGTTGGTTGCAGATGGTTGTGGGTTCGCATCCCGGCCGATGCTATGACACATGGAAAAAGGGGATTGGCTCCCTCTCCAATATATCTGCACAGACATCTCTAAATCAACTGATGTATTGCAAAGTGACAGAATTTAGCTATAGATCACAAAAATTTTATGGTGTTGTCATGTCTGGATTATACATTATTGTATCAAATGTGACTGGGTTTTATACCTTCCTAAATTATGTTTAATGTTCTTCCATCATGATATCTTGCAAACCATTTGAAAACATCATTTAAACTTATGGTTCTACATACATAAGTTTGAATCATTTTACATGTTTCAATAACAATTTTTAACAATTTAAAATCTAATTTAATGTTAACGTGTTGTTCCAACATCAGTTAAATTAAGAAACATATTATTACATTTTATGTTATAACTGATGATCCAGACATATTAATACTTTAAAGTTTTTGTGATGAATAGGTAAATTATGGCACTATGAAACACTCATTTATTGAAAAATGGGGCTGCAGGTGATTTGCAAAGAGAATCTATGGTCAGACTGTTTTTTTATTGTGATATACATTGTGTAATATAGAAATAATTTTACAAATAATATAAGCAAGACTTTGGTCATCAATTTCATTGGATATGGTGGCTGGTTGCTAAAGAATAAAACAGATATAAAGTTGAAGTCTTCAGAAAACAAAAATAATAGGTTAACTAAAAGTGCTGTAACACATTTTGATATCAATAAGCCTTCTTAAGTATACAAATAAAAAGGAATATGAATAATAATTGTGATGTAGTTAAGATTTTGAAGATCTTTTATGTGGGTTGAAATTGTTCAGCAATAAATTTCAAGTTCATGAATTGGAGAATAAGTTAATAAATGAATACGATGAATGTAAAGCATTGCTACAGTTTCTCACAGATAAGTAAAACTCCTACCAAGTAGAAGAGTATAGTATTAGGGTACACAGACAGGCAAATAGTTAGCACTGTTTGGTTGGAAGTAGGAAGGTGCAATATTGTTGCATTATATTGATACAAATTTATAACAACCATTTTGAATCTATTTGGAAATTTTATCGAAGTGTATGAAATATTCATTCATATATTGAGATTGGGATGCCACAAGAAGTCATCTGTTAAGTCATAGAAATTCAGAAGCGCTTAAAACATTTGGTTGCTTAAAGTATTAAAGAAGCTCACATTCATTCTAGCTACAAGTAATAAATACAATATTTTTTGATTATATTCCCCCTTTTATATATAACAATTGCAGACTTTAACTATTGTTTATACAGTTATATGCATCCAAATTATCGTCATTTATAGATTAATATTAATATACATTATCAGATAAAAACACACACACACCAAAACCTCAGTTTATTGAATTAGGTAGAACTGTTAAAAAAACAAAAGAAATCTCAGTATATCGAATTAGGTAGAGCTGTTATCGCTCTACTATTTAAGTTGTCAAACATCACATGATTTTCTGAGCAACTAACCATGAAAATATTATTACTAAAATAAACAATGCAAACACAATATTTTATTGTCCCCAAATTCCAACAATTAATGACAGTTTTGATTATGTGACATACTTCTTCAGAGTTTTTTACAGTTTTTAAAAAGAAATTTTAAAAAATGTTTTGACTTAGTGAAAGAAAAAGAAAAAATATACTATTAAACTATATATATATATAGCTTTATTACTTTTTACTCTGATACTTTTTTGAATCTATTTTTACAATTTCTGCTTATATTGTTTTTCTGTGTTGGTCTCACCTCCCTCAATATTTTGATGGATTAACTTCAGATAAGATCACAAATATATGACTAAAGTACTTGCTTCTTAGTAGATCATTGTTTCAGACTATTTGTCAAGACTTTTATAACTAAAAGTTCACAAGTTACTGAATATTATCTTAAAGTGATCTATCAATTTGCTGAAGAACAGTAAATAAATATCCAAATAGTTTGGACATGAGGGAATGATGTATCAGTTTGATAAGGTTTACCTACAATAAATACATAGATTGGCTTCTATATATATATATATAGTAAATACATAGATTGGCTTCTATATATATATATATATATATATATATATATATATAAAAAAAGATCTGCATATATATATATATATATATATATATATATATATATAGTACACTTCCTTAAAGAAAATATTACTGAACAAGAGAATCCAGCTAACTAAGATAACAATAATATATTATAATTAAGTTGCATTAATGATGACTATTAAAAATAATATAACATAAAGACTAGCTCAAGACATAATATCTAATAAAATAATATTTTTCTCTAATTAAATTTAAGAAAATCTTATTATAATAAAATATCATAACACTTAAGTTCTTAATAAATAATCAGGGTTCCAAACTATAATATTTAATCCATTCATTTACTAATAATTTATAATTAACTCATTATTATAAACAAAGTAAAGTTCTGTCAAAATAATAAATATAATTATAAATCTCCTAACATGAGACGTTCAGTAAGGTACACTAGTTTAAACATTGAGAATACATCCCAAAAGACACACTCTCAATGGCATATAGAATATTACTCCACCAAATTCACATAACAAAACTACTATGTAATAGTTTCCTGTCTTTAAAATACACATTTAATAATCCTAAAATATAATTTTATAAATTTATTACAGAAATAACAGTAAACTAAATAATATTCCTTTAATAAAATACTAATTAATAACTTTACTCATCATCTTTCAATAAGAAATTTACAATCCTCCTAAATAACACTAATAGTATTAATAAAATCATAATAATAGAAATCATAATAATAATCTCATGTTCATTTCTAACAAACTAATAAAATAAATTAACTAATTAATACCCTGTAGTTAAATATGATTACGGATTTTATAAGATATTTAACTACTCTTACAAAATAATAACAACAATAAGCAACTAAATATCTTAATGACTCACAATATTAAATCTACTTAATAGGGGAAAAAAATAATATAATAAAATTTTAAGTAAAATATTGTACAATATTTCCTTCTTTAAGATGGCATTCTTAAAAATGTAATGTATTCTAATATTGTAGCAATATCAGCTATCTCTCATTGGCGTGTATTGGTTTAAAAATAATTAATAATGATCATATCTTCTAAACAATAATGGTAATATATTGGTTACTTAATCAAATGTAATAAAAATAATGTCTAAGCAATCTTTATGGATCATATGCCAAATAAGTAATATTTTAAATTATTGATTTCTGTGGATCATGCATGCAGAATGAAAGATCAATAAGCAATATACAGATAAATCACAACTTGACTAAAGTAAATTAAAAAAAACAATTCACAAATTTATTTACAGATTAACAATAGATTTATAACATAATATAATCAAATATTTATAAAATAAAATGTAGATTAACATTATTTAACATAAATAAAAAAATATTTAGAATAAATATGACATAAATCCAAGAAATAAAATAAGAATAGCCTTCACTCTGACCATTTTCAAAAATTCAATAAAAATGACTTATGATGATATGTAATCTTCATTTAATAAAATAGTGTTCTATTATTTGTACTGGGAACAGTTAGAATAGCTCTCCCAATTTCTAAAAAACAAAACTTAATACTATGTTTATTCTACCATAAAATAAATTACTTAGGATATAAACACATAGATACAAGTTTATATTTTAAAACGTATTTCTTAGAATATAAATAAAATATTAAAAGAAAAAATATTTAAAAATTTTCTTTGCAATTTAACAAAGTGCAATTCTAATGTTTGGATATCAGAAAACCTTAAAATAAAAGTATAAATATTTCCCTCTATAAAATTAATTAACTATTATGCAAGAAAAATATTCAAAAAAATTTTTTATACATTTTATAACTTAACTAAGTCTAACTTATCAATAATAAAATTTAAGAAAACTATCTGTAAGTTATATTGCTTGATATTTGTTTTATTTTCATTTTGATACTCTTTCATACATCATATTATCCTAAAATCATTTTCACTATTCTGACTTTTATTTCATTTGAATATGTATGTATCTTATTAAGATAAGTGATCGCTAATATTTTGTATAGGCATCAATTATTCTTTTCTTGTATTACATATTATGGTAATCATTAAACATTTCAACATCATTTAAAAGAAAATTTTTATATACTACATTTTGCCCTCTCACAAAATTATCTACTTCAAAACCGGTTCAGTCATTACTTTTCCCACTTATAAACTATCTTCTACAATAATACCCTGTTGTGATAGATAGTGATTAAAGTTTAGGGTATGTAATAGTAACAAGAATGTTTCAAAAAATAAGATATTATTTTGGGCACAGTGCAAATTATAAGAGTAGGTCTGTATTCATTGGCACCTAAGATACAGTCATGGCTCTCTTATAGCACTTATAGATGATGAGGAAATGCAACTGTCCATGGAAAAAAGATATACAGCATTATGTTATCTGTATACTTTAATAATTTTAAAATATGAAAATATAATTTACCTATAACAATCTTCAACATAACCCTAACATTTAAGATTTTATAAGAATATTATTACTTTCCTGACTACTATCCAATATTTTCCCACTGTATAACTCATTCGACATCGTAAAAATATACCAACAATATTCTAAAATAATTTTCAAAACACAATTCTAAAGAAAATAACAAAGTGTTTTTTAAAAGTTTTCATGCTCAAATGATATCAATAAACATTCATGGTACTGTACTATACATTTTATTTATTTGTTAAGATATAATTTAAAGATCAATATTATATCTTTTTTATATTCAAACATATAACATTCATAAAATAATATTTTAATAATTTAATGATGCTATATAACTTATATGTAATCAAGCATTCACATTTTAAATAAGTATTTAGAAATATGCTTAGATGTTTTCAAACATTCATAAGCATTTGTCAATTCTTTCATAAAATATACATGATAATTTTATCAATAGTTCATTGTTCCACTGATTAACATTAAATTTCAGCAATGTACAATATTAATCTAAAAATACTAATTAAAATATATCTTTTTTTAAATAAAAGAAAAGAAACAGAATTATTAAGCAAAAATATAATCTAAATAACAATAAAAATTACCAACGAGCTCATTATACTGTTGAGACCATTTATGGTGGTCTGCTTCTCAAAACCATATATTCAAAAAAAGAATTACAGTTGAAACTTGTATTGTTCAAAAAATTACATTCTGAACATCCTTTTGCTTTTTAATACATAATAAAACCAATCTATTTTAAAAACTATATAATAACAATGAGTTAGTTCTAAAATAAATAATTGTAAGCTTCTGAATACTAATGTTAAAAAAAATAATAATAATCATAATAATAAAAATTAAAGTTATGAAAGGATTTTTTTTCCTTGCTTGTATGCTTGTCAGGTGGCTTACTATGTTGCCTAGCTGCAGCTAAACAGCATTGTGCACAATTATTTTTTATTTTGGCACTGTATGTAGAAATGTACAAATACCAACATTAAAATACAATAAAATCTAATATAATCAATGGAAAATATTGATATCCTGTAAGATAAAATGTTTATTTTTAGTCTTTTCTGAAATTTTATCCCGGGATTTAATATCCAAGTAGAATAATTTAAAATCCATTTTATATTAAACGTTTCCTTACATATCTGGCCATTGTATAAAGCAAGTACATACTGCAGTGAATATAATATAATTAATATTCACATTTTCCATCAGTACAATTATTAATAGCAGACATTATATAATGTAATTATTTAATATATTATCAGCAGACATTATAATATGAATTAGAACAAATATTTCTTTCTTTAAGAAAAATAATATGATTTTTTTTATATCCTTTAAAACATATATCTTTTCACTAATTTTTTTTCTCCAGATAAAACAGCTATATCATTCCAAAATTTATTAACTGATAATATTTTTTAAAGATGTTTCTATTCATTATTTCCAGAAAGAGTTACTTTAAGAGTAGATAATTTATGTATTAAGCTAATTATTATTTAATTCTTTAAAAAGCATAAAAGATATTCAAAACCATTTCCTTCAATTCATCTCTAAATACATCATTCTTAAAATATAAGTTCATTTTGACTTTTTTAAAGACAAATCAAATATGAGTCATTAATATCAGTTATATATTAAAACAGACAATCATCATACCATAAGACATTTTAGGTTCAGTGTTAAAGCACAGGTGCAGAGTCTTAATTTTCTTCTCTTTTCAAATTTAATATTACAAATAAGATTTTTAATGAATATCTGGTTCCTTACAATCATTATAAATAAACTAGTTGCATTATAATACAATAGTCATTTGAAATAAACAGTCATTCTAAGCATACAGGCAATAAAAATTATAAAGTTCTTATCCAAATTCACTCTGGCTTTGTTGCAGTAATTTTCCTGGTATTTGGTACTCATTCTCCAAAATATCTAAGTAGCCACTACTGCACTCTGTATAATATTGAAGGTCCTAAGCTAAGTTCAAGTAGATAAAACCAATAGGAAACTTTGGTGTTTAGTGATTCATTTTTTAAGTAATTATCCTAGTTATATTTTTCAAAACAGTTTTAAGCAAAATAATAAAGGTTTAAAAGAAATTATTACTGGCATAGTATAAATTAAATATGGTTTTAAATTTCAAACTAAAACTACAAAACACTAAAATCACAATTAATTAATATCCAAAAGATCTATGAAAAATCTGTCTAGACTGGCTTCAACCTTAGTTTTTATACTGATCTTGATCCAGTGATTTCATTGGTCAATACTGCTTATATAAATTTGCTAATTTACATATCTACATCAAATAGAATTTTCTAAAGTTAAGTTTTAAAACTGTGAGTCATCAATATTAAATATTATCAAATTATTTAATACCTCAATTATTAAATATTTTTATCTAAAAAATTAAGTATTCTTATTAAAACAATTTTTAATATTAAAATAACTTTAAATTGATTTAAAAATAAACAAATTATTACACATAAATAAAATAATAACAAGTTTAAATATTATTTTTCTAATATTTTCTCTAGACTGATTATTTTGCTACACTTTATTGTTTCGATTTTTTGTTAGCAATTTAAAATTAAAGTTTTCTCTTCCTAACTTTCTGAAAGCACACATATTCATGCACATCTAATCATGTGATACTGCCAGCACCTTTAAAACAATGTTAAATTAACTTATCATTTTAAATATTTTAAGCAAAATAATTATCTTAAAAATATAATATAAAATATCTATCATTATTATTAAGCTACTGTATCTGTGTAGTATTTTTTAACTACAATAAATAAAATTAATATTATATTTTAAATAAAATTGTATCATTTTATATTTAATTCATTTCAAAATGAGTCCAAACTACCTAATCTATTTTTTATAAGCTTCTATCTACTGAGTTTGAACTTCTACTATCTATAACATTAAAATTATATATTAGAAAATAACTCAATCTTTTTTAAATATAGCCATTTTCTAAACTCTGCCTAACTATCTGTACCGGTTATAAAGAGTACAATATAATTGTATAAAAATTATATTCATGTCATGTGAATATAAAATACTGTTTATTAACATCCTTTATAATAAATTTATTAATATTTAAACAATTAAACAGTAGGAATACCTATCATTCAGCTTCACAATCCATAACCTATACAAGAGATAAAATCAATTTTCTTTAAGAAGAAATCAACTTCTCTTATTAAGAAGAAATGTAGAAAATTTCTAGTTTTTTTCTAGTTTACTTAAGAATCAAGTGTAGATGTATATTTTCATTTAAAAGCTAGCAAAAAATCTACTCTGAGATTGTAAATGAATATCATGGCTTAGCCAAAAAATGAATCTAACTTTTAGGTAGTTGGATGCCTAGTTGACTAAAATATATAATTGCTTATCTAGTGACAAAATTATATACCTCTACAAGGTAAAAAGTTTAGTTTATTTGAATATTTAAACATTGAACACTTAATAAGTGCAAAAAGTAGAATATATTGTAATCCAATGTCTTCTATGAAAAGGTGAGTTAGCCAAAGACTATTTTAAGAGCCTGCAGCTCAAAATCATATAGTACCCCATAATTGTACGCACTGTTAACACTCAAATAAAGATATTACCACTGTACAATTTGTATAAAGATGTTCAGTTAATAATTACTAGTTTTTAAGTAATGTTATGTTAATTATTTTTACTTGTTATACTTTTATTTAACATACTCTGTTTTTTAAAGTGCCTATTTACATATAATCTTGTAACTTAATTTTTAGCAACTTTTCAATTTCTAATTTAATTGAAACTTTGTCTATATATGTATTCCTAAAAACAATACATTTTAATAGAGTTTGCAAACAATTTTAGCAAACTTTTTGATTTAATAAAAAGAATGCTAGTAATGTCATCTAGTGGCAGTTCTTGGAATTTAAAACAAAATAATATGATGAAAATACAGGATTAATGCAGCTATCCAATTAAAATTATACATAAATGGCAATTTTCAAATTAATGAGCATGTTCAATCTCTCAAATATTTACATTAATTACACCATGACCAATAATGAACTTATTAAAATATAGATTCTTATTTACCATTATATTCATGGGAATGAAAGGAAAGCAAACAAAAATCAGCAAACTGGTACTATGGCAATGACAATATTAAAACTCAAAAGTAGCAAAAGTAAAAAACACTTTTTTAAAAAAAGATACTTTTATTTATATAAATCACTAAAAAGTAAAAAAATAATTTTTCCTTGTCATTCACAGTATTTTTGATATTATATAGAGCGCTCATGTTCAGAAATATTCTTTGACTATTTATAAACTTTAGTACCCATTCTTTAATTTTGATTGCATAATATTCAGAATATTGGGAAATATTAAGAACATTTACTTATTTTGTAGTGCATTTATGTAAATAAAATATTTTACATATATTATTTTAAATAGCAAAGACATTTTAATAAATAAAGATATTGCTAGAATTAAAAGTGGTAAATTTTAGAAGATATAAATATGCATTCTTTGATATTTTTTGGATTATGCAACTGTAGTTAAAATATTGGAATGTTTATTTATGAAAGGCTTACACAATATGGTTTTATCCGGAATATTATTTTTTTAATTTTAAATAATGACATAAGATTAAGTGATAATACCATTTAATTTGCTTTCTAAAACAATTTTTATAATGTAACAATTTTTATTTATTCATTGACAATATTTTCTAACAGTTGTAACTAACCAGTAGTCTTCATCAGAACTCACCTTATCTTTCATATCTTGCACAGGAAACTCTCATGAAGACTTCTGGTTATTTGAAATTGTTAGAAAATATTGTTAAAAAATAAAAATTAATACATTGTAAGAAGTGACTATGGAAAGTGGATTAAATAATATTATATAAATAAATGCAAGCAATGCATAAAGAATTAAAAAGTGAAGAGAAATTAATGTATATTCAAAGTAAGATTAAGTTAATAAGAAGATGAGTGCATGCAAAACATGTGAGATATAAGTGTGCTGATTAGTTGGCATGATTCTGTATGATCCTATAAAATGTCAGATAATTTAGCAAGCTGTGGTTTTTATAAAATTTTCAGTGTAAAGATAATATGAATAGTTATCATCATTCTATTCTAGAGTTGTCTATTGTAAGATTGAATAAGTAATGGATACCATATATTAATTCCTACTCATGGTAGAATATGAGCAAGTATTGATGTTTCATGTGATATTGCTATTAAATAAGATAGGATCATTCCTTAATATAACTTTTATTTGTGTCAGATAAATGCAAATGAGTCCAATTAAAAGCTTATCATTAAATTATAAAGAAATTTGTTTTAAATATTATATTTATATTTTGAAAGTATTGTTTTTACATTAATTAATTCTATTAACTTGATAACTCTATATTCAATGAGAATCATTGGGTGCTTTTTTTAGAAAAAGAGAAAGTGCTATAACTTTAAAACACAATATTAACATTCATTGTCATAAGTGATATTTTCCTATAAAGTTTTTATTGATTTTTTTTAATTAAAAAATTCTGAAGAGGTCAGTAACTGATGGATAGCTGCTAACATTTAAGAATTCATTCTATTGCTTATGACTGAAAAAAATACCCAAAAGATGTAAGTTTTCTTCTGATCTAGTTTTACACAAAGTTTTTAGAATAAAAAAATTTATGATTTTTGTTTGTTTATAAAATATTTTTGATTATTTTTATACACAAATCGGTTGATTATTATTTAAAATAATGAGAAATACATATACAGTTTTCAATTTATTTATTCATTTTTTTATTTTTAGAAATAGAAGCTAATAATCTTGACTGTAATATAATGAAAGAAAACCATAGCATCTGTAATGTCATTAATCTGTCAGAATTGACATGACTTTAAAATCTTTTCAAATATTATAATTATTACAAACAAATATAGATTTTAAAGCAAAATATGATAGATCTGTTATAAATTTACTTTCATTCATTCATATTTAAAAAAATTTAAATCAAAAAATAATTCATTTATTTTCAAAACAAATGTTTACATGAACACTGTCTTATTTAGAGATCAGTTTTTTTCAAAAACTCTCACCAGGTGGAAAAAAGATGTCAGATTTTGTAATGGTTAAAACATTTTGATTAAAATTTTGCTGCTAAATGAGAAATGACTTTTACATAACCTCTACATATTCGCCTATAATTTAGCAATTAAAAAAAAACAACATTCATAAATCTAACCAAATACCAGATAATAAGGGCTTACAGCTTTTAAATCTTTTCTACCTTTTAGCTAAGAGTATACAGATACCCATTTACTTACCAATAAAAAGGTTACTATTGTTTGTTAGGACTGGCAATTTAATATAGTTTAAGTCAAACTTTCAATTCTATTTATACTCCAAAATATTTTTGTAACAAAGAATTATCTAATAGTTACACTACCTGTCCACTTTAATACTATAGAAAGTACTCAGGGCAAAATTATTAGCATATTTACTGTCATGTCAACAACAAGGATGTACAAATAATTAAAATTAATATTTACATGTATAAACCTATTCATGGAACAAACAACTTCAAATACATTACTAAAATAATTAATAATCTAGATTGTCAGAGAAAATGTACTAATGATTTTTTTACCTTTTATCTGACAATACATATTGACTTTGATATAACAAAAGATGTTATTTATAAGTTCATTTAAATTATTTTTGTAGAATGTAGCTTATGAATTATCTTAGTTGTTCTATAAATAAGTTTATATCCTTAGCATTATATATTTTATAAATTGTATAACTATCTAAACCATATATAAATACATGACAATATTGAATAATGATAATTCAAGTTATAGCTATTATAGACATTTTTATAATTTTTTAAGCAACAATATTCAATAAAAAACATCAACCAATATTTTTCCTCTAAGAACATGTTCATATCATAACCAACATCATCAAAGGCATAAAAATCTGTTGATACCATTAAAAATAGCAATATTATTTCTATTTCAACATGACTATAATGTTCAATTTGATATTAAAGTTTGAATGTAAATTTCAATGGTAACTTAACTAAAATTTTGTCTGTATCACATATGTGTGGTCATATGGAGCCTGAGATAGAGTCAATAGCTGAATAATGCTTGAAAGTCTCTATTCAAATACTATACAATTACATCTAAGTTCCAAATATATTAAATTATACTTGTATTCTAATATTATAATTGATAAGATAGGTTACATAATTAAACTCATTTAAATATATTATTGCGCTTTCAAATAAAATTTTAATTATGTAAATCATAAATATGTAACAGTATTGAACAGTGCCAATTCAATTTACACTATCTAAAGACATTTTTATAAATTTTCAAATAACCATATTTGATGAAACATATACCTAGCAAAGATTGGCTAACGTTATTATCAAACATTACTATTTAAAAGACTTTAAAAATTTCTATAGATGGCACAAGTTAACATTATGCAAAACTGTTATATGCAATGTGGTGTTTAATTCATATTTAAAGCTCTATCTTGTCTATGAACATTAAATCAATGCAAAAGAGCTTTAGATAAATTACCATTAAAATTATATTCAAAATTAAATATCAATTTGAATGTTGCAATGATGTTCAATCAGAAAGTGATGGGGTATCAGCTGTTTTCTAGGCTGCTAATATTATCAGTTATACCAGAAACATATGTCCACGTTGAGATCGATTGCTTTTTTTAAAGTTAAAAAATGCTCTTTGAAAGGTTCTAAAACTACTTTACAGATAGTATAAGTTAAATCAACGTTATTCCATATATCTATAGTTTTATTTATTTATTTATTTATTTTTTGAAACGGACGGAATTTGTTAACAAATTATTAAAATGTAAAGAGGGTGAAAAAAATTAACATTTATATTTGCTTTAGAAAGCTGCATTGAAAAGGTAAATATTTATAGTACTAGAATATTGATTTATTAAAATATGAGTTATAAACATTAATTCTTATTAACCGCATGGTCAGCACATAATTACATATAAGGCTTTAACCTTAATACTACACGCCCTGAATGCTTAATTTTACCACAAGAGGGATCTCTACAAATCTTTGACACAAGATTATGACTTTATAAAGATAAGAGCGATCATCTTATTTTTAACCTACTTTTTAATTACATGGGCAAATCTAAAGCATATGAGTTCTAAATTAAAGTATTTTTATTTCTTCTTTGTTATAATTCAGGGGAGTTGAACATCTTAATGATGTAATATATCACAAAAGTTTCTGATATAGTTCTAGTGTTGAGATGTCAAAATAAATTTAGACCATGTAAATTTTAAGCAAGAAGAAATTACCACTAATGATGATGATGATCAATAGTATCATATGATCAATATTCTCTACTGCCTGATTATTTACTTGTCATTAGGAAAAAAATAAAAAAACTTGAAAGCATTGGAGAGAATTTAGTTTTTAACAACTAATGTTTTCAAAAAAGTAAAGATTTTAACATATATATATACAGTAGTTCCTTTTGATTTTATGTGAAAAAAAATACAATTATCTTATTGTAATCACGATGGAATCTCTCTCTACATTTTTTATTCGTTTTTAATCAATTCTTGCGATGTCTTACTTGCTTATTATTTTTTCTATTTTATTTTATCGAAATTAAACTTTCAATTGATAAATCAAAAGTGCATTTTGTTTTTCTATTATTTAATTTAAAAAAGAATTAATTTTTTGTAAAACATTTGTAAATCGTTAATATTCCGATTTTCTTTTCTCTTGTAATTTATCTTCATTTTTAATATCAGTATTAAATTTCATATTGTAGTAATCGCAGTTGGCCTTTTAAATTTTTTAATAATAATCAAGAGTTGAAAGTTATTAATTCTTGTCATTTTGATACAAGCCAGAATTATTCATCTTAGTTCACTAATTTTATTTCATTGTTAAAAATCATCATTTCTTAGGCTTTACTTGCCTTGGTTCAGTGGTAGAGTAGCAGACTCTACAATTAAGGTCTGTGGTTCCCAACTCTGGTGTTTGGAACTTGTATTTGGAACTTGTAATTATTATAGTAGTAGAGTGGTAACTCTTGTGCTCAAGTTCCATAGATCACAGCCCAGCATTGTCATTTCTGGTGCTGAACTTTTTATAAACTCTTGAATAGTAAATCATTCAGTTACTATATTCTATCTTTTGGAATTACTTTGTACAATGATAGAATGTCACTTCCACTGTTCAAACTTCTTATGAACTATCACCACCACCATCATCATCATTTACCATAAGTTGCTCCACATACATATGTTTACATTGCAAGTAAAGGAGAAAAATAAGCAAGCATACATAGAGTAATTGGGAGGGGGATTGAGTGTTACAATTGTTTTGAAGTATTTTTCAGAATTTTACATGGTGGAGCAGGAATGGAGGCTACAATATTCATTCACTAATTTCCATTTGGATATGTTTTATATAATTACCGTTGATTAATTTTTTGAGAAGAGGTGCAGATACGTATGTATAATTTACATAATTTTTTCAGTTCTCGAGTGACATTTAGTGTTCATTTTATTTAATAGATATTTGTGAGTGGTAGTTCATGTAATCCAAGATTTAGTGGCAATCAGAAACATATTTGTCACATTCCTGATTTTAATATGTTCTTCAGCGTTTAAGTCTTCAGTGTGTTTTTGTGGTCCTTGAGATCAATAGTAATCCAGTGAGATAAAAATTCTTTGTAATTCAGTTGCTGGCTAATGACACATCTTTTGGGAGAGACACTTCTTGATAAACATGAATTGGTGGTAGTATGATAGTCAGTTATAGGTTTGATTGCTGTGTTACAAGAGATCAGGTAGCTGCAAGTATGTCAGGATGTGCAATTTTATTATCTCTGGCTCTCAATTTCACCTGTTTGTTATTAAATGCTGATGAATGATGCTTTGTATTGTGGCCTAAGGTGAAAGTGCAATGAATGCGCCAATATGCATAAAGCATTAATGTGTCTGCATGGATTGATGGGCCAGAGCCTTTGTGTTATGTGCTATGCAGCAATGATTGTCTGGGGATTGGTGTTGCATTGTCTATAGGCTATGGTTAAGTTCTAATGTAACTCTATCCAGTGCTAAACTGTGATAGAATAGATTTTGATGTGTTTCCTCTGCCCTATGACATAGGAAGCAAAAAAGATCAGCACTGGTATACAACTACCAGAATCTCAGGAAATATGGACATGCCATGGAGGTTTAATGTTAGTAAGAAGTCATTGTCTTTCTAGAAACCATTTTTTGAACTTACAGAGTATTTGATTCCAAGCATTATGAGATTGATATCATGATGCATGATGCAGATTTGGATGGATCAATGAAATAAATACTTGTACTTAGTTTGAAGAGATATCTATGATGATGTGGCTTTTATATAGCTGATGATGGATGATAGTTGGTCATATGTGGGGGGTAGCCTATCTGTTGGTGTTATTTGAAAAATGCATTGCAGCATTTGAAACTATTTAAGCATGGATATTATTAGGTCTATGGTCTTCTGCAGATGAAAGGTATGAATGATATGATGGTCAAGTCCATTGTGGGTAGGTGGTCTGCTAAGCTATTTTGCAGATATGGACATTATCTTTCTCTGCAACAAAAGATTGTTACAGAGAAAAGATATTTGTAAAATCTTTAGAAAAAGGAATTATGGGAAAGTAGTAGATGATTTGGGTGATAATTGGCTGTTTAAATAGCTACATCTTGGAGTATATAGAGAGATATGCTTTTGGGAGTGAGGTAGTGATTTGCTCTGTTTCTTCTTTGAGCTTTTCCTGGATTTTACACCTCATTGTATTTGCACTCACATAAAAGGCAAAACCCAAAAAAGCAGATGACTTTCCACCATATATTTCTGTGCATGATTTGATATTACAAAGGGACTAAACATCAATCTTCTTTAGATTGACATTGAATTTATGTGTAGTTTCAAATTCTCATAATATCCTGTGTAAGGCTGTAGATGTATTTTGAATGGAAGATAAATAGTTCATTCATATAATGATGCATTTTACCTGGTGAGATGTGTTTGGTATTTGGATATCAGTGAATGTTTGTTGGTTCTTCACTAGTAGTGGGTTGGTACAGAAAGTGAAAAGTAATGAACTTTATGGAAGAACTTGGGAGATGCATTGTATGGGAGCAAAGAGTATGGAATTTTTGCTGCTGAGTGTGATAAGGATTTCACAATTCAGCAGTTAGTTAGAACATACAGCATGACATATCAATTAGTATCTTGATTGTCATAGAATCAAAAGCTGACTTAATATCTATCTGAACCGCAAATGGGTAGCCTTTTTTCTTTACACAGGTCAAAACTACTTTGAAAACAAGTGCTGCTTGTTCTGTTGATGAGATATGGCTCAATCTTGTATTTAATCATTTCTCAATAAGCTTAATGGCTAGTGGGCCCATAGAGGTAGGCCAAAAATTCAGAAGAGTGATTATTGAAACTGGTTTCTTGTTGAAAAGCACTATTGTGATTAGATACAAGTTCTCAATGTTGTAGATTTTTTGAATGATAGTTCACAAGGTCATGTAATACTTGAGTAATTGAACAGCTGAAGTGCTCATATACAAATTTTGGTGTGCTATGAGTAGATGGACAACATGAAATGGGCAAAGAACAAAGTTTGCTTGCAAATTCAGTATTGGAAAAATGGTGTCTTTCTCGGGTTGTCCAAAAATGTCATAAAGTAGGATAAAGGATCATATTATGCACTGCATACATGTATTTTTGAACCATGGGTAGTATAATGGAGGATGGGTAGTTCATAAAATGTGGTCTCTAGTCCATGTATGCTGTTGACTGAGGCAGATTTTGGTTTTTTATAACTAAGTTACCTTTAAGAGCTGCACATGTATTGTTATATGACTGGGTGAGTTTATGTATATGCTGATATGCATTGTGAGGATTCAGAAATTGCTATCAACTTAGATAGAGCTAAAATCCTGGCAGATGGGAGGGTTTTTCTTATGATGTAGTCAAATGTTAAATGAAAGTATATTTATGCAGAACTGGTGTATCTGCACCAGACTTAGCTGTAATCATTCAAGTTTGTAGAGCATAATATATGTTTCAGAAAAAAGGAATTCTGAAATGGATGAAGGAAATAAAATTCTCATTGTTTCCAAGGTGTAATGTAATTGACTGAATTTCAACTAGGTTGAGAGTTGAAGTTTGTGCAGAGTGGTCTCAGAATGGAGATGAGATGATGTTCAGGATGATGTAATAATGCAGCATGGATGAATAGAAGCAAAGGTCAATTGATGATGTGTGATGGTTGTTATGGAATGTTACTATGTTTGGTAGTTGAAAACTTTCAGCACTCAAGAGTGGTATTGCTATTTTATGAAGCCATTAGGAAATGAATTTTTTGTACTTCATGTTAAAATCTCCCATGAGAATGGTGTGGGTATGGTGTTGATGCTAGTAGTAAGTTTATGATGAGTATGGTGTTGGATATGGTGATGTTAACAGGTGGAATGTAGGTGAATATTATGTTGAGTGGTTGTATGGTGATGAAATACTGCTATTAACAGTTTTGCATCAATATATATATATATAATTTTGAATGATGTGAATGAGAAACATAGAGTTATATGTAGACCAGTGCCTCATGAAGGTGATGACTGGTTCTGGAACATGCAATGAAGAAGTTGATCCACTGTATATTTTTTGTCTCCAGAAGCCCTAATATACATAGTAATGTGATTCTAGTCTATTTTCTAAAGTGGTGTCCTTTGTTAACTGAGTTTAAACCATGCATATTAAAAGCTGTTAATCTGACTTTCATTGATTTTGTTAATGGAGGGGTTTGCACTTCATGTCAATGGTTGATATTCATCATGTTAGCTGTGTTACTTGAGATTCCTTAGTTAGTTGGAAATGAGTGATATCCATTAGTATCAAATTTTTTGTTTGAAGGCTTGTTACCAATGTTGAACTGTTGTATTCTTCTGTTTTTGGTTTTTTTGTTATTTTTATGTCTTTTTGGTGATCTGTTTCTCTTTTTGTTCTATTGGGGTTAGTTTGATTTATTGAAGGCAGGGCATGCGTATTTATTTGATATATGCTGAGGTGTTATTTTTAATTTATTTGCGATTGCTTTGATAGTATTTTGCACCTCATTAGATAGTTCAGTTAACTTAATATTTGCATCTGTCAAGTGTTGAAGTTGATTGAATCTGGTTATTCATATCTGGATTTATGTTAACAGAGTGTGTGTGTGTATATATATATATATATATATATATATATATATGGTTGGTATCTTCAGTCTCTGTGTATGGTTCAGCTGATCATTTGTTTGTCATAATTGTGGACTTTTGCTATCACATTGTATTGCAAGGTTCCCACTCTGTCCACATGAGTAGTATTGTGGTTTGAGTCCACTCATGAAGAGGCTGAGCATATCTCCCTGATCTGCAATCTGAGTAAGAATAATCTTTGGGTCTATTTCTGAATGCAATCTCAAGTTTCAAATCAAAGCTGTAGATTAGCACTGGTGTACCTTTCAGATAAAGTGGGTTGAAAGTTATGACTTTGCCAAATGACTCCATCATTTTGTAAAAAAAGGTACACATTTTTGAGTATGCCAGTGATTTGTTCATATTGATCTGGATCAATTGAGATAAGCACATAGTTGCCTAAAGTTTTATTTTAGAAATGGGTCTTTTAGCTTTCTTAATAAAATTTAAGGATTAAATATAGTGGGTTGGGATGATTAGCAATTGTCAGTATTATGTTTCAGAGCCCATGTAATGTTATGGTATCATAGAGAAAATCCATGGGAAATTTGTATAGAGATATATTCACTTCTGTGTTGATAATATTATTGATCATGGGAGAAAAAGTCTTTTAAATGACAGAAGCAGGCATCTCGGTATCAAATTATTGAACCTTTCCATTAATTAATTTTAAATGATCATTATTCGAATGCACAGGTGGTGGTAGTTGATTTTCTTACATTTGTGTTGTTTTGTTTCCTGATTTTTTTTGCAGAAAAAAAATTGCTCAATTGTAAATTATTTTTTGCAGCAATGGCATATGTTTTTGTTTGGTCTGTAGTTCATATCAGTTTGGAAAAGTAATTGGTCACACCTGTCTAATCACATGGACTGGCAATTGCCATTTAACTGTATTTTGTCATTGAGTAAAATTTATTAATTGGAACACATTAGTAGTTATATATAAATGTCTTTTTTTTCCATTAAAGCAAAATAATTTTGATTATCTAATATTTAGTGAGTCTAAAATATGTGGATTTTTAGGTTTGTTTTGGTTCAAACCCTAAGAGTTTTGTAAACCATAATCTGTCAAAATCAAGATTTTCTGCAAGATGATAAAGATGATTATTATTATTACTATGTTTCAAAAGGACATTTTATTAATGATTAAAAACTTACATTTACTATGAGTCACTCTCCATACATATGTTTATATTGCAAGTGAAAGGAGAAAAAAAGTGTGCACACATAGAGGAAATGGGGAGAGGGGTTTAGTCCAGTGGTATGGTTATTTAGAGACATTTTTCAGAACTTTTACACAGAGGAGCAGAAATGAAGGCTACAGTATTAATTTGCTAATTTTCATTTGTATATATTTTTTATAATTACCTTTGATTAACTTTTGTAAAGAGGGATATATGTATATGTTACTGTTTTTTTTTTTTCAATTTAGCGTTCATTTATTTGATAGATATTTGTGAGTGATAGTTCATGTAATCCCAGGTTTCAAATACCTTATGTTATCACTGAATATCATCTGACAGTAATAGTAGTAGTGATAGTAGTAGAGGCATTGGTTATGATCATAGTTGTGATGGTGGTAGGGGTAATGGTGGTAGTAGTAGTAGTCATAGTAATAGTAAGAGGAAAAGGAGAAAGACATTTAACAGTTATTTATATATAAATAATTGACAATATGAATATTAGTAGAATTAATATACACATAATAACATGTTGGTTATACTTGAATTTTGACTCATTATTTAAACTTTATACTTTTACTTATGACAATTTTACAAAAAAATTTATACCAAGACATTGTGTGATATTTCATTGTGATATCCATAGCCATTTTGTCAATAAGACAAAAATAACTACAGTTGTCTAGTATTTGAAGTCGTTGGAATATATAGTTCTAGACCCTTGTGGAGAACTACATAGTTATACAAATTAGTTGGTTTGTGGTTTATTCTTATCTTTTTGTCTACCACAGATTGAAAATGAATATTGAAAGATATGAATATTTAAAAAGTAAATAATAAACGAATTTAAAATAAAGATTATTGTCAGAATATAAAAGTAGCTTTGATTAAATCTAACAAAGAAATATAAGCTATAAATTTAACTTATGGAGAAAGCTGAGAAGAGATATAAAAAAAAGATTATAAAATTTTTTTACAGAGAATATAATGCTGTTTAAAATAGTGATATATGATGTAAATAAAAAAAAAATAAAACTACTGGCCAAAGAACATTTTTTAGAAAAAGAAATATAGGGAAATTCCATTACACAACAAAGAAGAATAAGATATTTTGAAAATAAATAAATAATGAATGAAGATGCAATGAATAATGAACACAAAAGCACTTTATATGGTTTGATCATTTCTAAAGAAAAGAAGGGAAAAGCTATGCTCTTTAAGTATCTACCAAAATGGATACCATATAAAAATGAAACAATTCTAAAATATTAATAAAAATATTATACGAATGTGACTATAGCAAGTAAAACATGAGAAATGAGGTTAGTTGGAATAGAAGATAGAAACTGTTTGTAGAAGTGAAGACAGAAAAAATATTTTGGATGGTAATATTATAAAGTATAAGTTAAAATAGGGGTTTGCATGTGGAAAAAAATAAGAAAGAGATTATGTAAACTATAAAAAATACAATCTGCCATAAGACAATACAAAGATATTAAAAAACAGTAAATTGAATAATAGTATTTTTAAGAGTGTGAATGAGGAGGGAAGGAAGTTTGGAAAAAGAGTACATAGAACAATCAAGAGAGGTAGTGATAGTTAAGAAATACAAGCTGCTAAACAAATTTCTGTGGAATACAGCCTCTTAGAACAATCAAGAGAGGTAGTGATAGTTAAGAAATACAAGCTGCTAAACAAATTTCTGTGGAATACAGCCTCTTAAACAAATCCATAATAAAGAAATTCAGTAAGGTCAATGAATAGTGGCTTAGCTGTTATTGTGATGATTCGAGTATCATATGACCTCCAGGACAATTGACCATAGAAAAAGAGTGTTCATAATAATATCTGTAGAAAAGGCAGAAAAAAGTAAAAAAAATCAAAAGATCATGTGTTGCTCAAGCCCTAGAAATCACAGGTTGAACTTCAATCCAGGTACCTTTAGCTCTCGAATTGGTCACTGTACAGCATTAAACTCTAGAAACTAAAACAATAAAGAATTGAAATTGAATCTCTTTTGTCTAGCTGAAATTTAATAAATGGATATAGGAATAGTGAACTTCATATTTAGAACAGGAATTTTAAAAAATTTTGAATTTGGACTTCGAATTAGCGAAGTAATTATTGATCATAAATAAACAAACACTATATAAACCATTTAATTTAAATTTTAGATTTTGCTATTTTTTTTTAATGTCTAATTAAATTCGGACTAATGTTGGCAGATTTTCTAGCTATTAAAAACAGTTTAAAACAAAATCTATAAAAGTTTATGGATTGTGTCTTATTTGAAGTTATTACGACTGGAGAAAGCAATAAAATAATAAATTTTGCCGTCGGTTAAATGTTTAAACCAATAAAAACTAACAATATTATATATATAAAGTTTTAATAAAATTAAATAAATAAATATAAATCGCATAAAATAAATTCCAATTCCAAACAAAATAATAAATTAATAGTTCACAAATTACTAATAAAATAATTTAAGCTGTAATAAAAATAAAATATAAGTCACGTGACGTTTGTCCGAACGTTTATGACTACGGCATTTTACTTATAATTATAAGATGGACTATTTCCGTCATCTAATTTTTTAATTATTAAATGTTTTTGAAAAGTTCAAACTTTATTTAAACTTTTCAAATGTATTCAACTGTTAATAATAATACATAGGTTAACGGAGAGTATAACAGGAGTGGTATTATTTTTATAATCTGACCATTGATAGTACTAACATGGGACTTGAATAGGTAACCCTTAGGTTTCTGATTGCTGAATTTAAAGTAATACTTTTGACAGAATGGTCTAGTTGGTTTTTCATATATCTAAAAGTTACTGATTTGGTTCTTATGCTGGTATTGTTAAGGTTCAAGCCAGCAACATCTAAAGATAAGAGATTACTTGAAACGCTATTATATATTAAATTTTTGTATTAATACTACCAGTTGAAGAAACTTGAAAAGTTTAAGTAAAGTTTGAATTTTTTTTAAAAAAAACATTAACAATTAAAACTAAAATAGGGTAATTAATAATTTTTATTAGACTTTCATTAGACTAGAGATTGTCCACTTAATGAATAATATTCTTGTAGTGTACCTTTATCTGTACCATTCTCATGCTAAGTTAAAAGCAGATAGAGTGGTGTAGTAAAAATTACACCACAAAAATATTATTCATTCAGTGAATAATCTCTAATTTAATGAATGACTAATAAAAAATATTGATATATTTTTATCAACTGGTGTGTGTCAAAGTTGTGAGGGCAGTAAGTCTGACCCTTATCAATTAAACTGTAGTAAATGGCTATATATATATATATATATATACTGAATAATAATAAAAAATATATATGTAAGAAATTGTGATCAAGATCAACTGATAAGTGCTATTTCAGTATAAAATGTGAATCTTGGGGATCATATGTCTTTGATCATATGTTTGTAATTACATGCTTCCGCAAGATGTTAAAAGTAGATAAAAACTAGTCCCTACCGAGCAGTGTAGCGAAAATTAAACTACAGAAATATTATTCATAAAAGAAGGTGTAGTTTAACATGTAATTGTAAATAAAGTCATGGAAGTATAATGTATTTTAAAGTCAATATTTCTTGATTAGTGATAAAGTTATATTAAATGTTACCAAGTTGTAACATATAATTATTTCCTAACACAATACACAATTTTTTTTAAAATGACAACAGTGAGAATGAGGTAAAAAGAATGAAAATAGTATTTTAAAATGTATTTAAGAATTGTTATCTTCATTTATGGCGAATGCAACCCCCATCCTGCACCTTTCATTCCTTGTTTTTCTATATTTATTTATTTATTATGTTCTAGAGTGAGAATGGCTATGCTCATTTATGAATGATTGATTATGATGACGTAAAAGAAAGTAACTGAACGATTTTGCTTGAGGGGAGGGAGAAGGGTTATAATATCTTTTATCAGAAGTTAAAACTGTTGTCCCTTGAGCTTCAAAGTTCATCATTCTACCACTAGACTAAGGCACACAGAGAAATATGATAATGATATATATTATTGAATTGCATTTTGCTTTGGGAGTGTGTAAATAGTTTGACCATTGAGCTGAACCATAAACCATAATAACATTGAGCTCCATAATTCAGCAATTGCAATAAAAGCACATGATGATGAATAAGCATGGATCTTCAGCAAATTGCAAAACTCTTCAAAACAAAAACAAAATGTGGATAGAAAAAAAAATATTAGAAAATTAAAAATTAAATGTTAGTCATTCATCCAACATTTATAACTATATAATCTTTTTTTAATATTTTTGTTTTTACAATCAGAGCATTAACATTGCTCCACCTTATCTAGGTTTATTTAGATTTTTTTTTCCAGCTAAGAGTATCTAGATACTCATTTACTAAACAATAAATAGATGTCTTGCTAGATTAATTGTGAGATATAATTACATGATTATGTAGAATAAAATTAGAATAGGCGCTGGAAAGGGAAGCTATTATAATTATTCTTATAAGTCTATACAAAAGTTAATGGCTAAGTGCTTTCGAGGTGTGTTGCCTCAATAGCCAGAGTAACTATTTATAAGGTATGTAAAAAAATTCTAAACTTGCTTAAAAATTGTCAGACAATAAAAAGAAAGTGTGTTCTACTCAGATTTGAATCTGAAGTCAAAGAAAATGATGGATGGATTTTGAAAGCATTAACATTAATACTCTTAGTTTAATAAAGACTATATGTCAATAAAAAGCTAACAATGTTGCAATTTCTAGTCACAATTAATTGTAGATTGTATAATAAACAGATGGTTTATTTATTATAAGTGAATTTTTTTTTATCAGGTATACACCCATTACGCGATTTATTACTAGTATAATTATTTTATTTTTTTATAATTGAAACACAGAGTTGAGAGCTGAAACAATGTGGAAAATTGATGAATTCCAATACATATATAACATTGGATTTATACAGTAATTAAAATGATTGGAAACTCATATAACATTGGATTTATACAGTAATTAAAATGATTGGAAACTCATAAGAAATTTGGAAACTCATAAGAAATTCAAGCATCACAAGTTGGGCTGCAATCCATGGACCTTTAGCTTCAGTCTACCACTGCAACAATGCATGCTGAAAATTCAGAAAGAATTTAGTAATCGAATGGTTTATTATTCAGGAGTTCATAAAAAGTTCAAGCATTAGAAATAATAGAGCTGGGTGGCAATCCATGGTCCTTAAGCTCCAGAATCTGCCTCTGTAGCAAAGCATGCTGGCAACTCGGAAAGAATACAGTAATTGAATGGTTTCAACATCATAAGTGACACACCTGGGCTGTGATCCATGCATCATGCATCTTGAGCTCTAGAATCTGCCATTTTACCATTGCAGCAAAGCATGCTGGGAGCTCAGAAAGGGCGTAGTAATTGAATGGTTTATTATTCAGGAGTTCATAAGAAATTCAAGCATCAGAAGTGACAGAACTGGGCTGCAATCCATGTATCTTGAGCTCTAGAATCTGCCACTGCAGTAAAGCATGTTGGAAACTCAGAAAGAATATAGTAACTGAATGGTTTCAGCATCAAAAATGTTGCAATTCATGAACCTTGAATTCCAGAGTCTGACACTCTACCACCACAGCAAAGCATGCTGAGAACTCAGAAGGAGAATAGTAATTGAATGGTTTATTTTTCAGAAGTTCATAAGAAGTTCAAGCTTCAGAAATGGCAGAGCTGGGCTGCAATCTATAGACCTTGAACTCCAGAGTTTGCCACTGCAGCAAAATATGCTGGGAACTCAGTAGTCTATAGTAATTGAATTGTTTATTATTCAGGAGTTCATAAGAAGTTCAAGCATCAAAAATGACAGAGCTGAGTTGCAATCCATGGTCCTAGAGCTTCAGAGTCTGCCACACTATCACAGCAGTAAAGCATGCTGGGAACTCAGAAATAATATAGTCAGGAGTTCATAAGAAGTTTAAGCATCAGATGTGACAGCTGGACTGTGATTCATGGGCCTAGAGTTCCAGAGTTTATCACTTCACATCAAATTATGTAGGGTAACCTTGTAATTGGAATGTTATAAGTAAAATCAGATTAGCAAGTAATAATTAAAGCTTTTCTGATGTAATTTTCATGTTCCATCGTTCACCACATACATCTCATAACAAATAAAGAAATAAATTAATTTATTTTTAAGTGTATGATTAGCTGTTTGAATAATCAATTAAGATTTGAGCATCATAAATTTGTTGAGCAAGCCTCTTTTATTTTATCTCAAACAGGGATCAATCTCAAATTTCATTTGCTCACCATTAAGTCACTAAAAACTTTAAGACAATTGCATAGCATAATAAAAATGAAAATGTAATTTAGATGTAAAGTTGGTTATTATTTTATAAGACAAAATGAAATATTTAAATGGACTAATTTAAATAAAAATGCTTGCATAATTATCTTAAAGTATAAATAAAGCAGCAACAGTAATTAATTTAAGAAATCTCTGATTATGATGAGCTTCACCAAAAGTGAACTCAGTTTTAAGTTATAAATAAAAAGAAACCACTTTATTAAGCAGACAAAGAAATGTATGCAAATTTAAAATTATGAAGTTAAATAAAAAGCTATTTTTAGACAACCCCTTCTGACAGCAAAATATTTATTAAAACACTTTTTGTATATGCTTATTATAAGAATTATTTAATTTCTTAAATTTCAATTATTTAATAATTGTTGTGCCAAGGCGAACTTTAAGCTTTAAGAGATTTTTTCATTTTTTTTTTTTTCATATGTCATAGCATCGGCCGGGACGCGAACCCACACCCGTCTGCAACCAACTACTTGCTTGCAAGGCGGATGCGACGCCTCTCGGCTAACAACGCAAGAGATTTTTTCATTTTGGGCTCTAATTAGTCAGTTTAAAACTCTTAGGGTTATCACTCATTTAACTATACCACAACAGTTTCACCTCAACCATTTAAACTACAAATATCCTAAGCAAAATGTTTTCTTCTGATTTATTTTAAATAAAAAATTCCCAGAAACTTTTCTTATTATGAGTTTATAGTTCTGGTGTTGAATTACAGAATATTAACCAAACATGCAAAGTTTAAAAATAAATTTGTATTACATCAATGAGATTGTACATTAATAAGTGATTGAACCAACTACTATCTCTTTGGATACCTCTTTATTTAGTCAACTCTACAAAAAACTACTCTGATATTTAGAAAATTTAGTCCTGGAGATATAATCTATTACTGAGCTAATTACTCAATAGGCTACTCTACAATAAAGCCAAACACTCACCAGGAAGTTTTTTTCCCATATGTCAAAGCATCGGCCAGGAAATGAACCCATGATAACTGTGTGCAGGCAACTGCTTGCTTGCAAGTTAGCTGTGCTGACCTCTCGGCTATCAATGCCAGACTAGCTATTTTACAATTAAATTATCCACTCAAAAGAATTACTTTATAATGGAGGCAAAAAATAATTTCATAAATAATAATAAACTTTACTCATGTGATTTGATGCAGTGACAGAGGGGCAGATTGTAGAGCTCAGGACCCATGAATCACAACCAGCAATTTACTTTTAATGTCCAACCAATAATAACCATTTGATTATTTACTTAATTATATAGATGATGTAGAAAACCATTACATTAATTGAACATTTTATAAAGAATTAACTATTTCTTGATAAATAAATTAATAATAGAAGCATAACACTGTAAAGGAATCTGGATCTAAAGCTTTCTTGTAATATAATTAAACAGCATAAAACAAGCAGGTTTAGTTAAGATAATTATGTAATGA
Source organism: Epiperipatus broadwayi (assembly GCA_028023455.1). Taxonomy (NCBI): domain Eukaryota; kingdom Metazoa; phylum Onychophora; class Udeonychophora; order Euonychophora; family Peripatidae; genus Epiperipatus; species Epiperipatus broadwayi. Next base: position 394,229 of record JAQFVV010000254.1, read on the forward strand.
ACAAGCTAAGTGATTTAGTCAGACAGAAATGCAACTGACCCTTTTAATCTCAAGTTTTTAGCACCACCTGAATCATATAAAATGTATTCTATCTTCTTAAGCATAATATTACAGCCAAATGTATATAGAACAAATATAAGACTAAATTTTCACATTATTCTTTTAGAAGTGCTCATAATATTTAATATATATATATACATCTATCCAACAATCATTATATATTTTAAATTTACAAATCAATATATATATATTAAACAGAATCAATATATATCGCTAATTAAAATCTATATAAAACTTTTAAATGCCCCATAGCTATATTTTTTCAGCCACATTCTCCCTTTAAATAAAGAAAATTCAAGCTTTTTTTAATTTTAAAAGAGAGTATGGTTGAAAGAATATAGCTATATATATATAATATTTTAATGGATATTTTAATGTAAATATTTAATGTGTAGAGTTATCCATTTACAATTACCTAATTAGGAAATATTTTACTTACGACAATATATATATATATATGGGTTCCCTTGACAACCGATTGAGATTGTTGATTGTTATTAATATTAGGATTGTCTAAGTGTTGACTAGTTTCTAGGAATTTGTATATACCAATACAAATGAAGAACAGTATTTTTAATTAGGAATATTTTACCTATGACAATATATATATATGGGTTCCCTTGATAACTGATTAAAATTGTTGATTGTTATTAATATTAGGATTGTCTAAGTGTTGACTAGTTTCTAGGAATTTGTATATACCAATACAAATGAAGAACAGTATTTTTAATTAGGAAATATTTTACCTACAACAATATATATATATGAGATTGTTGATTGTTATTAATATTAGGATTGTCTAAGTGTTGACTAGTTTCTAGGAATTTGTATATACCAATACAAATGAAGAACAGTATTTTTAATTACATTTATTATGTTTATTATTTATCATTTTGAATTTTTAAAATATATTCATTATAAATTAACAAACAAAAATGTATAATACTAGGTATATAAAATCAATAAAATAAAAATAAATAAAACAAATAAATTCAATGAAAAAACGAAATTAAATTATATATCAATAAAATGAAAATAAAATAAAATAAACTATATATTAATATCTAATTTTATTTCTATTTCAATTAAATCTATAGTCTTTATTTGCTATGTGTGTATGATACTGATAAATTAAGAGTGGCTATCCAATGTAGAGCCATTTATAGTAAGATGTAGTAATTACTGATTACCAGAATATGATAATGAGCCTAACCAACCCCATTTAATACATTTTTTTTCTAATCCATTACCTTTCTGTACCATACCAACAAACTTCTTTATCAATTCACCTCACAAATGGTCTCATTCTAGGTCTTTGGAAATCTCTTGGGATTCAATTTAAAACATTAACTTCCCACCTATTATCATCGATTCTAGCAATATTTCCAAATCATCACGATTTTAATTTCTCAATTCTTTCAATGACATCAATGATGCCTGTAAGTTCTCTTATTGAAATATTTCAAGTTCAGTTCTTCTTGTTATAACTAACATATATATACCTCCATTCTTTATTTAATGGCCAGAAGTCCCTAAATTACTCTTCTGTTATGTGTCAATACCTCAGATCTGTACGTAAAACCTCTAAAACTCATTTACTAAAACCTTTCTGTATTCCATTCAAATTTAAATCTATGAATAATTTCATCCAATATGTTTTCTTCTGTATAATAATCTGCCAAAGTATTTGTAGTTATCATTTTTAACTCATTATTATAGATCTTTTTTTTTTGGGGGGGGGGGTCCATTAAACGTTACAGTCTTTTTAGCATTTATTTTTAGTCTTACTTTCATCTAATAACTCACAATATTTTCTAAAACTCTGAGGCACTATGATTTAGTAATCTCCATTTATTTTTATTCCCTTCTCATTTCAATCCACAAAATACTTCTTGCAAAACTGCTGTAAAAAGTTTTAGGGGTAAGAGATTTTAATCATCTCTTCATATACCCTTTACTTTTTAATCTCATCATGTAGCTTAATCCCTGATGCTGTATTTTGATAAAAATTCTTCAGAATATAACAATATTCTTAGCATTTATCTTTAGTCTTACTTTCATCTAATAACTCACAATATTTTCTGAAGCTCTGAGGCACTACGATTTAATAATCTCCATTTACTTTTATTCCCTTATCTTCTCATTTCAAACGACAAAATACTTCTTGCAAAACGGCTGTAAAAAGTTTTGTGGATAAGAGATTTTAATCATCTTTTCATATACCCTTAACTTTTTAATCTTCCCATGTAGCTTAATTTCTGCTGTTGTATTTTGATAAAAAAATTTCAGAATATAACAATATTCTAGACTTATATCTTAATGATTCAATGATTCAAAGCTTTAATTATTATGGAAATACTTATAAAATCAAATACCTTTGCATAATCTATAATCCAAAGCATATTAGCAACTCATATTCATTAGTCCTTTCTATACTTTCACTCAGTACTTGGATACATTGTAAAACATTTTTAAGTCTAACTTGTTTTTTGATTGGTTTGAATCCAAAATTTGCTAGAGATTTATATAAAACATATAGAAGATTGATAGATCTGTTATTTTGCAAATTCTTCTTCATCGCCTTTCTTAAATATCAGTATTATTGCTACATTATTCCATTCATCCATTATATAACTATCAAATTTTTCATAAAGATGGTGTACATATATGAAATAGTGCTCATGTGATGTTTTGATGTTTTCATCCATTGTATCTTTATCATTTAGACATTTGTAATTCTATATAAGTTTTTAACTTTCTTTATGCACTTGCATTAAATGTTCAAGCATGGAGATGAGTTAAGAAAAGCATGGAAACTATTTACTGGAAGAATAAATATAAAAACTCCCTCAGGGTGAGATTTATATATACACTCCTAATGTAATCTGCTAGGCATGCTTTCAATATCTTGTAAGCGATATCATCTTCATAGTGATGCATCTTCGAAGTCTAGTGAAGAGGATATCATAATTATAGCAATGTGTCCATGAAGTCTAGAAAAGAGGGCTCTTCTCTAGATCTTGCAGACACATCACTCTGATTACATAACTTACAAGATATTGAAAGCATGTTTAGTGGATGACATTAAGTGTGTATATATAAAAATCCCACCCTGAAGGAGCTCATATATCTTGCTTCCCAACCAATAATTTTTAAGCTTTTCTTCTCTCCAAGCACTTATAGTTAATTTAGACATTGGATATATAATTTTCTAACAATTTTTGTATTACTTTGCATGCTTTGTAATGCCATACTTTTCTAGGGTTTTTTTCATTCTTTTTAGATTTAATTGCATAGTTAATCATTTCATACAAAATGCTTGGAAATTCAAAAGATGTAATATTCTTTTCTCTCTTTTTTTCTTATTTCAGCAATACAAAAAATATGGAATTTATTACTAAAAAGAGCGATGAAATCATAAAATGAGTAAAATAGTTTTATCAGAAGATAGTGTGTTTAAATCTCAACCTCACTATAGCAGCAATTAAACAAATCAAATAATCAACACAAGACAATTTATAGTCATTCTTGGTGACAAAGGACCTGCTAAATAAATTTAGGCTAATCACTGTCACACTAATACCAAATTTGAGGTATAATATTAAAAAAACAATCATCAAAATTTTATCTGCATGCATGTATGCATATAAATGTTAGAATAATTATAATAATAAGCATTCCAAAAGTGTTCAATGCTAATAATCATCAATCTGCAGGGTAATTTGATGCCATGAATGTTCTGCCCATTATTAAACTAATTATTATAATCATAAAACCTATAAAGTAAAGTATTTGGACTTTAAATAAAAACCCTATTATCACATTTTGCACCATCTAAAGGATTCTAAAGACAATTATATAGATGACCCCAAACATACATTTATTTTTTTATATTCTTATACTATAGCCAGTCTTGGGATCACAAGGATTCTGATGACTGTGAAAAAGAGAAAATATACATTATTTAAAATGTGCTAACATGAAATATTTTCACTGTAATAACTTCAAATAATGATTTAATAAATTTATTGAGTAATTAAAGTAAAAAATAATAGTTTATATGACCCAGGTCAGATAAATAAATGTTCTGATTTTGGCCATTCCAATACTGTAAGATATTATTTCCAAAAAACTGACAGACTAAACTACATTTGCAACATTATTTTTAATCTGTGTTTTAGGTATATAAACGCATATAAGTTTGCATGTTCATTAATACATAATATTTCAATTTCCAATAATTAAGTTATTATATCTAAAGGCAATATTCTATTTTAACCATATATAAATAATCAACGATCTTATACATACTTCTTACAAACATATAAAACATTATTTCTATTATTAATTTCTTCATTTTCTTTAATCTATGCCATGAATTGTTCTTGCAATCTAATCATAAAAAGTTTGGATAGTGCATTTGATAAATTCATTATATTTTTCTAACTCTAAAAAACAAGTATTTTTTGAAGGACAACAAAATTAAAAAAAAATACACCTTGAGTTTCTATCACCTGGAGACTTTTTCAAAACCTTTTTCTTTTTATTAATGGTTAACTTCTTCATTGAATTTAAAAGTTAACCGAGTCATTGCAAGAATTTTATCATCTTTTTTTTTTTTTTTTTTTTAAAAAAAAAAACAAAACAGATTCAAGTGAAATAGCTCCAGTGAAAGATTTTTTTATTTTTCAGCATTGTGTTTAACTGGCATAACATTATATATGTATTTTCTCAATAAGTGACTTTTTTTTTTCTGGTCAGTATGTATGTGACTTACAGTAGATTTTTTTAATCTGTGTTTCCATGTTTATATAAAGTTGAGATTTCAAGATTAGACTTTTTTCTCATATATATATATATTGCTGGTATGACATCTCCCGATTACAAATACATAAACACTAATGGTCCTCCACTCATTTCAACTTCTATAATTTCCAATTGACAATAGTAATGTCTATTTCACACATATTAAGCTATGAAATCATGGAATAGCTATTCTGTTTTGTTTCACTAGGAGTTCTAACTTGACTAGTAAGAAGACTAACAATATTTTCCCTTCTTTTAGAATTGATTTTCTACATATTTTCTAATCTCAGTTCAATTGAACTCACCATTTATAATATATACAATAAAATTAATAAACAGGAGAAATAATAATAAATCTTTTTATTCTAGATTATTAAAAATAAGATAATAACTAAATTAGCATTGCTCTATTTTCTTAATTTATATTTATTAAAAATCTGTAGTAATTTTTATTTTAAAAAATCTTAATCCTTTAAGTAAAAAAAGATTATAAAATTAATATGGAATGTAAAGAAAAATGATTTAGTTTTATAAGTTAAATAAAATATTTCCAATAGAAACCTTTTTTATATTTGATTTTATATAATTTGTAGCATTTCAAAAATATCAAAAACATTATTAATTAATCAATATTTCAATTATTCTAGACTTTAATTTAAATAATTTTATATTTAAATTTTGTCTGTGTCCATTTCTACAATTTTTTTTAAGTTTTAAATATATATGCACACACTTTATGTTATGTTCCATGTGACCCATCTATCATAATGCAATAAATAAACTATTTTTGCAGGTAAATATTATGTTGAGATTTTGATTTGTCTTTGATTGATGTGACAAATTTTCAGGGATTTATGATTCCATGAAAATAATATTTAAATAATGCTAATTTATTAATACAAAAAGCAGATGGCATATGCCAAAAAAATTTATGGAAATGATAGAATAAAATTTCATACATATGCATACATATGCTAAAAAAGAAAGAAAATATCTTTAAATAATATTATAGAAAAAACAAAAATATAAAAACTCTAGGGTTTTTCAGCATAGAAGATAAAGCAAAATAAAAATACAAATACATAATTCCTCTACCTGAAGATAGGTGGTATGATTATTAAGAAATATAATTAATAACTTCTTTTTTACTTTTTCTTTAATGGAAGTACATTATTTCTTCAAATAATTTGTTCTTACATTTTTGACTGCCCAGTAGTCTTAATCAGAGCTACAAAATATTTAAATACATATGACTTCATAGAAATGATAAAATTATAATTATAGAATATCATTTCTATATAGTCATATGTATTTAAATATTTTGCAGCTCTGATGAAAGCTGCTGGGTAGTCAAAACTGCAAGAAAAGTAATGATGATGATTTGTAGCAGCAAGATGTTTGCATTGAAGAAAAAATAAAAGAAAGAAATTATTAATGATATCTAATTAGAAGCCAACTTCTACTTTATTGCATTATTGAAAGCTAAAGACTTGAGACTTTTAAAAGGCATTGATGTAACAAAAGATAGGCATTATTTGTAAGTTCATTTAAATGATTTTTTTAGGAATTTTGCTAGTGAATTATTTTAGTAATATATTAGGAATTGTTTGCTCTGTGAATGAGTTTAGTTATATAATTTATATTTTTCTCAAAATAAATTTATATATTTCTGCAATTCATTTTTTATTAAATGACCATAGATATTTTTATGCCAATTATTTTATTTAATAATAGATTACATTTTTTGTAATGATTTATTAAATTACTACTGTATATTATTATAGTCGATAAAATAAAGTTATACACCACATGACTTAATTTGATAACCTTGTAATTATAAACTAAAACAAAGAGCATGCTAATAGCTCTAACAAGATTTATTGATAAATGCCACAAGAGAAAGCATTTCAAATCTCTATCTAGAAATTATCCCCAGACCAGTTTCTAGCTATTGGCTTTTCTCAGGGTCTGAAATATCCTAGCACTGCACTGAAGAAAGCCAATAGCTAGAAACTGGTCTGGGGATAATTTCTAGATAGAGATTTGAAATGCTTTCTTTTGTGGCATTTATCAATAAAGCTTGTTAGAGCTATTAGCATGCTCTTTGTTTTAGTTTACTACTGTATATTATCTTTATTTAGAATATATAAATTTGTTATACCTTTAATTTTATTATAAGTTTATTCTATAGTTAATTATGCAAGTTGTTTTAATTAGAAAAGATGAAGTTGTATAAAATATTTTTAAATTAATAATTTATAAGTTTGTACAGTCATAATAATCATGTGCACTTTATTGTTTCCTTATAAATCAAATTTACTTTGCCAGAATATTCAATTATAGCTTTTATTAGTTTGAATATTTTGTTTATTTAATATTAATTCATTTTGTATCTTTTTTTAAATGTAATTATTTTTTATAATCTTTTAGTAAAAGTCTTTCAATAGTCAATGCTTTTAATATAGTTTTACTTTTTTATATACAAATAATAAATTCATATTACTATAATTTGAACTACAAGTGACAAAATTTTTAGCTCTCACATCTTTGACACTATCTATGTTAGATGTATATATTAGTGATTATTATTAATTTTTTATCAGAGTACAAATTATATCATTCTTAGCCTAGATATAAACTTTAAGCTCAAGTAAAGATCAATGTATCTGGATTGGTTTAACTAATCATAAACACAAATAACAAAGACATATGTAAAATGTTGGTGACCTAAAAATTATTAATGCATCATGAAACTCACATTTGGGATTATTTACCTTTATCAGATGTCTTTATTTTTATGTTACAGAATATATGATAGAATGAAAGTTTTAAGAATATCTAAAAATAAATATATATTTTGTATAATATCAATAAAAAAATCATATGATTTTTTAAATATAAATTCAACATCCACACTTAAAAGCAGTAATCTAGGGCAAACATGAGTATCTTAAATGATATTGCTAATTTTTAATTATTGGCTGTCTTCAAAGAAGAACTGATTGTATTCAAATTTGGCTATCACCTATTAACATTTTTAAATAGCCAAGATTTTGAACTCCAAATAACTTACTAGTATAGGTATGTAGGTTTAATATTACATTAATAACAATACATTTTAATGACTCTTATTAAGGCACTTTTCAACCTTGAACTAGAATGATATACAGGAAATAAAACATTGTATGCCATTTTATGTTTTCTTTCAGCATATAATTACAAATATAATTTGCTTCACTTTGTTAATCAAGTTTATAAAAAATGGATCTAGAGTAGAATGAATTGAGACTGATTCAAATGTTATATGACTTCCAGAGTAACTTATCATTCAATTATTTTTGCTACTTTTAAGTGAAGATGTTGAATAATACTGTGATGCTTTGATGATGTATCATCCTAATCAAAGAAAGAAAAATATTGACAATAAAAAAATTAAGTTGTTAACATATACATAATTATTGGCCTATTATTAGATCTACATCAGGAGACAAAAAGTAAATTATGTTCAAAACTTTAGAATGTTTTTGAATCTCATGTTATTAATTTAAATAGTATAAATAATTTAAGATAATGCATAGATTATTTTGCAATTCAGTTTATCATTGAAGATGTCCAGTAATAAAAAAAACTATTTCTGGAAAGTCTGTAGGTAATAAGTACAGTTTAATACATAATGGTTACATATATCTATAATAGATGATTCTGGAATAAAGCAGATAGAGTGAATCACATTTCTAAATAAGAATTTTTGCAATTTCATTTTTTCAAAATTTTTTGTTAAACATTTGAATGTATTTAAATATTTTAAATAATTAACCACTAAACATCACATGATTACCATCCTTTATACTTACACAAGTTATTTACACAATGGAAAATTCTCCATACAGTAGCACCACTCAATGCAAGCCAGAATAATCAATGGATTTATCCATCTATCCATTGATTACTCTGGCTTTCACTGACAGGCACTACTGTATGGAGAGTTTTGCCTCTAAGCTTAAATAATATTTGAACTTTTCTGATAATTGAAATAGTTCAACTTATAGTTAAAGTAAAATATTATTATCACAAACTTTCAGATATATAAAATCTTATAAGTGACTAATAAACAAAGTAACAAATAAAAGAGTTTCAAGTAAATGCTCAAATTATATTCAGAAAGTACAAATCATTATAACATTTTTATATACTCTACCATGGCTCTTTTCAATGCAATAATATAAAAAAGGGTAGAACTATTTTTCTACTAATAGAAGTAATCTGTCCCAAAATTTTTGAGCAATTCAATTTGCAAATAAATTATATATATATATATTATAACGATCCAAACGAAGTAGGAGATCCCATCGCACCGCACCGCACTACCAAAGGGCGCCATCTAGGCATTTGAGCCTAGAAAAATTTATAGAGTAGGCAGATACGCGCTGTTAGGATTCCACTTTATTTACATATTTAGATTGTTAGCCCATTGTCACTAGCTCAGTGGAGATGCAGAGATAATAAAATATATAACCTTAGATATAAATATAAAAAAATAATAAGCCACTGCCAGAAATTGACACATAAAATATTTATTTACGCACATATAAAATAATATTTAAATGTTGAGGAATAAATTTAATGTTTATAATTTTATATTAATTTTTAATTTTACATTTAAAATAGCTTGCTATAATGTTTAAATATTTTATTTAGAGGGTCGAGTATGAATGGACTACATAGGTCTGCATTTGAAAGGAAAATATTCTTCCCTGATTTAACCTTAGGCAACAAATTTCGCAATCAACTGGCGCCAATCCATCTGATACATTCATGTATTCAATGTAGCATGATACGACAACACAAAATACTATATTGTCAGGAATGTACATCTGAACAATAAGTAGAAATAGAGAAGAGATTGATTCTCCACCAACAGGAATGTGACATCTGTTGGCAAGTAGATCAATAAACAAAAACTCCATAGGAATGGACTGCGGTCTTCTGCTGACTTACCAACCCATCCATAGGCAAACAGAGGGTGTGTGGCGTATATCTATAATCCTGCCCGTAGCAGATCTCATACTACATTTACTAATTACACAAATATATCCAATCCATTGAACCAATTCAACTACGAAATGAATAACCTAAGATTACCCTCCCTTAATACAACTTTACAAAACTATATAGCCATTCGCGCCCGACTTAAATTTAACATTTATATACGTTCGCACAGATTTATTTAAAAATGTTGGGTATAGATCGATTACACAGATTCCATGGTCAAAAACATTTCAAAATAAACATAAACGATCAAAATACAAAATTATTGATACCGACAATCGCAGAGGGAAACTTATAAGTAACCCAATAGTATTCACCATAAGATACTTGCGTTGTCACCAATAACTTAAAAGACATCCGAATAAATACATTTTAGATACTCACCGTAAGGTATCATTATTTATCGAATGTCTATATATTTTGATCAAATATGAAAACCAAAATCTAATTAACCGCAAACGAATCCATGCAAGCGTCTATAGACAACTTAAATGTAATGCATTTAATAATTTCTACAATAAAATATTACTACACATAAAAAAATATTAAAAGGGAAATGATTCTTTTAACAATCGGGAAAGATATAAAATTAACCATTATCAATTTAGTTGACACATAAGTCAGAGAAAAGTTCCTTTTTATAAAATTTAAATTTACTTAGCAATCTTTAAAGTTCTTAATTAAGGTTATGATTTTTACAATTGTTCAGTTCTATTGCTTACGGTAGAGAAGTCCCTGTTCCCGTTGGCAATTCCCACGCAGACTTTCCTGGAAGACCGGTCTGATGTTTTGGAGGTGGCAGTTGCTGGTTCTGTCCTGGTATCACAGTCTTTGCATTTTTAAATAAGTGAGTGAGGACGACAAGTGCGTCTTGTCGCCAGACCCACCAAAATCAAGTTGGAAAAAGCTCTTGAACTCAATATTTCTTTCTTTTTATATCATCCACAAGGATTCACTGAACAAAACGTCACTAATCTGTTTTTTCGTTATGGTCCGGGCCAAGGCTTAGTGCTTCCATTTGTCAAGCTAAAATCTCTTTCTTCTCTTATCTAACTTTCCATCTGACTTTTTAATTAAACAGCTTTTAGATAATTAATAAACAATCATTTCCTTTTATAGATTACAGGAATTAATTAATACCTGCTTTTATTTTAACTTACGTTATTTTTTTTATTAAAATATTTTTATATTTCAATCTTGTATTTTTTTATTTAAAAAAAATACATTCAAATACCTTTTTTTTTTGTTTATGAAAAAAAAATATTTTTAAAGTTCAACATCTGTGCGAATGTATACACGTTTAACAATGTTTTAATTTTAGCGTTTAGTTTTTTCCTTTTATTTGCGAACTTTTAAGTTTTTATTTTAAATTAATGTAACGACATATTTATATATCGTTACAATATATATATATAGTAAAAATCAGTCATATATCACATGACCTATATAGCTTGCATTACCAATATGTAATATCTAAAGAGCCTGCTACTAGCTCTAAACAAGCTTAATTTTTTTTTATGATAAATGCTACAAGAGAAAATACATGAAGCTTTTATCTATGATGGTCCCCATCCCCAGACCGGTTTCGAGCTATGGCTCTCATCAGTGAGGAGCTAGGATATAAGATTCAAAATATTAACTCAAGCCAAGCATTTATCTAATTCTTAAATATTAAAAAAAAGATCCAAATCTTCAGACACCTATATGTCTTCAAACTCAGCTCTTTAACCAAAGAAACTATATGAGCCTGAACTAAATTCAGAGATCCCATATATTAGTAGGCTTAGCAATTTAATATAGCCAAAGCCCTAATAGCAAAATTATAATAGTAAAAATTAGATAAATGCTTGGCTTGAGTTAATATTTTGAATCTTATGTTTTAGCTCCTCACTGATGAGAGCCATAGCTCGAAACTGGTCTGGGGATGGGGACCATCATAGATAAAAGCTTCATGTATTTTCTCTTGTAGCATTTATCATAAAAAAAAATTAAGCTTGTTTAGAGCTAGTAGCAGGCTCTTTAGATATTATATATATATAATTTTTATAGATGTGGTATGTTCAGACAAGTTATCTTGAAAGATTATACTTCTAGTGCATTATCATATTAGAACATTTTTGTAAAACCTGTTTAAAGTACAAAAAGGATATATTATTTAAATAATTAAATAATGAATGGATGTCCTGTGATTCACAATTTTACAATTAATAAAGTTAAAATTTGCAAAAATTATTTTTTCTTAAATACACAAAAAGGTATTTTTTGTTATTTTAAACTGTTAAGATTAAATTAGCATGATTCAATATATATGTAAATAAGGATATAAACCATTATTCTCTCAGGTAAGAAATAACACACACTGCTAATAAAAGATAAAAATAGAATGAATTATCTCATAATCTGAGTAAAAAGTACTTTATTTTATTAATTATACATAAATTCTATTTGCAACAATTAATTTTTATTTGATTATTGAAACAATGTTTTTAAAAGTGAAATTCAGTCTTTACTCTTGTATATTTGATTATTAGTTTAATAAATATTAATGCCATGTTTTCATCTGGCTAATATATTAAATTCACTCTGTATTTCCAACAGTATTAACAAGAATAAGTTTATTAACCTTTTCCTTGTCCAAAATACCTATTGGACAAGTGAATTGTCAATTACACAGTCAGCAGTAAAAACATATTTGTTTTTTAATATTATATTTGTTTTAGTTTACTTTCTAAAAAGCAAATAAATTTATCAAATTATTAAAGAAAATGAATGTTTTTTCAAAAATAAATTTATATTTATAATTGATAAAAATAATCTATAGCAGAAAACATAAAATGAACATTTCATAACCTATTATAAAATGCAGCCTATGTCATTGATTTCTTTTTCAATTTACTTTCCTGTAAAAGTAAATAATTTTTATTAAAATCTGAACGATTCTTCTAAAATAATTATATTTTCACACATTTTATGAAAATAGTAATAAATATGTAAAAAAAAATACTTTAAATCATACATTTTCATTTTGAAAATCAAAACAAAGAACTTAGAACTGTCAAAATTGTTGGCACTTGCTCCTTTTTGTTGAAAATGAGAAACAACCAATCAGTGCTTTGGAAAGCATACCTTCTCTCACTGTTATAGCTTTAAAGTTAAATATTATTGACTTTTTATTTGTAAAATAATTCTAGAGATGGTAGCATCATATGGTTTCTTTTTTTTTGATAAAATGATTTTAAATTTGCTACAATAACATAAAAATTTGCCATTTTAGAGTGAATTAAAGCTGCTAACAAAAATTTGCATTGAATACTGTAATAAGGTTAACATTATTATCTTAGTCCTTTTACACTTCAAATTTTCTGCCTACTGCTAATGACAAATGGAATTAATATTTCAAAATCTTAATTGATTTTGTTTGTTGTAGCACTATTGTAAAAAATAAAACTAATGAATAAAATAATGAGTGTGCTAATAACTCGAACAAGATTTATCAATAAATGTTGCAAGAGAAAGTATTTAAACATCTCTAATTTTAAGCTATTGGCTCTCTTTAATGATGTACTAAAATATTTTAGTCACTATATCTAAAATACCAACTCAAGGCCAGAACTTATCTGATACTTAACTATTAAGTAAAAAATATGAAGTGTTTAGCCAATGTCTTTAAATCCAGCTATCTAACTTAAATAGTTATATGAGTCTGAAAACTCTTCAGCCATACCATATATTAATAGCCTTAGCAATATAACATTGCTTAAGACTTAAAAGCAAAATTATAATAGTAAATAAAATCAAGTCATATATTACGTGACTTAATTTGATAAGCTTGTAGTAATAAAATAATAAGCATGCTAATAGCTTTAATAAGTTTTATGATGTAATATTTTAGATCTAGTGTCTGAAATATCCTAGCATCTCACTGATGAGAATCAATAGCTCAAAAAGTTTGGGATAGGCATAATTTCTAGATAGAAATTTTAAAATACTTTCACTTGTGACATTTATTAATAAAGCTTGTTAGAGCAATTAGCACACTCATTATTTTATTTTATAATTACAGGCTTATCAAGTTAAGTCACATGATATATGACTTAATTTTATTTACTATTATAATTTTGCTTTTAAGTCTTAAGCGATGTTATATTGCTAAGGCTATTAATATATGGAATGGCTGAAGAGTTTCATATCCATATATCTATTTAAGTTAGATAGCTAGATTTGAAGACATATATGTATCTGAAAATTTCAGATTTTCTACTTAAGTATTAGATAAGTGCTGGCCATGATTTGTAGATTTAGTGTCTAAAATATCCTAGTGCCTCACTGAGGGAGAGCCAATAGCTCGAAACTGTTTTGGGGATGGGGATAATTTCTAGATAGAGATTTTAAAATGCTTTCTCTTGCAGCATTTATTAATAAATCTTGTTAGAGTTATTAGCATGCTGATTATTTTATTTTATAATTAGAATCTTATCAAGTTAAAACATGTGTTATATGACTTGATTTTATTTAAAACTAATAAACTTTTTGTTGAATGAATTCCAATTTTTAAACATGAACAAATAATTATAAAGTCATAACAAATTTATAAAAAAATTTAAGATCCAAAATTGCATTTATAATTATTAAATTATCACAAAATTTAGAACTACACTATTTGATAGAATGTCATGAATATAATTATTACTATTTGCCTTTTAATGTTACTTCAACTTTCTTAACTTATATTTTTAAAAATAAAACATTCTTGAAGAAAACTCTAAATATAATCATGAATATATTTCTTTTTTTAAAATTATTATAAAAATATTTTGTAAAAATAATTACAAATATTTAAATTCATTATGAAAGTTACAATGTTTTCTTCTTATTTTTGGAAAGAATAGAAAAAAATCTTAATACTTATTATCAAAGAATCAACCAATCAGCAATCTCTCAGCTTTTAGTGGCTTAGCACTACTGACATCTTGAGACTTTTTTTGTAACTAATAAATATATAATTTTATGTTAATTTAAATTTTTAATGCAAATTGAATGCAAATAGCATTAAAAAAGGCAAAAAAGATATTTAAAGTCATATTATAGCAATACTACTATGGTATTCCATGAGATGACAATTATCATTATTATAAAATTAAAGAACATATTGATTTATTCTATTCTTGTTAATCTGAAGGGTAAGTAATTTAGGCAATTAATTACAATCATTAAATAAGATCATTAAAAATGAAAGTCAGTCTCCATTTTTGCAAGAATGACACTTAATTTAATAATTACTAATGCCATGTTTTCATCTGGCTGATGTATTGAATTTAATGTGTATTTTTTAATAATGCTGGTGGGAGAAGGGGTAATGCTTTACATCTTTAATTTGCATAAGATATATTTAGAATAATTTGCATAGTTTCTGTCTATACCAAATAAATGTTGCAACAATAAAAATAATAGTTTAATAGTTACACATTTATTATATCATAAAAATATAATATAATGGGAATTTTATAATTATCAGATAATAATTTACATATGTCAAGCTTATGCAAATAGTAATAATCAATAATTATATATAAAACAAAAACAGAAAGAAAAGTCAATCTCAGTAGAATTGTTAATGTTAAGATGATAGTATATTTAAAAGTTGATGTATTGGAAAATAATATTGTGGCAGAAAGGCAGGAATGAAAAGATAAATGATCAATATATATATATTATCTTAAATATATAACATCTAAGATAGAATTTTTTTAAAAAATCCGGAAACAATGAAAATCATCATTAATTACATGGTAATTAGGCAGATATGACTTCATAAATAATATGTGTTAAGTAGGCTGTTAAAAAGCTAGTCTATTAACTCTAAATAGTCATTTAGCAAAAGGTATTGGCAATAAGAAAGCATTCGTTGCCATTAGTAGTTTTTATTGGCTTTCACTTAAATTTATAAATTTCGCTTTTTTTAATATATATTTAAGGCGGGGGGGGGGGCACCGTCTGTGCACTCAAGAATTCAATGGCTTTTGTTTTCTAAAGAGTTTGCATCTTAATATCTGTTTTAATGTACGTAAAAACTCGAATATCTAAAATAAATGTTGGAAAAAAATAATTGAGTCTGAATTTTCTTTGTCAATTACGTTTCCGTTTAACGAATGAAACAAAGCGTGTTAATGTTTTAAATTGTTTTTCTTCCCTGGCAGAAGAATAATAATAATGGACTAAATGTTTCTATTCTTAAATCTCATTTTATTTTTCCAATAAACGGCTTGCAAGTTTATACAAATGCACAGATCAGTCATGCTTTCTTAACATTCAGAAAAGTTTTGCTGGCAATTGTGGTTTGTAATATATATATATTACTGCATAGAGGGATACCATTAATGCATAACCAATTTGGCTAAATATCTAACACTGATCAGTAAATGGATATTTAACTGTGCTTAGCTAGAGGACAAAACAAGCATGGGGATATTGTTCAAACTTCTACTAACTAGCAAGTGAAAAACCTAATACATATTGCTTTTTTCTTCACTTTTTCTGTAACCGTCTGTTGATAGATATTTAAATAAACCGCGGTGGATTTTTTAAAGATTGTTTTATTTTTACATATATAAACAAAAACCATTGCCATAAATTTTAAGCAAAAGATAATGATTTTTTTTAAACTTTTTTATAACTGACTTTCTGACTATTGCTGACCCTTTCTGACCTGCATAGTTTGCTAGAGAGGTACAGTAGAATTTTGGAGCTCAAAGTAGATGGGCCAGTCTGTCAATCTCAGTGCTAAAACGTCTGTGTATTTTCAAGCATATAATGTTTTATTTATATTTTTCACGTCTTGAATGCATTTAGCCAGAAATGATTGGTTACTAATTTTATTCTCTTTCCAAATTATATTTGTGTTTTGGAGGTGGGAGAGGAGGCTTATTGTAAAAAAAATTATATCAATTTTCAATATTGATCCATTAATTTTCAATGCTAATAAGGTCTATTTATGTTTTTTCTATGCCTACAATTTGAAATATTTTTAGGTATGAATAAGCTGAGAATTTTTTACACATACATGACTCATAACTACTTCACCTAGATCCAATAATGGTTGGTAGATGAATGTAGACCTGTTTTTGTTTAGAGGTCGCAAGTTCCAAATTAATCTGCATTAGCCAGACTTGATGTCAACATTCTGATTGTGGAAAATAAATATGATTGAAATATAATGTAGGAAAATTTATTGGGTTCTAAGTTTAAAGTCTTAATCTTTATGGAAAAAAAAATAGCATGATTCTCAATATTAATATAATATTCAAGTTTAGTATTTAATAATATTACTCTTCATAGATACTAAATACAAATGATGAAAAATAGAAATTAGAGAATCATATTGTAGTGCTGCTCTATATTAGATTATGCAAATTCTATTCTATTTCAAATTATGAGATTAAGTAGTTTTATTAATTCTATGATTATAACATTTAAGATGTTTCAACTGTTTTAGACAACCATCCTCAGTGTGTTTAAAAATAATTAAGCTATAAATAACAATGTTAATAGAGAATGATGCTGATTATGTAATGCAATCAAAATGTTTTCAAATCTTATAATAAAAGATATAATTAAAATGTTTTTGTGATAGTTTTATTGTTCAAATGCTTATGTAAGAAGAAAAAAATAAGAGGCACTAATAATAAGTGACTTTAGTAAGTAGAAGTCTGCTATGTTTTGCACTTATTCACTAAAAAAATATTATGCTTCACAGAGTATGCAATAAAGGGGATTGGTTATCATCAGTAAAGGAAGTTTAATTGCTACCAAATTTTTTAAAATGTAAACAGCATAAATTCTTTTCAAATATATTATAGTTGTGATATAATCACAAATATTAATAAAATGACTTCTTGTAAAAGTAAAGAATGCAAACACTGCATTGTATATAATTTTATTAGTGATTTATGTGTAATCATGTTGAAGAAAAACAAAACATTCAGACATACACTATTACTATTAATTTGCTTGCACTCACCTGCCAATAGATGTTTTAAAAGCATAGGTGAGTCACCTATTCTTAAAGCTTATTATTATATAAACTAACTTTTACTGGCTATGCTTAATTCAGTACAAGCAAATTAATATCAATAGCACATATCTGAATATTTTGGTCTCCTTCCACATGATTACATATAAATCACTAATAAAAATTAATTATGGATAGTTAAAAATGAAATACTGTCTCTTTCCTACAATGTATAGAATTAAATTTGGACAAATACTTTGACATTTGCATTATTAAGCTCACAATAAAATCAAGACCCGAATTAAGCAGAGTCAGTAGACATTGGTTTATATAATAATAATCTCTAAGCATAGGTGATTCAACTATACTTTTAAAGCATCTATTCATAGGTGAGTGCAAACAAATTAATACCAATAGTACATGTATGAATGTTTTGGTTTCCTCCTATATGATTGCATTGTATATAATATAGTTTATATTGATAATATATACATTGTTTTAAGTATACTTTTCTATTCATTTTATGTAAGTACAATTAATCAATGAATGACAAAAAAGTGGGATAGAAACTGGATCCAGATTAATTTCTGCTAACCAGTTTTTTCCTAATGAAATACATAGTATTGAAAGTTTCAATTCACATCACATACATAATGACATCTATCATTTTGTATAATATTAATTAGAATCAAACATAATGGGAAAACACAATCTAAATCCTTACAGATGTAACATACAAAAATAAAATTCTTCCTTTAAATAACATATATGCAATATATATAAAAAACATACTATATAACTTTCCACTAAAATAGTACATATTATTAAACAACTACAAACTTATTAGTTTCCATTTCATATTGTATAAAATAAATTCTATATGAAATTATTATAAAACACTATATATTCAGAAAATAAGAATAAAGATCTTAAGATGATTAAATAATCACTGCAGTTAGGTAGAAAATCCCCCCCCCCCATTTTGAAGATTTAAATGAAGATGACTGTATCAATATAAAATAATATATTTATATTTAATTCTATAAACTTTACTTTTATTCTTATTACTTTGTAATTGAATAGATAGAAATAGTTTACTATACAGGAAAGATTAATAAAATTATAAATACACTACAGCTTAGCACTGCTTTTGATCGAGCAGGTCATACTTGTGGCACAAAGTCAGATTTGTAAGTGAACAAACATATATAAATTAGATAATATGCAAATTTATCAATTTATATATATCACTTGCATAATAAATCAATATATAAAATCCTATTTATTGTGTGTGTCTTATTTGCAATAAACCTTGCTTTTTTATAATTTTTTCTCAATCATTATGGTCAGTGCAAATTCCTTTTATGTTACATGGATTGAAATTTGTGATCTGATCCTATTTCATGCTCCCAGAATACTGACTTTATATTGGGACCTATATATATATATATATATATATATATATATATATATATATATATATATATATATATATATATATATATATATATATATATGTATATACTTGTGTTGCTGTTCTAGTCACACACTATTAAAAATGGGATTCACCAATGCAAGTCTTATATGTAAATTGATAAAATTGCATATTAAGTAATTTATATGTTTGTTCACCTACAAATCTGACTTGTGCTATGAATTTGATCTGCCCAGTTGAAATGAGTGCTAAACTGTAGTGTATTTATAATATTATTTATCTTTCTTGTATACTGAACTATTCCCATTTACTGAATAAGTTTGTATTTATTTATATATATATATTATTTTAATTAAAATTACCCCAAATCCAAAAATTTGGGGTAATTTTAATTATATATTGACTAGTTTAGCTTTATGCTTGTAATGTTTATATTATTTTAAGGATATTAATCTGTAGAATAATTCATAAAAAAATAATAATTAGAAGTTGACATCTTGGAAAGATTCCTATAAATAACAAAAACTGATTTAGCAATAAAAATAAATTCTATTTAAACTGAAGTTGTGTCATCATCAACCATTATCAATCCACTGCAGGATAAAGGTCTTTCCAAGTTCAATCCATCTTCTTCGATTTTTAGCTTCTCTTCTCCACATCATCCCTGCACACTTTCTTATTTCATCCATCCATCTTACAAGTGGTCTCTTTCTGGGTCTTTTACAATCTTTTGGAATCTAGTTTAAGATTTCAATTGCCCATCTATTAGAATCTCTTCCTATGTTCATCCCAACTCCAATTTAGTCTTTTAATTTTTTCAATGAGGTCAGTAACACCAGTTTGTTCTTTTACCCATGTATTGTGTTTTCGATCTCTTCTTGTTACTCCCAACGTACATCTCTCCACATTTTTTTGAATGGTCTGAAGTTTCAGATCCGTAAGTAAGAACTGATAAAACACCTTTATTAAAAACCTTTTTTTTTTCAAATACATAGGTATATTTCCTTTTAGTATCAAGTTATTTCTACCAAAAACATTCCAACCAAGTTTAATTCTATGATTAATTTCATCCATTATGTTTTCATCTGTATTAATAATCTGATCAAGATATATGTAACTGTTAACTTCTTCTAACTCATCATAATCAATCTTTATTTTCATATTTTGAAAAAATCCATTAAACATTACTTTAGTCTTTTTAACATTTATCTTTAATCCTACTTTCCTATTTTCATCTGATAATTCCTGCAACATTTCCTACCGCTCTAAAACATTATTTATAAAATCAACTACATCATCTGCAAAATCTAAATAACTTAAATAATCTCCATTTACTTTTACTTTTTTAGCTTCTCATTTTCATCCACAAAATACTTCTGGCAGCACTGCTGTAAAAAGTTTTGGAGATATGGAGCCCGTCTTACATCCTTCTCAATGTTGATTTTCCCAGTATCATTATGTAATCTAATTGTTGCTGTTGAATTTTTATAAATATTCTTTAAAATATGACAATATCCTGAATCTACCTTGATGATACAATGCTTTAATCACTGGCAAAATATTTATAGAATCAAATGCCTTTTCATAATCTACAAATCCAAAGCATAATGGCAACTCATATTCATTTGTCCATTCTATAATTTCTCTCAATACCTGGATATAATCTACTGTACTAAAGGTATGATCTACTGTACTAAAACCACTTTTAAATCTAGCTTGTTCTCTTGGTTGGTGGAAATCCAATGTTCTCTGTAGACAAGTTGTAATTATCTTGGTAAAAATTTTGTATAAAACTGATAAAAGGCTGATAGGTCTGTAATTTCTAATATCTTCTTTATCACCTTTTTTAAATATTAATATTATTACTGCATTCTTCCAATCATCCGGTACATCTTTATCATTTAGACATTTGATATATAACTTTGCTAAAAAATTTTCTGTTTCTTCACCTGCTTCTTTTAATATATCAATTATAATTCCATCATTACCAGGAGCCTTTTCTTTCTTCATACATTTAATTGCATGTCTCACTTCTTCATTTAAAATTCTAAGTAATTCAGAAGATGTAATAGATATAGGAGGTACTTGTTCTTTATTACTATATAATTCTTGATAAAAGTCTTCTACCCATTTCATAATGTCATCTCGTTTTAGTAATAATTTCATCTTTTTTTCTTATTGCAGATATAAATTTCCTACCAATACCAAAATGTTATTTTACACTCTTGAGACATGTGTGTACTGTACCCTCAATTTCATTATTAAGAACTAGAACAGTTGTGCACAACCTGTGGGTCACAACCTCTCAAGGAGTCACAGAAAAATTGTTGGGGATCATAAAAATTTTGAGAAGTTCTCTTGTTGGATAATAAATTTTTAATTGAAAAAACAAATATGTTAACACTATTTAAAAAATACATGAAAAGTGTTCAATGCATTATTGTGTCTGACCACTTCTGTGTTCAAACTCTTTTTTCTTTATATTTCAACATGCTTTGTATACACAACACATCATAATGATACTTCACATATATTGCTCTCATTTCTCTTGTTCAGTCTCAGCAGGTTTTTTTTCATGCTAGCATTCTCCTAGTGTTGATACATGGTATTACATTTTTTAATGCACATATTTTCTAAAACAAGCTAAAAAGTTGTAATTGCTGCAAATCAACAGATCTGCTAAGAACCAAATATTATTAAATATTTTTTATTAATATTCAGTTTGTTCAAAGATCTTATATCAAATTGTATGTACTGATATATATATATATATATATATATATATATATATATATATATATATATATATATATAATGACTTTTATTACTATTACTCTTATATACTTATAGTACAATATAACAACATATAATGGTTCTTTCAAAATTTTAGTCTGAGTATGGGGATTGCAAATATAAAAAGGCTATGCATCCCTGACCTAGAACAAGATACCATTAGTGCAGATATTAAATCTAAATGAAAAGTATCATGAGGTGCTTGTTTTTATAGGTGCCTTTTTTTTTTGGCAAAAAAAAATCAGAAAGTCACCAAACATATAATTATACGCCTAAAACTGACTTATACAAACTATTCAAGCATCTCAGTTTAGATTAAAATTTTAGAGCAGTGAATATTTTTTAAATCATTAGTTTTCATTTATAATTATATATATTGAATTTATATAAAAGCCAAATGATAATTTTTAAGTATTATCAATAAGTAATTGAACTGTTCCCTAGCTGCTATGTTCAATAACTTTTACAATAAGAAAATGTCTTTCTTACATTGACATGATTTTATATGAAAGTTGTTTTGAAAGGGAGCATATATTAAATCAGTTGAAATATTTAATACCAATTGATTTGAAATGGCTAGTCGTTAAATTTACAAAAATATCAGTCATTTCAAATCAATCTATATTCAATATTTTGATTGATTTAATATGATTTTTTGCTGTTATAGTTTAAGAGAATTTTCATATAAAATCGATAATTATAAGTAATAGCTACTTTCTTAATGTAAAAGTTATTGGACTCGCAGCTAGGAAGCAGTTAAACTAATTACGTAATAATACATGAAAAATGGAAATTCTCATTTGACTTTATATGTAAATGAAAGTGACTTATATATGCACACTAAAGCCATACGTGTGCATAATTATCACATGTGTATTATATCATCTCAGTCAATGCTTAAATTTAACTAATGGAATTGCAGTAATCTTTAAGGCAGCACTTCTCTTTCATTATATGTGTTGTGATGAAACTGAAATTCTAATGGTTAATTTTAACCATTTGACTGATGTGATAAGCAATTAACTATTGTGATATCACAAGTCAAATGGATACTTATCCAATAGAATATTAGCAATCTAAAGACAACACATAATAAATGGAGAGATGTATGTTAGGGGTAACAAGAAGAGATTAAAAACAAATACATGGGTGGAAAAACAAACAGGTGTTATTAATATTATTGAAAGAATTCAAAAACTGAAGTTGGGCTGCACATATTTCTAGAAGAGATGGTAATAGATGGGCAGTTGAAATCTTAAACTGGATTCCAGGAGATTGTAAACAACCTAGAAAAAGACCACACATGATATGGATGGTTGAAATAGGAAAATGTACTGGAATGATGTGGAGAAGAGAGTGTACAGATTGGAAAAGATGGATTAAATTTAAAGAGACCTTTATCCACATTGGATTGATAATGGTTGAAAATGATAATGATATATATATATATATAAATTCTACAAAAATATATAGATATATATATATATAAATTCTACAAGAATATATAGATAATTATCAAATATTACAGTAATAAATTTAAAGCAATATTTGTGGCTTTTCTAAGCCAGGCATTCAATATGATATAACTTTGACAAAACGAGGACTAAAATAAATATTAGCAAATACATTTTTGTAGCCTCTTGTGGATAAACATACATTAAATTAGTCAGTAATTATAATACATTTGCTAATATTCCCTTTAGTCATGCTTTGACAAAGATACACAACATCAAAGTAATAAATATTGTTTTAAATTTATTTCTATAATATTGGATAATTATCTATATACTCTTGTAGAATTTATTTTATTACATATTATCTACCTACAATACTCACGCGCGCGCACACACACACACATATATATATATATAGTAATGTCATTTGAAACTGTAAGAAACTTAGAAAATTTTGTCATATTTCCAAGAAAAAAATTATCTTGTTTCAGGCAGACTAACCAATCAAACTAGGCATTCAATTATTATTCAGTAAATGGTGCCTACATGATCTTAGAGAATAAAAATTAATCATGAAAAAGTAAAAATTCACACTACCTAGATTTACTACTCTGATGAGTATTATCTTACCCTCAGTGTTCCTCTGTAAAAGTTGGTTGGAAATCTTTGCCTACAGAGGCTATTTATAAACCATTTTAGTACCATTAAATACTCTGAAGCCAGATGTGTTAGCATGAGTAATCAACAAACTCATAATATTAACAAGATCTCTAGTCTCCTTTATAATTAATACTTTTTGTTCATATTGAAGACATCTGTAGATAACATGGGCAACCTGATCAGATTTAACCTAAATTTTCATTTGAAACCTTCACAATCATTGGAAAATTTGTCTCACTTTTTATTCTATGAAAAAATCAGCTGCAGAAAGAAGTTTGTAGTTCACTGGAAGAGGATCCTTTGATTCTCTTTGAAGCCCAATAGAACTGCAAGACAGATTTCTAATGAGCTTTCCATTTATTCATATCATTTTACAGGATACCACTTTGTGATTATTCATACAGTGGATGGACAACTTACTAACAAGCATCATCCAGTATGGTGAGTTTATTACATTTTTACCTCTGAATTTAAAATCATGAAACATCATGTTATTCTTTTCAAATTGTCTAATGTTTTTTAACTAGAATATCAGTTGAGTTTTCTTGAAAACAAGATGAATGTGTGTGTGTGTGAACTTTTTTTCGATATTTACAATTATGACAAACAAAATCAAAATATGACCCTTACTCTCCTGAGGCTGTAAAGTCATGAACCAAGATGGAAGATGGTGACTGAAGGCAGAAGAGGACACAGGCTGCCATTTGGTAATAACCTAATTTTCAAATAAAAAAAGATTGCATGAATTGTGTAAAGAACTGTCAAATGTTAAATAAGGCATTAATAAATTTTATAGAATTGGAAGAAAAGGTGCAGAGATAATTTATTTAAAACTGGACTTCTTTACAAAGACACAAATATTGTAAAAACAAGTGATAAGGGATTTATTATAAATAAACCATAAAAAACAACATTGTGAGATTGATAGTTCAACTTAGTGGAAGATTCCAATGCAGATCATTTAGGTTTATGTCCAGCAAGCTGTCCAAAGATTAAAGTATTATTCAATGGATTTTCTCAGTAGAAAATCATGGCTGGAAGAAGTTATATTACACGATCACTATTTTTTATGCTTGCTCATAATTGTTATTAAAACTGTCAAAACTCTTCATACAGAAGTACCACTCAATGCAAACCAGAATAATCAATGGATGCCAGAAATCTGGTGCATAAAATTCCTATCTAGTGCCTACTCATACAATATCCCCAGACTAGTTTCTAACTTATGGCTTTCTTTCATCAATGAGGAGCCTTGGATCTCTGGTTTGCACTGAGTGGCACTACTGTATGGAGTGTTTTTCCTGTTTTAATAACTATGAATATACCTTGATTAGATTATTAATATGGTTAAAGCATAATATGTGAAATCTAACCAGAATTAACCTTGAATAAAATGGTTTTGGCAGAAATAACTTAGTATTAAATGGAACTATGCCTATATTTTTGAACAAGAAAATTTTTAATAGACATGTTTTATAAGTTCTTATGGATCTAAATACTGGACACTTAACTGAAGAGTGATGCAGATTTTTCTAATCATTCAGTAAAATATTAAAAGTATGAGTAACAAGAAAAGTTGGAAAACACAATAAATAAGAGAAAAAAACAGGTATTACTAACATCATTGAAAATTAAAACACTAAACTTGTAAATGGGGTGGACATATTTATAGAACAGATGAACAGTTGAAGTTTCAAATTGGATCTTGAGAGTTTATAAAAGATCTAGAATGGAACCACATATTAGATGAGTAGATGAAATAATGAAGTTGAATGGAGGGTTGTGAAGAAAAGACACTCTATGAATCAGTATAACTAGTTTAAATTTGGACTTTGATTCTGAAGTGGGTTGATAATAGTTAAAAATAACAGTGATATATTGTAATCATAAGAAGATATAAAGAATGAAGAAAAACAAAGATCAGGAATAAGATGAATGAACTTCATTATCAAAATAATTGATTTCCTATTGAGGAATTTAAACTGATTTGAAATCATCTAATATTAATTATAATTAGTATTAGCAATGATATATATTTTTCTTTTGATCAAATTCCCAGGTCAAATGGATGTCAGTGCAATATAGAGAAACATTATCTATATATTCATGGTTAGAAAAGATAGAAATAGTGGTAAATAAAAATGTTATATTTATTCACTTGTTTTAAGTGACTTGAATAATTTAGCACAATGCTAGACAGACAAAATCTTGAATTCAAAATTCTTGCTTTGATGCTCTATCTATAATATTGATTCTTAAAGGTCACATGGTCTTGTGGACAATAACTACATAATTTTTTTTTATTTGCCTGATTTTAAAAAAACATGTAATTTCAACATAATTTATATATCTAATAAAACAAATATCCATTCTAACATATATTTTCAAGTTCAGTACTCAGCTTCAACTAGTCATCAGTGCAGAAAATCAGACCATTCTTTCTTACATGCATGTGTTTTATGAACAATCGTCAGACAACAGTTAAGATAACATATCAAACATCTGATTTTCCATAACCATATTGAAAGCTGGATAATTTTACTGCATCTCTCTTGCACAATGCAGGACAAGTTTCTAATCACTTCAGACACCTTGTGAAATGGTAAACAATAATTACAGAGCAATTCATCAATACATCCCTCCAGATATATAAATAATTGAGTAAGCTAATAAGAACATTTTAAAAATCAAATAAATGATTGTGTTTCCTCTTTATTATTGTGTGTCTAGTGTTTTATTATGTGGATATCTTCTTCCTTTACTTTTGAAACATATTATATTTCATGTGCATGTGTTGCTCTGGTTTCTAATTTCAATGTATTGCTGGACCCCAGTCACATTCTCAGTTTAAATGTTGTGGTTCCATTTTATTACATTTGTGATTATCAGTTTCTGCATAAGCTTGGAATATCTTTTACTGATCACGAGTTCTTTCAGGACAATGCTATTGTTAGTGTTCCATGTGCCAAACATATTGATGATGAATGCATCTACATGTACATTATATTCCATGTTCCTCATCTATTCAGATTATTCTTTCTCACTATATTGCATTTTCCAAACAATCTACATGCATCAGGTGAGTTGGAGGTATCAAACACCTGAATCCTTGTGCCTGTATTGGCTACTCAGAGCTTTTTCATTAGACCCCAGCTTGAATATTAGTAAAATACAGATAGCAAAGGCAAACAAATAATATATTTAAGGATTATCACAATCACATAAACATCATTTCTTATGCTTTCTCATAATTGTTATTAAAACAGGCAAAACTCTTCATATAGTAGTGCCACTCAGTGCAAGCCAGAGTAATCAATGGATGCCAGAAGGCTTGTGCATAAAATCCCTATCTAGTATCTATTTATTCAATATCTCAGGCTAGTTTCTAGCTTGTGGATTTTATCCATGAGGATCCTTGGATCTGAGAGCACTGTGCCTAGATCTTAGGATCTAATGCTTGGATTGAAAAAAATATTATTGTGTTTGCAATTTTAAACTCATAGTTTTATAGTTAAGTAGAGATAAAAGGTGGATGTTAAAAGGTTGCATTAGATCCTAAGATCCAGGTGCAGTGCTTTCAGATCCAAGGCTCATCACTGATGAAAAGCACAAGCTAGAAACTAGTCTGGGGATATTAGATGAATATACAATAGATAGGGATTTTATGCACAAGCCTTCTGGCATCCATTGATTATTCTGGCTTGCACTGAGTGGCACTACTATATTTAGAGTTTTGCCTGTTGATTACCATAATGTAATAGTATTGTATTGCCTAGCTGTTGAAATCTAGTTTGAGTATGAATACTTAACAACTAGTACATTATATTATCATATTAAAAAATTAAAAACAAATCTAGAGTAGTTTTAAAAAGTTAACACATAGATGAAATCATTAGCTTCAATAAATGGGTAAAAAAGATGTCAATTCAAATTGATAGAAAATTACCATGACAACTACTATTATTAGTACTACTACTAGTACTACTATTACTACTTTTAAAGAAAGTTTATTAATATGAATAAATTAATTACATTAAATTCCTATTACAAGTAACAACCAGGCAATCATTTTTTATGACAGATAATAATTCATCAATAAAAATAAAATACATACAATATCTTGAACACAATGAACAAAAAATACATGATTATTGTGGAAGAATTTTAATAATTGTCTAGAAATTACAGTGGTGCATGTAAAGGATCAAGTTCCAGGCAACTGCAAATATGTTTGCAAGTGCTGAAGCCTGGTAACTGATTTTAATTTATCCAATGTGTTATAGAAGAAAGAGAAAGTAATTTATAAGATGAAGGATTAAGAGGAAAGGAAAGAATAGTGAGAACATGTAATTAAACAAATGAGAGAGCAGTATGTCTACAATGCAGAAGAACTATGAAGAAAGTTTTTTTCTTCCTTAAAGCATAAATGACAAACAGTATCTATGCTAGTACTGACCAATCTTCTGAATAAAAAACTATTTGTTGACGAGAGAGTTCAGATTTATTTTAATAAGAAAATCCAGATATTAAAACATCAAGAAATAATAATAATAATAATAATAATAATAATAATAATAATAATAATAATAATAATAATAATAATAATAATAATAATAATAATAATAATAATAATAATAATAATTATTGTTGTTGTTGAAAGATTTAGTACTTGGTTCTAACACCAGTAATTACAGAAAAAGATGCAATTGATGAATTTTGAATCCTAAATCCTAAACTCAATTACCAACCACTTTAAACTATGCAGAGCACTAGAAAATCACTAAATATACAGATCAAAATTATGCCCCAGACTAATTTCTGGCTAGTGGCCTTAAATATATAAAAAATATTTAAATCTATAAAATTAGCACTATTATTCCGACCAAAAGATAATCAAAAGAAGAAATTATTCAAAATACATCCACAACTACCTTTTTGTACTAACAAATAATAAATTAAAAATATTTATAAGAAGTGAAAGCAAAAAAAAGTTTCAAAAGGGCTATTTTATAATCTTGTATAGAAAATAGTTACCAGCTATATATTATTTTATCTAATTTTAAATCCAGGATAGGATGGAGCGCAATGTTATTTCTCTAATTATGGTAATATAAGCACATTTTAATGCGAGATTTATTTACTTAAACTTTAATTTGGAAAATTTTTAGATTTTGAAATTGTTCTGAAGTTTATTTTAGATAAATTTCAAAATCATATAATGCATAAACTTTTTTTTAAACTCGCGTAATAAAGACCCAGACGGTAATCATTTTAAAAGTTCACATCTGAAATAAGAAACTCATGGACAATACAAAAAAGAAAGTAATCATCATTTTAAATTAAAAGTTCGAATTTGAAAGTAAATTAAAGATTTTTTTGCACGTGCGAAATACTGATATTAAAATTATAAGCTTTTTTAAATTTTTATTTTGAAGCAACAAGCAAACACATATATTGTTATACACAGTTTTTTTGTTTACTAAGATAATTGTGAAATAAAGCGTCAGAAATCTACAAAAAAAAAAAAACAGATTACAGCTTGATACCTAACTACTTTTTCTGCCTTTGGCACAACACTTAACTATTACAGGTTAAATATCATTTAATCCTTTGTACAATAAAATTTTCAGAAATTTGACAACTTTATCGATTCATACTTATGATTTCAGTGACGTCAGTGACTCTTGTTTGTTCTTCCACTCATATATTTTGTTTTTGATCTCTTTTTATTACTCCTTAACATCTTTACATATTTCATTGAGTGATCTGAATTAAGAAACTGAAGGGGGAGTTAAACTGGATATATTAGTAGGAGATAATAATAGATGGACAGTTGAAATTTTAAACTGGATTTTATGAAATTGTAAAAGACCTAGAAAGTGACCACATGTGAGATGGATAGATGAAATAAAAAAAATGGGTTGAAATGATGTGGAAAAGTGAGGCAAACATCAGATAAACTGGATTGAACTTGGAGAGATTTCCATCCTGCAGTGGATTAATAATGTTAAAGATGATGATGATAATGACATGATTTAATAAAGAGATGTATGATCTACTATGTGATGAGGTTTTTATTTCTGAGAAAGTTTATAATGATAATAAAATAAAAGGTAGATGTAGCAATTATCATTTCTCTAATGTGTAGCTTCTCTTTTTAACATCACACCAACAAACTTTTTTATTCATTCATCCATCTCACATATGTTTCTTTCTGAACTTTTACAACTTTTTGGGATTCAACTGAAGACTTTAACTGTCCGTTCATTATCTTTTCTAACTATATGCTCAGTCCAGCTTCATTTTACTCTTTAATTTTGTCAATAATATCATTGGTACATGTTTATTCTTTCATCCAATTGATACATATTTGTTCTTTCATCCAAGTACTTCACCTTGATCTTCTTTTCATACATATTTGAATTTCAATTCTTTTTTTTCTAAATATAGATACATAGTATATGCAAACTTTATTTGATGCAAACTTTTTAAGCCCTGATTAAATATCAGCATTTATAAGTAATTTATTACTGATAAAAATTATTTTAGAACAACGCATTTTTTATTTTAAAAAAAGTTTAATTAAACAGGTAATAGCTACAAGTATTTTCAAAGGTCAGATTATTGAACAAAAGGAGACTACAATCTCTTAACTTTGTTGTGGGATCTAATTGAGTATCTTTTATTCTTGGAATTCCTAATTGTATTTTAAAATGATTAGTAATAGTTGGGAGAAAAATAAGTTTTTATTCTTTATTGATAAAGTTATTATGTCAATACTATAATTACATTAATAATTTTTTTGGTACTTATGTATTAGTCAAAAAGTGAAATTTTAGTTTTCATTAAAACCATTATGATTATCTATGATTGCTAAATATTTGATAGTATTTAATTAATTGAATAAATTTCAAAGGTAAGTTGTTGAAAATCTCTAGAGTATGTTTATATCTACTATATATTATGTATTAACTTCCAGATACCACTGACCTACTTATACTTTAAAGATGGCCATCTTTTGCCATGTAAATAAATTGACAGTAATGCAGAAAGTAGAGTTGTTATTTACAATTTTGTTGAAATTGATTCTTTAAATCTTTGAAAATTAAATTTGCTTAATTAATTAAATAAAACATACTATCAAATATTTCTGAGACTTTAATACTTAACAGAAGAGCAATACAGAGGCTTCAGACCACTCAAAAAGTATGGACAGATGCATGTTAGAAGTAACAAGAAGAAATCAAAAATGAAATACATGGGTAACACAACAAACCAGTAACATTGACATCATTGAAGTTGGGTTGGATACATTTGTAGAAGAGATGATAATAGATGGACAGCTAAAATGTTGAACTGGGTTCTAAGAGGTTGTAAAATTTTTACAAAGAGACCACATTTAACATGGATGGATGAAATAAGGAAGTGTTGCAGAGATGATGTAGAGAAGAGAGGCTAAGAGAGGAAAAGGTGGATTGAATTTGGAGAGACCATCATCCTGCAATAGATTGATAATTGACAATGATGATGATGATTAAATAATCATAAGTAGTGAGTAAAATTTTTCACAACATGATTAATACGTAAGAACCATTTTTTTTCTTTTTTAAAAAAACTTTAGTGCCATTTTAGTATAAGCAATGTATTCTCGCCCAGAATTATTGAAAATAGTGTAATGATTTTTTAATCTTAAAATCTCTGGATGTTATAGTTCAGTATTACGTATATGGCTTGATCCAGTGGTAGAGTGGCAGATTGTGGAGTTCAAGGTCTAGCCCACTTCTACTACTTCTGGCGTTTTAACTACTTGCAAACTCCTAGCAATAATGACATTTGATTATTGTCTCATTTTTATTCTTTTTTAAACTATCTTCTTTTCATAATTTTTAAAAAGTAAAATACAGTAAAAGTGAACAAAATGATGCTAAATTGACTTTTAAAAAAAGTCGATATTTCTTCTATTTTTTTTTTTTACTTTTATACCCCCCCCCTCTCACAAACACACACACAGATACGCACATAAACTTGCATTTCTAAATAGTGAGATGCTAGAATAAATAATATTAAAAATGTATTAAGGCTGTAGCCTCAAGCACATGCGTATAAAATGCGATAGTAGGGACCTCTACAGGTCTTAATGAATATTACTTACGTAATCAATGTGCGTTTAAATAAATTAAAAATGTAGTAAACGTTGACAAACTGTGATCAGTGATAATAAAATGTCACTCCTTGGTCACTGCATTCTATGACCCAGGATCTCTCAGTATTTTCCTTCACATGGACTATTTTTCTTTTAGTAGAACCAAAAAATATTAAAAGAAGCAGAGACCCTGGTCCATAGATTACAACTAATGTGTCATCATCGGTAATTTTTGTTATTATTTATTATCTCCTTTAAATGATTTACGCCAGCAATTCAGTATTTAAAGCTTAATAAACCCTTTATAGTATTAAGCTAAATTATGTTATAAACATATAATTTGTTAGATAAGAGGGTTTTTTTTTTAAGTTTATATAAAATAAAAAAAATGGAAAAGTAAAACCTGCCAAGAAAGAAAAAAAAATCTGCATTTTTTTATTTAAAAGAAAGTCAATTTAGTATTATTTTATAACCTTTTATTGTATTCCGTTTTTTAAAACTACAAAAAGAAGGTAGTTTAAAGAAGAATAAAAATAATTTATTTTTAAAATACTAGTAATTTAATATTTAAGCAATTTTCTTCATTTTTGCTAAAAGGAAAAAAAAATTATTTATAGAATAAGTTCTATTTCATCTAAAATATTTTTCAAAAATAGTATACTAAAAATAATAAGGTCTTCAACATTGTAATTGTATTTTTTAAAAAATCATCGTTAACTAATGATTTATGTAGACTCTTTGAAGTCATAAACTTGTTTTTAGTAAGATTATTTTACACGCATTTGAAAAATAAAAAATTATATCAGCCTTGTTTTCGAATGTAAATAAGTTTGCGTTTGTGGGGTATTTAATTCAATAGAAGTAGCTAGCCATACAGCTTAAGGTCGTAGGTTTAAATTTACAATGATAATTATCATTTGATGTTGAACGTTAGTTTCATGCCATCTGATAAATGATATTTGTCCATAATAATCTATCATGAAGATTCATCAATAGCACATTTATTAATATGAAGTTTTTAGTACAATGGTAAAGCAAGAGTCATTGAAGTTCAAAATACATTGATTGTAGTCCAGCTATGTCACTTCCAGTATTTGAAGTTCTAATAAACTTGACCTAAGAAAGCTTTTTGATGATGATTATTATTACTATTATCATTATTACTGCTGCTGCTACTACTACTACTACTACTACCACTACCACTACTACTACTACTACTACTATTATTATTATTATTATACCATTAAACATCACATGATCATCATTCTTTATACTTACACAAGCTGTTTACACAAAGACAAAATTCTTCATACAGCAGCTGCCATTCAGTGTAAACCAGAGTAATCAATCAGTGGATGCAGGAAGGTTTGTGCATAATATCTCTATCTAGTGCTTACTCATCCAATATTCCAGACTAGTTTTTAGCTTGTGGCTGTCATCAGTGAGAACCCTTTGACCTGAGAGCAGTGCACCTAGATCTTAGGATCTAATACTACCCTCCAACATCCATCTTTTTGTATATGACTATACAAGCTAATGAGCTAGAATTGAAAACATTATTGTGTTTTCATTTAAAGCTGTATAATTATCTAATAATATAAAAAGTGGCTGCTGAAGAGTTGCATTAAATCCTAAGATCTAAGTGCACTGCTCTCAGATTCAAGGCTCCTCACTGATGAAAGCCACAAGCTAGAAACTACTCTGGGAATATTGGATGAGTAGGCCCTAGATAGGGATTTTATGCATAAACCTTCTTTCATGTATTAATTACTCTGGCTTGCACTGAGTGGCACTACTGTATGGAGAATTTTGCCTCCATGTA
Organism: Epiperipatus broadwayi; assembly: GCA_028023455.1. Lineage (NCBI taxonomy): Eukaryota > Metazoa > Onychophora > Udeonychophora > Euonychophora > Peripatidae > Epiperipatus > Epiperipatus broadwayi. The sequence continues at coordinate 428,459 of JAQFVV010000254.1, forward strand.
TTATTATTATTATATAAATAAATACAATTATGTTTTATGATTTTAAAACTTTTTTGTTTCTTGTTGATAATGTCTTGTAATGAATGAATAAATAAATATTAAAAAAATATTATTATTTTTCAAATGACTTTTTATTCAATAATTTAAAAAATGGTTACATATTTTTTTTTACACATTATTCTTGATTATTATAAATACAGACAATTGTTTATAAAACTGGCAAAAGTTCAAAATTTCACATAAATACAGTTAATTGTTTTAAAACCTGATAAAAGTTCAAAAGTTCCCTTTCATATAATGTTTTTCTAATGGTGGCAAGTGATATCTTTTTCATTTGACATTTCTTAATTTTTTGTGATTTTTTCTATTTTTTATAAGCTTGAAGGTAACTGCAATAGAGACCAGGTGTCAATGAATGTGTGATTTGTTATTTTTTATCTCATTTGCATATACTATCCAATTTATTTTTGAATGTGTTAGGGTGCCTTCTTGTATTATTATTGTACATGAATTCACACCGTGTACACCATAAGGCATAGAGGATAAATATACTGATCCTTATTTCAGCAAAAACTCCTTTTTTGAATGAGTCAAATAGGCAATTCATATTTATTTTTTTATTCTTGAATAGTGTGTTTATTATTGAATGGATGTTATTTAATTCTTGACATGAGAAAAAAAGATGATCCTGTGTTTCTGAGTCTCTGTGATAGAGGTTACATAAATTGTCTACATTTTGGCAGTTTCTTCTATATTTAAAAAAATGTTATGTAGGTAGTGTGAATCAAGGTTAATTTTTGGTAGAAAATCAAGATGCACATTTCATGCTGAACCAACACTTATCAGTTGTCCCATTTTGGTGATCATAGATCTTTTTTACATATATTTGGTCATATGATTATGACTGCATCCTTCCATAAGATATTAAGTGGATAGAAACCAGACCCTACATTGTGTGAGAATGGTGTAGTGAAAATGATATTGCAGAAATATTATACATTATTCAATAATCTCTAGTCTAATGAATGATTAATAAAAATTATTAATAGCGCATTAATAGTGATAATAAATATTAATATTTTGAGATTTTATAATATTATTATTTATTATACCCTTTGATGCTTTATTGTTTTTTTATTGTTATAATAGTTCATAAATAATGGATATTTCTACTTGATTTATACCTACATTTATATCATTAAAAACCAGTCAACACTTAGACAATCCCAATATCAGTAGCAATCAACAATTTTGGCTACCTTTTTTAACAATAAAGGAGGTTGCCTTGACAACAGCTTGAAATTGTTTATTGTTATTGATATCGGGATTGTCTAAGTGTTGACACATTTTAAATAATTACTTACAAATCCATTTAGCCTTGAACATTAATACACTATATATGTATTATAATCTTCCAGAACAACAGTGGACAATAAGAACATGTATAGATATATTTGACATTTCAGAAAAATAGCATTTGCCCTCAGCTGAAAAATGATATTTTTATAAGGTTACTGTGAAGAAGAAGGAAGTTGTAAAAAATTAATTAAGATATGAAGAAATAAATCGTATAATACTGCAAAACAAAAAATTAGACCCAGTTAAAGATTGTACTATTTTTATCCAATCTAAATGAATATTTCACAGAGGCACCCAGAGTGATCAATGGATGCAGGAAAATTTGTGCACTGAATGACACTACTGAATGGACAGTTTTGTCTGTGCAAAAATAGCTTGTTTAAGTATAAAGAATAGTGATCATGTGATGTTTAGTACTTTAACAAAATGAATCTTGGTTTTAATCTTTAATTTAATTATATAAAAATGGCACGACTTTAACTGGGTTTATTTTTTTGTTCTGCAATAATACATAACCTACTTACTTCTACATATCTTGATTAATGCTATATAATTTTCGTCATTTTTGCAGTAACCACATAAAATTATCTTTTTCCAGCTGATTACAAATGCTTTGCTGAAACGTCAAGTATATTTATACATTTTAGTATTCTACTTGGTTTCTCCTGGGAACTATATTTCTTTTGCTCATAAAGCTCTTCATTTTAATATATATATATACAGCTATACATATAATTAATTTATATTTTATTAAATTAAATTATGCAAATTGGAAAACAAAAAATAAATAACAACATTAGTGCGAAACTAGCTTAATAAAGATGTGCAATTTTTTTTATATTTATTTATACTGAAATATAAAATAAATTAAATTTCATAGTATAAAAAATTTAATTTTATAAAAATTTCTTTTAAATAAAAAAAAAAAAAGTAATTAAGTTTATAGATTTCTAAAAAATATTATATCTTGTTTTCTTTAATTTCATTTAGCAACTGAATTTATTATTTGATATATATTTATATGCAAAATAAATTCAAATGCTAAATGTAAGAAAGAATAACTGCAAATAAAAATAGAGTAAGAAATGAAAGTATTTCAATAAAAAGAAATGTTAAAGAAAAATCTGAATATATCTTATTTAGAAGTTAGATTTTTAAAACAATGCAGGGATGTTTTAAATTGTTTAAATCTAAAAGTTAGTTTGTGATACTAAAAACTCATAAACGTTACGCCATGCAACTGTATTGTGTTAGTTTACCTTGCCTATACTAGGTTTGAATTCAAGCTAAATTATGAAATGCTTTCCACATATTTAATAATTGCTTTTTTAGATAATGATATAAAGACAATCTACATAACTATTCAATATTCTTCACTAAATGAATATTCAACTATTCTAAATTAGAGGACAAATCAATGGTAGAAACTATAAACCCTCATTATCCAGCAATTTGAAAGCCTTGGTGAATACTGACTCTTTCTTTACTGTTCCTTTATAAAAAATTGTTAAAGAGGCCATCTTCCACAATAGGCGATTTAAAGCTCTGTTATATACATCTTTTATTATACTATTTATATATATGAAAACATAATAGGTGAAATTAATCATAGGATTAAAATCTGATAGAGTGCTTTTGGTGAAAATAACTTAATATTGAAAAAAAATATGTCTGTGTTTGAGAAGAGAGGTTTTAATAGAAGTGATTTATCAGTTCTTATCTATGAATGTGATATTTTGGTGCTTAACAAAGGAATAATAAAGGATTTCATGCCATTCAATGAACTGTGAACTAATAATAAAGACATCAAAAATGAAACACATGAATGAGAGAACAATTAATATCATTGATAAAAGAAATCAAAAATCAATAATTGTTTACAAAATTAAGACATTGCAATGAAGCTGATCTGGTCATATTGCTAAAAATGATAATAGAAGAGTAGTTGAAATTTTACATTAGATTCCAAGAGATTATAAAAGACTTAAAAAGATATCGCACATGAAACAGATGAATGAAATAAGAAAATTTGTTGGTGTGATAAAGAGAGACTGTGGATTAAAAAATAACTGGATTAAACATGGAGAGAATTTTATCCTGTAGTGAATTAACAATAGTTTAAATAATTATAATGTAGATATATGCAAAAAATAAAATAAAACTGAAGTATATATGAATGTTACTGAGAAAAAGAGATTTTAATAAATAAGTTGTAACAAGACTTACTTATTGATTTTAAACATAGAATCAAAAAAAAATGCAGACTACTACATATAACACAAGCAAATATGTTTTTGGATTAATTATTAGGGATCAAAAATTAAATGCATAAGGGGGAGAAAACAGGTATCATTAGCATCATTTATATAAATATGACACTAAATGAAATATTTTTCCAGAAATAATACAAGAATGAGTAATTAATTGCTTATGGTATCTTGTAATGTGTTATCACAAAAAGTAACAAATTGAGCTTTGAATAAAAACCTTTAGATTTGAGTCAATCACTCTAATATCATGCGATCAATCCCATGAGGTACTATAAGAGATGAACAACTGACAATTGTACTTGTATAATGAAATGAATGATAGTAAAATCTTTTGAAGTACTGTTAATAAAAAAAGCTAGGAACAGAAAAGCTTAATAAAAAACAAAAAATCTTAATCCTATAATGGACTGGTAATGGATGTCTAAATACTAATAATGTAACAAAATTGAAAATTATCAAGCTCATAGATTAAAAAATATCAAAAAACATTTGGTTATATATATAAATCTTTATTATATTAGGATAAATGGAGAACACTGTGGGCTATTCCAGATGATCTCTTTAAGTAAAAAAAAACTTATGAGACATTTTAAATTGTTTTATGCATTAATGATTATAGATTATATATATTGGCTGTCAAAGATATAACCATGTAAGACTTCATTATTATATGATTCAACTTTAAGCCTAGCCTTAATTATTGTTTATGATGTGTTGCTATGGATATGATGTGAGGCAAAAAATATTTATAAAAAGCAATAAATATCCTTCAGTAGTAATGATTTTTTGGTTATTATTTGCCAGACTTCTATAACTGCATTAGCAAAGAACTAAAAATACAATAAACATCATTAAACAAACAAAGAAAAGACAAAACCAATTTATCTGCAGCAATAATTTGAATAGAAATCCCATGATAATTTATTTTTAAAAATATGTTTTTAAAATAATGTTTATTTACAATAAATAACATGGAATAACAATTCATAATTGACATTTGGTTAAAATGATGTCAACACTTTTCTATGGCATAAATAGCAATGCTTTTAATGTGAACTCCACATGAAACTTTTCTCATATAATATAATCATCAACTTTATTCTATACTTTTCTATTTTATTTTATCAGTCAGTTATTATAATTTCTGTAAAACATTGCCACACCACATGAAATATGTCAAGTTAAATATAATCTTTTTATAGTTTTATATGCTTATTAAATTGAGCTAATATATATAAATTTTAATAATTTAGCAAAACCTTTTAAGTATATGTTGTTTCTATTAATACAATAAGATATTGACAGTCATCTTCAGTATATAAAAATATTTAATATATAATAATTTTAAACTGTTGATATAATTTTTTATATATATAAAAATCCACTAGAATAATAATACCAAAATTTTTAAATGCCTATATAAAATTGAAGATTAATATCCTTTGCTATAGCCAGCTTACAGTGTATTCCACCATCTTGAGAAGCAATATGAGTGAGTTTGATAAGCTTTAAATATTAATGTATTGCTATTCAAGATGGTAGAATACATCATAAACTGGCTATAGCAAAGGATATTAATCTTCAATTTTATATAGGCAATTAAAAAATTTTCTAGTATTATTCTAGTGGGTTTTTTTATTATACTTATATTATTTGATATTACATATATATAATAAAATACAAAAAAAATATTTGTGTACAAAATTACTTTAATATTCCAATCAGAGAACTGGTTTTCATCAGAAAAAAGAGAATATAATAAAATGGTGATGTTCAAAAATTACATGTACAACATATTTGACAAAAAAAATCTTATTGGTTAAAATATTTTTCAAAGAAAATTTAACCAACCAATGACAAATTTATTTTAATATCCATAAAAAACAAACAAACTACATTATGTATTAATTAAACAATACAAAAGACTGCAAACTTAATTTAAATTAAAAAATACAATACATATAATATGACTAAATAAACAAATGTGTGTATATCAAAAAATAGTCTGTGCTCATATTAATATTTGCGTATACTTGTTAAAATAAATTTGATTAGAAATTATGTTTCAGAAAAAGGTTATTATCCATGTGATGATACAAGATGTCTTACATGTAACCATATTATTGTGAAAAGAGGGGTCCAAAGTATTAGTAATAATTTTAAATGGTATATTTTTAATTATGTCACATGTAAAAGTGTAAATTTAATATATTTAATAGAGTGTTTATAGATGTTTAAAACATTATGTAGATGAATCAGCAAACACTCTACATGTTAGAATCATAGATTTGACATTTTGCATAAGAATAAAGATAGACTGGTATCAAAACATTTTCATTTACCAGATCATTCAATTGATGATTTAAGAGGAATAATATTACAGAATGGTTTTTCTTTCACAAGAGAGAGAAAAATCAAGAAGAAAGTTTTTTTATTTTTAATTTCAAGACCTTATACATACATGAAATGACCTTAAACATGGGCAATATCACGTCTTTAAATCACCTAGTTTCCCTAATGCATATTATTATTATTATTATTATTATTATTATTATTATTATTATTATTATTATTATTATTATTATTATTATTATTATTATTATTATTATTATTATTATTATTATTATTATTATTATTATTATTATTATTATTATTATTATTATTATTATTATTATTATTATTATTATTATTATTATTATTATTATTATTATTATTATTATTATTATTATTATTATTATTATTATTATTATTATTATTATTATTATTATTATTATTATTATTATTATTATTATTATTATTATTATTATTATTATTATTATTATTATTATTATTATTATTATTATTATTATTATTATTATTATTATTATTATTATTATTATTATTATTATTATTATTATTATTATTATTATTATTATTATTATCATCATCATCATCATCATCATCATCATCATTATTATTATCTTTGTATATTTTCATTTATAATTATGTGACTATGGATATACACTTTTCTTTACAATTAATATTTAATTACTATTAATACATAGTTATTTTAGTTTTTACTAACTATACTATTTAATTAATATGCAAAAGTATTTCAGTTTTGTATGTAAATATTAATATGAGCACAGACTATTTTTTGTGTATGCACACACATTCATTTATTCAGTCATATATATATATTGTATTTTTTAATTTAAATTAAGTTTGCAGTCTTTTGTACTGTTTGATTATTACATAATGCAGTTTCTTTTATGTACATTGAAATAAAATTGTCATTAGTTGGTTAAATTTTCTTTGTAAAATCTTTAAACCAATATAAGTTTTTTTTTTTGTCAAATATATTATTTTTGAACACCGCCATTTTACTATACATTTTTTCTTTCTAATGAAAAAACAATTTTATGCGCAACTCATTTTTTTTTTGTATTTTATTATTTTTTGTATATATTTCATTTAGTTAGTTTTATATATATATATATGGATCAATATAAGATTACTTTCTATATACACCTGGGTCTCTTTTTACATGGAATTATTTAACACGATTTTGAAGTTACGTAATTCATGTTTCACCGGAAGTCGAACTCCGATAATGCGCTATTACTTTAAATAATAAATTTTGTGCACTTATGTTATATTGAAAGTAATAGCACATTATTGGAATTCGACTTTCATCTTAGTAATTTCAATATTTTCAGTGCTTTATAATAGTAAGATTTTATGCAATAATGAAATTAAAATCATGATTTCCACATTTTATGTATACACACATTAAATTTTACGAGATTATAATGTAAATTTGTTCAAACATTGTGCATGTTAATTTTGCATTTTAAATCACATTCTGTTTTTGCTTTTAAAAAAAGAATGTAATCAATTATTAATCATTTAGTGTCCACAAGTTTATTTTTAAAAGGTCAGTAATAGCAGTGGGCACAATTACATTTGACAATTAAAAATTAAAATCTGATTTTTAATTGTAATTAACAATTTAAAAATTACTTACAGTGACTTGAAATTAATGTGATGTGCAATTTGATTTTTAAACGGAATTGAAAATTAAAGACAAAAATAAGAATTTAATTTTTAGTTGTTAGTTTCATAAACAATTAATAAAATCATCAACTCAAAGATTAATTACTAATTACGTTGTCACCAGAAATCCATTGACTCAACATGAGTATGAAGTTGGTGCTAGTTGTCTGCATACAAACGTGTTTTTCGGCAAATAGCTATAATAATTAAAATGTGTATAAAAAAATGTAAATTACTGTACTGTAAATTATGCATAAAAATATATTATTTTGAATAAAATTAAATATTATAGTTAAAAAAAGTTTGTCTTGTATCAATTTTTTTCAAATTTGAAATTTTTTATTAGTCATATTTTATTTCCTTATTTTTTTTTTTTTTGCATGAATTTTAAAGTAATTTTACGTTGGTGCTTTGCTTTTATGCAAATTTTGAAAAATCACAGATCGCATCCCCCCTTTTCCAATGTAAGTTACGTATATTTTTGCGCAATTTCATTTGCGTGTGTTTTCTGAGGAACCTATCTATCGCGTAAAACAAGACCCAGGTGTATATTATAAATCCCGTCTACTGAGTGAAAGAAAGCAGTAATAATCATATGGTGGTTGCAAAAATAATTATATCATGCAAATGCTGAATCGTTTGAGTTAAATTTGGTAATTTTTTTTTTTTCAATTGCATGAAGAAACTCTTCCAAATAATGGATAATTTTATTGTTTCATGACATTTGTTAATGCTATTTGTTTTCTTTTAAATATTTTTATAGTCTCCCTAAATATTTAAAAAAACCTATTACATTAACAAAAGTGATGAAACATTAAAGTTATCAACTGTTTAAAAAAGTTTTTTATGCTAATAAATATAAAAAACTACTAAATTTAAGTCAAACTATTTTACAACTAAGTGATACAATAACTATGTGATACAATTATTTCTCCAACAACCACATGATTATTACTGTCTTTTTTCACCCAATGGAGAAAGTGTTATCTTGTCGAAGTGTCCATGTATTTATTTTAATTTGATTTTATTAAACACAGTTACTTCCAAAAACATGATTTATAAAACATCTTTTTCCCATGAAAACATTCATTTTAAAACATATATATATATATATATATATATATATATATAACACTCATTAATTTAAATAAACTCATCAACAACATGAAGAATAAAATACAAACATTGGATCACCCCAATGTGTTTATGCTGTCAAATATAGGCAAAAGAATTGCCCATATATACATTATGATGAGACAAAAGCAAACCTCAAAACAAAAATGATACATTATTTTCTAACGTATAGAAAGTCACAGATAAAATTTGATGCCACTAATACATCAGTCTTTTACAATCATGAAAGAGAGCACAACCATAGCTTTGATCCAAATTCTGTTAATATAATGTGCAAAGAGAGAAATCATCATAAATGCAAAATCAAAGAAGTGCAGCTTATTGTAAAAAATGAATATGTGATGAACCAGAGAACAAATAACAGTCAAATCAGCAAAAAAAAAATGGGGTTTTCCAGCAGAATAAACAGAAATATGATGCAAATAATTCAATAAACATATTTACACTCTGGTTTAAGATATATATATATATATTGTACTGGGTCGAACTGCTGAAACCACCTACTTATACGTATATATAAGTTTTGGCCGGTTTCAAACTCCTTCATAATACATTTATAATCTTATAAAGGTTACGTGAATGAACCGGCACGTTCAAGCAAAATGGGAGATCTTATTGATAGCTTTAACTATCAACAATGGCCCATCTCGGCTGCTAGATTCAAACCCCTACTATCCAAATACTTTATTTGTTTCAGGGTAAACCCCGGGGTTCCAGTTAGTCTGAAGACTAATGTATTCAGGCAGTAGGCTCATAATCCAGCACTCGAAACATTCCCTAAAACTAACTCAGTCTAATTTTAATTCAATAACAAAATTATACAAATTAGCAGTGGAAGGAATTAATAAAAGGTTGGTAAAAAGAATTGACTGACAAATAAAGTTTAAGTTTGAAAACAATTTATTTTAATCAACATTAGTTAAGTTTTAAAGATAATTTATAAACCAACATTTATTGACTAAATTTAAACATCTTTATAAATCTAATATAATACACACATTCTAAATTAACATTTCTAAACTAGTTTAAATATTCTTGTAGATTCTAATAGTAGAACATTGGTATTTATCTAATTTAACTAATAACACTGATATAATGATCACGCACATATTAACTCATATAGCATTCACAAATATAATAATAAAGCATTAATAGCATTTGAAACTTAAACACACATATCAATAGTTCATTTTATGTATGATAGTTCATATAATTTGAATCTTGAATATTTACGAATTACAGTGGTGGCTACTACATATAAATGATAATAAATAAATGTTTACCTAGGATTTTTGATAAAGTGGATATTGCTTGTTGTTGGCTGTTTCTGCTGCTTCTGATGGATTATATCTAACCAGTTAGATTTGGATGTTTCTTGAAGAGATTTTGTGCGAATCCATTGGTCTTATTCTTGAAGACAGTTGAACATTTGATGGAGGATTTCTGAGTTGTTATGCAGACATTATTTCACAGGCAGGTTTTGATGATCTTGTTGGACTAAAAAAGCAGGAGCACGAGCATATATTTCCAAAAGCTGCTCAACAATGCATGTTTGTTTCTGGATTCATAATAGAAATGCACTGTTATCAAGACTGTCACTGCAAACTAGACTGAATAAAACTCTTAACTGATTGTCCGATAAAATATTCAGTATTTATACCAACGAAGTGTTTTCTTTTTGATATCCTCCTGTAAATATCTGTTGTCAAAATTCTTTAACAATTAATCCTATGACAACGTGTTTTTTGATTGATTGTTTAATTAGTAGTAGCTATTTCAAAACATGTTGTTTTTATATCTTTAATTAGTAGCGCACCGCTGTTTTTTTTTAAATACATTTTTCAGTTATTTATAATATTTAATACTGATACATTTATTTTACATTCGCACACACATATATAATTTTACTCTACACATCAAAACTAGTTTTAAGATTATTTTTCTTCTTTAATTTAAATGAAGAGATTTATATATTTTTTTAAAGCTTTTAAATTGTATTTCACTAATAATAATAAACTCTTTACTTCCTTTTTATAAAACCTTCAGTTTAACTTTAAGAAAACCCCCTTCCCCCTTTAAATCAATGATTTTTCAACTTTTATTTCAAACTCTTTTGCGAAAGATTTTTTTGTTTTAATAATTTTTTTACGACAAAATTATTTTATATACATGTGCCAATTTGGCCTTGGCACAATATATATATATATATATTATTCTGCCCATCTTTCTCTGTATAATTTATATTCAGAACCTACATGTGAGAGATCAGATTGACTTAAGGTCAACATGGGAATGACAATAAAATTGGCACCAACAAGAATTTTGAGCATTTTGTCTTTGGATTTTCAATAATAAGGATGGCTGAAGAGTTGGAGAGTGGAGAAGATTAAAGCTTGTCTATTAAAGTTTGAAAATTTGCTATCCTGATATAATCTGAGCATTGATTGTATATACATGTGAGAGATGATGATCTGGATCAACTTATGAGTGCTGGTTCAGCATGAAATACATATATTGGAGATCATTTATCTTTTTCACTTGTATGTGGTCATGTCTATCAGTTATATGAGATAAATTGGATAGCTATAGGGAGTTTGAAAGTTTGAGTTCAAACCCTTATAAGTACATATATACACATACATTTATACATATATTCACAGATCAAACAAGTCCAAATACATTACTAAACTAATGCATAAGATAGATTCCCAAAAAATCATATAAATGAACTTGTATATAATGCCCACCTTTTGTTATATTACTTGCTAAAATAGATTGCTATTGACATACAAAAGAAAGGCTTTATTTATAAAATAATTATTAGGAAATATAACTTGTGAATTATCATCTTAACATATTTGGACTTCTTTGTTCTGTGAATATGATTATATTTTTAGTATTATGTATTTGATGAATCACTTTAGTCAAGCATTGATGGCCTAGTGGTTAGCATAGCTGCCTTCTAAGCAGCTGGCCCAGGCTCGCTTCCTAGTCAAGGCATTTGACATATATATATATATATATTTACATGCACCTTAAAGTCATTAGAATATTTATATAAATTTGTGTAAAATATTTATATATACATATAATAAATACAAATCATATTATAATAAAAAATAATAAATAAAACAATCATATACTTCAAATATGTTTTAAATCTTACATATGATCTATTACTTCACATCTATAAGTATATTATAACATATCTGTTAGTCTATATATTGTTTTTTAAAAAAATAGACAAAAAATTTTGATTAAGGCAAAATAAATAAATAAAATTATATTCGCTAGGTATTTTTTAAAAATAATGTAGTAAATATTCTTTAAAAAAAAAAAAGACAAATTGTTTTGGATAATTTTTAAATATATTTTTGATAAACATATATTAATCTTTTAATTTAATTAAAGTAAAATGTGCAATCAACTTTGCATTTCAAAAAATAGAGAGAAAAAAAATAAAATAAAATTAATTAAGGATTTGAAAAAGTTAAAACAAAAAAATTATAACAACTGATGTTTTTTTTTAAAAAAAAACTTACAAGAGGCAGAATCATTTTCCTTAATTCACTCAAAGAATTAAGAAAATTATAGGATTACAGACAACTGTAGAATTACTTAGAGAATTTGTCAGTTACATTTAATATTTGAGTAGTTAAGCTAAGATATTCTGCACTTTGAATAAATCATTGTATGGAAGCCATTTTGGTTAAAGCATCAGAAAAATTTATATCAATTGCCTATAAAAATAACTATCCCCCCACAAAATTTTCTGCCAGAGATTCACCTACCAAAATTGGAGTAAATCTTTAATGTTTCATTAATTAAAGCCATTGTTTGTTTGCACTGCGAAATTTATTAGTTTATGCCAGGACAAACAAAAAAAAATGATATTAAAGAGTAAGAAATTCTATGGCATTCATTAGACTTTATTAAAAGGACTCTTTAATTGATTCATGTAAATTTGCCTTAATAATATTTATAGGTAATAATTTGGCAATTCGACTATTTAAAAGTTGGAATCCTTAACTTACCATAATTATGTTACATATGTAGAAATAATTGTATACAAATATATTTGCAGACAAATTAAAAAATCTGTTTGAAAAAAAATTATTCAGAATATTGGTACAATTTTCTGTACAATAATATTATGGTATCTTATTAAGGTAAAAAATGTGCTATGTAAATATATTGTAATGGCCTTATATTTATATAATGTTTTTAATACCAAAATGTAATGATAGCCCTTTAAGTATAACACACACAATGATGATGGTTATCAAAATAATATCAGCATCCAGACATTTAAATTCAGCCTAATTATTCCAAAAAGCATTCATAAAAAGGTTCAGACTAAATTAACTTTAGCCACTATTTTCTTTAAAGGAAGAACGGTTATGTATTAGACCTGCAATGTAGGAGAGATATACTTTTTTACATTTGTGATAAATCCTTCAAATAAATCCTGTGATCTCATCATATCCAATAATGTAATAAATTTACACTTTCATTTATTGTCCAGATTTCATTCGGATAAGTTTTTCTCAAAGTGTTTTTTAATTCAGTGCTGATTATTTTTTCCAATTTTCTTATTAATATTACTTTTAAAAAAAAAAAAACAGTGCAAAATAATGAACATTTGGAGTTTATCCACTACTGAGATCCATGTGGTCAAATACAGTCACACTTTGGACAATCAATGGCATTGTAACTTTTGAGGATTTAATAGTAAAACAGGTTTTTGTATGAGAGCATATTTGGAGGGTTCCAGAATTGTATTTTTAATGACGATCTGATTTATTTACAGCTGATATCAAATGGGAAAAATCAGAGCTTGGTTTAGCAAAAAAAAAAAAATGTAAAATTGGAGGCTGAACAAAATCATTGAAATTGATGAGAGCCTCTCACACAAAAAAAACAAAAAAACAAGCAGGACGAATTCTTCTGAAACAGTGGATGTTTGATGGCTTGTGTAGAGAGACTGATGAGTGTTTTATCTTGAGAATTTATGACAGAACAGTGACAAGTCTGATGGAAGCCATCAGACAAAATATGGAAGAGGAACAACAATTTATTTGGACTGTTGGAAAGCCAATAAAACTGAATTATGCACTGCCAGTTACTGACCATTTTTATTTGAATCATACTGAAAGATATCAAAAATTTAGTCCACCACATTGAAGAAATAATAAAAGTGTAGTAATTTAAATTTCTTTTTTTACTTTTTTTTATTTTTTGTTTTTTTAAAAAAAACATTTACTTATTGACATTTCTGGTGAAGATTCTGTGCAGACATTATATTGCACAATCACATATTAAGTAATTCTCCATTTTGGGGGAAAATACCTTTAAATCTCCATTTTGGGGAAAAAACCCTTAAATCTCCATTTTGGAACAAAATTTTATCCACTTAAAATAAAATAGAACTGTCAAATTGATTGTTTCATCATTGTAACAATTCTTGTTATATATTACACGGTAAGTACTGTATGTTTTTATTTTAAGCATTTTGTAATTTAATGATGGTTTTGTTCATTTTTGGGAATTGCATAATGCCATGTCATGTTTAATTTTTTTTTGTATAAAATTCATGTTTTTAGTATTGTTAGAAACTAATATTTTTCATATTATTAAAAATGTACTTTTTCAGATTTAGTCTGGTGCAATTACTGTCGCATATTAGAACTGCTATGCCTTTTCATATACATAGTCAGACTGCTGATAACTTTGTAAATATTGCAAAAAATATCATGCCTACTTGGTCTGTTTTGACAGATTTATCATTTAAATTTGTACAAGATTCAAGTCTACATTATATTTGGCCAGATCACAAAATTAGAAAGCTATCCACAGTTTACTATGAATGTGAAAAGGCATAGCAGGTCTAATATGTAAGTACCAAAAGAATACTTCTGGATAAATCATTATATGGCCATTACCATCTTGATATATATTTGTTATGGCAGCATGCACCCCAGGAAATTGCATGACTTCTCAGGTTTAGTAGCTACTTGTAATACACATGGAATGATTTCAAATAAAAAAATAACTATATTGGAGAACCACATAACATAATTTATTTATGATAATCGTAAAATAAATAAATTTTTGCTTATATAATTTTGCAAATACTTTATTAACTGTTCATACGCATCTGATTATAGCAATAGAACCAAAGTGTTATATATACAAAGAATATTTAAAACTATCAACTAGTCATAAATAAAAGTTTTAAATGTAATTATGAATAATATACTCAAATTTGTGCTAATAATATTTCTAAGACTTTAAATTTGAACACATAAAAAAAACTCTTGTCTCCCAAAAAAAATTTTAGCATAATTTTGTTAATATCACAAGCTTACAATTTTCTTCATTATGTATGGCTTTGATAATAGTCTTTATAAACTCACTTTTTCTATTTTGAAATTTTTAGGCATCACAGCAGGTCCTCTTTTTTCCTGCAGCATATGCTTTCTTTTTTGTAAATAGGCAAATCTTTTTTGAATCATCAACATTCATGTCTAGATAAAACTACATTTCAGGTATTTGACTATTGTGCCATTAGTTTCTTAGTAAGAAATATTGACATAATTGCTACTTTAGATTTATTATTAAAATACGTTTAAGCAGGCAGACATTAATTCACATTGTAAAGTTATTTTACCACAGGGATCTGCTGGGATAGTGTTTGAACTAATGGTTTTCCTTTTCTACTAGAGGTAAAGTTATAGTAGCTGCAATATCAGACTTGTTCTTTAAGGATGTTATATAGTCCTTTGTTTTTTCTATTTTTTGCTAGTAATTAGCTATTTATTTTTCTTTTAACATGTTCTCTTCCTATTCCTGGAATCAATTTGCAATCCTATCTTTTCCAATTCAAGACTAAAAAATTTTCTTGTTCAGTAGACCTATTGATACTTTTTTCTATAGCATGCACATCGTATTCCTTTGTCCTTTAACACCAATAATGATAGATGCAGCAGAAATTAGCTAGTAGTGGGTTTGAGAACTGGTACATTCTACTTCAACAAGAATTTGTCTGGATTCAAACACAGAAGGTGGGCTAAAGAATATCCAAGATGAATTTCAGCAATTATCATAAAAGAAAGAATTACAACATATTCTGCATATTTTATATTTTTGCATGTATTACTTTAGTCCAATAACAAATTCATGTTTAATAAATTTGCCTACCACATCTATTTATGACCTGGGTTCAAATAGTCAAGTGTTGGTGGCCTACCAGTTAGCATAGCTGCCTTCCAAGGAGATGACCTGGATTTGTTTCCTGGTCAATGCTTTGACATATATAAAAAAAGTACAGATAAATATTTCAAAAAATTAAGAATTTCTGAGTAAAAAATTTTTTTTAGATATCCAGCCCATTTTCAAGCTAGCTATTCCCAACTAATTACTGGTCAAATAGGAATATCTACATATTAATAGTTTTAGATATAAAAAATTGAAGGAGTAATAAAAAAAATCTTTACAGACTAACATCTGAATATATATATACCTTCATTGCTTCTTTATAAAGAATTTCTGGACTTACAGCCTGCAGCAGAATACTTAAACATTTCCCCTTTTTAAAACTGCCTAAATATTAATATTCAACATAAACATATTTATGAAGTATTATAACTTTATCTTTCTTATTGTATTTCCAAATCCATATAATATTAATATCATTTATGTTATTTATTACTTTTTATTGATTGATAAATATAGAATATAAAAAAAGATTAAAATATATAATATATAAAAAAGTAATAATTATATAGAGAGGTATATAAAGATATATGTGAGTATATAAATAATGATTACAAAATAGAATATATATATAAAGTGTAAAATTATAGGTTCAAGTATATTTGTATTCATGTATTTGTATTGTGTTTGTTGTAGTTCTGAAAAAGATTACTGGGCTAATCAAAACTATCAATAGTGGGTTGTAAAAATCACACAAAAGTTCTTCAAAAACTACAATCAATCCCAGATAGCACACACCCAGGCCCACACACAGTGCCTAAATTTGTGTTCCTGCACCTCAGTCACTTCACCATTCCAATAATTAAAAACATGATTGATGAGTTATCTAAGGGGTGAAAGGACAAACAAAGTCTCTACCCAATCTTGCTAGTACCTTTTGTAAAAAAGCATGGCATCCCCATAGACATTAATAATTTGAGGCCTATCTCGATGACCCCACTATTAATCAAGGTCATCAAAGACCTAAATCAAAGACCACATACAGGATGCTATATACAAGGATATATCATATTCACAGTTTGCCCAAAAGGGCTCGTCAACTGCAGACACAGTGTGCCAACTTAATCTTACTGTTGAATACATCAGAACATCAAGGAAAGTGGGGTTTATGACTGTCCAATTGGACACTTCAGCAGCTTCTGACTCAGTCAGAATAGATACTTTGCTTGAAGTCCTAAACAGATATTCAGTCCCAAAGGTATTCTTAACAATCATTGAGAATCTCCTGATGAACAGGGAAATATTAATAATGCTTGATGGAAAGGTTACCCCAAGATTTAAGCCTTTATTTTCTATCTCACAAGGTTCCCCATTAAGCACTCTCCTGTTCATCGTATATATAAATCCTTTTCTCAAAAGTATTGAATCAAATCCCCCTGGATTATATATTCCTCCAATTAATAAAATAATTAAACATCTGTCCTACATGGATGACATACTAGTGATTCTCCCATTTGAAAAACATATTTTGAAACTAAAAGAGGTGATAGATGAATATTGAAAATGTTATGGCCTAAAATTTAACTGGCAAAGTCTGCAGCTTCGAGGTTAATCTCAGGACAAATGGTTGCCTAGAGATTTGTGGCCAAGCCACAGAAATTCCTCAGTTTCTCAATGCACTTGTCTTCAGTTTCAATGAGAAGCAATATCCAACAATTTCTGCTGGAGGCAACCAAAAGATAACCACATCATTGTCTGGAATATGTCTTCATATCTATGGTAAAGTCACATTATTAAACATGAGGGTATTGACAAAGATTAATTATTATCTCCCTGTGGTTAAGTCCACTAAATTGTTCATCTTGAAAATTGCATTCTTATGTTCTGGGCTGTTCTGAAAAAAGAAAGCAGTAGAATAAGCTACAGACAGATGCAATGACCCAGGGCCATTAACAGAATGGGTCTCCATGACATTTCTACCTTATGGTCCCAGAAGTCTTACAATTTTCTCCATAAATTAAAAATGAATCAACAGAATGAAGAAATTCCAACACTCATCATTCCAATAGACCAGTCCCCGCCCCCACAGAAAAGAAATTGGCTGGATCTCCAACTAAATGAGCTTATGAAATGCATAGCAACAATAAAGACACATTCCAAAAGAAATTAACATACAGGTAGGCCTTTAGTATAAAGCACACTGACTTAAAAGACCATCTCTCAAGTTTAGCCATCGCAAATGATAAACTAATAAGGAAATTCATAAGATGGAGTTTAGAGTCCAAATATCAGGATTATTTAATCAAACTCAATGTAAATGCATTACTTACTAATAAATTTTAGTTAATAAAAGAGGGTACTCAAAAATTGACTCAACCTGCATGATTTGCAAAAAAGAAGATGAAACCATCAACCATATCAGATTCAGATGTAATCAGCTAATGCAACTTAAAAATACACTAATGAGTTGGATCAAGGCAAATCAATCTAAATTATTTAATTTGAAAGAATGTATCAGAAAAGGATCATACCCAGAAATTAGACTTTCATTAATTCTTGATCATCTATTGTGGATTACTAAATGTAAGCTAATATTTAATCATCAAAATTTTAATCCTATTAACTTCATGCAGAACAATTTAAAGAAAACAAGAACAAGAAATAGCCTGATAACCCCTGAGATTATTTTTACCTTGACTTGGATCATGCTGGATTTATCCTCTTTATGGCCCAACCAATAGCAGGATGCTCCAAAAAAGAGAAAACAGAAGAGTAATTGATTCAAATTCAGGAAAATCAAATGAAGGAATGAGAAAACACTTTGAACAAAATATGTACCAAATAACTTTTAATGTAATAATGTAATCTTTAATAAATTATTTTGAAAACTAAAAAAGCATTGTAAAAGTAATAAAGAACATAAATGATATTAATATTATTAAGATATTTAGGCTATGGTATATA
The DNA here is from genome assembly GCA_028023455.1 of Epiperipatus broadwayi. Classification (NCBI taxonomy): domain Eukaryota; kingdom Metazoa; phylum Onychophora; class Udeonychophora; order Euonychophora; family Peripatidae; genus Epiperipatus; species Epiperipatus broadwayi. The sequence goes on from JAQFVV010000254.1 coordinate 447,436, forward strand.
TTGTGCATAGATTTGACATATGGTTGTATAGACTGTGCATCAAGGAAATGTGCATTTTTTTAGTGAAAAATAGTTCACATACATTGTCATAAAGATGCAACAATTTATTATTATAATTAAATTTCTAACTTTATGGGTTTCAGTTTACATTTGATTCAATGCTTATGTAATGGATTTGAGACTTTAACTTGGGCAATTTTACACCTTTTTAATACATCGTTATTCATTTTGCAATTCTATTTTGATTAGTACTTCATTTTCTGAAATCCTGTGTTTTCAATTTAAATAGTTTTATTTTAGTGAAGTTTTAAATCAAATTTAAATTGTTAACCCCTCAGGCTTTTTGTTTATTTTCCCAATCATATTTATTTAAATTTCCATCTCATTATCTATTTGTTTAAGATTATTTTGAATGTTTCCATTCTTGATTCAAATTCATTCTATTATTTAGCATTTTAATCATAATATATTTAAAAAACATTATGTAGGGTATATGAGCACAGACTTTTACAAGACCCATCACTCACCACTCTATCTCATATCACCAATACACTTGAATACATACATATATGTTGAAACAATACATATTTCATGCTAAACCAGCAATCATCAGTTGGTCCAGATTATCATCTCTACACATATATGCAATAAATGCTCAGATATATATTAATATAGCTAATCTTCATACTTTAATGGACAGGCTTCAATCCACTCCACATTCCAACTCTTCAACTGTCTATCCAATTGAAAATCTGATGATGGAATGCTCAAAGGCCACCCTGAGGCTGAGATTCTTGTCACACCCATATTGACATAATAGAGATGTCTGCCCAACTTTTGTATATGTATTAAATGGATTATGCCCTGTACATGAAGTCAGATTGACTGGATGGACAGTTGAAGAGATAGAGTGTGGAGTAGATTGAAACCTGTCCATTAAAAGTACTGTATTAAGATTGGCTATCTTAATATATATCTGAGCACTTATAGCATATATATGTAGAGATAGTAATCTGGACCAACTGATGATTGCTGGTTTAGCATGAAATACATATATTGGTGATTATTTGTCTTTTTGACATATATGTGTTCAAGTGTATCAATGATATGAGATAGACTGGTGAGTAGTAGTTCATGTGAAAGTCTGTGTTCATATACTCTATATATTGCATATATTGATACAGGTATATAATAAGCCTGTATTTCAGTTATTAAAAAACATTAGCATATCAGTTCAATACAGTGGTAGTGTGCCAGAATCTGAAGCTAAGGTCCTTGGATTGATTCTAGTTCTGTCCAAAATTTATATGAACTATCAATAATTGAAGCCAGTCAATTATTCATTTACTTAATAGATCATGTTTTGTTTTGGTAATTTTTAATAGATAATGTGTACAATGTGAGTTAGTGCAATGGCAGAGTACCAGAAGTTGGGAGGTAAGGTCATCAGATCACTTCCAGTTCTGTTATTTCCAGGTCTTAAAGTAGTTATGAGTTTTTGGGAAATAAATTTCTTTTATTATTTGTTCCATCTTGCATGGTTTGGTGCAGTGGCATAGTGGAAGACCCTAGTGCTTAAAGTATATGGATTGCATCCATAACTGCTGCTTTTGGCATTCAAACTTCTCACAAACTTCCAAGTGATAAAACCCACTATTTAAATATGATCTACATTTTTATCAGCTTCTGAATGTATCCAACTTTTTTAATGTTGATACTGAATCTATTTTGGATTATTAACTGTATTGAAAATTTGGTTACGTTATTTGCTGCTTATATCAATCTTATTAAGTTTTCCAGGTTATTATTTAGTGCACACAAATTAAAATTTTTCCATAAAGAAGAGATTCTATTTTTAGTAAATAATGACAACATTTTAGCACCATCTTAAAATGCTCAAGTTGAACATTTTCTTCAGATATATATGGTTTTCTAATGATTTTAATGAGTACATAAATTTTTTTATGATTTGCCAAATATGTAATGCTAAGAACATAAAACTATTCACAGAACAAACAAGTCTAAATAGTATATATTATTCCTATAATTCATTATGTAAATTCTCAAAAAATTAATTTAAATTAACTTATAAATAATGCTCACCTTTTTGCTATATCAAAACCAATCTATTTTATCAAATAAATGATCAATTTTATCTTACCTTATATAGAGTTATGATTATTTATTAAGCACACAGAAAGTATATGTAAATACTTTTAAGACAGGCTTTAACCTGTATCAAATGCATTGAAATTTTTTATAATAGTCAAACAATATATTTATTTTGCTGATAAAGTGAACTCTCAAACCACGACACAAGACAGCGACTTTTATAAAGATAAAAGTGGCCATCTTATCTTTAACCTAACTTTCCACTTATATAGACCAATCTGAAGCATTTTGATTTGGGAGTTTCAGATTGACCTATATAAGTGGAAAGTTAGGTTAAAGATAAGATGGTTGTTCTTATCTTTACAAAAGTCACTATCTTGTGTTATGGTTGGAAAGGTCCCTCTATCGGCAAAATAAAGATATTGCTCGACTAATATAAAAATTTCAAGTCACATTTGATACAGGTTAAAGCCTGTCTTAAATATATTTACTTACCTTACATAGTAATAAATCGAGCATTGATATATGAAAAAGTTTAAACTTCCTATTTTGTTCTTATATTAATTAAGTCGGCATATAGTTTCAGTTATTAATTTAGGTGAAATTTTAAGGATTTTAATGAGCATATAACTAATTTTACAGCTTATCAAAAATATAGAATTAAGAATATACACCTATTCACAGAGCAACTAGATCGAAATATATTATTAAGGTTATTCACAACTAAATTCTTAAAGAATACAAGCTCATTTAAAATGATTATTTGAGAATCTATCTTGTGAATATTCTTAGTAATATATTCAAATTGTTTATATTGCGAATAGGTTTTAAAATTGGTTTTGAAAGAAAGAAATGTGCAATTTTTTTTACAGATGATTAATGACATTAGGCATTTGGCTACCATTAGAATAGGTTTCTCATAAATCTAAACATTTACAAACATAGACCTTCAAATCTAAATAAGTTGAATAATAAATAGACTTTCAATATACTACTTGCCTATTGGAAAACTCTTTCACAAGCATCGCGTTAAAACAAAAACCTGATTATAAAAATGGCATATATATAAAATTTATAATATAATTTTATTTTACAAGTTTTAGTTTTAAAATATAAAGACTCACATGATTTAGAAGATCTAATTTTTAAAAAAAATAACTTGGTTTAATTACAACTTTGTATCAAACGAATGAAATTAAGTAGGTTTTTAAAGAAAGTTTTAGTCTGGAAACAGGCAGAAATGATTTTTACAAATTTATTAATTAATAAATTTTTTTTTAAAATTGAATGATTTTTACAAATTGCATTACGAAACTTTCATTTATGAACATTTTGTTGACCTTTTCCTGGCAATACATGGTGGGGTGGGGGGTTTGACGGTTATCTGGCATATCAAAAACAACAATTAGTTTTTGCTTTGCAACCAAATCAAACATTAGAAGTAAGTCAATGATTTACAGTATTTCCATTTTTATTGAATATATATATTTTATTACTTTCCTTATTAAGTTTCATCACAATGCATACAAATTAGTAAAAGATAAACATTAAATAAATAATAAAAAAAAACGAAGCTGCAAATAATTAACAAAATTAATTAATGAAAAAAAAGAGTAATTTAGTTTATATTTCAAATGACTCATCTATTTTTCCGCTTAACAGAAGGGCAAAATGCTATTTGTAATGTAAAGTATCAAAAAATGTATTCTCCCATTTTGGTTAATTAATTTTGTTAATTAATTGTTGTAACTTTTAAAACATTTCACAAGTCATTTTAAAATACATATGTACACGCATATATACATTCTGTGTGTGTTTATAATTGAAAAAAAAGAATAATGATACAAAGCTTATATATTGATTTTTTTTTATATTGAAATTCCCTTCCCAAGCTGTAATGACAGCAATAAGGTAAATTGATCTAACAGCCATAAAGACGGAAACAGAATCCATTTGGATTCTTTACTTACTTTTTTTTTTTATTCAATTAATCTAAAAATTTTCATGCTTTTAGATAGAATAAGGTATCATGTTAAAAGAATGAGAAAAAAATAACTATTTAAAACATTTAGTTTCTGTTTGTCTATGTGTTATGTTCCTCCTAAACAGGCTTATCAACTCTAGAGAATTTCTAAAAAAACTTCTATGACAGTGCTTTAAGACTGATATTAGAAATAAGATTAGAATATATGTGTGTTAAAACCAAAATAAATGGATGCACACAGATAATTGGGCTTGTGTATAATGTTTGTGTGTATGATCAGTTTATTATGCGGACAATTAGTCAAATTGCTGATTGTATATATGTGTGGAGATGGTAATCTGGACCAACTGATGAGTGCTGGTTTAGCACGAAATACATTTATTGGTGATTATTTATCTTTTCAACATGTGTGTGATCAGGTGGGTCAGCAATTTGAGATGTATGGAGAGTTGAGGGTCGTGTGAAAGTCTGAGTTCGAATCCCGCATACATTATATATATATGCAGGTTTAAGCCTGTATAGTATATTAATTTAAACAAGCTAAGTATTTAATTCATTTTATTATATTTCTTTCCATTATTAGCAAGTGAATAAACATGTTTTATTACTTTAGTTAATGTTTTGTTTGATAAAATTATTTCAGATGCATTTACAGCTGGAAAACATCCGTATATAGCAGAATGATGCATGTTGACAATAGAATGGTGCAGGTCAATAGTAGAATGATGCGAATCAAAAATTGAATGGTTGTAGTCATCAGTTTATTAAGTAAGAACCTGATTAAGTTATTGTCTACAAAGAATGGCAATGTTGACCAGCAGTATTTGCAAGTTTAATATTAACATCATATCTATATGGAAATTTTTATACTGGGCTATTTCCATCATCTAATATGTATATTGACTGTCTTTAGAAAAATTTTAACTTTATTTAAATATTTCAAATACATTAAACTGTTAGTAATAGCACATAAAACAGGTTAGTATGTGCACAATGTTTCAAGAGGTATTATTCTCCCCTCTTCAAATGTTGCTGGCCTGACCAGTGACAGTACTAGCATGGGATTCAAACCTGAATCCTTAGATTCTTAAGTATTGAATTTTAAGGTAACACTCCAACAAACTGAGCAAGCATTACTTTAAAATTCAATATACTCATGAATCTAAGAATCCAGGTTCAAATCCCATGCTAGTTCTGCCACTGATCCCAGCAACACTTGAAGAAGAGGGAAGAATAATACCTCTCAAAATGTTGTGCATATACTAACCTGTTTGATGTGCTATTACTAACAGTTGAATATATTTGGAATATTTAAATAAAGTTAATTTTTTTTAAAGACATTCAATACACATATTAGATGATAGAAATAGTCCAATGTAAAAATACAACTAGAACACCATCATCACAAACCTTCAGGAAAACACAATCTGCATGGAAAGTTTATGTTGAGCACATTGAGTGTTATATGCTAATGAATAAAATATATGAAAATAGACACAAATAGCTACATTTGTATTATTTGCTGGCAAAGACATTTTACAAATTGCAAAACAATTGTGTGATCTAAAAACTCATGAGGACATTCCATAAGAAAAGTTAAAAGAGAAATTAAATTAATATTTCCAGCTGATAACTTCAAAATAGGTATCTCATTTGTGTTTTAGGATAAGTAAACAATTCTGACCAGTACAATATTAATTTACAAGCCTGGAAAAAAAATTACTCATGCTGATGTTTTATCGCATTTGCCGGATGCTTGTAAATTCCAGCAAAAATATATAGGAATAAATTACATTAATTCTTGAAAGTGAAAAACTGTAAAGAGATCCAAGATTGAAAAGTAGACTAATAATGATCTTGGATATAAAAGTTTTAGAGATTGGATTCAATGTGGATGGCCTAAAAATCGACCAAATAATGTTGCAATATATATCTGGAATGCTTGTGAAAGTTTATTTATTTGTAGTGGCTGTGTTCTGATAATGGATTGAATGTTCATACTATCAGAAGGTCAGAAGAAAGTACTCTGTTTGGGACACTAATGGCATCCAAGCATATTGTGAATAAAAGCTTAGCTTGTTCATATGTTTGGTGGACTAATATGAATCAGAACATTGAACAAATGTTTAAGAACTGTATGGAGTGCCAGTCTGCTGCTGATTTGCCTCCAAAGAGTTTTGTTTCATGGGAGGAAATAACACCACTATGGTAATGCTTACCTTTAAACCATGCAGGTCCAATGAATGGGATATATTTTTTTAGTTGCAATTCATTCTTATTCAAAATGGGCAAAATATAAGCTTGTGAAAAACACAAGTGCAGAGTGGAGTGTACTATTTGTGCCCTAAAAGAGATCTTTGCAGATCAACATTTTTTGGAAACAATTGTATCAGACAATGGGGCAGAATTTATATCACAAGAATTCCAGAAGTTTTTATCCGATAAAGGGTTAAAACACATACTCACCATGCCTCATCACCCAGAATCAAATGGTTTAGGTGAAAAGGCTGTGCAACATTTGAAAGTGACACTGAATGAAATATCTTACTATGGTTGATGTGATGTTTTATCAACCATTTTACCCTAATGTAGCAACAATGAAAACACCAGCTGAACTGTTGCTGCATCGCAAGTGTTACACACACTTAATAAAAATGTTACCAAGAATAATTTTGACATTGAAAAGTTTTAAATAGGAAAATTAGTGTGAAGTCATGATATTTTAAAAAGTAAATGTTTTCCTGCTGTTGTTATGGAAGTTCTCTCTAAGTATATTGAGTAGCTAATAATGGAAAAATTTTGAAAAGACACATTAATTATTTACAATTTCAGCAGAATGAAGTAATAGATGCAGATAACATCGTTACATTATCCAATGAACTGAAGACTTTTAATGAAGAAGAGGAGTTTGCTGCCACCTCTTTGGAATTACAAAACAAGGAATGTCCATAACTAATGAAGCTGATCAACCAAATCTATTGGGAACAAGTACACAAGCAATTTCTCAGATTATACAACCTAATCAAGTAGAGGAAAGAGATTTATCTTCCACTAGACTAACCAGCGTTTGATGACAACCAATAAGATTGCAATATTATTTTTTTTTGTAATCAGGAAGAGTTATTTTCTAGAGTGGTGGAGGAATGGACTGCTCTGTGCATGTATATGTATATTTAGAGTAAATGATTTTGTATTATACATACAGACAGTATATTAAAATTATTATTATTATAAATGTATTCTAGAAAATTAGCATAAAGCTAGAAATCTGGATTTGATATTGATCCAGATCAATATGTTTAAATGAGACCTACTACTTATTCTGAACTGCATAAATATAACTGGATATGTTCTAGTGGTGAGCAGCGTTTCTTACAATCGTGAGAGCAGCAATTGCGTAAGTTTGTAAGTAGAAAAATATAATGTGTGTACTAGTCATTGTATAAGACGGTGAAATGGTGAAAGTCTGACGTTTAAGATAAAAAATCTGTATGTTAAAACCAAAATAAATGGATATACACAGATAATTGGGCTTGTATATAACCTTTATGCACATGAGTAGTTTATTTTGTGGATAATTAGTACAATTGCTTAAAGAAGCTAAAATGGTTTCACTTATTTTATTTTATTATTCTTTCCATTATTAGCAAGTAAATAAACATGTTTTCATTACTTTAGTTAATGTTTTGTTTGATTAAATTATTGTAGATGCTTATACAGCTGGTAAAAATAAATCTCACCCCTGTACATAGCAGAAGTAAATAAAAAAAAGCATTTAAAATATATGATGCAAATTACTAATTTATTTAAATAATAACAATATTTAAAATCAATACCAAAAAGTAAATATATATATATGTATAATTGAAAATACCTCAAGACTAATAAACATATTTTTTTAATCATTTTTATTTGAGTCTTGTTACATTCAATTTCAGCATCGTGTTAACTTTTATCTCAATAATCATAAGCATTAGGGGAATAATAATGAACTCGTTAAATATAGATATATATACTCTTCCCTGGGAATAAAGTAAATATTAAGCTGAATTGAGACCTATCCTCTTTCTACACTCCTTTATTATAAGCCTGTATTGTAATTTCATAATATCTAAATCGTAAATTTCAATTATCATTTCTAAATATTGGGGATTTGAACTCAGACTTTCAAGCAACCTTCAACTATCCACACTATCTCATACTATTGATACACATGACCACACACATGAAGAAAAAATAAATAATCGCCAATATACGTTATTACATGGAAAATTGAAAGAAAAATAAATAGGGAAGACGAGAAAAATCTCAATTTGTGATATGTTTAGATTAGGAGGTAACCACCATTGGCCTACGGACCACATCCAAACCACAACGATCTCAAATCCAGCCTGCTGCTTAAACAGAAAAAATCCATACCTGAGACTAGACAATAAAAATGTTTGTTACAAATTTTAGTTTTTATCTATAATCAATTCCTATTTAGGTCATTAAATTTTATATTTAGTCTGGTGATAACTTTCCACCCTTGTGAAAAATAACACTGGAGATCTTATGACAAACTTAATCCATCAATTTTCATAAGTGATGACAAGTAACTAGTCAGTAGTAAATGGCAACGTATAACTTTATTTAATGGAGATAAACAAACATGTATTTATGTTTTCAACGCGAATTGAGTTATTAGCAAATAGCAACCTATAACTTTATTGACTGGAAATAAATGAACATATTTTTATGTGAAATGATATTGCAACAACTAAAATTTTAGCAATATACATTTATTACAATAAAAAAGAAATAGCCTATTAGCATTCACATGTAAATTTATATAAACTAACACAAATCATCTATATATACACACCCACTGTCTTTTGAAAGTAGTGGACTGCATTATCCTCAGTAACAGGCAGTTCCCAATTATTATCAATCATTTCGTTGGATGAAAATATCATTCAAAAAAATTTACTTGGCAGGAATTTAATCCAAACAGTAAATCCCGTGTACCTCACTTTTGCCAGATGATCGATTAGTTATCCCATAAAATTTGCAGCAAAATCAATATTTTGAATAACAATTTCTGATCCAGTTAAAAAACCTATTTATCTTCCTCTTTAGAAGATTATGAAACGTGCTTAATTTGATATTTAATTACACAGTTGTTTGTGCCATTTACTTTCATCGCTGCAAATCTAATCCTTAAGGATCTTTACAATTTTTTAAAATATATTAATAATTTTATAATTAGAATAATTTAATATTTTGTAGGTTCTGAATTTTGTGTAAAATTGTTCAATCTACTCCACCCCATATCATGATAAGAAATTTCATTCAGCCTGCTGATGAAAAAAGTTGCCTACCTCTTGGTTAGATCATGCTAAATTGTGGAATATTTCTTAGAAAATATGTATATTAAAGGAATGCTGGTTAAACAATTCTCAATGACTGGATCTGTTATATACAGACATATCTGTATGAAATGATAACCTGCCATTCTCTTGGCTATGCTTATGACAATTTTCTGACAACTAACTAATGCTGAGCCTGCTTTGGATATTGAACAGGATTCATCTTTCTGGCAATCAGGAGTCTTGCAAGGAAACCTGAATAAATTTGGAAATAACAAGTGAAACAGGCTATGGTATGCAGATGAAATTGACATTGATTAAAGACTCAATGAAGACTTCTTGTAGTTGGGATACTTATTCAAATTGCATATTGATTATATAATAAGAGAAATATATTTGAATGAAACAAATGGAAGATAGGTAGAAGATCATAAATATTCTTAATACAAAGTGAATAAATAAGAGTAATAATAAATATAAAGACAAATATAGTCCACAAAAATATTAACTGATTTAAAAAATAGAAACAGATATTCATTATCAGTTTTTGTCTTCTAGGGACAGAGATAGGTCATTCTGTAAAAAGGGTTATTCATAGGATCACCAGAAATTGAAGTTGAACTGGTAACCAATAATAATAAAATTAGTTCAACTTTATTTAATAAGAAAAACAGTGGACAATAAAATAAAAACCATAATTATTATTTAATGATATCATGGTAGAAATAAATAGAAGGAAATAGATGGCAATCAAATAAAGAAGAAAGGAAAAGTGATGGAAAAAAATAGGAGCATAAAAGATTACAAATTATATTTTAGATTTAGGATTTACTGCATTGAATAAAATCAAGATTGGAAATATTATTCATAAAATCCTTTTATAGTTATTGATCATAAAAGTATGGGGAAGATTCTGAAGGAATTTGGTTGACAACAAATTATGTTTAAAGGCTGGTATTATCTAATGTAGTTATTAAAGATATGGGCAAATACGCTTGAAAGCATATTCAGGTAATTAAATATTGAGACTAGATCTTGTATAAAAATTTTAAAGGTGTCTGATTTTTCTTTATGAAGAAAATGATATAATGTCATTAAAATAGTTGTATTTTGATTATCTGGCAAATTCAGACAGAATTTTATGGATATTTCTCTTAGTATGTTTTCAAATAATTGAAATGAATTCTTCTAAGATACAAGAATCAATGAGAGAAACATTTATATTTAGTGGAGTGGTTAAATATTTTATGTTGTATGTGGATGAACCTCCAAGCTCCATTTTCCATAGAGAAAATAAAAAGAGGCATTACTAGAAAAAGTATTACCAAGATCTTTCTATTTTTGGAAGTGATTTTATAATCATGTATAGAATAGGGGAGCTGAAAGATGCTACATTTTTTAGGGTAAAAAGTGGGTGAACATTTATTTTTTTAAATTGTAATTTTTTATTTGTACTCCATATAGAACAACTACTTGTGCTATTTTGTAATAAGGAATAATCAGAAAATGAATCAATGCACTTAAGCAGTTACAATCATAAGCTTAACAGATGAAATATAAATAGTTTTGTTTTCCCTAAGATTTTTAATATATATAATAGAACACCTCCAGTGCTTAATATATAAAACCCATAACGTCACACAATAAATATTTAAAATACTCTCTAACCAAGCATAAATCAAATTTTACTAAGAATAAAGCAGCCCTTTATTGTAAGTAAATCACTTGAAACATATATTAATTCAATGCTGTGGATTGATTTAAGTATTCATTCTTTCTAATCAAAGTCTTTTAATCAGCAAATGGTCATTTTATTCTTAATAAATTTTGATTTAAAGAGTATTTTAAATATTTGTTATAGGTGTTATGGGTTTTAATTCTCGAATGTTAGGGTTAGAGAAAGACAGTAAGCAAGGCATAAGGACACTGATACAAAAGAGGTTCAGAGGCACGGAAATAGTGCTGAATTAATAATACATTTATTTTTGTTCTGTTATGAATATTATTTAATGCTACTTGATTCATTTTTCTACAAAATAAGGAAATATAGACATATTAAAATAAATAATTACTTTTTGAAATACGATTTGTAAATTATAATTTTCTATAGTTTGTTTTTTTCTCAGGATATTCTCAGGTATGTCTTCTTGTGCTGGGTTTACATGATACATATTTCAAATCATATTGATATGTGATGCAAAAATAAAACAGTCTATTTTACTATTAGTATCCATGTCTTTTATATATATTTTGTCATTTGGTATTTGTTAAATAATAATAATAAATATAACTTCAAAATTTTTTATTGGTTTATTGTAAAAATACTATCTTACATCTACCATATCCAAGATGTCTTCCCAAATTTTTATAACATTTGAAATTCTTGTAACAATTTTGGTTTAGTTTTAAAAACACACACATACAAAAAAAACCCAAAAGGGTAATACGCTAATAAACTGTATAATATTGTATATATGTGGATACATTCATTAAAATAGAAGCATATATTCTTATTCTTCTCCTTTACTTTCTTTGCATTTCTTCATATATTCATATATGTTGCTTATAATAACTTCTTCCATATACACTTTAATTAATGCAAAAATTTTTTAAAATAAAACTTTTCTATTTTCCTGACAGTTTTGACTGTCTAGTAGTCTTCATCAGAGCATTCTTAATTTCCTCTACCCTTTATATCTCAAGGTAGATGAAATTGAGAATGCTCTGATGAAGACTGCTGGACAGTTGAAACTGTCAGAAAAATAAAAAGTTTTATTAATTTTTTTTTTTGCATTTAAATGTATATGAGAGAAGTTATAATAAGCAATATATATAAAATAAAAGCAGTTAAAGCAAAATTAGTGTACACAATAATGATAAAGCTAAATAGTGACAAATTTTTAATATAATAACTAAATATATAGTGCAAGTATGAATGTTTATATTTTTCTGATATATATGAATGTAAAGGAATATCATTTTAAAATATTTAGGTAGAATTATTTTAAAACTGAAACAAAATCTTACTTATTGTGAGAACAGTAAATAAAATATAAAAAAATTATTTTAATATCTATAATATAAATATTTGTTCTAATATTGTGATTTGTACATTTAATTTTATTAAAGCATATTTTATTTAAATATGTTTTAAAATGTTATATGCATACTGCTCAACCAAGATGTTGTTGAAATGGCAAATTTCAAAAATGATCTGTTGTTACAGTTAAAACAAATATCAGTATTGCACTTAGAAAATTATTACCTAAACATCTACATTCAGATATTTTTTTTACTAACCCAATTTTAAAATTAATGGACTCATTCTTTGTAAACAATTTTATAAGAAATGGCTAAAATTAGAAAATTTCACTTCTCAGGAAATACTAATTATCCCCTTAGCATCTTTAAAAATAAAAAAAAGCATATTTACCATGTTAATGGACTGATTATTTTGTCATCATTTATTGTTCTATCTGGATTAATTCTTTTCACATCTCTATGGTTTTACAATTAAATTGCCTAAGGTTTTCAATCATTTTTTTAAAGAAAAGCCATTTTTACAAATTTTGATAAAAATAATTGGAACTCTTAAATACATTAAGTGAATTTTAAATCATAATGGTGCTATGTATTGATACTAATAAACAACAAATATTTTAATAAATAATTCCCCCACACATAAGTAAGCTTATATAATAAAATTTATTTGCATAAAATTCACTGAGAAATCCTATCCAATGGTGTTCTTCTATACATGTTGAATCTTCCATCCAATGCATAGTAAAATTATGCTTTTTCCCCTATTCTTTTTTCTTTTAATGGAAAATTATGTACTAATATATAAGAAATAGAAAACTTCAATTTATTTCTACTATATATATATATATATATATATATATATATATATATATATATATATATATATATATATACTTATTTACTATATATAGACTATATAATATAGTTGCTTAAATAAGCATCTTATGTAAACACCTATAGAAGCTAGGCAAGATAATGCCACACCTTTAGAGGATTATACTACAATAAGAATAATGTTTTGTATTTTTAAGAAATAACTAAAACTAATATCAGCATGTTACCTAGACAAGAGATTGGTTAGATTAGACTAGTGTACCTAGGTATCAGATAAAACATTATTTCATTTTGTTACATATAATTATTAATACTTGTTTTCTTATCCTAGGCTTAATAATCGTTTTCAATGCCTTGTTTTGTCCCACAAAATGTAGAGGTACATCTGTACAATTATTAATATAAGAGAAATCAGGATCAAGTTACTGCAATTAACAGTGCTAGAAATTATTTATCTCTTAAGTATTGAGAACTTAATTTATTATATTTTATTTCATATATTTATTTATATGTACTAAATTACTTGAGTTTCGTCTTTTATTATTTAAATTAATAAATAAGTATGATCACATGGTAATATTAGAATGCATTTATTTAAAAGTATATTACTCGCACACAGTTTAAATATTAATGTTTAGTTAATTAACATATGGTTTAAATACAATAAAATTCCCTTATTTATCCATATTGATAATAAATATGTATTAAGTTCAAGATTAAAATTTTAAGAATCATATTCATTCTATTTAAATATTTTAAACCCTGAGGTAATTTTCGATTGATATATGGCTAGCCAAATATTATTCTTATTTACAAATAATACAATTATATTTGAATTTCATAACCCTGAGATATTATTACTATTATTTATTAATTCACATTTATAGCGTTTTCTTATATATTTAAGTGTTCTGTTTACAGCAAAGAGTTACATTATAGTGATTATCTGCATAATATAAGTTAAGCAAATGTTTTGACTGCTAAATTGCTGTAGGTTACAGTCTTCATCATTTCATCAATGCACTATATTGTATCAGTAAATAATAACATTACAATACAATGTACAGATATACCCACACCTGTACATATAATGTAATATATAAGAAATTCGAACTCAGAATTTCATATGATTATCAACTCTCCATGTTATCTCATATTGTTGATCCACCTGATCACACACATTTATCTTTTCAACATATGTGTGATCAGGTGGGTCAGCAATATGAGATGGCATGGAGAGTTGAGGGTCATGTAAAAGTCTGAGTTCGAATCTCTTATATAAAAATACTAGTTGTAACTTGAACATTCATGTGCATGTAAAAATAAATTCAATAGTTGAGACAATATGTTTCTCTATACTGTTTTGGTTTCTGTCACAAAATTTATTATTGATTTTTGTAATCAATGAATTGAGCAGATATACTAATAATATCAAAATTATGAGAAGTATTTATAATTAAGAAACTAAAAGGTCAAATGGTTATTTTTTGTATGCTGCAACCTGAACTTTTAATAACATAGTTGAGTATTAAATACAACCGATACCACAAATATGTATATATATATTATTTAAAATTAAATACATCAGTTAATGATTCTATTACAATAAATAAACTGATATAAAAAATTAAGGGTAAAACTTTAAATATAACATTTTAATAAATAGTTAATTTACCTCTTCTTTCTTATATATAATAATATGGAAGGAAAGAAAAACTGTCTGGCTTACAATATAGAAAAAAAAAAGGACTGCAAAAGAAAAAAATATAAAAACAATCTGGAGCACTTTATGACTTTATAAAAAAAACTAAATCCTCAAATGAAGAGGATTCATGGAATGAACATAGACAAGGTTCATCTATTGATGAAGATGAAGTTTTGGAAAAGGAACAAGAAACTCAAGTCTTTAATGTAGAACAGCCCAATGAAAATTATGATGAAAAACAGCCAAATGAAAATTTTAATGAAGAACAGCCAAGTAAAGATTTCAATGAAGAACAATAAAACTTTTAATCGATGAACTGGAAAATCCAGAAAATTGGGCTAAAATTACTGATAAACTGAGACTTACATTGGTTGAATGTGGATCTTTCCAAAAGTAGGACAAATTCTATTCCCAGATTTCTCAAGGAAGAAAGTTTAGTAATGTGTATTACAAAAAAAAAAAAAAAGGAAAAAAGTGAATTAGTACATAGGTCATTGCTAATTTATACACTTTCAACAAATAGTGTTTTTTGCTTTTTTTGTAAATTATTTTGTCCAATTAATCCTAAAGACTCTGCATCAAATTTTGTATTGCACGGTTATAATCAATGGAGAAATTTATCTCATACACTTCACATAAATAAAAAAGTATGGTTCACACAACACATATGAAAATGTGGTATGATTTAAAAACCTGATGGACAGGTAAAAGGAACATTGATACAGAAAATCTAAAACTTGTGAAATTGGAGAAAAAATATTGGACAAATATATGTTTAAGAATAATTAAAATAATAAAATGTATTGGTTCACAATGTTTACCTCCACATAGTACTTTAGATAAACTATATGGAAAAAAATCATGGTAATTTTTTAAAATTAATTGAATTGTTCACTAAATTTGATTTAGTTATGGAGGCTCACATAAATAGAACACTAAAATCCAAATATAAGAGCAATTATTTGAGCAAAGACATACAAAATGAAATTATTCAATTTCTGAGTAATGCTATCGTAGATCAAATTTTGTCATCTTTTAGATTGGCTAACTATATTTCTACTATATGAGATTGTATTCCAGATACAAGTCACACTGAACAAATGACAGTTATTATATAGATATGTTTCCTGCAATGAAAAAGTATCTATTGAAGAGCATTTTGGGGGATTTTTTCCAATTAAGAATTCCACAGGTAAAAATTTATATAATGCAATAATTAACAAGCTGCAAAATTGGAATTTAGATATACAAAATATAAGAGGCCAAGGATATGATAATGGGGCTAATATAAAAGGAAAAAAAAGTGACCTGCAAAAATTAATTTTAAATCAAAATTCCAGAACTTTTTTGTATTCATGGTTTAAATTTAGTAATTAATGATGCTGCAAAAGTAAATTCAGAAACCATGTTTTTTTTTGAACCATACAAACAATTTATAATATTTTCATGTTAACTATTAAGCATTAGACTATCATTAAAAATGCATTACATCATTAACATTAAAACCACTCTTGAATACTAGATGGGAATGTCATGTATTGAGACATCAAGCAGAAGAAATATATGATGCTTTGCTTGAAATATTCTCAGATGACAATTTTGTTCAAAAAAGTAAACACAAAACTAGATATTATGCACAAAATTAAAAGATTAGCAGTTTCTATGTTCTCTTGTTTTATGATATGAAGTACTACATTTTATAAATCCTGTTTGTCAAGTGTTGCAAAATCCTCAAACAAATATTTCACATGCTTTTATAGCCATTAAAAATCTAAAACCATTTTTTAGTAATTACCATACAGATGTTTGTTACAACTCCTTACCTCAATCAGCTGAAAATCTATATGAAGATTTAGAAGGAGAGCCACACTTCAAAAATAATAATGTAGTGAGAAACAGGAAAAAAAATAAAATTTATTATTATGAACATCGAGATGAAGGACCCCAAACACCTGAAGATAAAATCTGAGTAAACTTTTTTTTCACAATATTGGATATTACAATGGCATCTCTTGATGATACATTTATTCAAATGGAAACTCCCAACAAACAGTTTGAAATTTTATCAACAATAAACAAAACTTGGTGAAGCTGATTTAGAAAAATTTTTAAAAAAATGTTTCAATCTACAAATTCATTTGAATGACAATACTAATAATAAAGACGTAAGTAGAGAGGAATTGTATGAAGAACTATGACCATTTAAAA
This sequence comes from Epiperipatus broadwayi, assembly GCA_028023455.1. Classification (NCBI taxonomy): domain Eukaryota; kingdom Metazoa; phylum Onychophora; class Udeonychophora; order Euonychophora; family Peripatidae; genus Epiperipatus; species Epiperipatus broadwayi. The sequence goes on from JAQFVV010000254.1 coordinate 464,669, forward strand.
ACTTATTTTCAAGTGAAATTATCTCAATTTAAAGATCCACTTGATGTTCTAAGTTAATTCATGAAAATAATTTGATCATTTCATTCCCAAATTTAAGCATATCATTAAGAATTTTATTAACTCTTCCTACAAGTGTCGCTAGTGGAGAAAGATCATTTCCGAAGTTAAAAATCATAAAAATATATTTACGTTCAGCAATGACAAAGGATCTGTTGGTAAATTTGTCAATGATAGCTATCTTTAATAAAACATTAAAATATAAATAAAATCACTTAGAATTTTTTTCAGGGGGAGAGGTGCCAATTATTGTTTTGCAAAAGGGCGTTGATGATCCTTCCTCCAGCCCTGTCAAATGTTATATATATATATTGAACAATAAAAGCCCAAGGATGCTCTTTTGGAGTATCACAAGAGAGCAAGAGTAGGTTGCTGTTTTATTATTATTATATTAAATATGTTTTAGCCCAGTAGTAAGTCTCGGATATAAGGTCTTTGGATCGATTTCAGTTTGGTACTTTTGGCACTCACACTTTTTATAACCTCCCAAGTAATAAAGACATTGGATTACTTATTTTAATTGAATAATAATGGACGGCTGAAGAGTTGGAGGGTGGAGTGGATTGAAGCCTGTCCATAAAAGTATGAAGATTGGCTATCTTAATATAAATCTGAGCGCTTATTATATATGTGTGTATAGAGATGATAATCTGGACCAACTGATGAGTGCTGGTTTAGCACAAAATACGAATTTTGGTGATTATTTATTTTTTAGACATATATGTGGTCAAGTCTATCAGTGGTATGAGATAGTGTGGAGAGTTGAGGGTTGTGTGAAAGTCTGAGCTCAAATTACCTTACATATTACATTGTTTGTACAGGTATATATATATATAGCCTGTATGTTAGATATTAAATAATATTTTAAGATAAATATAATCGATTGAGTTAAAAACTTTTTTTAATCATTTGGGAATTTGGAATATTATTTTCTATTTTAGTTTCTCTCACTAAAATAACTTCTCTATTAAGGAATACAATTATATCTAATTTTCTGCAATTGACTAACCAAAAAATTCATTTAATATTTAAGATATTAAAAATAAATTACAGAAGTTATTTCATATATATACAACAAGCTGTATTCAACTTATATAAATAATAATTCTTTTTACAACCTGATTTTATTTAAGTTAGATCTTTTTTAATAACTCCACATTTGCAATTAGTTATGATGCAAATATGCAAATATTTTTAACAAACAAAGATAAAAATTTCAATATTTAACAAAGATGTTTGCACAGATATATATCAATGGGAGCTTTATGGACTTTGCATCAATTTTTCAAACGCTTTTCCCGAAATTGTTTAATAAATCAGATTTATCTCACATTGTAGAATATAAATTCTAGAATAGATGAAGTTAAATATGAATGAATATAAAAATTAATGAGGACTGAAATGCATAAAAGTAGAAATAAAATTATCTACATTGCAAAGTTGTTTGAAATGTATTATTCACAAATGAATCCACTAAAGTGCAAAAGAATAAAAGATTCAGAAAAAAAATGGTGCCAAGATATAGAAAACGAAATAAAAGACAAAAATATTAAGAGACAAAAATTAGCTGAATAGAAACCTTTAGAATAAAAAAAGCCTTAAGAAGCTGTAAAAACTCTCTATACATAAAGATTATAATTACAGTGTGGCTATGATAATATAGCTACAGGGATTTAAAATATTTTATAGAGCCAACTAGCATTATGCATTGTTGCTCTTTATATATATATATATATATATATTGCAATCACACTGTTTGTAAGGAAATTTAGGTTATCATTTCTAGAGGGAGGATTTAAGTGTTTAAATCTTTAATTCATATGAGGAGTGAACATTTTCTATGATATATATATATTGTAACGATCCAGACAAATCAAGTGTGAACCTGTAGTGATAAAAAATTATCATCAACCCCATTTAGTAATCAAATTCAAATTAAATATTATACATAAAAGTAATGAATATGAGCATGAGAAATGTGAAATCAGCAAAGAATTAATTATAAGTTTACCAGCACTACAGAGAAGAAATCATCATTATGACAACTTGTGACTGGAGTTGAAAGTGAACCACTAGAAACCAGGCTAAAAATTTATCCTTTGTTAAACTTGGGGCAGATTGTATAAACAATAATTTGGATGCACAAACTTAAGCGCTAAATCTCTCATCTATCTCGCAACTGATACACATTATCACACATGTGAAAAGAATAAACGATCTCCAATAAAGTATTTCATGCTGAACTAGAACTCAGTTAGTCTAGTTCATCATCTCCCCCACACATATATAATCAGTGATAACCCAGCACTGATTATATATATGTGTGTGAAAAATGATGATGTGGACTAATTGAGAAGTACTGGTTCAGCATGAAATACATATATTGGAGATCATTTATCTTTTTCAGATGTGTGTGGTCATGAGAATCGATTGTATGAGCTGTATAAGATAGCTGAAGGTAGCTTGAAAGTCTGGGTTCAAATCCCCTATAATTACATCTAAACTCCAGGATATAATGTATATCTGTATTTTAACATTACAGATTTAGCAGTACCATGCCCATTCCTTCTCTGTATGTTTTAATGGACAAAGTCCTATACATAAGGGGTCAGAATGGTTTAAGGTCAACATGGGATGACAATAATATTGGCATCATCAAGGGATTTGGATATTCCATTATCAGATTTTCAATGATATGGAAGGATAAAGAGTTGGATGGTGGAGTAGACTGAAGTCTGTTTGAAGATTTTCTATCTTAATATAAACAGAGCACTGATTATATATATTGTGCCCTTTTCTATAGGTCAATGATGGTTATAAATGGTCAATTACTAAAAAAATTTAAAATTAATATAATAAAGTATTTAATATTATAGACTATATTAAGCAGTAAAAGATTAATATGATATATTTAATAATAAATATTGTGATGGTGAGAATTGTCTCTAATTCTATATTTTTCTAAATTGTTTTTCAAAATTTTATATAATTATTTTACATAATATAAGTAGCAAATTTATTAAGACAGATAAAATTAGACTAAACACCGGAAATGACTACGTGACTGTCTGAAATATTCTATGTCTAAGCACCGGTTTAAATTAATACTAATAATTAAAATATTTAAATAGTATATTATAGAAGTGGATGGAATTGTCACACATCATAATAAAAATAAGTAGTATACATCTTTATTAATTATTGTTTCAAAATTGTCTTAAAGGTAGTTAAATTGTAATAGATAATAATTGATTTAAAAATAATAATGAGTTAACATTTAAGTCTATTATGTCATGATTTTAAAACTTTAGAAATTGTTTATAAATCCAAGTAGGGATTGACCAATAAAAAATAGATCTTGGCAGACAACCAAAATCGCGCCAACTAATTGTATAAATGGGGGAGAACAAAAATGTGTTGACTCCAGAGCAGAGGTAAAATTTTAAGCTCTCTAAATTTTTTTTTTCAATTTATTAGTCAATTTTATTATAATTTTAATAAAATCTTTGAAAGAAACCAACTGACAATTTAAAAATCATCCGAAGAGAATCTTAGAATAAAATGTTTTAAAAAAAGTTTTTCATAGTAATGTTTCACTAACTTTACAGTAACCTGCCAGTGGATTCTATCGAAATATAATCGGAGTTTTCAATAGAAAATGGATAGATTCTTAAAACCAAGTTGTAAATTTTATAATGTTCCAAGTATGTTAATATTATTCGTTGATATAGTTTATATAGCGTATCACTATGAAAGCTGCTTTCGTGCGTATAAAATCAATGAAAGGACATTGTGCGCAGAGTTAAGGAAGATAATGGAAAATAAAAATAAGTATTATTCGTATAAGAATAAATGGACAAAAGAATTTTAATATTGAAATAGTTTGAATTGCTTTCTTTAAGATGACTTGAGAAAATACTCTAGAAAATAGTTAAAGATCGAAAGTAGTGTATATAAAATAATAATGAATGAAAGTGAAGTTTACCAAGGAAAACACTCGCCTAAAGAAAAAATAAATATTTTACAGAAGAGAAATATAAAATATTGGATCCATGGAAAATGCAATTAATACCGTAATTATTAAATAATTGTAGTTTAACTAGAAATAAAGATGCATCAATGCGCCGAGGTAATATTCACCAGAACATTAAAAAGCTTCATGGGATAACTAAATAAAATGTTTTCTAATAATTTTGAATTAAACACTAAAACTAAAGATCATCTAAACAGTTTATTAAATGAACTAATTTATTTAAAACTTTAATAAGCATAAAGGAGAACATTCGGACAAAAGAAGAAATAATAAATATTATGGGACTAACCAAGATATACCGTCAGAAAAATATGTGATTATGGTTTGAATTATTTTCTTTACTAATCTAAGTTAAACATTAAGTTTTAGATAGCGATAGGGAAAACAAAATACATTAATTCGTGATATAACATTATATGAAATAATATGTTTTGATTTTGAATTTTAAAATAAAATTGTATGTATGTGGAAATTTGTATATTTGCAATGCTCGAAGAGAAAGAAACCTACTACGAACTCTGATAGGAAGATAAAGATTGTTTTGGTAACATTTATAATTATTAATGATATATAATGTATGTTTTATTTATTTAGATCAGCTGAGAATCGAATGAATGTAGCGCAAAAGTTTTATTGTTATTATTGTTGTAAAACGCATTTTGAAAACAACACTCTAAAACACTTTGAGATGTGATTAGATTTTTAAAAATATGCATACGATAATCATTTTATGTGTTATTAATATAGTTCAATATAACCGATGGTTATGTGATATTTTCTGTTAATTTTCCGATTGGGATATTTGAATGTTATTTTAACAAAACGTAGATGTTGAACCTACAGTGTAATAAAGCAAGACAAATTGTTCTTATGGAATAGGGAAATGTTTTTATATTAGCGAATTTTGTTTATTGTTTTAAAAAGTAGTTAGTATTTTATCGATGTTGGATACAGTAAAAATCTCGAGAGATAGTTTGGGTAGTGACTTGGTAGTATGTGGTGATTCGGAAACCAAGAGGATGTATTAAAAACTAGGATGCTACAGGGAGTGAAATAATAAGTAGTTTTAGATGTTAATCAGCGTAGTTAACAAAGCCCTACGACTGGTACACATGTTGTCTTGGACAGTGGTATTTTATATATTTCTTGTGAGTCATACTAGATGTTTGGTAAAGCTGAGTAAATAGCTGCCACATCATGCTTATCGCCAAGGTTATTAGACAATGAATGTCGGACCTATTCACACTGTTCCATACATTTTTGAAGTATATTGCGGATAAGTTATCTATCTATCTTCCCAATATCCTATACATCTTTCGCTATCTTTATCTGTATTTCTTGCAACTACATCGTTATGTGATAAGTCTATTAAAAGGGAAACAATAGATATTTTAGAATGTATGTCATGCTATTATTTGGAATAAGAATAGTTAAGTATTAACAAAGAGTAGATTATGATTATTGAAAGAAAGATGCAGATATCCTAAGAAGGGAAGGAGTTAGAGAATTATGTTAATTCCTTTTAAGAAATGAACTATAATTTTATAAAAGTATATCCAAATAGAAATATACAAAAATATTAAATATAATTTCACGTTTTCTTATTGTTAATTATATTTTAAAAAATATAAGTATTGCATATTTAAAAAATACAATAACATTCGATAATTATAGTATATGTGAAACTGTAACAGGTGATAATTAAACCCATGTTATAGTATTATACATGAGTATGGCTTATGGAATAAACGTATTATAGTTTACCAGCATTGGAGAACAAACGTTAAAAGTAATAATAATATTTGAATAATATGCGGAGTGACTTATATAAAGTTACAAGAAAATGTAATTTTCTTTTAAAAACCATATTGATTGTAAAATTATGATGTTATAAATGATGTTTATCCACATAGATAATTTATAATACAGTAACTTTAATATTAAAAGGTAAAGAATGGTGTTACCCATAAAATAGTTAAAATAAGTGATATGATAAACCTAATGAGAAATAAATAAATAACTTTTAAAAGGCATAATAAGTTTAATTAACGATAAAAGAAATATAAATGTGTATAATTCAGCTATTGTAGTGTAAAGAAAAATGAGGATATCCCTTGTAAATAGATGTAGATGGATTTGTTTGTTTTATTTATTTTTATTGATGTTAATAAAATTTTAAAATTTGTTTATTAAAACTTGTGTCTGAGTTTTGTTTTCTCTACATCATTGCATGAATTCACCAGGTATTTTCACAACCATTAAACTAAGTATATGATTTCTTGCACAAAAGATAAATAGAGAAGCATGTTTAATCATAAATATTTATTGATGTTCTTGTAATTAAATAATTATAAAATTGCCTTGCGTTACTGGTCATCAATCCATTATCATAATATTTTGCTAAATTATATGCTATTAGTTGCCACTTGCTTTATTTATCAGATTATCTAAACACTGCCACTTATTAATTTATTTTATTACTTAAAGATAAAAAAAGGGATATTAGATTATTAACTAATTTATTACGGTTATAAATTTACGATGAAAGAAAAGCTGTACTAGTTGGATTAAGCAATGAAGATTGTGATTATTATTGTTTTATTATTAATCTAATTTCAGAGTAGTAGATTATGACATAAAATTCCTTATTATATTTTGCTACCATATGTTATTAACATACGAATAAATTTAAGAACCTGAGATTATTTCATTTGAGCTAGATGATTACTATTATTATTATTAGAGATAAAAGATTAATACTTTAATTGTTAAATGAGTCTTAGTGATTAGAAGTTGCGGAAGTCATAAGAATACTATGTAGTCATTATGTGTAATAGTAGTATAAGGGGGGATAGTGTTCTTATGCCATTGAGGTGGTATCCTGTGGGATATTGTCTCAATGTAATCTACCTTGTCACTCGTATTTCCACTTCTAGTCTCATGAATTCCTGAATATTTACTTGAGTTAGTTTAAAACAGAACCTAAGTTAATTTTAAGAAACTTGAGCTAGTAAAGCATTTAATAGAATATTTCATTAATTATTAGAGCTGGAACCCGATTAGGTGATTTTCACTATATTATATTTATTTTGGGGGAGGTGGAGATGCGGGAATGGGGCGGTTAGATTGTGGCCCTCAACTTTAGGGGCCTGATGTGTTAGAAAGGGTAGATTATGGCCCTCAATGTGATTGGCCTGATGTGTAGTGGAGCTACACACGATAGAAAGGGTAGAATATATATATATGGAAGATAATGATCTGAGCCAACTGATAAGTGCTGGCTAAGCACAAAATACATATATTGATCATTTATCTTTTTTACATGTATGTGGTCATGTGTATCAGTTGTATAATATGGATTCGATAGCTGAAGGAAGCTTGAAAGTCTAGGTTCAAATCTCCTATAATTATATATTAGTATATAGTTTATACAAGCGCTTTAACATGCTGGGTGAACAAGCTGTTAGTGGGAACAAAAACAATCAAAGTAAATTAATGCAGGTCTAGCGCTTTTGTGGTTTTATCTCTCATATTCATGACCAAAACATATTTTAAATCGTTATTGTGATATTGATAAATGATAATGTATGTAAATTAACTTGTCCATTTTAGTGGCTGATTAAAACATCAATTTGCATTATTTAAATTTTAATTCCCATCATTAATTAATAAAAAAATCATTTGAATCATTAAATCTACTGAAAAACTGATGCAGGTGGTTTATAACGGTAAACCTATAAATATTCAGAATGTTTTTATATTTGACTATTTCAGTAAGGTTTTTTATTATTAGATTAATTCACTTCTTTTTTATTATGGCAGTTATTTTTTTACTATTCCTTCAAAGAAAAGTAACCTATGTAAAACAGAATATATTTTCTTGGAAGTACTCATATATATTGGAACTAAATAAGTTAGATGATCTTGCCCTTAGGTAAGCTGTGAGAGGTCAGGTGGGAGAAGTTATTATTTTGTTATAGAAATGGTGATCTAAAATAGGGTCAAATTAATCGAAATAAATTTCAATTTAGAATAATTAACTTTTTATTATTGTGCCCCTCCCCCAAGTTGTTTTTAATAATGAATACATAATATTTACAGCATAAAGTTTTAAAGATGTAAGAAGTCTTTAATACTTGAGTTTATATAAGCTTATTGGAACTCTAAATAAATAAGATGTTAAGCAAGGACAAACTGCTATGCTTATCCTATAAGCAATCATCATTTAATGGTAGGCCATTCTTTTTAGAAGTCCCAAGGATTTAAACAATAATATTTATATTTTGGGACTAAAGCTTGTTACTAGAGCACTACTTTTTAATTTCCCAAAAGGCTGATCGCAATTTAAACCTCTTAAATTCTCATTTTAACTTTAACATACTTTGAAAACAAATAATAATCAAATAATTAATCTCACATGTCTATATACCAAAACTGAAACTAGTCAATATCATCACTCACAATTGAATCACTAACCAAAATGAAATTACAAATCTACTACCAATGGTCCCTCCCAATGCAGACTTCTCAAGTGCAAATTTAATACAATACAAAATTAATAAGGAAAGACAAAATAGTATATATTTGTCTTGTATTAACTTCTCTCTTGAGAAGTCTGCCTTGGCAGAGAAACCATGATAATGAAATTGAAATTTAATTTTGGCTAATAATATAATTGTGATGTATTTTGTATATATATATATATATATATGAGTACACCTGGGTCTCATATTATGTGGATTATTTTAATGCAATTTTGAAGTTATGCAATTCATGTTTCTTCTTAATATCTTTCATATTTCACTATATTTATTAGATATCAAGAAATTTAAATTATTAATAACTTATTTTGACTTGAAATACTTTTTTTTTCAAAAATATAACATTATATTAGCAGCTAACGTGAATATGGCCTGAAGCTGTATTTAGAATCTTAGCTTCTATGTAAATAACCTACTTATACTAATGAGTAAATAATAATAATAGATTTATACTTATGTATAAAAATATCACAATAAATATTCAAAAATTTTAAACTTTTAAAACGTATTTTGTTAGATATAACAGAAATAAATATTTTTTTAGATTTTTAAAATAAATAATAACGAAGATTTTATTGATTTTATAAACTGAAAATAATCTTTCTAATGATAATGTATAATCTTTTTGTTTTGATTGCGATCTCATTTTTTTAATATAGAAACAGAAAACCATTAACACAGCACAAGACTGAAAGTGGTGCTAGTTGTACATCACATCACGAATCTGATTTCTTACCAAATCACAAATGAATGCATATTGTCAAATAGCAGTAATGATTAAAATATGTATGAAAAATGTAAAATTAAATACTGTAGTTAATAAAAAAAGTAAAAAAAGTTTGTCTTGTATTAAGTTTTTTCAAATATTTGAAATTTTTTATTAGTCATACTTTATTTCCTTATTTTTTTAATGCAAATTTTAAAGTAATTTGTCCTTGTTGCTTTGCTTTTATGCCGATTTCTACAAATTACAAAATCTATCCCCCATTTTTCAAGGTAAGTTAAATCTATTTTTGTGCGATTTCTTTTGTGTGCATTTTTCTGAGGAACCTATCTACCACATAAAATGAGACCCAGGTGTATATACAATTTATAACATGATATACAATGCATGAGTAAGAATAGAGAATTATAAGAGCACTAGGAAATAATTTTAATCAAGATTATAATTTATTAAGAATTAAATAATATTAAAGTTAATCTTATATATAAAATCCATATTGTCTGATTGGTGAATGAATGTTTGTCCAATGACCAACCACTAAATTTATGCAAAGAAAGTAATTTCACCATTAAATAAAAAATCCTGGGGAAAAAAATAGTATGAGTGTTTTTAACTATAGAGATGTAGTATATATTTTGTGGTAAAGGTTTATATCCAGCTGCAAAAACAGCCACAAATATGAATTCATAATTTGATGTTGAGGCACTCCGTACTTTCACGATCTGTCAATCCCCTAATATAGTCAGATAAACAACATACCTAGCAATATTAGTAAGCTTTTATAAATTAGCAACATTTAATACAAAAAAACCATATTTACATTTAATCTTAAAAAATTGTTAAAGCAACTAATTAAAAATATATATTACAGATATATTTGATAAAAAAAAATTATAAAAATGACTGGTGTTTTTGTTTTCCATCCCAGCCAGCTACTGAAACAGCCATAGGCACCGATTCATAATTCAAAGCTAAGGTGCTCCTTGCTTTTATGGTCTGTCAATCCCCTAATATATTTTGGAAGAATGACATGCTTACCAATTAATAAATGGTAACTATTCATTTAGTGGGAACTCTGGTAAATATATATTTGAAGCTGCAAAATGATCAAATATAGCAGATATATTTTAAAATGCAAATTTTAATTTAGCTTCATTAAAATTCAGAAATTTATTCATATAATATTTAAGATTTTACTTCATTAACGCTTAAATAAATTAATATATATATGTGCTCTGCACACAGGTAATGAAGCTATTAATAAATTGTCAAAAAATTTTTTACTGCCAAGCGCTTTCGGGACAGTCTACAGTCCCATATTCATGGCGAGTTATTCTGTTAATAACTGTAAAACTATGCAAATTTTAATTTACATTAATTTGTTAAAGCAACTAATTAAAAAAACAAAACAAAAAACCAGGCTTTACATAGTCCGGATGTAGTCTGGTAGTAGTATAAAATCCCCCAAATTATTGATGTTTACACACACACACATATATATATATATATTGGGGAGGTCAAATAATCATTATATCTATGTTGATAAATTAAAAATAAAATAATTAAATTTTTATGAATGGATTAACACGATATAGCTTCAAAAATATATATATAACATAATCATGCTATTTTATTTAGCTTCACAAAGAAAAAAAATGTTTTAATAATTAAAGAATAAATATATTCAAAAGAAAATATTCTAAATGACAAAGGAAAATAAAAGTATATATAAAAAAAAATAATTATAAAAGTATTTTATGATTGAAATTCTTCTAAATCAAAAAAAAATTATATATATTATTTGAATTGAGAATATTTTAGATCTTTATTAATCAAATGAATATAACATAAATTCAAAGTCTGTATATATCTTATGATTGAAGTGATTAGTTAGTTTGTATTAATAATTAACAGTTATTATTAATAATAACCAAATAAGATGGTCACAGTGATTAATTAAAAAATATATATCACAAAACCAGTTGTTATTAATAATTTCTGATTGTCAATGGTAAATTTAATAAATTACAATACGTTAACTTCAGAACAGTTAATTTAATCAATTTCATTACGTTAGGTTTGAAGCTTCTTTGTATTCCATCACAAAGAAGGTATTCATATCATTGTTGTGTTCTATTTAACTATTCACTTAGTACTGATTACTATGTTATTGAAAATATTGTTTTTTTTTTATTTACATCTATCCTTAGTCTGACTAGCACATTGTTTTTACATTTTCATTAATTTTAATTATCCATAAGCATAATGATCGATTTAGACATAATGATCAAATGAATAATTTGAAATTGAAAAGGAAAAAAATCATCAAATATTTACAAGAGAAGTGTTTTATTCATTTTTTCTAAAAGTTAAAGAGAACAAAGAAAAGATTTCTAGCAAATTACCTGCAGAATACCAATGGTTATCAAAGCACAATATTATAAAAATTGAATGTGCTTAAAAACTCATCATACCAGTTGTATATTTCACCTTTTTGGAAGAGAATTTTCAATTAATTCATGAGATCCATATTGCAATTGGTCTTGCAGAGCAAAATAGAATGATAAAAGAGCTTAAGACAAAGTATAAGAACATTATGGCAGAAATTGTTATCAAAGAAACTAAATATTCCAAAAAGAGAACTCAGTGTGAAACCAAATGAAGGCAGTAAATTCATTTCAAGATGTCAAGTTGATCTGATAGAGGTAATCACAAGTGAATAGTTTATAATAGTTTATCAAGACTAAAATTTGTTCAATTAAGATCTTTAAGAACAAAATGTGCCAAGGATGCTGCTTACCAATTATTGGACATATTTACACTATTTGGAGCATTGAGTATATTTCAATCTGACAATGGCTGAGAATTTGTGAATAGAATTGCTGGGATGAACTTAAAAATCATTCATGGAAAACTGAAACATAAACAGTCACAAGGTTCAGTTGAAAGTAAATCAAGTCATTGAAAATATGTTATCCACCTGGCTTGAAGCAAACAATATAACTAAGTGATCAGAAGAATTAACATTCATTCAATTTATGAAAAATAGAGCCCATCACTCTGAAATAAACCACAATCCCTATGAAGCTATGTTTGATTGTAAACCTAGAATAGGTTTGATACTTTTCAATTGAAACTTTATTAGAAATCACTAGTAAAGATGATCTTGAAATGATATTAAATGATCAATCTAATAGTGATACCAAATTCCAAAAAATAGCCTCAGAAGATGATTGTGATATTACAGAAGAAAATAATAATAATTTGGAAGTGAAAATAAATGATTTGAGTGAAGACTTGCAGTTAATAACCATTGAAGATTTGAATACAAATAAAAACGGGAGTGTTAGCCAAATGATAGACCAACCACATTTTAAAGAAATGTTGCCAAATGATATGGAAGATAATGAAAAAAAAATAAAAATATTGGCAATATTGAAAAATAGGGAAAAGACTTAAGATTCTTCTTCCACACTTGATGAAATCTGTGAAAAAGTCAAAGAAGCTCAAAACTCTGCTAAGCAGAGTCTGAATAAACAAGCTGAAAAAAATGTTACTACTTTTGAAGATTAAATTTCCAATTGCAAATGTAGGAGAATAAATTTGGATAAAGATGTCTATTAAAAATAATAACTTATGGTTTTACACTTTTATTTAAACTATCTATATAAAATCATTTTCACAAACTTAAATTGAGTACTGATTTTAAAACAGCATCTGCAATAGGAAAATAATGTTACCATCTATAGGCCAATTTCATGCATTATGCTTTCCCATTGTTTTTTAATTACACATCCAGAATACAAGTTAAATAAATAAGGGAATACCTTTTAGTCTTTAATAACTATCATATTAATTTGAAATCAATTTGTTCATCATTTCTATTCTAGGTGAATGTTTTTTGAAAAATATTGCAGTCATTTATTGTCTGAATGTATGTGATAAAGACATTCTATTTGCAGTTAAATACTGAACAATTTTTATCTAATTAAATTATTAAATGTTTATAGAAAATTGCAAACGTCATACTATACAAAATTTATTGAGCTGATAGTAAGAACATACATTAGTTTGGAATACACAATTTTGAGAAATATTTTTCTCCTTTAGTTTTCAGGTATTGCTCATTTAACCAATGAGAACTTGCATGGGACTTGAACCAGTGGCATTCATACATATTGAATTTAAGGTTGTCACTTTAACCAATTACAGTCTAAAAATCATTAGTTCAGTTCTCACATATCACTGGTAAGGCCAACATCATCAGGAAAAAATTGAATAATACCATTTGAAACTGTTATATAATAGATCTCTATTTATTACTGATAAGTGGCTGCATTTTGAGAAATATAAATAAAGTTTGATTTTGCATAAAAACATTTAAGAATTAAGCAGATTGTGGAAATTGTTCAGCATATAACTACATATAGAATTATTATATTGTTGTTGTTGTTTTTTTTTTCAATTATTAAATAGTTTGTTAACTACAGAAAAGAATAGTAAAACAAACAAAAAATAATTATTAAATTATATTTTCAAAAATTAGTATTAAAATTTTGTTCAAGAGAGGGTTAAATGATATTTACATATCGGCATAATTTAATTAGTCATCATTTATGCAAATGACATATTCTATAAAATTAATTATCATAATAATAGTTGCAAATATCAAAATGCAAATTGGAAAATAAGCTGTAGGTTGAAAAATAAAATAGAATATTTTCACAAACTATTTTTTTTCCAATTTTTGCAATCAAATGAAATAAAAATAAAAAAATAAAACTTTTCAGGTCTTCAAAAATGTGGAAAAAAAAAACAGTATAATTTGAAAATTTTAATTAAATATATCATAAGAACAATCGATATCTTTTTTCTTATCCTTACTGTCTCTCTCGCATTTGATTTACCTTTATCTGTTTGTTTTTTCCTTCAATAACTTATTTGTTTTCATTGTCTCACATCTAATTGGCTTGATTGCTTTTATGTACTCGTTTTTAATTACTTAGAATATCTTTTATTTCGTTTACTTTCGTTTGTTTGTTTTTTAATAATAATTTATTTATCTTTACTGTCTCTCTTGTATTTGGTTTGCTTTTATACATTTATTTTTTAACTACTTTTTCATTTCTATTAACTTTCATTTATATGGCTTGCTCTCATCTGTTTGTTTTTTTAATAACTTATTTGTATTTACTGTCTGTCTTCTATTTGGCTTCCTTTCATCTATTTTTTAAATAATTTAATACAATTATAAAGGTTAATGTTGGCATTAATTATTATAGTTGTAACAAAAACAAACATCATTTCAAACTATATTAGAGAAAACAGCCATGATCTGCTGTCATATATTATGATGAAAACTTTATGTATAGTGAGAATGCCATCTCCATTATTACTAGAAGTTGGCACTAACTAAACAGCACATAATCTATACACACACGTGACACTAACTAAACAGCACATAATATACACATATATATACATTTAAATACAAGTATAGTACATATATTTAAGACAGATGTAACTAGAAGGAATTTGAACCCAGACCTTCAAGAAGATGCCTTCAGTCAATGTTTTTAAGATGCCATCATTGGATTTTTAATGATATGAATGGCTCAGCACTGATTTATATATATATATATATATATATATATATATATATATATATATATATATATATATATATACGGGTGGAAGATGATCTGAATTAACTGATAAGTGCTCATTCAGCATGAATACTTATATTGGAGATCATCTATCTTTTTTCACATGTATGCTATTATGTGGATCAGTTTATAAGATGGGGTGGATGACTGATAGGAGCTTAATCATCTATCTTTTTTCACATGTATGCTATTATGTGGATCAGTTTATAAGATGGGGTGGATGACTGATAGGAGCTTAATACTTAAAACTGCTAAGCCAAATATTTGATGTAAAGTATTTTTGACAATGCTACATTAAAATTAATTCAATTTTTATTATCATCATTTTCAACCATTAATGAGCCACTTCAAGATTTTCTCTCCAAGTTCAATCCACTTTCTCCAATCTCTATCCTCACTTCTCCGCATCACCCAGAACACTTCACAGAGGCCAATCTCTCCATACAGTAGTGCCACTCAGTGCAAGCCAGAGTAATCAATGGATGCTAGTAGGTTTGTGCATAAAATCCCTATCTAGTGCTTACTCATCCAATATTCCTAGACTAGTTTCTAATTTATAGCTTTCATCAGTGTTGAGCCTTGGATCTGACAGCACTGCACTTAGATTTTAGAATATAATACAATCCTTTAGCAGCCACCTTTTAACTTTTTAGCTAATTACAAAGCTTTGAGTCCAGATTAAAACACTATAATGTTTTTAATTCAAGCTCATTTGCCTGTATAGTTGTATAAATCTGAACTCAGTTCAGCAACTATACATTTTGGTGTTTTTGATTTTTTAATAACTATAATCACCATAATTCTATTGGGAAAGATTAGTATTAAACCACTGAACATCATGTAATCACCATTTTTTATGCTTAGACAAGCTGATAACACAGAGACAAATCTCTCCATGCAGTAGTGCCACTCAGTGCAAACCAGAGTATTTAATGGATGCTACAATGTTTAAGCATAAAATTCCTATCTAGTGCCTACTCATCCAATATCCCTAGACTGGTTTCTAGCATCCATCAGTGTATGAGAGCACTATGCTTAGATCTTAGAATCTAATGCAATCCTTTAGCAGCCACTTTTTACCTTTTTAGCTAATTACAAAGCTTTGAGACCAAATTAAAAATATAATCATGTTTTTTAATTTCAAACTCATTTGCCTGTATAGTTGTATAAATTTGAACTCAGTTCAGTATCTATACATTTTAGGGTCTTTTATTCTTTAATAATCATAGTCACCATAATCCTATTGGGCAAGATTGGTATTAAATCACTGAACATCATGTTATCACCATTCTTTATGCTTAGACAAGCTGATAATAAAGAGGCAAATCTCTCCACACAGTAGTTCCAATCAATGTATTCCAATATATATATATATATATATATATATATATATAAACAAATATGCATTTATAAAATATATATATATATATATATATATATATATATATATATATATTGTAACCCCTCACACCTATCACCAACACTAACAATTACCCAGGGGCGCCAATTCTATGGATCATAGAATAAAATATTTATTTAACTTTACCTAAATCTATTCATGAGGCTCTTAATTAAAGCTTTCACCTAAAACTAACTCAGTTGAGGGATACAGAGGTGTATGAGGTGTACAATGTACATTAGATGTGGGAGAAAATATTATTACTAATAGGAATAAACATCTATTAAGTTCTATACTAGACAAAATTAAATTGGTAAAATTCTACCAGCTAAAATTAACTAATAATACTCTCTACTTCACGTCCTCCCATCATCCATATGCATTGAACAACCTCTACCATATTATACAATTAAACTAATAACTAAAATAAAATAAAAAATAATATTTTAGAAATTGTAATGTATAATTCACTAGATCTAAACTCAAACTAAACCTATCATTACTAAATTTTAATTACTCACTACTCTAATCTGGCTAAATGAATTTATTATCTAATCTAAATGATATATTGAAGATCTCAGGGAATTAACTTATGGTATGGCTTGATCTAACATTTCTATACCTCAAATTATTATTTAACACTATAAAAATAATATTATAAACCAAACAATACCCTAATTAGATACTTGCAGTTAGATAATGAAAGAAATCGGGCACATTTTGATTTCAATTCATCATCTAAACAAAAATTAAATAACAAAACCCTTTTAAAATGATCAGTAGGTAATTGGCATCTCATATAGTGTTTGAATCAAGGAAATCAACATCATCATATCTAGAGATTCATTATAATTAAATAAAATACAACTATGTTACATTAAATAAAATAAATGTATAAGCATGTGTGGAAGTGTGAAACACGAATGAATGTTATAGAAGAAACTCCAAATACAAATTTAGATAACAAAATATTTATTAATCAAATAAAAAATAGTTAAATCAGCATCTACTTTTCTTTTATTGTTATGAACAAAAATTCCAAAGGGATTTCATATCATTGAGTACAGATTATGCAAGAAGATATAATACAACATGATTCGTTAACTTTTTATATCTACTGTATTTCATTCATCAGAACATTTTGATAGATTGGTAAACATTTTATTTAAAACATTAAATGAACCAAATAAGTCCCTATTATTTTCTATAGGAAATGGCTCTTTAGCTATCAGTGATTTCTGATAGACTTCTACAAAAATAAAACAAAATAAATATGACCTTACACTTTTAGTAATGGATTACTAAAGTATCTTTTATTCAGCCTTTTTGCTGAATATCACTCATTTACTAACTAAAAGTTTATAACAACAACATAGATTAATATTCTAATTATTGAACAAATTAGGATTTTGCATTGTTACTTTAAAATTATCTTAAATAAAATTAAAATAAGGGGATTTAAACTAGGAATAATATTAGACCATTTTACCAAAGAAAATAAATACTTCTATTAATTAAATGTATTTTTCTTTGTAGTTTTGAAGTAAAGTATTCTATTGGATAATTAGGTTCTGCTTTGCCAAAATAAAGTAAATCTTTGTATTCATTAACTATTTCCTATCTTTGCTTGATTATTTATGCAAATTATGATTAAATGATAAAAATCAATGAGATGAAGCTTAAATGATTACTACAAAATGTTTTAACATGATAAGTAAAGTTCTACATTAATAATGAATTTTTTGTTTTAAAATATATTTATTAAACATAGTAATATACAGTTAAACTTTATAAAAATTTACATAGTATTCAAAATGAAACTTGAAAAAGTCAATGTAGAGAAAAGGGTATCTTAATAGGATTAAGAGGAAAATAAAACTTTCACCCAAGTATCATCATGTAGACTCACAGGTGAAAGCAGAGAGTCTCACTGCTTGACTTGATCAAGAAGCTTAATAAAGACACTTAGAGCAGAGTCCTGAGAATGACCAAAGATGAGCCTGCAACATGTCAACCATAAAGAAAATGTTATAAAGATAGATAATCTTATTGCTGCAAATGATCCCTTCTTAAGAGTGTTAGAAACAGAAAGAGCATCCCCAAGATCCAGAGAGACATTTGCAACAATAAAATCCCTAATCGACTTAAGAGCAGGACAGATATAGAAAATATGGAGAATTGTCTCATCATATAATCTACACAATTGACACTGAGACGAAATCCTAATGAAGCCTCTGCTGGTCACTAAAAAATAACTTGTTGGGAGTGCATTTAAATTTAGTTTAAGTACAAAATCAACATGTCTTGCTTCAATGAAAAGAAGTTTCATTTTACGCAAGAGAACTTTATTTGAAACACCTAATGAAGTCAAAAGAGGAGTATAATGTGGAAATTTTAATTTGTAAACATCCCAGAATGACAATTTCCCATCAAGTGCAATTTGAACCGAGGGTATCGACTTAATAACTGACTTCCATAAATCAGCAATCCAATAACTTGAAAATGGAGGTGGCGTATCTGTAGGATCAATAACCAAAGAAAGGGATAACTGAGCAAGCTTTAGACAATTTACACGAAGAAAAGATATAGATCTCTGAAGATATAGAGTTGAGACCGAGTGCAAACCTAGACCATTTAAAAGCT
Source organism: Epiperipatus broadwayi (assembly GCA_028023455.1). NCBI lineage: Eukaryota > Metazoa > Onychophora > Udeonychophora > Euonychophora > Peripatidae > Epiperipatus > Epiperipatus broadwayi. The sequence goes on from JAQFVV010000254.1 coordinate 483,732, forward strand.
TTGGCATTTGAATTTTAGCAATACTGATGGCTACGACCTTGTTTTTCCAAAATAATTTTGAACAAAGCGAATTTATAGCCCTCTCAAAATGCTTTGTTGGCCTAATAATTGGTAAATAATAACTAAGCCAATAATGAATTTTTTTATATCAAAATTAACAATTTTTGCATGAATCTGTATTATGCTGTGTGTCAAAAAAAAATAAATAAATAATGTTAATCAATCTAATCGGTTTGCTTATGATATTTCAATATAATCATAATACGTTTGGAAGTGAAGATCAATCAATCTTTATTTATCAACTATAATACAGCTGTTTTATAAGACACTATACTTTCCTTTTATTCTTCCTTTTTATCATAAACCATCAAACACTAGGCTATAGCATAAGCTGGAAAACATCCAATACACACATGGGATAACAGATTTATATAATTCAAAACAGGTAATATAACAATAACTTCCAAGTCTATCTTTATGACTAAATAATTGGTGGAATAACTCATCATACATGAAAATTAGGGAGATAACATCTCGAGCTTCATACACATTTAATTCAATATATCAAATATAAAAGGAGGACTCAATCCACTCCTATTAAAATACTCCAATACATGGAAAACAAAGGATTACTCAATCCTATACACTACAATACACTGGGCAACTACCCATATTAAATATTCAACTAACAAACATACTAACTTAATCCCATAAAATATTATTAACATTGTAAACTTTATAGCATATAGCCACAAAATACTTTTCATTCAGTCATAACAAAGAAATAATAATTCTCTCTTAAACAACTTTCCAATTCTTCAAATGATTGATCCCCTTTTCCTTCCGAATCCGATTGATTTAAAATCATTTTCACTGGCAATTACATATAATTATAAATAAGTTTAATAATAGACACACACATGTATAAGCATATGATATACAGACCATTTAAAATTGCAGTAAGCAAAAAAAATTACTGTTAAAATATTAATTATTACTGCTAGAATTAATAAAGAATAAATATCTCATATCTGACAACATTTAGAATCTGGTAATGTTCAAAGAACGGTTGGAGAATAAAATACTAATTACTATGGACAAAGCAAGATGAATAATTTTTTTATAATATAATACATTAATATTGGCATGAATCTGTAGTTAAATTGAACCTAAATAAATAATAAAATTGTATGTTATAGATAAAATAACTATTGAAAATAATTATTTTCTAATTTATAAAAAGAAATATATTCGGTAAGATTTGATATAATGAACTCTTTTTTTAAAATAATTATTCACCCTTTTGGACTATAAATGGACTCTTCCATTCATTTATTATGTGCGTGGATCATTAACACACGCACGACCAAACTTATCTTATTAAAATAATAACAATAATAAAAATAAAATTACCAGCATAATGCTTTTTTTTTTATTATGCTATTTGAGACGTTCTTGAAGAACAAATATAATAATAATACATATAATAAACATATTTAAAATAATAAAACATTCCTTAACTAATACTAAAGCTATCTAAATTACCATTACATAAAATAAAGTTCTCTTTTTTTTTTTTTTCAAACGAAATGAAACAAAAGTTTATAAAAGTTTTTACATGACTTTCCTTGTCATGTTTTCAAATAGGTAAGGAAAATAATTATACTGCACAAGACAAATATTAACACAGAATGGCCCAATTCCTGCAGGAGAAAACAACACAATATTATTTTTCTTTGTTGAATCCATATGAGCATATTCAATGTTTTTAGTTATCAACTAATGAATTGCTATTAATGTTGTAAATAATGAATTTCCTTAATTAAACAATATATTTCATAATGCAAGTAAAATAGAAGTTTGCACTTTATTCCTAGGAGATATTTAACATTTGATTTCACAATCATAAAGCCATTCAGAAATATACATAGTTATTCAATTAATAATTTATTGAGATAAATTCATTGGTAATGTTAATACAGCAATGTCACATAACTTTATCCATTTATAATTTCATTCCTCCTACTAGTCTAGAAGAACAAATAATTTATTAAAGTACATTTAATGACATTTAATCTTATATATTTTCTTTTCCAATGGTAAAAATAGAAATAATTACGCCGCTATTCTAAGACATATGACAATAAAATTACATATTCCTTGTATATATTTTAAATTTTGAGTTTTCTTTTATATTTAGCATGAAATTTGTACATTAAAGTTCTGAAAATGTTCAATGACAGTTCACATCTTTCACACACATAAATGAAGCACGTGGCAGTTGTTCTCTTCATAGTATAATTAAAGCTTAAAACTTAATTGTTATAAAATAAACAAATATTCTTTTATCCTTCCCTGTTAATTTTAAATTTAAATAAAACAATTTTACAGTCCTATTAAGCATTCCCATTTCTTAAATAATAATTATCTTGAATAATAGAATATAACACTTACGTGTACTGTACTTTAGCATAACGTTGGGACAATTTGAATAATCAGCTGGGAGCAAATTGACGTATCTTTTAGTGGTTTTTAAGTACACATGTCGCAAACAAATAATATATTTAAATTTTTAACTTGCACTCTGGAAGAGGAAAATAATTTCACTATTAAACTTTGCTAAATAAACTAGTTATAGCTGTCCTTAGTTGGCTATAACTGCCCTCGTAAATGTTTTAATAATTGACTCTGACTGACTGAAGTAGTAAAATAGACTGACCTATTAAAAGTAAAAAGTATTCCTTTGATAAATTTTTTTAATAATCATTACATCATATTGTTCTCTTCCAATTGTTTACAATAATGTTAACATCATCAGAAAAAGATTGTCAATTGCTCCTCCCCCTTGCAAACCTACTTAAATATGCAAAACTTGAGACAGTAAAAAAAAATAGAGATGAAAAAAAAATTATTTCATCTTTTAAATAAATGAAAAAAAAAATATTGAACTAATAATTAAATGTTTTTAAAGCAGTAAAAATAAAATTGATGACAATTGTTTTAATAAATAAAATATTTTACAGTATTTGTCATATCCACCAGTCCATAATTTATTGATTTATTTAAAATGTAATTAAGTTAGATTTTTTAATACTGTTATTGATATAAGTAAATATTTGAATGTAATGTGGGATATTTAATGGTTTAATGAAACTTATGAATGAAAAATGAAGTTGGATAATGCATGAATATTCAGTAGTAATATACTATAGGTATTACACTATACTGACTGAAATGACAATGTGAATGATGATGAGTGAAACATATTTTACTGTTTATGCTATAAATTTAAAATGTACAAAACAAATGGACTAGAAAATCATTCTAACAAAACTGAATACTGCTTTATGAACAAATAAAACAAGTAAGCAACAACTTAAGCTGTACTGACTATACATATAACAAGCCACCCCCCCTATTCTATTACTGATTATACCCCAAAACAAGATACTAAACATTTAAGAAATCTTTTTAATTACCTACACTTACTATTGATTACAGTTTTAAGTTAAAATAAAAAATTTTTTAAAAATTTCACGTTATTTCATTTTTTTTTAAAGAGGATTATATCAGATATTACTGATATACTACCACACCATTACAATGACTATTTCTGGTGCCAAACCAGAAGGTCACAACAATATATATATATATATGGGGTATATTCCCATTACCATATATATATATATATATATATATATATTGTAATGGGAATTACCCCATGTCATTATTCTTTTAAACTTTTATAACTTTCTATTACTTATTCTATTTTTTAATACTCATCATATTAATTTACAATATGATTTTTAGAGACCCATTACTCAAGCAGAGGAGCAAATATGACTAATAATTATATATCAATCATGCTCCCAGTCAGACTGCGATTTAATAAAAATATTAAACTGACAGTCACCTTTCCAGACCGAAGTAGCTTCCCAGCTGCATGAAATGTGAAACATCTCATGGGGATATTTATACCGGGGTTTAAACCCAGGGTGCCATCCAATACTCACATTGCTTGGCCCATGGCTAGTTCATAACAGGAGACTAGCTACACATTTACTTATATGAATGGAGAGAGAGATGGAAAAACGACATTAATAATTAAAACAAATTTATTAAAAGATAATCATTAAATGTAATATAATAAGAAATAATAAAATACAAACACATTAGATAGTATACCCTTAACAAATTTTGCATGCTTATTTATGAATTCCATTTTGGATGAAATATAAAAGTTTTAATACTGACATAAAACAATATTTACCTAGGATTTATAACACATCTTTTTGAGTTTATTTGTGTTTTCAACATTGTCTTTAATTTTCATAGGTGGTTCAAATAGTCTTTGGTTTCCATGGTAGGTATGCACAGTTCTTGGATTTTGTATATGGGTATGTATGGTTCTTGGTTATTCTTTGTATGTGGGTGGTCACCCTTTTGTCCTCGGATCCGGTTAGTTTCTTGGTCCAAGTATTGGTAACATGAAGGAAGCTGATTGGTATCTTGTTCTGTGACATGCCTGTTTCACTTACTTTAGTAGGGCAGGTTGAAACTTCGGCAGAAGGTGAGTTAGAGTAATTTATTATGGCATTTTGCTAATGGCACATGGGAGAAGAGCGGAGGAAACGACGAAACACCAGCATACAATTCTAGCTAATCATTCTTTTTAATAATGATTTAACTGAATTGAACTCAAACTCAACTAAAACTCTTACTTTACTGAATACAATAGAGAATGGGTGTCTTTTATATTACTTTGACACCACCTTTGCCCTAGTTTCAAAAGCGTTGTCAATACATTTTATCTCTAAAAAAATTTAATTATAATTTTCATTTCTTTTATTTTCTGTTTTTTAATTTTAATTACAGAGATTAGAATTAGAGCGATATTGTTTAACTAATCAGTCTGAAATTTTAATCTCCAGAGCCTGATTATTATTTTTTTTTCATGGGTCAAAGCATCGGCCGGGAAGCGAACCCGCAAACCCGGAACAACTGCTTGTAAGGCAGCTGTGCTGACCACTCGGCCACGAACGCTTGACTAACCTGATCAGTTTTATACAACTATTTTAATTAATCACAAGAAACTTTTTTATTATTTTAATTCAAAACACCTTTTTCTTAAAGAGTATTTTTGACAGATCATAAAATAAAAATATATAAAAGAAAGACAAGTTATAATTATTAATTACTTCCTAACTTATCTCTAAATTTTCCCTTTATTTATTAATTCTTGATATTTTAATTTATATTTTTTTTTAATAAAAAAAAACTACAAATTATGTAACTCATATATACATGTACACTTGCGCAACGCGTGTATATACATACTGTTACTGTTACAAGATAGATAGATAGATAGATAGATAGATAGATAGATAGATAGATAGATAGATAGATAGATAGATAGATAGATAGATAGATAGATGGATAGATGGATAGATGGATAGATGGATAGATGGATAGATGGATAGATGGATGGATGGATGGATGGATGGATAGATGGATAGATGGATAGATAGATGGATGGATGGATGGATGGATGGATGGATAGACAGATAGCAAGTATTTTAATTGATAAGTGTCAAACTTGCTGTGCTTACAGCTTTGACAAAAACGACTTAATGGAAGTATATTAATAATTTTTATTAGTCATTCATTAGACTAAAGATTATCCAATAATGTATAATATTTCTGTAGTGTAATTTTCACTACATCACTATCACACAGAGACTGGTGAAATATCTCTCCACAAGGTGTTAAAAGTGAATAGAAACAAATTTCTACATGGCATATGATTGATGTAGTGAAAATCACACTACAGAAAAACCTTGTCTTGTCTTTACAACTTTTCATCTAAACATGCAATAGTTTTATTAATGTTTCATTTTTTTCCATTATCAAACTTTGCTTGAATAAGCTTATGAGGAGCATATCTAATATATATATAACTGAATATTTGTAAATACAGTAACTAAATAATTAAAAAATTTTATCCACTTAGGAGCGCTTTCGATTATCCCAGTAATCTGTGTCAACTAAAGCTGACACAGATTACTGGGATAATCGAAAGCGCTCCTAAGTGGATAAAATTTTTTAATTATTTAGTTACTGTATTTACAAATATTCAGTTATATAATTATGTATATTGTTTTAAAAATACAGACATCGAATCATAATATTATATATATCTTTATTATTATTTAAGGGAGACTAAATTACTTTTTCAATGGGTAACTCTTTTAATTGATAAATCTCATTATGCCAGCTTGTAATTGTTGCAAATGTATCTGTTAAAGTGGCATGTAAAGCATTATTTATCCAATGCCAAATGTTTATAATAAATTTTATTTTTTAATATCAATAGTACTATGTTTTAAAAATTTCTAAATGATATTTATGGGTCCCATTATATTAACTGGAATCTCAATATTTACTGATGTTGAAAGAAGCCATTCTGAATTAAATTTACCATCCATTATTCTATCAATGGAATTAAAAGATCAGTTTATTAAGCTTTTAAATCCAAATTTATTCTGCCACAACTTTTTTGTATTGTGATAACAGGATTCCTCAAAAATCAATCATAAGCTTTGAAGAGTAGTTCTCTTTATTTACCTTAGTCCAGTATGATTTAGTGCAGTTTCTGAGTGCCAGACTCTGGATTTTAAGGTTCCTAGATTGATTCCAGTCCTGGAATTTCCAATACTCAGAACTTCTTATGAACTCTCAAACAATAGTGCCATTGGACTTTTATATATTTTTTATGTTGATTTATATTTGAAAATACCCAGTGGGTGATAATGTCTGATGGTTATATTTTAAGATAATTCTAATAGTTTTTTGTTTAGTGAATTAGACCTAAATTTAACTTTTTTTGTCTTTTAACAATTATTAGATTTCAAAAACAAATTGTATCTATTTGCTGCTTTATTTCCTCCAGGCAAACAACTTTATGCAATTACACAAATTGATTAGGCATACTTTTTAAGGCAAATTATGTTTTCATATTTGAAAGAAACTTATTAATAGGATTTTGTATTAAAAATTAAAATACATTAAATAAAAGCATGATATTGCAATAAATGCTTATGATTGCAAAACCCTTGTATTATATACTCTGCTGAAGAAATCCAAATGATTTCCATCCAGATATTATTAAGGTGTTGCAGTTAGAAGATAATAAACCTCATATCAAAAACATCTAAAAATGTTCATCATAATGATATATGTAAAAACACTTTACCACTTCTTGTAAACTATATCAGAAAAAATAAGAACAAACCTCTATCCAAAAATATCACCAGTTTACTCACACTAGATATGTGTTTCATGTCAAGAATGATGTTAGCCAAGTATATGAAATTATGTATTATCTTGCCAAGAAGTCTCTAATAATAAATAATAATGACTTTATTGCTCAGAAATTTATAAGAAATCCAAATGATAGTTCACATCTGGAATTGATTCAAAAATCTTACACATCAAAATCTGATATTCTCCATTGCACTAAATAATACAGAGTTATAAGTCTTTTGTTGATGATCATGTTAATAACCAAACAGAGATACATTGTATTTTGAGGTTATAAATTTCAAATAGTTAGATATGAACAAAAACATAATTTATCTCTCTTGTTTTCACAAATTTTCTTAAAAATAGTTTTATCCAATGTTCTTTAATTTTGGGTAAGTTCTAACTAGGGTGCATTTGTCCTTTGCCTTACTGTAAATGAATGTAGCCAGTAAATACTGCTCAGATACCAACCAGTTGGTTTAAATTGTTAAAATAATTTGTAGACATGGTTGGTCTTTTAAAAAAGTTTGATAAACTTAATTTTTTTTAAATTATACACTTTCACATAGTTTAACTAAAAAAAATTTTTGAATAAAATATTGAAAGTGTTCAATGGCTACATAAACTTATTTTTTAGTTGTTAATATATTAGCAATGTTATTTCAGAGTAAGCACTTAAGAAATTAATTTACAACTTAAAATGTCAGAATAAGTTTTTGGTGGCTAATGAAGGAGTTTTCATAGAAGCACAAAGCACTCAAAAATTTTTCCTTAATCTAAAAAGGTTTGAATAATCAATTGTAGGTAGATGTCACAATATCTTTTAATAAAAGTTTTGTACTGAATGTATTCATGCAGAAAAATTGAATAATACCAGAAGAATAATAATAATTCATTTTATACATAGCAATAAACTACTTCCAGGAATTACCCTGAAAGTTAAAAAATATTCTGCTCATTTCAAAATTTAAAAAAAAAAAAATTAGATATCACAGAGTCGAAGATGTCATCTGAAAGTTATTTTCAGATTTCATAAGCAGAATAATTTAACAATCAAAGTTTTTGATATCAAATATTATTACAATTGAAACCAATCAATGGGATGATATTCAGACTGTTGAATCTTCCAAAAAAAATTTCTCACTTGAACATGATCAGTGTTTGTTTACACACTGAATTAGATGGACATTTAATTAAAAGAAATTTCTCTCATGTGATAGCAGTGACAAAACAACATCATGTGATCACTGAACTAATATCAGTAAACAAGTTGAAAAAAAATTTTTTATTATCAAAAAATATTTATAACGGTCATGAAAATGGTCATAAAATTAGCAAGAAAGATGAAAAATGTACTGCTAAAAAATTAGACACAGAAAGTAAAGTTCTTTTTGAGGTATTACCATTAATCTTCATTCTTGTTCTTTATCTTCTATGTATTGATTATTAATAAATATAATTAATAACTCCTGTTTTGCACATTAATTCAATGCTAACGTATTGTTTTGATAAATATTTTATTTCTTTTCTTACAGTTTTGACTGCCGAGTAGTCTTCATCAGAGCTACAAAATCTTTAAATATTACGATTATCTAAAAATATATTATTCTGTAATTATATCTAAATAAATTCATGATTTAACTAAAGTTGTATATCAATTACCTGTAATCAATTGTAATTAAAATATGAATTATATATGTTTAGAGCTAATTATAGTATAGCATTTCTAGCAATCATATGTATTTAAATATTTTGTAGCTCTGAAAAAGACCACAGAGCAGTAGAAATTGTAAGAAAATAAATAAATTTATTTGTAGAAACAATATTGACTTATAATATAAAAGAAAGAATTTATTGAGTATATAAAGATAAAATGTCAAACAGAAACTTAAATGTTTCAAAAAATGTCTAAAGGACCATAGCAATGCAAATGTAAAAACTGAAGAATTAAATAAATGATGGGGCAATATCATGATCATCATTAGATGATCAGCCCTTTGTAATCATGATGATCTTCATTTTGCAGTGAACAAATAAATGTTTTATATCACCAGAAACATCTATTTACATCTGAAACCAATATTATCATGACTGACTAAAAGAATTAGGCAAAAATAATTCTTGTAAATGGAATATGAAAAAAAATATTCTAATAGGATAGGCAAAAGAGAACATTGTTAAATATGTTCTCTTATTTGAAAAAAACTCACCAATAGATTTTTTAAAAGAAGGAAACATAATTTGTCATAAAAAAGACAGAGATATTAAATTTGTGTGGTTTGATTAAGATGTTTATCTGCAAAAATAAATAAATCAGCAAGCAGATATGATTAAATATGAGAGATCTAATAATTATATCACAGAAGAAATAGATGAAGGTGGATCTGTTGTTTATCATAAGACATAATATTGCTGGAATTATATTAAAATGTATTATTCCACAGATAACATTCCATGCATATTTACAATTATAAAGCTCTATTAAAAAAACAAAAATTATTCTTTTGGCTTATAACTGATGCACCAACAAATTATTACAAAATGGATTCAAAATGAATTTGGATTTCGAAGTCTGACAATAGATTTTAACTCTTGATAAAATTAAAAATGTTAAAATTAATGATAAATTCAGAATGGCTTCCTTCAATGTCACTATATTTTATGGATCACTAAATGGTATATGATCTATATGAATGTGAAATGAGTGCAAATGCATCCTATATGGTTTGGAGTAATATCCGACTCTAGAGTTCAAAGTTCATAATTAAGTTTAGTGGGGTTTGAGAGTATTAAAAATAACTATTTATTAGTCTTCTTTCAAAATAGATTATATTTGTCTTTTAATTGGGTTTATTTAGACTTTAAATTAAAAAATTCCAGCCTGTTATAATCAATTGTCAAGACTGAATTTGACTATATTAATATCTTAATCCAAAGGAAAACGTGTATCTCATTAGGATTTCTACCTTTTATTCATAAATACAATACTGTCTTGATAATAGATTAAAGATTTCTCACATTGATAAGCTTGAACTATCTATGAGCATTATGGAAGATGCAGAAGTAAACTACTGTTGATGATAAGCATGTGTTTTATTAAGTAATAAAGTTAAGAAATACAAGGCCTCTTCAGATTACACTAATCTCAGTAGCAGATTTCATTATCACATTATTGTTGATAAAGTCCAACAGCCTGAAAACACTCATAGTAGTCTATTAACAGTGCTAGCCTAGATCCATTATCTTAATGTTTATATAGTTGTCTATGGTAATAATAAAAATAGCTACTATTAAACTGGCTGCAGAAAGGAGTTTGCTATTAACTGAAAGGAGACCCTTTGATTCCTCTTGGAGGCCTTAAAGGAACCGAGCAGGGCAAATTCCTAATGTCCACTCCATACGTTCTTGTCATTGCAGCTGTTATTACTATGTGATTATTCATATAGTATACGAACATGGATGGGCTGCTCACCAACACACATTAGCCAGCATGGTGAGTTTATTGGCTTTTTACCTCTGAGTTTAAGATCAAGAAACACCATGGTCTTTTTTCTCAGTGCCTGATAAGGCAGAATGAATGTTTGTGTAAATGATAAATATTTTTCCAATACATATATACAATTATGACAGACAAAAATAAAGCATGGCCCTTATTCCCAGGAGGCTGTAAAGTCACCAACCAAGGCAGCGGTTGGTGGCCGAAGGCGGAGGGTGCTAAGAATTCCCTGATTGCAGACCCAGGCTGCCATTTGATGACGACTTTTTATTTAGGTACTTACAACTGCAGATCACTTTCAAGTGAAGGAAGATTGCAAGAATTAGAAGAAGAACTGTCTTATATTAAATGGGACATTATTGGACTTTGTGAAGTTAGAAGAAAAGGAGAAGAAACAATTGATTTAAAAAGTGGACATATACTCTATTATAAAGGCACACATATTGGAAATACAAGTGGAGTAGGATTCATTATAAATAAAAAGTGGAAGAACAATATTGTGGAGATTGATGGTGTATCGAACAGAGTGGCAAGATTAGTTATACAACTTAATAGCAGATACCAAATGCAGATAATTCAGGTTTATGCCCCAACAAGTTCTCATAGTGATGAAGTAGTAGAAGATTTTTATATGGATGTACAAAAGGCTTTTGATCAGAGTAAACAACATTTTAAAATTGTTATGGGAGACTTTAATGCTAGAATTGGTAGACAAATGAAAGATGAAATTGCTGTAGGTAATTTTGGTTATGGTAATAGAAATGAGAGAGGACATAGACTTGTGGAGTTTGCAGAAAAAAAAAACTTTATATTATGAATTCATTTTTTGAGAAAAATGTTAAAAGGAAATGGACATGGAAGCATCCAAATGAAGGTACAGCAGAATTGGATTATATTTTGACTAACAGAAAATACATATTTCAAGATTGTAATGTTCTTAATAAATTTAACACAGGAAGTGATCATCGATTAGTAAGGTGTAAGTTACGTGTTAATGTAAAACTAGAGAGACAAAAATTATTAAGAAAAACAATATTTACAGTTGATATTCCTAATCTTCAGAAACATTCTAATGAATTTAAATTAGAACTTACAAATAGGTTTCAAGTGTTAGGAGATTTTGAACATGATTCAGGTTTGAATGAAATTAATATGAAAATAACTGATACACTTTTAAAAACTGCAACAAACATAGCTGGTAAAAAAAAGCAGCAATTGACTAATAAAATTTCTACTGAGACTAGAGAATTTATGAAGAAAAGAAGGAATATGAAGATATACAAAAATGATGTATTAAAAAGAATTGAATATCTCGAATTTTGTAAAATGGTATGGAAAAGAGTTGAAAATGATATAAGAAAGTATAACTGTGAAATAGCAAGGAAAGCTGTAGAAGAAAATAAAAGTCTCAAAAATGTTAAACAACATTTTGGTATTGGTAGGAAATTTATATCTGCAATAAGAAAAAAAGATGGAATTATTACTAAAAAGAGAGATGACATCATGAAATTGGTAGAAGATTTTTATCAAGAATTATATAGTAATAAAGAACAAGTACCTCCTATATCTATTACATCTTCCGAATTGCCCAGAATTTTAAATGAAGAAGTGAGACATGCAATTAAGTGTATGAAGAAAGGAAAGGCTCCAGGAAATGATGGAATTATAATTGATATATTAAAAGAAGCAGGTGAAGAAATAGAAACAATTTTAGCAAAGTTATATACCAAATGTCTAAATGATAAAGATGTACCGGAAGATTGGAAGAATGCAGTAATAATATTAATATTTAAAAAAGGTGATAAAGAAGATATTAGAAATTACAGACCTATCAGCCTTTTATCAGTTTTATATAAAATTTTTACCAAGATAATTACAACTCGTCTACAGAGAACTTTGGATTTCCACCAACCAAGAGAACAAGCTGGATTTAAAAGTGGTTTTAGTACAATAGATCATATCCAGGTATTGAGAGAAGTCATAGAAAGGACAAATGAATATGAGTTGTCATTATGTTTTGGATTTGTAGATTATGAAAAGGCATTCGATTCTATACACATTTCTTCAGTGATTAAAGCATTGGATCATCAAGGTATAGATCCAGGATATTGTCATATTTTAAAGAATATTTATAAAAATGCAACAGCAACAATTAGATTACATAATGATACTGGAAAAATCAACATTGAGAAAGGTGTAAGACAAGGTGACTCCATATCTCCAAAACTCTTTACAGCAGTGCTGCAAGAAGTATTTTGTGGATTAAAATGGGAAACTGAAGGAGTGAAAGTAAATGGAGAGTATTTAAGTCATTTAGATTTTGCAGATGATGTAGTTGTTTTTGCAAATAATGCTTCAGAGCTGCAGGAAATGTTGCAGGAGTTAGCAGATGAAAGTAGAAAAGTAGGACTAAAGATAAATGTTAAAAAGACTAAAGTAATGTTTAATCGATTTGCTCAAAATATGAAAATAAAGATTGATTATGAAGAATTAGAAGAAGTTAACAGTTACAAATACCTTGGTCAGATTATTAATACAGATGGAAACATAATGGAGGAAATTAATCATAGAATTAAACTTGGTTGGAGTGCTTTTGGTAGAAATAACTTGATACTAAAAGGAAATATGCCTATGTGTTTGAAAAGGATGGTTTTTAACAAATGTGTTTTACCAGTTCTTACTTATGGATCTGAGACTTGGACACTTAATAGAAGAGCAATACAGAGACTTCAGACCACTCAAAGGAGTATGGAGAGATGTATGTTGGGAGTAACAAGAAGAGATCGAAAACGCAATATATCAGTAAGAGAACAAACAGTTGTTACTGACCTCATTGAAAAAATTAAAAGATTGAAGTGGAATTGGGTTGGACATATTGCTAGAAAAGATGATAATAGATGGACAATTGAAATTTTAAACTGGATTCCAAGAGATTGTAAAGGACCCAGAAAGAGACCACATGTGAGATGGATGGATGAAATAAGAAAATGTGCAGGGGTGTTGTGGAGAAGAGAAGCTAAAGATCGAAGAAGATGGATTAATCTTGGAGAGACCTTCATCCTGCAGTGGATTGATAATGGTTGATGATAATGATGATGACTATTAAACTATTTTTATATTATTTGACTAACAGTTTTCTTTGCCAAGACTATTTTAGGAACAAATAAAACTGCTTTTTAAAAATTAAAATCTTAAACACTGATATATATAAACATTTTTTTTTTCATATGTCAAAAGCGTTGACCAAGAAGCGAACTCGGGCCAGCTGCTTGGAAGGCAGCTATGCTAATCACTAGGCCACCAACGCTATTTTTAAATTAATTAAATTTTTTTATTTAATGACTCGTTTGATATTCTTATTTCGTTTATATCATTAATCCGGTCTATAACAATTACCTTTAAATTTACTCTTCTAAATTATTTTTTCGTGATTTATTTTTATTTATTGACAATTTATTTTAATGGTTTCTTTAAAAGTTATTTTTTGTTTGATTGTAAATGTACAAACTAAATTTAGTGAATTTTTTTTGATTCTTAATACTTCAACTGATCTTCTCTTTTTTATAATGAATATTTCTACTAGATCGTCTAATTGATTCTTTCTTTTTTTCTTCATTTTTTAAAAATAGTTTCCTAAGTTATTCTCTCTTTCTCTCTTTTTTATTTACCAATAATAAATTTTGTTTTTCTAACTTTTTTTTTTACAATCATAGCTTAATGATTTATTTTTTGGGAACTAAGTTTAAAGTATTCATGAAGTTTTATTTATTTATTTTTTTAACTATTTACTTTTTTATTTTACTTCAAATTTTCGCGATTTAAATACCATTAAGTTTAAAATATCAAAGTATACTTGTAAATAACTTTATGTATATATATAAATTAAATGGAACAGACAATCTTAGTAAACTAAGAATGATTCTGCTTAGTAAAGAAGAAAAGGATAGTACGCCCTTAATTCAGCTCAGATGTTATTTAAACAACCAATTGTTGATGATGCTGTAAATAAAATCTTCACTTTATTTATTAATCATATTTTAAATATATTGTAAATCACTCTCAAATCATTGTTAAGTATTACACGATAAAAACTTGTAATATTTAACTATGATTTTGGAGAAATATATACCTTATCCAAATATGGCTACTGAACAAGTTGAACACTATTTACAACATCATCAATTGTTTGCTTAAATAATATCAGAGCTGAAGTTATGGGCATACTGCCCTTTTCTTCTTTATGTTTGTTGATGCATGAGCAGAATCATTTTTAGCTTTTGGAGGTTGTCTGCATCCAATTAATTTAAATATATTATTTAGGCTAAATATACTTATTGTTTAATATATTTATATATGTGTGTATGTATACGTGGTCAGATTATTAATACAGATGGAAACATAATGGATGAAATTAATCATAGAATTAAGCTTGGTTGGAGTGCTTTTGGTAGAAATAACTTGATACTAAAAGGAAATATGCCTATGTGTTTGCAAAGAAAGGTTTTAATGAATGTGTTTTATCAGTTCTTACTTATGGATCTGAGACTTGGACCTTTAATAGAAGAGCAATACAGAGACTTCAGAGCACTCAAAGAAGTATGGAGAGATGCATGTTGGGAGTAACAAGAAGAGATCGAAACGGCAATATATGGGAACAGGTGTTACGGACCTCACTGAAAAAATTAAAAGACTAAAATGGAGTTGGTCTGGATATATTACTAGAAGAGATGATAATAGATGGACAATTGAAATCTTAAACTGGATTTCAAGAGATTGTAAAAGACCAAGAAAGAGACCACATGTGAGATGGATGGATGAAATAAGAAAGTGTGCAGGGGTGATGTGGAGAAGAGAAGCTAAAGATCAGAGAAGATGGATTGAACTCAGAGAGTCCTTCATCCTGCAGTGGATTGATAATGATTGATGATGATACACACTTGTGAAATGTGTTAAGTTTTAAAGTTATGGGGGCTTTATCAATGCACCCCATCCTAATCTTAATACGCCATATTACAGCTAATCACCATGCCTGGGTGTTTGACCAACCTCTCCCATTATGCATGCAATTCACACACAAGTGAATAAGAGATGGCACAATATTTTTCACTACCACTCTTGCACAATAAGAGATGTAGAAGTATTTAAATCTACCACTAAATAAAATTGTCTTGAATCATTTTGGGAAAGGGAGAGGTTTGTTTATCATTCTTCCACAGAAAAGCATAGAAAACTTTACCGGGAAAAATTTTAAGCTTTCTTCAAAGTTTTCATCTATTTGAAAAATGTCAAAGTTTTTGCCAGGATTCAAATTCCAAATTAGGACCATAGCACATAATTTCACTAAACTAAATACCATATCACCTATATATTCTTTATGAAGTATTATAACTTTATCTTTTTTATTGCATTGCCAAATCCATATAATACTATTTATGTTCTTTATTACTTTTTACAATGCTTTTTTACAACCTACTATTGATGGTTTCAATTGCTTCAGAAATCTTCTTCATAATTTCTATTTTACAACTTTTTCTTTTTACAGTGCTTTTTTACAACCCACTATTGATGGTTTCAATTGCCTCAAAAATCTTTATCAGAACTTTTACTTATATTTCCAAATTTTAACTATTTGGAAGTGTAAGTAGAACTTCTAAGAAAAATTGCTGGAGCAATCAAAATCATCAATAGTGGGTTGTAAAAAAGCATTGTAAAAAATAATAAAGAACATAAATGACATTCACCTGTATATTATTGACATATCTATTTCATTTATTGAGAGGCTGAAATATATTGTTCTAAAAAGATCCAGCACTGGAAAATTATCACCAATGATTGTCATGTCAATTGCCAATACTCCTAACATATCTTAATAAATTCAAGTTAAAAATCAGCTACATAAACTCTTCATCTGATTATTCCAGTCATTAGTTCCATATTACTGTGATATTTGAACAAATATAAATAAATAATACTAACACATACTTCTAAATAATTATTTCTATATGCCTTACACAATGCATCTACAATATTTTATTATCCATACAGTCACAAACAGATGACAATTTTAATTATCTAACAATAACAAACTTTTTTAGAGCTCTCTGCACTATTTGAAATGAAATAAAGTCAAAAATGTTTAAAATGTTAAAGAAAAAATAATTGCATTGTATAAAATGCATAGAAGAATATATTAGTATTGTTTGTTTATATGACATATGACTAATAATATAATCAATGCAGAACAACAATAAAAGATAATATTTCATATTTCAACTATAACCATTTAAAAAAAAAATCTTATAATTTAAAATGATAAAAAAAAAAGTTTTTAATTTTATTTTACAAAAGCTTCATTTTAAATATTATTTTTATTAATATACATTTTTTTAGATATAACTGCAATCACTTCACTTTTTCTTGTTTCTGAAGATGGCTATATGACTGACGGAAAATGAATATATTTTTAGATACATATTTTAAAATTATATTAGCACAATATTTGAGATAGTCACTTGGCAAATCAACTGATATTTGGTCATCAGAAATAATAGATTAAATTCAAAAATCTTTACCATTGAAATCTATCAGTCTAATACCATACTAAGGCATATAATGCAAAATTCTAATAAGATCTTGTTTTTTCAAAAGATTGTATGATGTGCATGCATTAGTTGTTATAGAATGAGTTTCAACTGATAATCTACTGAAGACAAAATAATTCTGCCACCAATTTTAAAGATTATATTGCAATGACCATAATTATTAAGGAGATAATTGATTAATGTGGGAAGTGATATATAGAGTTTTGATGAATGTTCAGACTTTCCCATTAGTAGGTTGTTTGTACTTCTCTGTCTGAGCCATTAGTCAGACAATAGTTATATATTACAACTAAGCCAGGTATTAATTTTAAAGTGTTAAATTCCTGGCTATAAAAATACAGAATAAGGTTAGATGTTCACCCGAAGGTTTGTGATGATAGTATTGCAGTTGTATTTATATATTGGACTATTTCTCTTATCTAATATTAAATATTGAATTGCTTTAGAAAAATTTAACTTTATTTAAATTTTCCTTCCAATTACATTCAATTGTTACTAATAACATACAGGTTAGTATATGCACAATGTTTCAAAAGGTATTATTCTCCTTTCTTTTCCAGATAATGCTGGTCTGGCCAGTGATAGTATTTGCCCTTGAACCTTTAGAGTCTTCACTATTGAATTTTAAATTGATGCTCTAACTAACTGAGCTATTTTTCCAAAGGCTAAATCTTTCAAAATAATATACTAATCAAAAACAATTTGTATTTATATTCAAAAACACAATTTGGAACAAAAATTGAAATTCCGTCAGTCGAACTAAAAAAAAAAAAAAATTGCCCCTATTTATTCTGTAGGTGGTTGAGAAATAAACCACAGTGAGTACATAATTGTTTATGTCTTATTTTATAAATCATCATTCCCTATAAGGTTTACACTTTTGTTCTTTAGAAAAATTTATTTTTATCAATGAAATTAATAAAATAAACTCGACTGATTTAAATTTGAATAATGTTCTGTCTTCATGAATAAACTTAATTCCAAACATTAACAATCTGATCAAAATAAAACAAAATTTGAAGTTTTTTATTAAATTAACCAATATTTAAATTCTACAGAAGATTATTATATTATGAAAAAGGCTAAATATTATTTATATATAGTATACTGTATATTATTAAAAAACTGCATAATAGCACGAGTGTTATATAAAGCATGTAAACTTATGAATAAAAACATGACATGTGGATGATTAAATGTCAGCTATCCCTCATATAAGCATTAATACTGGCAGTGTTTATGATTTCCCAGTAGCTGTTTATTTTCAAAACACAATTTATCCTCCCATTTCAATATTTAAAATTATATCGCAAAATTTACTCAATCATTAGAGTTTTTCTAGAATGAAAAAAACTCAATGAACATAGAAAGAGTTGTAGAATTATTCAGATGGTCAATTGAGATGGTTCATTACCATTAAACATTAATGATCATTTTCATACAGTATGCTAATATTATTGTTTTTAATCCTATGATATGTGTGTCTTATCATAGAAGTTTTCCAATAAATGATTGAGAGGTTAAAAAATGTTTATCCACTTAATGCATTGATCTTTTCTATTTTCTCATAACTGTCATCTTCTATATTGCTACATGCACTAGAAGATTTATACAAAACTAACACTCTCAGTGAGTTTTATCAGATGCTGTGGACTTTAGACTCAACAGAGTTACAGCAGTAGTCAAAATTTGATATTACATTTTGATTTACAAGAGTCAAACTTACTCCACCCACACACTTTGGCACAATGCTTTCTAGATAAATACAGTAATCATCACCACTAATTATTTACTAAATTAGAGATTATCTCTAGGCCAGATATAAACTTTTTTGACTATTAGCACATAAAAATCAAACTGTCGCACCTACTATAATACCATCATACCTGATAACTTATTTACTGACTAATTTCACACTCAGTATTATATTTATTTCAAAAAAATAAATTTATATTCTTAATGATATATATTTGATCAGCCATCAGACCATTTATGTGTTCAGTGAAATCTTTATTATATACAATTTAAATGTAGGGGGAAATGTATGACTGAGTAAAGAATTATTTTCTTGGCTTCATTAACTAATCTGTTATCAATGTTGGTAAGTAGATTTCTCTGTACAATTTGGTGTAATATTATATTGGCAAATTCTGGGGCTCAAGGTTCATGGATCCCAATCCAGCTTTGATATTTCAGTGCTTGAATTTTTATGAACTTCTGAACAAGAAACTATTTGATTACTATTAAGGTAATTTAATCATTACTTTTCTCTTGATTTATTTTATTATCTTCTGACCACTTAATGTGTTCTTATTTAGTAGCTAAAAATAATCTATTCTGAGATAGTTTTTCCATTAAAATGATACTGCTATCATGTTCAGTTTTCCCCCATTGTTTTGTGATTATCCATAACATTAGGTTATGGTGCACAGTTTTTTATTGCATAGAAATCATTATTCAAATTATTACTTTAAAAAATCTGAAGATGGCAGTATTGTGTGATCACTAAAAAAATTATAATATTAATTTGCATATGAATAAATTCAACAGATGAGCCATTTTGATTTCAAAAGAAATAATAATTTCTGATTGGTAGATTGTTTTACTTTGCAATTTTTGAAAATGTTTTTGAAAACAAAAATTCTAATTTTCAGCAATTTTATATATTTCAGCTGATTTGTGTAATATATTTTTAAATATTTATTTTAAAAACCAAAAAACTATATGATTACAAATAAATATATTTAAAAATATTTACTTTTTAAAAGACAAGTCATAAATCCTTGCTATGGCAAAGTGGAAGCAATTCTTACTGGCCAACAAGAATGGCTTTAAAAAATTCTTTTAATATTTTAATAAAATAATAATAAATTTAATTTTGAAATTTTAAGACAAATGTTTATTCTTTAATAATGTCTAACTTAAGATTCTTTTCTATTTGAAAAATTAAATTCAGGTAAGAAATATTTCATTCTACAAACTTTATGAATAGATCAAATTACATCCAATAACACAAAATGCCATTGTTATAGTTAAGGATATGGTTTAGCAATTTATTTTCCTATTTTGCCAAGTTCAAATATTAACTTTTAGAATGTCTATTGTTTGAAAGTTTTCATTTGTAGTAAATAATGTAAAGATTTTCAATATATAATATAGAAAAAGATTTAATTCTAATATTGCAAATATGGACAAGGTTCTCACTAAAGTCTTTCAAATAAGCAGGGAGGGGTTGGATTCTGAACAGATTAAGTTACCACAGAACTCAGGGAATATCATTCATGTTAAAACAATAACACATCACATGATCTCTAGAACATCATGTGAACTTTGCTTACATGTTTTTTAAGCAAAACTATCTGGCAACTATTGATTACTAAAGATTATATTAGGTAGTATAAATGTAGCTTTATCTTACAGTTGCTATATAAAAGTTGTTTTTGAATGCGGATAATTTTTTATAGACGAAGAAATAGAAAACGTTTTATGCATACATAGAATGTTTTTGAATGGAGCAACATTTTAAAATTGAGGAAATTTTAATGAGTAAATTTGGATATGAAGACTACTATAGCAAAACCATCTGGTATTTATTGTTTACTAAAGCTATACTAGTTGGTGTAAATATAAAGAGATTGGGGGTGTGTGCTATCTTTTATGCTATTGATCAAATATCTATCCAATTGTGATAATAGATTATTTGTATAATTACATTTTTCTTTCTATAATTAATCTATAATATTAATAAGCCAATAATCTGATATACACATGCGCTTTGCAGATGTCACTATATAAATGAATACTCCCACTTTTTCAAACCCAAGATAAAGTCTTTAAGAAAATATAGAATGAATCCACCTATATTTTCGACCCAACCGTATATGTATGGGCAAATCTGAAATGTTTGAAATGAAGAGCATGAAGTTATTAATTGATCACTTTAAATTACTTTTCTACATCGTAAATGAATGACGCCAATGAAATTTCTAGAATGTACGATACGTCATTTTTATAATTAAACATATGTAAACAAGACATTTATTTTCTTATATAGTGACATCTGCAAAGCGCATGTGTATATCAGCTTATTGGCTTATTAATATTATAGATTATAGAACAAAAACATTGCGCTATATAAGAAAATAAATGTCTTGTTTCTATAATTAAATAATATTAATTCTGAATGTAATCTTTTCATACTTTGATAGATCGCATTTATCATTTATTGATTTTTGGAATAGACATACTTGTTTATAATTGGTTAATGATATTTATAAAATAAATAAAAACAAATTTATAGTTCTAAAAATTTGTTTTATGTAGGGTATATGAGCACAGACTTTCACATGACCCACCCCTTTCCACACTATCTCATAACACTGATACACCTGAACACATATATGTTGAAAAGATAAATAATCACCAATACACGTATTTCATGCTAAACCAGCACTCATCAGTTGGTCCAGATTACCATCTCTACACATATATGCTATAAGTGCTCAGATATATATTAAGATGCCAATCCTCATACTCTAATGGACAGGCTTCAATCCATTCCTCACTCCAACTCTTCAACCGTCCATTCAATTGAAAATCTGATGATGGAATGCTCAAAGGCCACCTTGATGCCGTTTGAGCAATCATAGCATATATGTATAGAGATGGTAATCTGGACCAACTGATGATTGCTGGTTTAGCATGAAATACATATATTGGTGATTATTTATCTTTTCAACATATATGGTGTATCAGAGTTATGAGATAGTGTGGAGAGTGGTGGGTTATGTGAAAGTCTGTGCTCATATACCCTATATATATATTACATATACAGACACAGGTATATAATAAGCCTGTGTGTTTCAGTTAAAAATTTGTTTCCCAACTATCACATTTATTACCATATACAATAAATAAAATATTGAAAATTTACACCCATATCCATATAGAATATTTTTTCCATTATTGTATTTTATTTTTTTAGGCGTAACTAAATTGAAGTCATTAATATAGTTATTTAAATTTTTAGTATACCTCTTTATAAATTATTTAAATACTGCATCTCACGTGCAATTTATTTAAAATATCCCTACTGATTCTCGCAATTCGTCAAAACAAAAAAAAAAACCTACAAGATATCTCTCAAGTGCAGACATCTTTCACTCAATCATAATAATGAATTCAGTTTTTCGTTTTTTTTTTTTTTTAAAAAAGAAAAATAAAATTCTTGATCATCCTAAACTTCTCTTGTTTTTCTCCCTCACCTCCTGACAGGTGTCACTATACTCAATTGTAATGCTTCGCTAAAGTTCTTATTAAGTTAACTGCAGAAATCATTTTAAATGGAGACATTTTCTAGAAAGGAGAAAAATAATTCTAAACAAAACTGTGTTGTAAACAATATAAGTAAAAATGATTTCAATTGGTCAACAATAAGATAATTCTAAACAAAAATAGCGTAGTAATCAGATGCATTTAAAATAAATCTGATTGGCTGGAAATACGTGTTCAGAAAAAAAAAGTAAAATCGTGTAATGACTTAAAAAAATTAATATATATATGTATTACATTTTACGTAATTTACAAAATCTTGTTTTAATATTAGTTCGATATTGATAATTCCCATTTTTATATATTTTTTTAAATCAATTAATTATAAAAGGCAGTTCATCATTCATTCAAAGCCTTTTACAGTATTATAGAAATAATTTAGAAAAAAGGAATGATTTAGATTTTTTTTTTTTTACATTTGCAAACATATCTTTTGTGATGAGGAAAAAAATTATAATAGACAGTTTTAAATATCTATATCATTTAATAATATATATATGTAATTATTTCTAAAATATTTAGAAATAATTACGTGGTTAAATAATAGAGGGAAGATAAAATGAATTTATAGTCTTAATTTCAGAACTGAGAACAAGAATGTTCAATAAAAAAATATCATTCCTTAGTGTGTTATCATTATTAGCAATAAACCATTAGGTGGACCCACACATTAATACATACAATCTTCACTATGAACCCACACATTAATATATACACTTTCACTGTGGTTTCACACATTAATACATACATCACTAATTTTATCTTTTATCTGTTCTATTTTTTTTTTTCCATGTATCATAGCATCAGCCGGGAAGCGAACCCGCTAACACGGGACAACTGCTTGTAAAGCAGCTGTCGCTGACCTCTCGATCACTATTTATTCCCACATACGAATTTTTTTGTAATAATGTATCATTATTAATTGCCCTGAGCATTTCGACATAGTTTAGAGCCGGGATGGGCGACTTCTTATTTTTGAAAACCCAAACAATTCTAAACAGAATATATTTATTCGATTTTATTTTTTTTTAATGTTACAGTACATATAAGTGCGACATTTTTTTTCCCTCCTAAAATGATTTTGTTAAATCCCAAAAATAGAACCAGAATAAATAATGAATGTTTGGACCTTGGACCATATCTTACTAGGCACCAATATTAAAATTGTACTGGATATGAGTTCATTGTCAAAAACTAAGCAATGACAGATATATCATTAATTTGAGATCAAATTTTAGTATTAATATTGCGTTCTTTTTTTTGTTGTTGTTTGTAGATATATAATTATATGTAAATTTAAATACACGTATATTTTATATCCCTGGAGTTTAGATGTATTTTTTTTCATATGTCAAATGCGTTGACTGGGAAGCGAACCCGGGCCAGCTGCTTGGAAGGCAGCCATGCTAACCAATAGCCCACCAATGCTTGGCATTTAGATGCAATTATGGGGGTTTGAACCCAAACTTTCAAGCTTCCATCAATGGTAATAAGTACGGTCTTGCTGTGATTAATAAATACTGAAAAAATATATATTGAAATAAATAATTTTATATCATTTTTATATTCTTTTATTTGGGACCCCTAAAAATTTTTGTGCTCACCCACATTAGAAAAGTTTGAGTAGCTTGTCCCTGAAAAAGGTTCCTATCCCTGACGTAAAGGAATGAATTCAAAGCTAAAGATTTTAAAATTGATTCTCTGCTGAGAAAAATAGCAATTCAATTTTGAAATTGAATGAAACTCATTTTCAAATTCTCTTTTGCATTTTTAAATATCCATATGCTTACCGAGGCAACTATTTTGCAATTCTATATATATATGGAGCAGTTTTTTTTCAATCTGCTCTAAAGCTTTGCATTGCACATTTGAATAATCAATGAATTTTTATTCTTATGCAATTATCTTTAATTTTACTATATCTTTTATTCTTTGCTAGAATGGCATACATAAACACAACATATTGTCAGCATCCATATTAAGTAATGTTTTATCATCTTATTTATATTCATAAAAAAGTCAAATATTTTGCTTAATGAATTTATGTTCATTTGTAACAAGTTCTACCTAAGAATGATAGTAAAAATTAAAGTCTAATCTTTTAAAAATTCATCTTTTTTGAAGGTCCTATAATTTAATTTAATTCTAAAACTTACTGCATGCTTTCAAATAATAAAGAGTGATCCATAGGAATATGGATAAATCTCAATTTAATTTGACTAATTAAAAAAAACATTCCTAACAATATAAAAGTAATTAAAATCCTTTATTCTATCACATTGTAAAGTTTTGACCAAAATAAAAAAGTAAACCAAATAATTAAAGTAAAGCAAGGTTTATTTACTTAATTAGTAGTCTTCTTTTCAACAACTGACATAATCTGAAATGATATTTTATAATTTTATTTTAAATCAATACATGTAAACCACTTCTTCTTTAATCTATGAATAAATAACATTCATGTTAACAAACTATTAAGAGAAGAGTGAAGTCATCTCTCCTTTCAGCTTTTGATTTTTATATGCTTTTTATTTCAATAGAAATTTGGAGTAGGAATTATATATAATAACCCAATTTAAATGTGGTCATTACAAATGAGATTCAGCCTTTATTCTCTATTTGGACAATGATAATTTTTTTAAATGATTAATACCATGATTTAAATTGGGCTATTATATATAATTTCCATGAATAATTCCTAGTGATGAGAATGAATGAAATGTTACTATGATCAAAAGCTGAAAGAATAAATGAATTCATCTTTTTCTTAATGGTTTTCTGACATATGAGTGTTATTCATACATAGCTTATGACAGACATAATTCAATTCCATTTGGATTTTGTATACATTAAAGCTATGTGTTTTAATATTTACTTTTATTATAATTAACAAATTGAAATTATCATTATGTGTATATTGTGTGCAAATGCTAATTTAGCATCATTATATTTAGAGTTATAATAGTTACTAAGACAAGAAAAGCTCATCACACTGTACCAGCTACTGTAAACTTGAGTAATCAGTAAATATATACTCTTATTCTTCTTCTTTACTTTCTTTGCATTTTTTCATATATATATATATGCTTATATATATGAATATATTCATATATATATATTTCTTTGCATTTTTTCATATATATATATTGCTTATAATAACTTCTTTCATATACACTTTAATGCAAATTTTTTTTATAAAACTTCTTTCTGAAAGCTCTGATGAAGACGGCTGGAGGATGGAAACTGTCAGGAAAATAAAGATGTATTATAAAAAAAAAATTGAATTAAAGTGTATATGAAAGACATTATTATAAGCAATATATAATCAGTAAATACCAGATGCATTTAAATCTCCATCTTCAAAATAGCTTCTAGCATTTAGCTTTTTGAATGAAGACTGGAATTCAATGTTGGGTCATTTCAAGCAAACACCTTCAACTACATTTTATCTGTTGAACTAAAAGCTTAAAATCAGCCTATTGACCAGGTTGAGTAAATACTCAAGCTTACAATAGTAAAGCATTGCTCTTGTCTTATACTGTGTAAATTGAGAAGTTAAATTACTTGTTAATATAATAGTTTTTAATGTTTTGAAAGGTAAAATTAATCTGATAGACATATCCTTTTTTCAAATACATTATCAGAAATTAATTGACAAGTGATTTGAAAATATATATTGTAGAAGGAAAAAATTTAATTGTTTTTTACTAATAATATTATTTCATTGGATATTGAATATGCCAATCTTCTTTTTACAGTTTTTATGAATGTTTATTGTATGTAATGTTAAAGTATCAAACTGTACTGACCAATATTGAATGGTTATCAGAGTTGAATATGGATTAGATACCTAATGAGGTAAATACTAATCATGATTAAAACTTGAAAAAAATGTTTTAACTCTTACATAGCCCAGATTCAAACCCAGGTTACAATGGTGGCAAAAAGATGTACTTTGCTTACTTTATAATAAGCACCCTTATTATACACTTTTAGTTACCTTAGTCAGTTTTCAATGTGTCTGGACAAAATTTTTTAACTTAGATTTATAAAAAATTAAAGTGAAAAATTTAAATTTTTAATTGTATATATATTGTTGACGCTAACAGCACTTCTTGATAATTTAAAGCTGAATGACTAGATTAACCATCCATTCTATTCATCTTGTACATTTTTATTTAACTTACTCTATTTTTTATTTTTCCTGTTTAGATAAAATCTAATTTAAATTAATTCACAACATTTCGATAATCATTACTAAAAAGTAAATATATATATATTTGAAAGAAATGCTTTTCTCCACAGAAATGAACTGAAAAATAAAAAGTAAATTAGCTTTAGTTTTAACCAATAAGAGTGTGTGATATATTTTACATAAATAAAAATTAGATTTTTTTCCATATATATGATAGTACCATAATAAAAAATATTAAATTTAAAATGTTAAATCATAATTCTTACATGATAGTAAGCCCATAAAAATTGATAGAAAGTAGGAGTAAGATAATTTTTAAAGATGAGTACTCCCATATTTTTACTTCTGAAAACTAAGGAACATTTACATGTTTCTTTTTAGTGCATTTATGTGAATAAAGACATTTCTTCAATATATATATATATATATATGGCTGATTTGTGATTGGTATTTTAGATCTAGTGTCTGAATGTCCTAGCTCTTCACTGAAGTGAACCAGAAACTCGGAACCAATCGGTCTGAGGATAGAGATAATTTTAAATAGAGAATTTGAATGCTTTCTTTTGTTGCACATATCAATAAAAGCTTGTTAGATCTATTGGTATGCTCCCTATATTATACAAACACACACACACACACACATATATATATATATATTACAAAGAAATCAAGTCATATGTCACATAACCTAATTTAACAAGCTTTTCAGAATATCCCCAACCTCAGACTGATTTCTGCTACTGGCTTCCTCAGTGAGGTTCTAGGATATTCAAGCATTAGATTTAAACTACCAAGCCAAATCCAGCACTTTATCTAATGGATAACTATTAAGTAGAAAATCTGAAAATTTCATCCATCCATATGTCTTCCAATCCAGCTATCTAGATTAAATAGCCATATGGAACTGAACAAAGTTCAGGTACACCATGTATTAATAGTTTAAGCAATATAAAATCACCAAAGTATATTATCGAGGTTATAGCCTCAGTAAATATTACAAAGCTTTAATAGCAAAAAATAAAATTATAAAGAAATCAAATCATATGTCACATGACCTAATTTAACAAGCTTGTATTACAAATGTTATATAATGGGCTTGCAAATAGCACCTCATTGAGGAAGCCAATAGCAGAAACTGGTTGGGGATATTCTTGTTAAGAACTATTTGGAAACTCATTATATAACATTTGTAATGCAAGCTTGTTAAATTAAGTCATATGATATATGACTTGATTTCTTTGAAATTTTATTTTTTGATATTAAGGCTTTGGCAGTTTTATATTGCTAAAGCTCCCATATGGCTATTTAAATTAGGTAGCTGAATTGGAAGACATATGAATGTCTCAAAATTTCAGATTTTCTACTTAATAGTTATCCATTAAATAAAGTGCTGGGCTTGGCTTGGTATTTTAAATCTAATGCTTGAATATCCTAGCATCACTGAGGAAGCCAGTACCAGAAACTGGTCTGAGATTGAGAATATTCTGAAAAGCTTGTTAAGAGCTATTTGCAAGCTCACTATATATATATATATATATATATATATATATATATATATATATATATATATATATATATGTATTTTATTTTATATGAATTATCAATATCCTTCAACTGTAAAGGCAGAGATTTGTCTTATTAGTTGGAAGCACCATTCAATATAAAGTTGTAAGAAACTATTAAATGGAGCAATCTTGAAGTTTTCTCTAGTTTTTACCTAGATTTTAATGTGAATAATAAAGACAGATTTTCTCACCAAATAGAAAAAATTATCATCTTAACTGTCAGCCAAAGTAACTGAAGAATATTCAAACTATATTACAGCATTTGATTTTAAAAATAGAATATTAATATTTGCCAGATAGAAGCTTTTTTAGAGTTTAAAATTTTAGTGAAAATTAAAAACTTTAAAATTTTGTATGTAATGTTGATGCTAGTGGTACCTAGTGGTACTTCTTGTAATTTAAAACTGAATGATTCATTAAAAACTGGATCAACTTATTTTTTTTATCTATACATTACTATATAATATTACTTGTAATTGATTTTATTTCAATAAAACAATGGTAGTGTGTGTGCATGAGATATATCTTGTTACTACAGATTGGCATTCTCTCTCTGTTGAAACAGTTTTTTATGTAGAATATATCATTTTGATTTAAATCTCATTAATATTATGTAATAAATTTTTATATATGCTGATATGCTTTATGATGCATATAATTATTCTTTCTTCTATGTTTTTATTTTCCAATTCAGTTTAATATATTTTAAATGCTGTGCACTGTATTTTTTTTTTTAGAACCATGATTTCCTATTATATCTATTCTTCATATGAATTTTCAAGCTTTCTCACTGGTTTTAGGAAATAGGTCAAGTGATGATAGTTGTGAAAAAATAATTGATGGTGGGACTCATTGGATAAATCAAAACTTAGCTGTATTCAAGTACTCCCATATGCAAGACTTTATCATTATATACTTACGACAGGAGTAGTTAAGAAATTAACAGAATGATGAAGGAATAATTTCAAACCAGATAATTTTATAAATTTTGTTTCTCAGATGGCTTATTTTTAGCATTTTTAATAGATATGTGAAATAATTATTTTTTAACAGGTTTAGAAAATCATTTTAATATTAATAACAAAAAAAAATAACATAAAAGAATGACTTACAATGACTAATTTAAAAGATTATGGTGCATAGCACTGAAAATATATTAAATTGAATGACCACCAAACATCACATGATCACCATTTCTTATGCTTATTCATAACTGTTATTAAAACAGGCAAAACTCTCCACACAGTAGTGCTACTCAGTGCAACCCAGAGTAATTAATGGATGCCAGAAGGCTTGTGCACAAAATCCCTATCTAAGTACAGTGCTCTCAGTTCCAAGGCTCCTCACTGGTGAATACCACAAGCCAAAAAGTAGTCTGGGGATATTGGATAAGTAGGAACTAGATAGGGATTTTATGCACAAGCCTTCTGTAATCCATTGAGTACATTGGCTTGCACTGAGTGGCACTACTGTATGGAGAGTTTTGTCTGTTTAAATTGAATGGAAACTGAAAACATTGAATAAAAAATAATTATACATTTTGTAAATCTCATTAACATATATATGCAAAATTTAATATAATATGTAAAATATATTTACCCCAAGGCTTGGGATTTGAATATAGATGTGAAAATTATTTTTTTGTTAGCTTTAGATTTCAAAAAAAATTAAGTAACTTTTCAATGACAAGTCACCAGACTTGCTGGCATAAGCAAGATGATATATGACATGCAGTGCAAAGTGATGTACTGTGACTTCTCCTTATATGGAGTCAGGAATATCTCAACCACTATGCACAGAAAAACCTGTTAACCACTTTATCTTCTCTTTACATTATCCACTCTAAGTTTTTTTTCATATTCTTCTTTATCCTGCTCCATCTCATTTCCACAATATAATCTTTGTCAACTCCATAGCCTTTATATCTAAATTTCCCCTTATTTTTTCCCAAACCCAGCATAAAAACCAATAACCCAATTTCAATATAATCACTTTATTTATATTCATTCTTTCACAACTTCATTATTTGTACCCTTTCTGCTTTCAGGCATTTATAGTCAATTAATAAATACCTAATATTTTTGCTTCCTTACACAATTTTCAGACTAAAGCACTCACATTTTCCCATTCATGTGTATATTCCCTTATTGCTAAAGAACCTTTTCGAACCTTAAACACTAAACTACTTTTTTTACTATTATCATAAATTAACTCACACCCAATATTCTGTTTTACTTCTATATATATTTAAAATCTTTTTACTCTCCATACTAATTCTCCATCTCTCCAACTCACTAATCTTTATTAATGTGTCAATTCTTCTATTCCATTCCTTGCCACTATAACACTCAACAATTCTCATAACACAATCATCTTCATTTTATATAAGTATACTGACAATTCTTTATCCAAATTGTCTGCATACAATATTACCTTTCTCACCCATCACAAAACTAGCTCTCCCCTCTAGTTCCATCTTGTGTAAATGTTGAGGAATCAGTAATTAGAAGATGCATATAAAATTCATATTCTTAATATTTAAATTCTTACCCTCAGACTGATTTGAAATACTAACGATAGAGATTTCATAAGAATCTGATAATCACTGATTACCCAAACTTATGCTAAATGGCATTACTAGGGGAAGCTGTTTTGGTATTATTTTACTTTCAATTAGAGTTGTGCACAAATAACATATACTGACATATATCTACTGGTTGTTGTGGGAATCTAAACATTCTTAGTTTAAGAATAAATAAATAAAGTGGTAATTTTATTTATCTTTCTTTGAAAATATCTATGTACTATCGTGAAGTTTTTAATTTATATATATATTAATTCATTAACTGCCATTTATCCACAATAAAAAATAAAGTCAAAAAGAACAAAATGATATTTGATAAAAATGAGCCTGTGAACATCCATATATATTATATTGATCTTTTAGCCTATTTATTTGGCATCTCACAATAGTGAACTTTAACTTCTACAATAAACTTTCTTTCTAAAAGACTTAAAACAGTTTTCTTAATATTCTAAAGTATTCCATCTTCAATCACACCCTTCTTAATAATGTAAGCAATATTCATTATAAAAATTTTTAAGGCTCTCACATGTTCTGATGAAATGCATCTCAAAATAGAACAATGTGGCAAATTTTGTTTTAAATTATAAAAAAACTGGTATTGAAACATTTGACATTATCCAAATTATATATGATTATGAATTCATGAATCACAGCATGTTTTTAAGTGATTTTCAAAATTTTATTATGGTAGAAAGAGTGCTAAATATTATCTATAACTCATGACCTAGATATTCAAGCACCCCTTAAATTTTTTTGCGGTAAATTAAAATAAATAAATTATATCAGTACATAACATATGTATTGGGTTGGGGAAAAGTGCTATAGAAAGCTTGGAGAGATAAACAGTTATCCTTTAACTTGGATACATTGTATGTATATCACAATCAGGCACTAAACTTAAGGTACTGAAAATTCCACCATTGGAAATGGATAGCAGAATGATCTTCAAATATTAGATTAACTATAAATATCCAAAAAGCAATGCTGGATAACAAAAGCTTTTGATGACTTATAGAATACAGGATACATTATTAAAGCTAGCTTTTATTTATAAATAAATCTTTTTCTTATGCTTTCATTATTATTTTATCTTACTGTCTTGAGTCAATTAGATTAATATAGAGTCTTATTTTTATTAACCTTTTCCTGGAATTGATTATAAAGATGGTGAAAATAAATGCTTCTATTTTCATGTTATTTGATTAAAACTGTCATGGATATCCAGAATAAATATGTAGTTCAAACTCTACATAATATATGTTTTAAGGATAATATTTGAGGAGATAATAACCAGAATTTCATAATAAAAATAGATTTATTTTCAAGTGTTATAAATTTAATCTATTTCAAATTACGATCCGTTTGATGCAATACAAAGGTCTAAAAGTCTTTTTTACTTTTCAGCATAACCCAGAAACACTTGGTAAATCAGGCCTTTTAATGTCTGCACTATTTTTTCCATCTCTTTTAGGTCGACAAAAAAAATATTTTAAGCATTTTCTTCAGAGAGAATAAAAAAGATCTTATGAAGTGAGATTGAGCAAAGATAGCTAATAGATAAGTTGGATTATGCTGAATTTAATTAAAAATTGTTTCACACCCAATGCTTTGTGCACCTATTCTTTATTGTGGTAAAATTTACACTTCTTACTTTGCCACAAAATGAGATGTTTACATTTTACCACATCAAGTAAATGTTTCAGAACTTGCAGATAAAATGCTTGACCTTTATGAACTAATTCCGAGAGAAAAATGCCATTTGCATTTAAAAAAATCAATATTGTCTTGACATTGAATTTCATTTACTAAGCTTTTCAGAGATATAAACATATGTTTTTTTCAGATCAGCTTGCTTAAAATCTGTTTCAAGCATTACAACTGTTTTCCCTAAAAGAAAAACAATTTCATGTTATTCCATCTTTTCAGCCATTACAAAAATCAACAAATATGTGAAATGCATTTTACAAAAAAATGTGTTACATGGCACTACAATTTTATATGGTGACATCATATGGCAGAATGATGCAGAAGGGTTTTTGCAAGAGGTATCTAGCAGCAGAAGCATACTCTGCAAGAGGTGTTCATGCCAGAGAACTATTCTGGTTATTTATAGGTCCCCCTTGTATAAGAAATACAGGCATTTTAAGACATATATTCAGTGAGAAATAATCAAATGGTTTATTTCTCAGAATTTTATATAGTTAACATAACCAGTGCAATTAAATTAAATTATTTAACACTGATTCAAAGATAAATTAAATATGATGGTAATATCATAATTTCATTCAGTATCTTAATAGATGAAACATTATTGAATATATTATTGTAATAAAACTTACTCAGAGGCAAAACTCTTCATACAGTAGCACCACTCAGTACAAGCCACAGTAATCAGTGGGTGCAGGAAGATTTGTGTATAAAATCCCTATCTAGTGCCTATTCATTCAATATCCCCAGACTAGTTTCTAGCTTGTGGCTTTCATCAGTGAGGGGCTTCTGTGTAAACATCTTGTATAAGCATAAAAAATGGTGATCATGTGATGTTTAATGGTGTAATAAAACTTCTTTGCTGATTGGGCATGTGAAGTAAATGAATGATAACTGACTTCTCAGAAAAAATATTTCATGGTGATCTTGAGCATGCTGTTACATATTTAATAGCATGATTTACTTATGGGTTTATTAAAATTATTTAAATGTACTCACTAGTTTGCCATTTCGTGATCGGTGAGAGATGAAGCACTTATGTTACATTGTTTTACGTTTTAGCTAAGAATAGTTGGATACCTATTTACCAACCAATATCGGATGATAAGCAGTAATAGATTGGCTACTTGAAAAAAAAATCCCAAGTCTGCAGTTGTTGCAGAATTGAATAAGTGTTAATAGTTTTATATATTTTCAACTTAAAAATTAATATCAATTGCAGTATTATATTGTTATTAAATTAGCGGATGGCTTTTTTAAAAAATTACCATTATTATTGTTAACATTGCATCAACACATTCACAATATATATGCGTGTGTTAAATAAATGTGGCCTACCAAAACACAGACCTATCGTATTAATTTTCAATCTTTTTTTTTAACACTGCACTGAAGCGTTTTTGGCCATTCACACATTCAGCCCATTTCATTTTGATAAGTAATTAAT
Organism: Epiperipatus broadwayi; assembly: GCA_028023455.1. NCBI lineage: Eukaryota > Metazoa > Onychophora > Udeonychophora > Euonychophora > Peripatidae > Epiperipatus > Epiperipatus broadwayi. Next base: position 517,964 of record JAQFVV010000254.1, read on the forward strand.
TGAAAAGTATGGATTATTGAGAGCTTCTTCGGTTATTTTACTCCTCTGAATCATGCATTTAATTTAGTTCCTTCGAATTTTAATTAAATCCTATAGACATATCACAACAAAATCAAACAGGCTCATTTCAATCATACTGTTGTTTAATTTCAATTTTGAGAAATACATCATGTAATAATCGCTGGACAAAGAAATGGTCTTTTAAACATATAGAAGAAGAAAGTTAAAAATCAAAATAATATGGAAAAAATAAAAAATTATAGACATTGAAAATAATAGAGAAAATATTTAGTTTTTTTTTTTAAACTAGAAACGCGAGGCTAATTTTGATTTTTTTTTTTTTTTAAAGTATGTGTATGTGCATGAAAGTTATACATTTCTTGGACGTAAATTTGGATAGATTTTATATATATATTAGTACTGATCTCAATTTTTATTCATGTTTTTTTTTTCCACCCATATATATATATATGCAAATGTGTGATGTAAATAATTTCAATGTAATTTACATACATTATTGTAAATAAATAAATAATCGACTGTTTTTTCCTGGTGTTATTAAACTTTCGAGCACTAATAGGTCATGGATGAATTTGATCCATATAAATTGAGCTCCAGAATCTACCTTTCTAGCATTGCATTAAACTGCACTTTATTATTATTATTCTCCATACCTCTAATTCATTTTGTTCAATGATAAGGTTTTTCTATAATTATTCTGGAATTGACTTTTTGTTGTTGTTTTGTTCTTTAAATAAAGAAGTGAATAATAATAATTATCACCATTATCATTATTATTTAAATATATTTAAATGAAGATTTGTTGTCTGAAAATAGAAAATCATTTTGGAAGGTTCGTATAGTGGCTAAAGAAAATAAGTATAGATTTGTTTGGATTAAGGATGGGAAAATTTAGGTTGAGGAAAAATACAGGAGACCGAGCTATTAGAATTAGTTCTGAATCTGATTTGTCTAATTTATGATATGGGTTATTTTTTAAAAAAAAAAATTAATAGGAGAAAATAATTTGGCTATTGATAATTTTAAGATTTTTCATATAAATATTCGTAGTGTGAGGAGACACTTTGATGAGTTGTTAATTCTTTTACATTCGTTTGATTATTCATTTGATATTATAATTTTGTCTGAGATCTGGATTAAAGAATGTAAAAAAAGATTATACGAATTAGAGAAATATATATATATCAATTATTAAATCTAGAATTAATAATTGATCAGGTGGAGTTTTAGTTTGTGTGACTTCTGTTGTTGCAATTTTTGATTTTTCTGAGTTTAGTGTTTTAAACTTCATTTTAGGTTCAGACAAATTAACACTTGTTGCTCTGTATAGGTCTTACAACCATACAGTTTAAAGATTTAGTGGTGAACTTGGTGATTTACTTCCTAAAATAAATGATAAATTCATTATTCTTATTGGTGACTTGAACATAGATATTTCTGGTGAAATTACTTTTGCTGCTCAGCATTATTTAAATATGTTGTCACTTTGTGGATTTATTCAATGTTTATTTCATCCTATACACATATTACATCTTCTTCATCTTCACTTACTGACCATATCTTTGCTAGATGTCCTGAAAATATTATTTTGAAAACATTTTTGTTGGATTGGTGTCTACAGATCACAGAGGAATTGTTAATTTTACAAAAAAAAATTCTCATAGGGAAAAATGTTTCAAACTTTTATCTCATGATCGTTTGCATTCCTTAATTACTAAGTATAAATGGAATCTAATCTTTGAGATGAATAATGTAAATTGTGCATTTTCATTCTTTGTTGGAAAAATGAAAGAGTTTATAGATCAATGTTCTTTTATAAAATATATAAAAAAGAAAGATTTGAAGAGAAGTGATTGGATTACAAAAGAGTTAATATCAAAAGTTAACAGAAAGAATAAATTGCACAAGCCTTTGAAAATGTTTCCTTCTAATGAAGAATTTAAAATTCAGCTAAAGGTTCTTGATAAAGAAATAAAAAAAGATATAGTTAAAACTAAATTGTTTTTCTATTCAAGTCGAATTAATTCTTTAAAATCAACTAAATTAAGCAACTTTTGGACTGTTGTTAAAAAATTTATTTTTAAGAAAGGATTTTCACAAATTTCTAGAATAAAGATTAATGAAATATCTATTGATGTTTTAAATAATTCAAAACTAATAGCTGATCATTTCAATTAACATTTTGTACATAGTTTGGAATTATTAATGAATAGTTTTTCAAATAATTACAGTTCTCATGTTTTTCAATATGAGAAATTTACTATGAAATCTTTTGTTTTTAAAGAGATTGAAAAATTTGAAATTTTGGATTCTCTTTATAAAATGAGATCTAAGAAATATATTGGTTTGGATGGTATTTCTGTAAAAATATTAATTGAAAATATTTACATTCTTTTACGAATTTTATTTTTTTATTTAATTTTGCTACTGATTCAGGTGTATTTTCAGATTGTTTAAAATCTGTTATTGTTACACCTATTTTTGAAAGTGGAGATAGGGAATGTTTGGAAAACTGCAGGCCAGGTTCTATTTTATTAACATTATCACAAATTTAGAAAATATGTATAAATAATAGAATTGTTTTGTTTTTTCAAAAGTATAATTTATTTTCAAATAATCAATTTGGGTTTTTGCCAGGAAGATCTACAGAACTGGCTTTATCTGAACATGTTTCAGCCATCACTGAATCTTTAGAGAAAGGTTATAAAACTTTAGGTGTTTATTTAGATTTGCAGAAAGAATTTGACTGTGTTCCACATGATATATTAATAATTAAATTAAACTATTGTGGCATAAGGAGTACTATGCTTGAATGGTTTAAATCTTATTTAAGCAATAGAAACCATTTTGTTAAAATTAATAGTTTTTTGAATGATTCTGAAATAATCTTATGGAGTTCCTCAGGGTTCAATCCTAGAACTATTATTATTTACTATTTATATTAATGATTTGCTTGGTCTTTCTCTTCATTCTAACATTTTTTTGTTTTGTAGATGATAGTGCTTTGGTTACTTCAGCAGTTTCATATTGTTTCCTAGAGAAACTTGTGAATAAAGATTTATTTAAAATTGCACATTGGATGAACAACAATAGATTACTGCTAAATATTAATAAGTGTAATTATATTATATACTCTCTTAAAAACATTCCAGTAAAAGACTTGTTAATTGAATTACCTTATGTGAATCAAACCTCTTGTCAGAAAATTACCAAGACTACAACAGTGTCTTACTTTGACTTGATTTTGGATGCATATTTACATTTGAAAAAGCAGAATTTTTGGCTTCAAGTGAAATTAAGAAAACTTAATTTTCTTTTTTATAGATCAAGAGATTATTTGTTAAGTCTGTTCTGTTAAGTATATATATACATATTTATTTAAGCAGGCTTTGTTATGGTATAACATTATGGGATGGGATTGCAGTATATTATTTGAGGTCTTTGCAAACACTTCAGAATATTACACTAATAATTATTTTCTTTAAATCTTTGGATTTATCAAGATTTGAATTATATAAATGTGGTGGAGTTTTAACTATTAATCAATTATTTATAGTGAATATCTTATGTTATCATGTTAAATACAAGGGAATGAATAAAAATAATTCTTCATCAATAATGGGAACTAGATCATATATACACAAATTTATTTAAGCAGGCTTTGTTATGGTATAACATTATGGGATGGGATTGCAGTATATTATTTGAGGTCTTTGCAAACACTTCAGAATATTACACTAATAATTATTTTCTTTAAATCTTTGGATTTATCAAGATTTGAATTATATAAATGTGGTGGAGTTTTAACTATTAATCAATTATTTATAGTGAATATCTTATGTTATCATGTTAAATACAAGGGAATGAATAAAAATAATTCTTCATCAATAATGGGAACTAGATCAAGTGATTTTGATTTATTATTTGAAGCAATATACTTTAAAATCCATTGTAGGTATCAAAAATGTTATCTTCATCCAAAATTTTATATTTTTATAAGGAACATTGGATTTAATGTTAATGACTTATCAAAAAAAACTGAGAAAAATCATTATGGATTGGATTATAAGTGATGATAATAAAAACTTTATTTCTATTTAATTATTTTATACTATATTAATGTTTTATATTTTATTTGCACATGTATTTTTGTTAAGTTCCATGCTGATTTTTTTATCACAAGGAGATTATTATATGTTTAATAAATTAAATAAAATAATAATAATAATAATAATAATAATAATAATAATAATAATAATTATTATTATTATTATTATTATTATTATTATTATTATTATATTATTACTACTACTACTACTACTACTATTACTACTACTACTACTACTACTGCTGCTGCTGCTGCTGCTGCTACTACTGCTGCTGCTGCTACTGCTACTATTAACTACTACTACTACTACTACTATTACTACTACTACTACTACTACTACTACTACTACTACTACTACTACTACTACTACTACTACTACTACTACTACTTTGTAAATGCTTGTGGTCTTGTTTGAGCTGTTTGTTTATAAATAAATTGAAGTATTATTATTATTGTTGTTGTTATTGTTATTATTATTATTATTATAATTATTATAAGAAGACAATATGTATTTTGCTTATACTGAATGTTTTTATATGTGAGTAGAGGAATTTGAACTCAGGACTTTTCAGTCTGTTCATCCTCCACTCTATCTCAAGCAACCAATACACATGACCACGCATATGAATATATATATATATATATGATTGCATCAGTGCTTGGTTTATATTAAGATAGAAAATCCTCCAACATTAATGGACAGGCTTCAATTTTCTTATTTTCCAAATATTTATCTATCCATTTCATTGAAAAAAGAATGGAATTGTCAAATCCTGCTTAAAAATTCCATATTGCTTGGGACTTAGATTACATCTTAGTATAAGGTCAACCCATCCTTCTCCTATTAATATATATGGATACATAATGTCCAATAATATGAGGGGTTAGACTGACATAATGTCTACATGAGTATATCTATAATTTTAAATTCAACAAGGACTTTGAGCATTCCATCATTGATTTTCCAATAAAATGGATGGATGAATAATCGGAAGGATGAGAATATTAAATCCTGTTCATTAAATCTTGAGAAATTGCTATATTAATATAAATTGAGCACTGGTTGTATATATGTGCGGGAGATTATGATCTGGCCCAACTGATAAGTGCTAGTTCTACACAAAATACATATAATGGGGATCATATATCTTTTTCACATGCATGTTGTCATGTATCGGTTGCTTAAGATAAAGTGGATGATGAATAGACTGAAAAATCCTGAGTTCAAATCTCTCTACTTACAAATACTACTACTAATAATACATTAGAGTTCCTAATCTAAAATGTTTCTTGATATTCTGTTTTAACTAATGTGCAAAAGTGACATCTGCATGGCTTTCTAGTTTTTACTTTTACATTTTTAAGTTCTAACTTAATTTATTGTCACATAAAGACTTCAAATGATCTTAATAGATAGATAGAAATATATAATGTAAATATGGCAAAGTGGTAACATCATGCACATTATATTTTATTCCAAAACCTTTAATGGACAAACCTTAGAATGATAAAACAGTTTATTTTTTATTATTTCTACAAAAGTGGATGCATTTTCCACATTTCATTATTTCACAAATAAATGGTTCATTTTTTAAATTAATAGCCAATTTCAGAATATAATTTTCTTTTATTTGTAGTTAAATTAAATATTTATTTATCATTTTCATAAAGCAACTTCAGAAATTTTCTTAGGCTTGGTAGAATTATTATGATCATTAGATTTATGCTTTACAGCCATTTTAAATTAAATTTGTATTTTTTTAGTAGGGAGGGTGGAGAAACAAATATGCATTGCTTTCAAGTAATTTTAAAAACCACGACTAAATGAGATCATGTGATATGACAATAATATGAGATTTGACAAAGTGTAAAAAAAATGTTGGTTATCAGATTGGAAAATAGAAATAAAATTTACAACTTTACTATTAATTTAATGTTTTTATTTTTTGTTTTTATTCTATTTGATAGTGTATAAGTAAAATAGCATTTGTTGGGTAAAAGGATGTGATGACTCTACTATATATATTCTGTTAAGAGCCAATTCTATTAATTTTGTTTCAAAGCTGTCATCTAGTATAATATTAAGTAATCAGTACATGTTAATTAGTATTAAATCCTTATTCTTCTATTGATTACTCAAACTTATAATGGATCAAAGTACTGGAGTAGAAAAGAATAGAATTTGTTCTGGTAAATCATTGCTTAATCTGGGATCATGAGATATTTTTTGGTATATTACTTTAGCTCTAAACAAATTGACAAACAAATTTTAAAATAGAGTTTAAAAAACAATAATTAACCCATCTTATCTGATTTAACTAAGCAAAAGAATAGAAATAAAAGAGACAAAAACATTCATTATTAAATTTTGAAATAAACGGTTATTTTCTATGTGAATATTGTTAAAAAACTAATTTGAACATCATGGCAAAAAGAAAAATAAGATAACTTTGCTTTTTTAAAAAAATTTTGGGATTAGAAAGCTGCAGATAATAAAATAATTATATGTAATTGTTATTTATAATTAAAATCAAGACCCAAAAGCTATTGTTGGATACTAGAGCAAAATAGTTTAGCCTTAAAGACTGTCAAAAATAACTGATAGATTCTTAGCAATACCAGCCTTAAACATATTTCTAGTGTTTCACAAAAATGGTCCCACACTTTATTTTGTTTAGAGAAAAATAAATCCATGAAAACATTCCATCTAATATTTACAATTCTGTGGACAGAATGAATTATTATTTACATGAAATAAAAAGGATATGTGAATCTTGTAAATTGTCAAATGTATAAATATTGCTGTCTGAATTTAAATCCATATACTAACTTGGATTAAAAATAAAAGTGGTTCTTCAGTTATTTCTAGTTAAACTCATGATGTAACTTTATTATTGTAAACTAGAGTAAAGTAATTTAACTTTAGAACTGTCAATAGTAATTAATAATTGCTTAGAAACACCACTGTTAAACATCTCTCGTAGTTATCAACTGTAAATAACCTCACATGTTAAATGAGAGATTATATCTCCATTCTTGTATAGTTGATTATTAATCTAATAATTAATAAATGCCATATTTTATCTAGATGGTACATTAATTTCACTGTGAATTATCACCAATGTTGACAAAGGTAAACTTATATTCATCAAAAGCTCCATGAATAGAGGATTTATTCAATTCTTGATCCTTTGTTCAACATTTAGAGTGCTATGTATTCATAGCCTGAAGGATTACATGTACAATTAAGCTATAAATGCAATAACTAATAATATAGTGGTTTATATATGCATATGTTATATTGTGCAAGGAAACCACTCTTCACTCATATGCTTAGAAACCTGACACACACTCTCCTGTCAAGCCCTAATTTAGACATGGTCAATAAAGATTTGTTTGTTAAAGAATACTCTCTGAACATAGGTGGGACCACTCATTCTTTTAAAACAATTATTGATTAAAGAGTACATGCCAATTTTATAGCATATATGTGAAAAATAGTTTATTTTACAAAATTAAGCCATGTATATATATAAATTTTAAATTAAACATAAGCTCAATGTATATGTAAACAAAGGGGTTAAATCAGCCTCCCCCAGGCTCTGACTTAAAAGCACTCTACATTTTGAACAAAGGACCAAAATAGAATGACATATATATGTTGACTATTTAAAGTTTAGATCCGGTGTCTCTCATTGATTGGCATATATAGTAGCTACAAAATAGCATTGTTATAATACCAGTGAAACAAAAGTATCTATTAGATCAACTTCCAGAATGTTAAAGTTCTCAGCAGATGGAGAAAGCTTTCTGAATTCAAAATCAATAATTGATTAATTGATATTTTTAAGTTTTTTGAAAAGTTATATCATTCTAATAATTATTTAATCTAAAAAATGTTACTAACGTGAATTTTAATATGCTGATTCTTCACTAACTCATAGAAGCATAGATTTTGAATGTCTTTTAGTATGGGATGGATTAGATAGCAGCTCTTTTATAGTTCACTTTTCTAATGGTACGTATTTTTACATATAAAATTTATCTCACCTTTTGAAAACTAGATTTCACTCTATTATAAATTCATAGCAAATGAAATTCATCAATAAATATTTTGGAAAAGCATTTGATATTTGCTTAATTGTATTATTTAAAGCATATCAAGGTTACTTATTGTCTTTTTGTTTGTCTTGAACAAATTATTATTATTATTCTAAAAAAAATGTCATTTACATAGATATTACAATAAGCTCAAAAACAAAAAGAGAAAAATTATATTTTGAATTTAAAAAATATAATTAATAACTCTTTTCATTTAGACTTTATTCATTGCAATATATTATTTCTACAATTACTTTTATTTTCTTACATTCAACTGTTCAGCAGTCTTCATCAGAGATTTTATTAGGTTCAGTTAGAAGAGAAACTAATAGAAACTCTGTTGAAGACTGCAGAAGCAGTTAAAACTATAAGAAAAAGAAATAAAAGCAATTGTAAAAACAATATGTTGCACTAAATAAAATATAAATGAAAGGAGTTATTAATTAAATTTCTTAATAAAACCAATGCACAGAATATAAAAAAAAATGATATAATTTAAAACTGTTATTCTAGTAGACTGTCATTTAACTCTGTATTCTCTGATTAAAGATGTAATACAATATTAGTAATATTTTTTGAATAAGTAACACTCTCATTTTTTACTTCAGAAATCTCTTATTTCATACAAAGGCACACTCTCTGTACAGTAGTTCCACCCAGTACAAGCCCTAGTAGTCAATGGATACAAGAAGATTTGTGCATAAAATCCCTATTTAATGCCTACTCATCCAATATCTACAGACTTCTAACTTGTAGCTCTCATCAGTGAGATGCTTTGGATCTGACAGTATTGTATTCAGATCATAAGATCTAATGCAATTCTCATGCAGTCATCATTTATCTATGTAGTTAATTATTAAGCTATGAGTCCAAGATGAAAACACTGTAATATTTTCAATTCAACCTCATTCACCTGTATAGTCTAGTTCAGTATCTATGCATTTTGGTATCTTTGGTTTTTTAAAAATCATAGTGACTAATTACCCTATGAGAAGATTTGGCATAAAATCACTAAAACATCACATGATCATTTTCTATGCTTACACAAATTGTTAAAACAGCAGTAAATTCCATACAGTAGTGTCATGCAATGCAAGTCTTACTAATCAATGGATGCAAGAAGGTTTATGCATAAAATTACTATCTAGTCCCCACTGATCCAATATCCCCAGACTAGTTTTTAGCTTGCAGCTGCTGTATTAACAGCTTGTGTAAGCATAATAAATGTTGATCATGTGATATTTTAGTGGTTTTAAATCTCTTATTCAGCAATAATTAGTGTTTCTTAAATTAAGTCAACTTTAAAAATTTTATTTTGATTAATTATTTCATCTGATATTCCTGTCATATTCTTTTCAAGAGAAAATTCATTTGAGCACTACAAAATCACATATTTATGTTTCAATGTACACTTTTTTTCCCATGTAGGAATAGGTATACAAATGTCACATGACTTAGTGATCTACTAATCATGCAGTTGTAGAATCAAACCCTAATTTTGTTTTACCTAATTCCCAGTTAATTAAGTTGAAAACATGCTTAGTTTGATCAACTTAATGGAATTTTTGCATTCAGTATGTCACTAGATTGCTCAAAGGTTGCACACACACACAATCCAAATTATCTTGCACACTTTTATAGTATTTGAATGTGGACACTTTTTATAAAAAAATTTGACACATATTTCATTAAATTATTGATTACTCAGTGACATTTAAAAAATGGAACCATTAGTAAGATTATTGTTTATTCACATTAGAATTAAAACAGACAAAACTCTCCATACATTAGTGCCATTCAGTGCAAAACAGAATGACCACTGGATACCAGAAGGCTTGTGCATAAAATCCTTATCTAGTGCCTATTTATCCAATATCCCAGACTAATTTTTAGCTTATGGCTTTCATCAGTGAGGAGCTTTGGAACTGAGAGCACTACACCTAGATCTTAAGATCTAATTCACCCCTCTAGAAACCATCTTTTATCTCTACTTACCAACAAAACTATTGAGTTTAAAATTAAAACCACAATAATATTTTCGATCCAAGCTCATTAGATTATATAGTCATACAGGTCTGAATTCAGCAAGCATAAGAAATGGTGATCATGTGTTGTTTAGTGGTTTAACATTAGAATTAGTTTGTTGATAGTAAAACTTTCATTTCTTTATCTATTTTTTCATTTTAAAACATTAAGCAATCAATCCTATTCAAAGTGAACGATTAAGAGATATGGATGAGAAGGAGAATAATAGGAACTAATTTTGAAAGGAAAGGATTGGTAATGCAGAAGAGTTAAAAAAAAGTAAATAAAAAATGATTATTTATTTTAAAAAATTATGAAAAGTAGAATGTTCGATTTTTTGAGGCAAATTATTTATAAAAGACAAATTGAAAGGATCCAGAAAGAGTAAAATTTAATAAGATTTTTATTGTTGAAAGAGTAACAAAGGACAATGGGGCTTAGAAAAAAAGTTTAAAGGAGAAGATCAGCAATATAAAATAGTTGAAAAGTGTAACTAAAAAATGATTATATATTTAAAATCTTATGGACGGAAAGTAAGTTGGGCATTTATTTTTGAGGCAAAATATTTATAAAAGACAAATTGAAAGAGATTAGGAAGTATAAAAGGGACAGAAGCAGAAGTATTAATACCAGTTATTTTAGTATTTAAAGAATAAATACAGGGTAGTAGTGCTTGGAGAAGATGCTCTGGGGTTTGGTTTGTAAAATCTGTAATTTCATAGATAATTAGTGCATAAATATTGTTGAGTACATTCTCATACATATTTTCATTCAATTTATTTTATAAATTTTACCAAATTTTTCCAATGGTCAATAAAATTTGACTATTGTCTTTGTTATTATCAAAATCACACTTTTCTTTATTTTTGCCATAATACCCTATAAATACAATTTATCCAAACCCCTTCAAACACTTTTTAGCAAAACTCTTTATTTGTACATATATATACACCTACGTTTCAACTGACCTGCAGTCTTATTCAGAGCAAGTTTATTTTGTCTCAAAACTGCCGGGCGGTCGTGCTGGGTATATTTTGTTAACAGTCAAAACACTTTCTCATTAACATGCGAATGACCACCACACAGAACGCGCACCATCGGAGCGAAGCCCCTAATACTGAGTTCGAACAAGTTTATCGGTTCCACAATACAATCTACGGAATAACGCCTCTGATGCGACATAAGTAAACACTTCTTTAGGCACGGTGGTCAGGGAGATGCACGAGATTCATGGGTTTTGTTTCCGAGTTGGCCAACAATCAAATGAATATTAATTAACACAATAATCGAGGAAATATATAATGGGCATCAATAAATGAAAACTTAACTACAGACGTATAGTTAAAATTATTTATTTACATATTTAATAAAAGAAAACATTAGTAAGGTTATTGATCATATTTTAAATTCAAAGTCTCAACAGTTAATTGGTAATATTATATATATATATAAAATATATTTATTTATTAGGAGCATTTATTTATATGACGGCATAATCCAGCTACCCAGGGTTCTCGAGTGAGTATTTCTAATGCGTGTTGTAAGGAATTTATACTTTGCACTGCAAGAGTCATCAGTAACGGCGGACATACATTTATTTAATAAAAATCTTTATTTTACGACTAAGGGCAAACATTTATTTGAGAGTATATGATGAAGATAATGCTGAGGCGGAGTGATAGAGAGAATAATAAACTAATATAAAAGAACATGTACGCTTTAGAAGGGCGATGTAAAATGGCAGCGCTGAAACTGCAATACCGTGAATAAGTTATAAGGGTTTCGGGTTGGTCTCTGCCTCGACCCGAAGAGGTAAGGTGTCACATGAGCATAACCAGGGACAAGCGGTCCGTGTCGCAATTTGCCAGCTGGCTGCATGACGGTCGTCAAGCCCTATGGGAACATTTTATCATGTCCGCTTGTGTAGGATGACTGGAGTTAATTCAACCCTGGAGAATCCGGAGTATTCACGGCATGGAATGAGCCATCGGGGCTTCAAAACGTAACACATGTATAATATCTGAAAGATTGTGGTAGTATTTAACTAGATTTCAAACTCGGCCCAACATTATCACCGTTGACTGAAAGAAAATTGGTGACTCTCAAAGAAATGACATTTACATAATTATTCATTAACATTTAATAATAATAAAATATCTAAAAAAAAGGGATTATTACAGCGAGTATGCCAGCTATTACGGAGTAGTAGACCCTGCATTACAATAACTGATTCTTTGAATGCGTGTCGATTTATGAAATTTAAGTTATTTATAAAAGCAATATTAATGACATTAAATTCACTTTCAACGATTCAGGTTTAGCCTTAAACAAGTAATATGAGAGAATATTTCAATGTAATATAAATAAAATGTAGATTTAAGAAATACATAGAAGTGATAGAGGGGGGTAGCTAGATTATAGAAGTTTAAGATTACACGGTTTCAATTTTAGTTTCAAATTAATTTTAAATTTAGAAATTATAAATAATAGGAGATGAGTATAGGTTGTTATTAATAGAGTATTCTATAATTTGGAAAAAAAAAGTATGTTTTATAAGAGTTTTCGTCATTGGTTTAATAGAGATTGTTGTAGTTAGAGTTTTCTTTCTTGTCCTGGGATATTGTTTTGGATTTTTAAAGACTTTCTTGTTTATTTCAGGAAGATCATCTTGGTGTTTTAGATGGCAAGGTGAGTCAGCAATGGTGTCATCTTCAATGAATAATTTGGTTTATGGTCATACTTGGTATTAATTTATTTAAGATATTTTAGATGCTATGAGAGAAGTAAAATTTAAGTGCATCTTTAGAAGTCTAAGATCTCTTTTCTTATCTTAATCTTTTCATTTTTCTGTTGAAATATTTTTAGGTTTTTTATTTATCTTGCTCAGGATAATATGTCTGTGGTTTTAATTAGAAAGAAATTTGTGTCTATTGTTTGTTTTTCTTTACATTCGTTAATTACATTTTTCTAGGAATTTTGTATAATTAATTTATTATCTATCACTGAGATGTTTTAAATTTTCAAAGAAAAAGGGAATAAAATTATTTTAACTTTAATTAATTAATGCATCAGATTTTGTTAGAATTATTATTTAACGAAATTTAAACTAAACAACAAATACGAACTTTATAAAATTCAAAATAAATGATTATGATTACACAAAATTTATTTAACTAGAAGGAATTTAAATTATATTATTTTATCCGTATTTATTGCCTTTAATTTGAGATCGAAATGTGTGCGTGTTTATGTTGAATTCTACATATATTTATACATTTTTAAGATTGTTACACACACAACTCGATACCAAAAAGTTTAAATTTGGGTGGGATAGACCGGTCAGTGAGAGACGACAGAAAAAGGTGAAACTTGAGATTCGAATACGAATCTCACTGTTTCAATGTACAAATAAAGAGTTTTGCTAAAAAGTCTTTGAAGTGGTTTGGATAAATTGTATTATCATTGTTGATGACATTTTAAAAAAATATCCGACATTAGTCATGTCAGTTTCATGTCATTTAAAGCAGATTCGTGGTTCAATGATAGAGTAGTTTTCTGGTAAAAAAAAATTTTCTAGGTCAATTTCTGCCTGGAAAGAAAAAAAACAAATTCCTTCTAGAGGTTTGAAGGTATGAAAAAATCTTTGTTTATAGCTAAATGAAAATAGGTTGATTAATTTTCCACAGTGGTGGTTTATTTTTAAGCCCTTTAATATTTTGGCACTGATAATATTTGATTTTTTAGAGATGGCAAAAAAATAATTTTTTTTCTGTGTCACAAAATGTTAATTAGACTACATTAAAAATGGGCATCAGCTCCTTGCTATTAGTTGGTCTTACAAGTTGGTGTGGCTGTAGAATAACCAATGGAGAAAAATCATTCTATATGTATAGTAACTTCTCTGTATAAAATACTTTTGAGTATGATTAGATAGGAGAGGATTACAATCAATAGTAACATTTGATAAAAGTGAAAGACAAAAAGAATAGGGAGTTAAATGCTAAGGTTAGGGTTTTTGTAAAATTGGAAATCACTGATTTCTCAATATGACACTAGATGGCAGTAAAGTAGAATTTCTTTTGTCTTTACACTTACATTTCATTAATGTTAGCTATGCAATATTTTCCACTCTCTCACACTCAATTTATTTTAATATTTCAATTTTAAAACAGTGTCATAAAACTTTAATCAACTTTTTGCACCATGAAAATAAAATAAATTGAAACACTTTTGTTTAAATTGATTAAAGTATTAATAAAGAGAGCCATGCTGATAGAAAATTTGATATGTCTCATTGCATGCAGATGCCAACATTTACTTTTTTTTTCATTTCATACAGAATTCTATTAATATTACTTTTAACAGTTGTAGTGAGGGGAAGATCTTTTTCAAATTAAAATGTATAACAATTCTATCCACCTTGACTCTACAAAATTTTAAATGAAATAGTTATATATTATCTTGTATATGTACATATTTCAATGATATTCATTCATATAGTTCAGAAATGTGCAATGGAATAAACATTTTAAATATATATATAAATTTAAGTTATTCTAGGTATTAATGTTATCTGACAAGTGAGATGGTTCCAAAATGCATGCATCATGAGGGAAAATGGTCTGCCTTTCTATACTGTTGTGTTATTTGTGCGACAATAGAGTTGAGATGACAGTGCATTGATAAAAAAAACAATAAACAACTTGAAAATACACATTTATATATATTAAGATACACTTAGAAAATTCCACTCCATTTTCTTAAAATTTATAAAGATATCTGAAAAAGGCAAATAAATCATAAAAAGGGCACTTTACACTAAACTAGCACTCATCTCTTGACTTAGGTTACCATATTTTATAATTGTCTTAATCATTAGTTCAGTATTTATTAATACTAAAATATTATTTTGATTTACAAGTGTCAAACTTTCTGCTCTCACAACTTTAATGCCATCCACTTTAGATAAATATATTAATGATTATTACTAGCCATTTGTTAAGCTAAAAATTACAATATATCATTTATAGCCAGATATAAACTTTCACTATTGTTTTTACTACAGTTTGATCTACAAGTGTCAAACTTTCTGCCCTCATAACTTTGACACCATCCATTTCTGATAAATACATTAATGATCATCAGCTAATCATTTTTAAATTAAAGATTATTAGTAGTCTAGTCATAAATTTTAATCCTTATACAAAGATTAATATGTCATTTTTAATTATTCCACTTTAATATGTATAATAAGAATAACACACAGAGAAACGGATATATTAAATTTTAGCTGAGTTTAAAGTTTGTATTTGGGCTCAACGTAATTTCTAGTTTACTAAATGATTAATAATAAATTACTAAAGTATTTATCTGAAGCGATCAGTATCAAAGTTTTAAGTGCAAAAATTTCCAAGTATAATATATTTGTAAAATTGTTTCATTAAAAGTAAAAAAAAGATAAAATTATATTTACTGTGATGAAATTAATTTTAAAACATTGACGCATTCTAGTTATTTTTCTAATTTATTTTTTATATTTACATTAAATATAAATTAAAATTTATATAGTTTCTTTTATTAGACTGTCACAAATCTTTCGATTATAATCTGTAAGACAATATATATTAATTTACTTTTACAAATAAATACATATATTGCCTATCAATTTAAATTATGGCCTCATTCTCTAAACATTCAAATATTTCGATTTTAATGTTAGAACATTGGATAATGTACAATGCTAATATCATTTGAATGAGACTGGTTTAGTGAATAATAAGTTTATTGTACATAGAAATCCATACTTCTAGAAATTTTCTTTGCCCACTTAAACATTCCTTTTTCATGGTTGCTTTAAACCCTTATATATCTTTCCATTTGATGGCACATTTGCAAATTATATAATCATTAATTCGTTATGCGACAAAAATATATTATATGTCTTATCTAAGCTTCACAGAATATAACTCAGCTACCGTGAGCGTATATATATATGTTCACACACAATTACAATTTTTATTTTATAATTTATTTTGTATATTGTTAATAAATAATCATAAAGAACTATGATTATTTTCATTCCAGGACAATACCATAATGTAAAAATCAAAGATAAAGACAAAATATTAAAGTTATGAATCTAAGAAGAAAAAAAAAGATTGAGATTACAATGGCTGTGTAAATAAAAAAGAAAAATGTGGTTGTGCAAGCACATAATCCCATTGTTACTGTTAGAGACAATAAATGACAGTTGAAATAAGAGGCCATCTATGATAGGTCCCCATATAACCTAAAGTGTCTGAAGATATCGTTACATAAATAAGTCTTCGCTTTTAAAAAAAAAAAAAATTGAAAATCTGACATCGCAAATCTAATAAGTTATCTGTTGATAGAATAATTATCAGTCAACTATGATTTTAAAACAACTTTACATTTTGTCTCAAGAGTAAATGTAAATATTTAACGTGATTAGACAGTTACATCGTAAAGAAAAAGTGATTAAAATTTATTTGATCCAGTTAAGAAAGTTCAATTTTAAAAATCTAGTTTAATATTTCATATCATATAGATTAGTAACAGCTCAGTATTATCAAACACAGATCCCCTCTCCCTAAAAATGTATTTTTAATTAATTGACAATTTTTATGTTATAATAATAGAAAAATAATTTTATATGGGCGATTTGAACATAGATATGCAAGCTCCCTTCAGCTATCCTCTCTATCTCATATAATCGATACACATGACCACACACATATAAAACAGATAAATGATCTCCAATATAAATATTTTATGCTAAATCAGGACTCATCAGTTGGTCCAAATCATTATATCTCACACATACATATGTATAACTAGTATTCGGTTTATATTAAGATAGCAAATCTTCAAACTTTGATGGACAGGTTTCAAGCTACTCCACCCTCCAACTCTTTAGCCGTCCACAACATTGAACATATGATGATAATACGCGTACCATCATCAGATTTTCAATGATGTAGATGACTGAAGAGTTGGAGGGTGGAGTAGAATGAAGCCTGTCCATCAAAGTTTGAAGATTTTCTATCTTAATATAAACCAAGCACTGGTTATATATATGTGTGTGGGTGGTGATGATCTGGACCAACTGATGAGTGCTGGTTCAGCATAAAATACATATATTGGAGCTATTTCACACGTGGTCATGTGTATAGATGTTATAAAATAAAGCGAATAGCTGAAGAGAGCTCGAAAGTCTGTGTTCAAATCTCCCATATTACATTCAAACTCCAAGTATATGAATTATGTTTGTATTTCAAAAATATTAAATATAGCTTAAGATTGTAATAAAAAAGTGTATACGGAGAATTCTTACTGTCGTTTTTTTTTTTATGTTTTCCACAAAAATCATCAACGATTATACGTATTAAATATTTTAAAAAGTTTTTAGATTCTTTGAAATTATCCAACTTCAGAAATATCCCCATGTAAACACGTCGTTCATCAAAGAAGTATTCAGTTAAAATCCCATATATAGAATTTTTAATTAATAACATTTTTTAAAATAAGTATCATTAAAGAAAATTCAGATTTTAATTTGCACGGATTTGTAGCAAAGGATGAAGTAAAGTGAAATATAAATTATATAAGTTAAGCATTGGTGGTCGAGAGGTGAGTGACAGCTGTTTTACAAGCAGTTGTCCCGGGTTAGCGGGTTCGTTTCCCGGCTGATGCTATGACATATGAGAATATATATATAAATTATATAATACACACATATAAATATTGTGTGTATATGAAAACGCAGTTTGGAAGAATACTTGTATATGTGATTCATTATTTTTACTAGAGCAAACATTTTATGAACATTTCACCTGCCATCATTTGGATATCACATATAGCTTAATAGCTCTTAATACTGAACCATCCTTACAATCAAAATAATGACAGGTTATATGACACTGGAATGTTTTCATTATTGCAATAATAAATTATCATATATATATATAAGAGTTCAAAAATTGTAACCACACTTTTTATTCATGAAAATCTTTTTAATATAGATATAGAAAATCTGAAGAAGCACCACATTAGCTTCTTTTTGTGTGTGTGCAGCATTTTATCACTGTGAATCATTAATTTTCTCTTTAATCATCTTTACGGAAGTCTAGAAAAAACCTTGCATTCTAATCATGCATGTTTTATATCATCTTGTAAATCATTTCCTATAGTCTTCAGAAGAAAAAAAAACATGGCAGTCTGTTTTATAATTATTTTTTTCTTGATGATTTTAGAAAATATTTTTTACAAAAAAAATTTTTTATAATGAAAAAACAAATCCATTAAAGTAGAAGAATTTTAATTCAGGATAAATTTTAAGTATATATAATTTAAATTATTATATGCATTATATTTTTTAAAATTATAAAATTAATTATAGCATGAAAATTTATCATTATAAATGAACCATTATAACATGTATTATATTTTAAAAAATTAGTTTGTGAAAAAAATAGGCCAAATTATAATATAAATAATATGTATGTTTTTGTTCTTTTTGTAAATATTTATACATATACATATTATATAAAAATAATAAGTATAATAATGCTCAAGGTAATGGGTTTATAAGTAATCATTAGAAACTAATCAACATTTATACAATCCCAATATACTAATCAACAATCTCAAACTTTTGTCTGCGTTCAGAACAGGTGACTTTTACCTTTTTTGTTTTTTATTTACGGAGGTTTATTTAAACTTCTTTGTATCAATAATTTCAATTTCTGTCGTCAAGTTGCAAACCTTTAGTGTCTATATAAATATATTGGATCATAAATAAAGAATGGGATTCCACTTTTAGTATGGAATTCCACCTGTATTGTTAAAAGAAGGTTGCCTTGACAAAAGTTTGAGATTATTGATTAGTATCTTAGAATTGCCTAGGTGTTGATTGATTTCTAATGGATATTACATTCAATATTTTCATATTATATGATGAAATTAAAGCTTATTTGAGTTATGCTTTCACCAATGATGAATGTTCTTTCATCGATATGTTGGAAATTAAAACAGAATAATACATGGTGTAATCCAAATAAGACTTTATATAGATATATGTATGTGCACCAATATGCACTTGTGTTTAAATCAATCACAATAAGATGCTTTCTTATTCTGGTTTGCTCCTTTATAAATATTATTATTAAAATAAATATTTGAAAATGAATTGTATTAAAAATGTTTATTTTGTTAGAAAGAAAGATCCTCTTAATAAAGTTCTCCTATGTCACCATATATATTGATTATTTTAATTCTCCCATTTTGATCAAAAACTATTATTAAAAATGACTAATGGGTATTTCTGTAAATCACTTTTTCATAATTAGATATAGATTAATTTTAAAACATGCCAAAATATGTAATTTATGAATAAATTTAAAATTAATAACTTTAAAAATAAGCAAAACTCTCCATACAGTAGTGCCACTCAGTGCAAGCCAGAGTAGTCAATAGATGAGTAGGCACTAGATAGGGATTTTATGCACAAGCCTTCTGGCACCCATTGATTACTCTGGCTTGCACTGAGTGGCACTACTGTGTGGAGAGTTTTGCTCATTTTAACAGCTTGTGAAAGCATAAGAAATGATGATCATATGATGTTTAGTAAATTAACTTTAAAAATATATGAAGTCTTTATTTTTGTTGATCCTTACTACCTTTTATCATCATTGTTTTTTATGATTTATTAGTATTAGGAAGCATTTTAATATTTACTTTTTTTATGAAAATTGTGTCTTCAACAAATGCATAAAAACTCAAAATGGAGTTGAATATAAAAAGAAGTTAAACTATATGAAATAGAATTGAAATTGGCTAAGATTTTTCTAGCTGTGAATAAATACACAAACCCATCACTTTACATCAACAAACTAAAATAATAAAATAGACTATTTGTTGAATTTTTATATAACAAATTACATGCTTAGTCTGTTAATTGTACTGAAATTTTGAAGAGGAAGTAATATTTGAGCCAGATGTAAGTATGACATTATTAGTTATGAAATCATAATTAATTAAACAAAGTATCAAGATTATATCTCATTTTTTAATAATCTTTGCATTGATAATCAATTTAGAAGTAAAATAATTATAAATGTTAAATATTAAATAAACGCAGTATTAATGCACATGACGTAGAACTGAAGTTGACTAAGCGCCCTCTAGTTGTGAATAAAAACATAAATCTACTATTAAAAGTGCATGGAATAGATAATCTGTTCTATTCTTTATAATTTGCTGACATAAAGATAATAATAAAAGAAGCTTAGATAAATCCAATTCCATTACATAAATGCTATCAAGTGTTGGTGGCCGAGTGGTTAGCACAGCTGCCTTACAAGCAGATGTCCCGGGTTCACTTCCCAGCCGTTGCTTTGACACATAAAAAAATGTTACGGCTACCCTTATTTAAGATTTATAATTATTTGACTTCTAATTGATGCAAAAATTATTAAAAATGAGATATAGTTTCTATAGTTTGATTAATTAATTGTGATTACATAATTAGTAATGCTATGTTTACATTTGGATTAAATATTATTACCACCCTGAAATTTTAGTATTGTTAGCAAACTAATTTTATTAATATCAAAAATGTAAGGAAGAGATAGTCCATTGTTTTCTTCATAGTTTTCTGGCATAAAGATTTATTTAATCACAGCTAGATAGGAGTTTAAATAACTCCAATTTTTTATATATATGCATATATTAAACTGTAAATGCGTGTAGATAATTGGTTATATTCAATTGGATATGGAAAGGCTATGTTATTTTGTATACACGTTGTTTGCTAACTAGTTGAATTTTACTTGAGAAGGTCTATTTGTTAATAGATGAAACCATAATTGTGAGAGAATTTTAGTAAAATTTTATTTTTTGGATAGTATGGTAATGTTATATGATTTTCAATTTATTATATATATATATGCAAATAAGAAAAAAATAATTACTCCATTATAGTGCAATATCTTCTCCAGTGTCCTTTCACAAAAAAAAGAATGAAAGGGAAGATTACTAATTAGCTGGTTACTTAATTTCTAAATAATATTAGATATTCATTTAATAATAAATGATTAATGACTAATTATAGTAGACTTTTAATGTTCTAATCATTACTTTATAGATCCTTATATATATATATTAATTCTAATATTCTCAACGGATAAATCCTTGTAAAAAAAAAAAAAAAACTAAAGAGCTAACATTTCAGCACAATCGCGAGTACAAAGAATTGTTAATTACAATTATTAATAAAGCAATACAAATATATTACTTGTTTATAATTGCATAATAACAAATAACACTAAAAATGTTTTCATTCCCATTGCTGAACATTAGGCAATTATACATAAATGGCAACTTTGTATTGAGTTTCTTTATTGATAGTTGTGATATGTTTTTATATATAAATTCTGGCTAACATTATATATATATATGGAACATTATGCATATATACATGGAAAAAACTATTGGAAGGTAAAATATTTTTAAAAACTTCTCAACCAGTGGAGTTTGAGAATGAGGAGAAAATAACAAAGAAAAAAAACAACAACTTTAAATCCCACCATGCACATTCTTATGATTTGAGAAAGAAGAAGCTCTGAGGAAAGTATTTGTTATTGTACTGAAATGTCAGCTGTTTAGCTATTATATTTTTACTACACATAAGCTCTGTGAAATAATACTACGAATTCATCATTTATCCATGAAAATATTAAAATTAATGTATATAAATCTGCAGGCATATATTATAATAAAACTATAATAAAATAAATATGTAATAAACACTAAAATGTACATAATTTATGGAGCACAATGGCACAGGAGAATTTATATTCATGGTTTATAATATAGGGTATATGAGCACAGACTTTCAGATGACCCATCACTCTCCACTCTATCTAATAACACTGATACACTCAAGCACATATATGCTGAAAAGATAAATAATCACCAATATACGTATTTCATGCTAAACCAGCAATCATCAATTGGTCCAGATTATCATCTCCAACACATATATACTATAAGTGCTAAGATACATATTAAGATAGACAATCGTCATACTTTAATGGACAGGCTCCAATCTACTACACACTCCAACTCTTCAACCGTCCATCCAATTGAAAATCTGATGATGGAATGCTCAATGGCCACCCTGAGGCCAAGATTCTTGTCACACCCATGTTGACCTAAGGTCAATCTGAACTCCACATGTACAGGACATAATCCATTTAATACATATGCAAGGATGGGCAGACATCTCTACAATGTAATAACTGAAACACAGGCTTATTATATACCTGTGTCTATATATGTGTAATATAGGGTATATGAGCACAGACTTTCAGATGACCCATCACTCTCCACTCTATCTAATAACACTGATATACTCAAGCACATATATGCTTATTCATGGTTTATATTTAGTAGAAATTAAACTCATAAACTCTTACAAATGAAATTACGTATTAACATTTCACTAATTGGTGATATTCTTTGAGTATGCATTTAATGATTTTTTTTTAATCATTTTCTTTTTACATACTTATTTTCTTCATGGTCTGAATTTTAGTCTGTGATTTTTTCTTTCTAAAGAAATCACGAATGATTAAGGAGTCAGTGTTGGCTTGCTTAATGTATTCATAACTCATCTGGAAATTAATGTTTATTTTAAAAATCCAACAAGACAGAATATTCTTCCATTTTATAGCATAAATTACCTGTATCCTTTTCATTCTATTAACTTTTATATTCTTTTGGAAAATGATGGCTTAAAGTCATTCCTATATGTATATATGACAAATCAGTCAACACTTAGACAATCCCAATATGGATAATGATCAACAATCTCAATCTGCTGCCAAGGCAACCTTCTTTTAACAATAAGGGTGGAATCCCACTTTTATTTATGGTCCAATACATTTATATAGAAAGTAAAGATTGAAACTTGCCCACAGAGATTGAAATTATTGATAGCAAGAAGATTAAATAAGCATCTTTAAATAGGGAAACATAACCAGTTCTGAATGCAGACTAATAAATAGTCAATTATAACATTCAAACTGCAATTTTAATTTTCAAATTGCAGTCACTGTATTGCTTAAATAGTAAGTGCAATAATGCTCAAGGCTAAATGGATTTATAAGTAATCATTAAAATCAGTTAATACTTAGATAAATATGAAATGGTAAGAATTTAAATCCATTCATGAAGCAAACAAGTATGACCATGTTACTAAGATAATTCACTAAGCAAAATTCATAAAATAATCATGGCCACCATTTGTTCTATCATTGTGAATCAATTTTATCAAATAAAAGATTATCACTTTTATATCACCATTGATTTATTATATAGTAATAAATCACTCATTGATACTTGAATTGTGATCATCTTTTAATTAACAAAATAGACTGGCAATGATATAAAACATGGTGAACATTGTTTGCAAGTTCAGTTAAATGACACTTTAGGAATCTTGCTTGTGAATTATTTTCATAACATATTTGATCTTGTTTGTTCCATGAATGGATTTATACTTCTAATGTTACATATTTTATAAACTGTAAAATTATTTATGTTCCCATTAAAAAGATCATTATGACTTTTGTATAAAAATGAAAAATCACTACTACTTGATTTATTATTATGTAACAAATTGAAAATCGGATAAAAGGAATCATCTTTTATCTGACAAAATAGATTGGCATTAGTATAACAAAATATGGATATTATTTGTAAGTACATTTAAATGAAACTTTAGTAATCTTGCTTGTGAGTTATCTTAGAAATAAATTCATACTTGTTTGCACCATGAATGGGTTTATATATTTTATGAAAATCAAGTCATATATCATATGACTTAAATTAATAAGCTCATACTACAAATGTAATATAATGAGCATACTAATAGCTCTAAACAAGCTTTTCCAATAAATGCCAGAAGAGAAAGTATTTAAGATCTCTATCTAAAATTATCCCTAACCCCAAACTGGTTTCATGCTAATGACTCACCTCAGTGAGGCTCTAGGATATTCAGACACTAGATCTAAAATAACAACTCAAGTGCAAAATTTATATAATTCTTAACTATTAAGTAAAAAACCTAAAATTTTTAGACTCTATATGTGAAATTTACTGTAATGTTTGTTTAGAGCTATTAACATACTCATTATATTATATTATAGCCAACTAGCTTGAAACCATGGTCTAAAGGTTGGAGACAACGAAAGAGATATTGAATTCTATCTCTCTCAGCATTTATGTAAACAAAAGCTTGTTAGGAGCTATTGGTAAAGCTCCATCTAGTGATCATATATATATATATATATTGTTACCTTCTGAATGATCTACTTTTATACATTTATTACCATTACATATTACATTTTTAAATATATACTAACATTTTTATATTTCAGGTGAGGAGAGCATATTAACATATAATTCTCCGTGTATATAAATTCCTCCCTTAAAATAATAAAGGGAAATTTTGTTCAGACTTTTTTCACATTCATTAATATCAATATTGTTATTACATTCATAATAACACTATCATCTGCAAATTCATCCTTCTGTACTAATATTTCCTAGATCATTTATGAAAATTATAAATTAACAGTGCACTAAATATAGAACCTTGAGGAATGCCATATAATTTTTGTGCTCATTGCTCAATACATTTGATATTTTTGATACAATGTATCTATCATTTAAGAAATTTTTGAAAAAAATGAACATTTCCCCTCTAATTCCACAATTGAGAATCATTTATTTATGCTCAATAATATCAAAAGCCTTATAAAAATCCTTAAAAAATTAGTTACATACTTTTTTATCATTTAAGGCATTATTAATTATATCTTCAAAATTCTCCAATAGCATAGTTATGTTTCTCCCTTTTATGATTCTATATTGGTTTTTTATTTAAAAAATTATTTTTATTATTTTTTTTTTTAAATTATTTTATAAATATAATTTTCTATTATTTTAGCAATTGAAAGAAGAATAGATTGATAGCAAGATTATTTTTATTGCCAGATTCATAAACTGGTTTTACTGTAGATGTTTTTATAATGTAGGAAAGTCACTACATTCTATTATTTTTTTAATCATGTAAATTATAATATCTCATTGAATATCAATATTAATTTTTATGGCTGCCATTTTGGTTTTATCTTTATCAAGGCTTATATTAACTCTATATCATGGTTTGAGAGGTCCCTCTATTGGCAAAATAAAGATATTGCTTGACTACTATAAATTTCAAGGTGCATTTAATACATGTTAAAGCCTGTCTTAAAAGTATTTACATATACTTCTTGTGTGCTTAATAAATAATTATAACTCTATATTGTTTTATTATTTAATATAAATCTTCTTCATTTAAATTTGGCATAAATATTGAATGAGACAATTATATTTTGTAGCCTTATTTTTTATGTATTGATGAGAAAATTATTCAATATGTTTTGAGAAAATTTCTCAAATGTATTTATCAAAGATATTATTCGACATGAATAAAGCATGAAATGAAGGTAAATGTTTTAATGCGATTATAACAGCATATTTATCAGTACAAAAAATCTAAAAATGATTTACAGACTGATTCTGTTTTGTCAAATCATGAAAGCAATTGTGGTCATGAGGTTTATTCTCAAAATATTACTACGGAGTGCAATGAGTCAAATGATTGGAAAAGGAAGTTGAAAGAGGCTTGGTTTATTGCGAAGTCTAAAAACATTATTAATCAGCATAACACTAGTGTTCCACTGAGCATGCATTGGAATATTAACCATTCAGTTCCAGTATATCACCATGATTCTGATATACAGTACCAAAAGAGCTTGGCAAATTGTTGTTTATAATTAATGTTTTTTTGCATTTTGGTTGCTCTGTTTATCATGCTTTATTCATGTAGAATAATTTTCATTATCTGACAGAGTTTTTATATTATTTATTTATCTATTAAAGATATGTTTAAAGTCCAGCTAATTTTTTAAAAATACATGTTTCCATATTGAATACTAAATACAATGTTAAATGAATAAATGAATATAGAAATCACTCAAATTATTAGACTTAAATACTGAATGAAAAATAAATTGCCTCAATTGAAATGTAATCATTATAACTATTAATGTTAGAGTTCATATTTAAAGTGATTCCTATGTTCCAAAGATATAAGGAAGACTTTTATGTTATTTATGGGAATTTGAAGTGCAAATAAATATATAGAAACACGTGTAGAAATTTTACAGTCACAAAAATGACATTTTTATATATATTATTAAAATTAATTATGATTCTAAATGAAGTGTATCATAAGTGATAACAAACTTTGAATTTTTACGCTATATATATATATATATATATATATAGCTTCAATGCAGAGATAATTGAAAGATGTATGTACAAACGATTTTACTTTTGGTTTCTATTTATGCATTAATTTAATAGACATAAATAATTTAAAGAATAAAATTATGTCTATAAAAGACAGATATGATTTTTACCATTAATAATGATAATTTCCTCTGTTTTTTGATCTTCTACAGTAACATAAAATCCAAATTGTAGTGTGAATGGTTCATAAATCTATTATTATATTTTGAGTTAAAATAAGCCCTCTTGCTTATGCTTTTAACTTTAAGACTTGACCTTTATTTTCAAGATTAGCATTGCTGAAACAATGTAGTCATTGGAAAATGATAAACAAAGATAATTTAAGAGCATGAACAAGAGATACCTCTTATTCATGCTGTTATCTTTATTTACAAGATAGTGGTGCTGATGGGACATAGTGTTGGGGAATTGATAAATAAAGTCTTAATTTAATGGCACAAACAAGAGGTACTTCTTGTTGATTCCATTAAATTCAGATTTTATCTTTATTCACAAGGTGGCACTGCTCAAACAATGTGAAGTGATATATTTTAGATGTTAATTAAATATATTTCAATAATATTATAGAGCCAAATTCACCACTTCCTTTATGTTGCTGTAATGTCTTATATAAATTCAATTTACCCACTCTATTTGAACACTTTTTAGAATAAAAACCTTTTATTGTACATATATGTATATATAATCTTATGTTTCGACCATTCTACAGACATATTCATAAACACATTTACTTTAATTTTACATGGCTTTGCAAAAAAACTGCAGGACAGTCAAAATGTAAAATTGTATATATGTATATGTATAATAAAAGGTTTTTGAAAGTGTTCAAAGTAAAGTGGATAAATTGAATTTATATAACATTATAGAGCATTATTTAGTTATGGAATAGTGGAAGTAATCAGGAAAAGCTTTCCTAACTGAAAACTTTCTCTTTTCAAAAATTGCAATATATTTGTGAGTGTATATATATATACCAAGTAATGTTAAGTTATCTAACACCATCTATAAAATATTTATAATTTTTAAAATGGATCTCTTGATAAAAAAATAAGTTAATCTGTCCTGTATATGTTATTGTCATCATTAGCAGTAGGTAAATCACTAGATATCCCCCATTAACCACAATGGTTCTTTTCTTTTTAAACATTATCCCAATGTTCAATGTGATATAGACTTTTGAAAATAATAAAGTAGTTTAGTTAATGCTGCTTTTATAGCAGCTTATTGTGAAGAATAGAGACAGAATTCATAATCAAACTTACATTTATAAGTTCTTTCAAATCCACATTTTTAATATTATATAACTAGTTAAACATAAGTTAATTCATAAGTAGTTTTAGCACTGGAAATAATTGATGTGATGACCTTATGATTCAGAGTCTGATGATCTACCAATGCATAAAACTAAGTAACAACCA
This sequence comes from Epiperipatus broadwayi, assembly GCA_028023455.1. Lineage (NCBI taxonomy): Eukaryota > Metazoa > Onychophora > Udeonychophora > Euonychophora > Peripatidae > Epiperipatus > Epiperipatus broadwayi. Next base: position 546,083 of record JAQFVV010000254.1, read on the forward strand.
ATGCATAAAACTAAGTAACAAATATTTTTTAGGCTGCTGCTGATGACATTATTTAAGATAGAAACATGTATTCAGTAGACAATAGTTGACTTTTTAATCAAATATAATCATTTTGAAAAATATCATACAATTTCTATAAGTGGTGTAAGATAAGTTAACATGGTTTAATATTATTATGTATTTATGAGAAATTTAATTAGTTTTTGATATATATATACACCAGAATGTTATTTATTTACAGCATGAGGGATATGGATATATATATAATGAAGCGTAATCTGAGATTCAGATTGCGCTTCACAGCCCACTTCCAATCTTCCGCTACCAACCTAAATTCAAACCCTATGCTTGCATATATATTCCACTCATTAACACATTTGTTTGTATCCTTTTGTTTGAGTTATATTAACTAACATATTTATTAATGAAGATATTGGCATAAATATCTGAATTTAAACATGCAGAATAAAATTAATAAATGTAGCGTCTGAAAATTTGTATTAGCAATAGGGAATGGGGGATTAATTATAACGGACTTATAATGTCAAAATATATTATAATTTCTGTATTAATTTGTTTTATAAAAGTTATAATAATTGTTTGTTAATTGCAGCTCAGATATCTACTGATATTGTAGAGACAAAGGTACTGAGTAAATATTTATTGGAAAAGTTCGTTATATGTAAGTTTATAAAATTGTGTTTTTAAATTATTTTTTGTCATTAAACTATACTTTTCTTTTAAATCCAATATGGAAGATGCGATTGTAATTAGTCAAAATTAGTTAAAGGTGAGAAGCGTAATCTTGTATAATATTCTAACATAACTTTAATTAAAAGTTTCTCTAAAATCAAAATTAGAAACTAAACTTAATTGATTTACTTTTGTTACAAACATTTTCTTTTATCAAAATTAATTAAAGTTTGAATACTTATCTAACAATGGCATCTTCCATCACAATGGGTAAAAGCTTGTATACAAATTCTTTAGGAAATTAGATTGCAATGACCAATCAGAAAGGGATTCCAAAAATACCAAGGCATGGAATAATTACAAATTATTTTGAAGAGAGTAAGTAAGACAGTCAATGATAGCAGACCAAGAAAATTTGCGTTGGTTATTTTCAATGTGTACTGAGTAAATCTAAATAGCCTTCCTCGCCATTCGAGATGGATTTCCCTGAAATCTGTGGCCTGGATCCCGATACTCATAGACTATACTGATATGCCTGTTCATTAAATCATAAAATTACTACCTGCCTGAATAACTGCTTAACAAACTAGATCTAGTTCTCCGAGGGAATCCGAAATCATCAAAAGAACAGCCAAGTTTGTACAGAGGTAACAATTTCAAATGCTGCTAGACTCTTAAAGTTAGCGTGAATAATTTTAACTCTCACCTATCTATTTCTTTAAACATTTTGTAAAGCTTTTATTTGTAAAATTTAATATTAGTTATGAATCAATTTGTAAAATTCTTACCTTTTTGTTAATTGTAACTCGTTCTCTCTCTATATAACTTAGCTGTAATCTCTCCCACATTAAACCTCTCATGAATAATTGTTAATTCTTAATTTCACGTCTAGCGGCAATACTTTATTTTCATTATTATATTTTATACTTTCAGATACTAAATTATATGTCGATAATTTCCCCCAGAATCAGCAATGCTTTCGCTATATCTTTTATCAAAAGAAAACCCTCCTTACTTTTCAGAGGGTAATTAATCTAGTATTATTTTAAAACAACTTTGTTATTCTCAGTATAGCGGGTGCCTGCCAGTCTGGGGAAATAAAATCAGAGTTTGATAATTCTTGTACAGTGTCATTTTCAACAACTAAGTAAAAATCTATTTCGTAGAAATGTTTTTTTGGTTAATTAAATAATAGCGCTAACTTCTAAAATCTGCAATTAGATTTTATATGAATTAAATTAATATTACTTTCTTGAAATCAATAGCCACCACCGACTTTATATATATTTAATAATACGAAAAGTATTTATTTATTAAAAGCATTCAAAACCAAAGATTTATATTATTTATCCATTGTGAAAAGTTTATGTGTGGTTTAAAGTAATACAGAGGGGGGGGGGATCCTTTAGTTCTATGAGCTCTATTATATTAGCATAAAATGTAATTCTTCCATATCCACGTAGTAATCAAATCATACCAGTACGCTGGGTTTTTATTAATAAAGATAGGCGATAATTCTTTATTCCTCAGTTAAATATATATATTTATATTAATGCAAGCGTTACGTGTATACCGGCCTTTCGTTATATATATCTTTGTGCTTTATTCATTTTTACTTCCAATACCAAGGACATGGTTTGGCAAACCTTTTTGGATTTCTTCAGCGCGTGATATTATGGCATAGGGTTCGCTCTGGCAAAAGTCCAGCCTATGGCAATTCCATAAAGTGCATTTTTCGTTGTTTATGACCCGACCCTGCCGATGTTTGCAGAGAGTCGCCTTCTTTAACAGTGAATTGAAGCATCTTCTTAGATCTTAGAATAGATCTCTCCATTGCCATCATACACGTACCGCTCTCCCAGATTTTATTCTCGTTAAAAGCCTATTAACGCTCCTAAACCGTACTGTTATGATTATACTAAATGGATTGCCATTTTTTAATATATATTACATTCACACTTTCAGATACGACACTTCTGCCATTATTATTATTTCCCAAATTAGCTTCCCACACACACGTTCTTATATAGAAAATGCAAGTATTAATTAAATAAAATTACCCTTATCATCCAACTTAATAAACTTACGTATTGGTATGAATGCTGTTGTTTTTATTACTGGTAGATTCAAATAACTTTAGGTACCGTAGTCTAGCGCTATTATTAAAAATCTTATGTATCCCAGTCAATCGATAAATTATTGACATATAAATAGCCGCAATAGAATAAAGCCATGAATTATTTGTTATTGATGATTAAATATGTTCATTATATAGTATTGTAAGAGAGGTTAATGTTGTCCAAGGGAGATAAACACCCATTTTATTTACAGTGTAACACCAATAACGTTTGCAATCATATATACTCCAAGTTGATTTAATAAATTTTATATCTTTCTAAATATCTAAGTCATTGTTTCATTCATTGAATAGAAATAATTTTGATGAAATCTAACAAGGTTTCACTTACTAGATGATTGAAAATCGCTAATTATAATATCCTAGACATGAACCAAGTTCGAATAAGAGTCTTTTTGTGTCATGACTTTGTGATGCCGGCGGGGTAGAGATAAATTAGATCAGTATCATTGGAATTGTTGCTCATAAGTTGGTAGATCTGGAAAATAGGCAAATAGGGCAGAGTTCATGAATGTTCCTGACCTATGTATCTTGCACAGGATTGGATTCGAGGTACTTTTGCCTAGATGCTAGATCTTGTTATATGAACAGACGAAACCGACCGGTACAATATATATATATATATAATATTGTAATGGTCAGAATTCATATATCTCATTAACAAGTTGCATCTTCCCTCCACTACAGTTGAAAAGCAGCACTACAGGTGGGTTCAGGGCCTGCAAAGCTGAGTTTTAATCACCACATTAGCAAACATCTTTTAGGCCATAAGGGTCAGGGAGATGCTAGAGGCTCTAACTAATTCTATTACAACTAATATTATTAATAATCTAATGAATGACCTAGTTATATTGATTTATTTTGACACTATGGCTATAGTGTATTAAAAAAATAGACATGAAGATATAGATATAAATAATACTATATTTAATATTGATATAAATTTATTTACAAGCTTGGAGTTTGATCTTAGTCATACTCCTAACATGGCATGAGTTCACATTATTAAAGCTTTTCATTTGACCTGCCCCTTTGGGTATTCAATCGTAGCAAACCATCATTTCATGCCCCAGACTAAGTACATTAGCTATTGTGTGAGGTAAAAGTTGAATGAGATATATGGCTGCAAATTAACTCATCCCAACAATAGATTATATATAAAGTTTTATTTACATAATTAATTCTAAAGAGGGCCTGTTATTGGAGGGCAAATAATATGGGAGGCTTGGGAAGTGAAATCATAAGCAGGGAATAAAAGAATTAAATGGATGAGTGGTGGTATTGATAGAGATGCCATAAAATAATAATGGAGTGTATTTGAGATGCAAGCCAGAAGGGAAATATAAACTCATGAGTGGGCTTTCTTCCCAGGACCCTACGAGACTGGTCATAATTGCCAGTCTGGGTGTACAGGAACTTCTGCCACTGTTACTACCCGACCGCATGATGGACTCAGCTTTCCATGGGAGCACTTTGAACTGTGCCCTTCCATATGGAGTGGAATGATACCTTTAAACATAGGTATCTGGTGATTTCCCTGGCTTTAAATAAGAGAAAACTTTGGCATTGTTCAGTAATAACATCTATCGCTTGATAATAGAACATGACTTATATATTTAATTGTTAATAAATGATTACTCACTTCCAAGGCCCTGAGTGATTAACTTAACAAGCCCTCAAATAACCTGAGATTGGTTTGATTATAAAGTTAAATTCAACGGATACCAATCGATACTAATAATAAAAGGGTAAAGATTATAATTCTATCATATTTCTATTGTTAAGTTAAAATATATGCCTGCACAAATTATAGTACACCCACACTCATAGCTAATCATGAAAGTTAGATGCATCTCTGAAGCTAAGATAATTCATTAAAATATAAGACAATACAAAAAAGCATATTAATATAAAATGAGACACATCCAAGAAATAATTTATAAAATATAAAGATTATATAATTCTTAGGCTAATTGCTTTATCAATATAAGATGAGTTTACTACAAATATATGATCTAATGACTCCATGCATTTTGATGAAGGTTAACATTTAATAAAGTCAAGAGGCTAGGTCGGAAATTATTGAGGCATGAAATTAATTATGTCAATAAATAAATATTAATAGAATTGGACACCCAAAGAAAAGGAAAGATAATATAGTGATTAAATATTAAAAGGTTACAGATTTTAAGAAGTTTAGTGGTTGAGATATGAGTTCTAGTTTTGAATAAAAGAGCATAAAAGTTCTTAAGCATTTTGGGTACTGGTTACCTTTGATTTAAGCTGAATGTGCATGTTTCTGAATGATACTCTTGTTCATGAAGTATGGTGCAGTAGTTTTTCCTTAACTGTTCATTTATTGATTATGATTATAGGCAGCAGTTGATTTGGCAGCAGTATATGGATTACAACAGATTATTTTAGTTCATTTTAAAAGCAAATAAGAAATCCAGCACATCTCCCATCCTCCAGAGGAGAACAGCGCATGCCGACTACTCAGGCATAATAGCATACTTTAATAATTTGATGTACGAAAGAAAGCAGAAGGCAGAAAAACCAGATTGAGATTCACATAGATAGAGCCTCATTTTTACTTTGAACAAGACTTTATATACCTTTTATTCCCCTTGCTCTTTATTTTTTGGATCCATCTGACATTTACATATTTGTTTGCCTTTTTGGTCTGCTCAAATATCCACAGGTAAATAGTGCATTAAGAGCACATGTTGCATTAGTCATTTCAATCCGAATATTTTGCTTTACTTTATTGCGTATTTCACCTATGACCTCATTATACTGCAGATGTTTCTTTAAAACTAATTAAAAGCTTCCAGGAATATTTCTCAGTATTCTATTGTCTCTCCTCACCCACTATGACTTGCAATTTTATTTAGCAGGGGGATTTCTATTTTTAATACATTTAAATATTTAAAAAGGTTAAAAACAACTTTTAGATTTTATAAATTAAAATGTTATATAATTTTGACCTAAATAATAATTAACGCAAAATATTAAGTATTCTAAATTTAATAAATTATTTTCGGTGCGTTAAATCTCATATTGGAGTGTACGTGCATGAGGCATATTTAACAAGTTTATATATATATATATATAACTAATACCATTATATGCACACAGTCCAATATTGAGGATTTAAATTTAGGTGGGATGGAGGAGTGGGTAAAACACAATAGAACAAATATGACTGAAGGTGAAACTAAGATTCGAATTTGAATCTTACAGTTTCAATACATATGTACACACATTCGTATATAAACATCTGTATAAATAATTCTCTATTACATTTCTCTCTATATAATAATCCGTTAAAATATTATTGCTAAGATTATTACATTAATGTTTTTTTTTTTGGTAGTTGATTCTGAAGATCACCTATGACATTTGGCCAAAATGTTATTTATGATTTATAATAATAAATTTATCTCCTTCAATAAAAATAAGAGTATAGTAGTTTATACTTATAATTTAAAATTATATATATATAACAATAAAACTAATAAATATAATGTAATAACTGAAACACAGGCTTAATATATACCATGTGTCTATATATGTAATATAGGGTATATGAGCACAGACTTTCACATGACCCACCACTTTCCACTCTATCTAATAACACTGATACATTCAAGCACATATGTGCTGAAAAGATAAATAATCACCAATATACATATTTCATGCTAAACCAGCAATCATCAGTTGGTCCAGATTATCACCTCCCACACATATATACTATAAGTGCTCAGATATATATTAAGATAGACAATCTTCATACTTTAATGGACTGGCTCCAATCTACTACACACTCCAATTCTTCAACCATCCATCCAATTGAAAATCTGATGACGGAATGCTCGAAGGCCATCCTTGCATATGTATTTAATGGATTATGTCCTGTACATGTGGGGTTCAGATTGACCTTGGGTCAACATGGGTGTGACAAGAATCTCGGCCTCAGGGTACCACCTTCGAGCATTCCATCATCAGATTTTTTCAATTGGATGGATGGTTGAAGAGTTGGAATGTGTAGTAGATTGGAGCCAGTCCATTAAAGTATGAAGATTGTCTATCTTAATATTTATCTGAGCACTTATAGTATATAGGTGTGGGAGATGATAATCTGGACCAATTGATGATTGCTGGTTTAGCATGAAATATGTATATTGGTGATTATTTATCTTTTCAGCATATATGTGCTTGAGTGTATCAATGTTATTAGATAGAGTGGAGAGTGGTGGGTCATGTGAAAGTCTGTGCTCATATACCCTATATTACATATATAGACACATGGTATATATTAAGCCTGTGTTTCAGTTATTACATTGTAGAGATGTATGCCCATCCTTGCATATGTATTTAATGGATTATGTCCTGTATATGTGGGGTTCAGATTGATCTTGGGTCAACATGGGTGTGACAAGAATCTCGGCCTCAGGGTACCACCTTCGAGCATTCCATCATCAGATTTTTCCAATTGGATGGATGGTTGAAGAGTTGGAGTGTGTAGTAGATTGGAGCCAGTCCATTAAAGTATGAAGATTGTCTATCTTAATATATATCTGAGCACTTATAGTATATATGTGTGGGAGATGATAATCTGGACCAATTGATGATTGCTGGTTTAGCATGAAATACGTTTATTGGTGATTATTTATTTTTTCAGCATATATGTGCTTGAGTGTATCAATGTTATTAGATAGAGTGGAGAGTGGTGGTCATGTGAAAGTCTGTGCACATTTACCCTATATTAATAATTATAATGGTAATAAACTATTATAAACAGTCTTTCAATCCACAAAGTAATTTTGGTTAATTCTTTAACCTGCCTCAACTGCTGTTATTGCCATTAAATTCAAATAACTGCAGTTGAGGTAGGTTAAGAAATTAACTGAAAGTACTTTGTGGAGTGAAAGACTGCTTATAATAGTTTATTACCATTATATTTATTAGTTTTGTTGTTATTACAATAGTTTTTTTTAATTAAGGGATATTTTATTTGTATTGTATATATAAACATTAAAAGCCTAAAGCTAAATTAGTCAATAAATAAACAAAGTCACCCCAAATTCACAACTCTACCAAACTGACCCCCAAAGTAAAACCAATGGTTTTACTGCTACAAGCAGACTGGCCAAGTGTAGTTCGTTACACTTGAGAAGTCTGCTTGTAGCAGTGATTGTTTTTATTTGGGGTGGGGGGCTACTGGTTGAGTTGTGAATTTGGGGTAATTTTGATTATATATATATATAATAAACAATTCAGAAACCTTGTAAATAAGTTATCAATTCAAAATTCATATCAAATAGATCATATTAATAATATTTGATAAATTTTACAAGCACTGTGTTTTAGATTCTAACAAACTATAGAAAGTAATCATTTTTTCTTACAAGCACTGTTAAACATTGATAAGAATGATATTAGTTTGATGTGAATGCGATTTTTTCAAATGTAGTTGATAAGGATAGATCCTGAAACTTATGATATTGACTCAATTTTTACATAATATACCAATATATAAAATAACAGTAATGTTTCTTTAGAAATTTGATAACAGTTCAATTAACTATATAAAGAGATATGTATTCCCAAATCTTACTAATGTTTATATATACTATATTCATAAAAAAAATTACTCTGGGAAACAATATAAAAATGTACAGTATTTGTCCTTGCTGGTTTACACAATTTTATGATTATAAACAGCAAAATAGTTAAATTAATTACATAAATAATGATACCTCAAATATTAATAACATGCTGTGAAATCTTTTTGAATATTGATAGAAATAATAAAAGATACAGATTTTAAAACTATAGATTACAAATTCTTTCTTGGAAAAAATGCTAAATAGAAATGGATAGGAAATATCCAATGAAGATGCAACACAATTGGATTATATTTTGATGACTAGAGTATGTGGAATTCAAAATTCTAATGTTTTTAATTATCAATTAGTGAAATGTGTAATATATGCTAATTAAGTTCGAGAAAGTAAAAACTAATAAAAAACACAATATCAACAGATGATATCTCTTCTTTTCAGAAATGCTCCATTGAGTTTGCACTAAATTACAAATCATTTAAAAATATTAACAAATTTTAAAGAAGGTTTTTTTCTGAATAAGAACAATAATTGATATTTATAAAGATGTGCTATACAGCTAAGACACAAAAATAGCAAAATTTTCAATTGAAAACAAGGTAATGCTTGGAAAAAAGTAAAAATATTAAAAATATTTTAAAGTGATCAATCTAAAAGAATTATATCCATATCTAATAAATAATTTTTAATAGTCATTCATTAGAATAGAGGTTATCCACTGATTTCTATCCTCTTTTAAAATATTATGGAGGATTTTAATCATAAATGTATGACCCAAGTTATGTGAAATAGATGTGTGATTCCAAGGTTCACATTTTATGATGAGCCATCACTCATCAGTTGCCCCAAATCATAATCTCTTACACATATCTTTATCACTTTTCAGCATGTTTAGATAGACAATGACTACAGTTTAATTGATAAGTGTCAACCTTCCAAAAAATATTAAAAGTGTATAGAAACCATTCATATCTTGTGTTAAAGTGGTGTAGTGAAAATTACACTCCAGAAATATTATTTATTACATATTTAATATTTTGTAGAATGCTATAGCCAAGAGTTATTAATGATATTAAAAATATAATTGTGAAATTATAAAGAGACTATAGAAAACAACATTTTCAAAAATATCAACATCTTGATCAATAAAAAAAATTATTTTAATAACAAAATGAAAAGAAGATATTATTATTAAAAAAATTATGAAGGGGGGGGGGGGACTTTACAAAAAAATAAAAAATAATTGTAGCCTTTACAGTTATGACAATATTTTTTGATATTCTAAATCTTAAATTAATAACAAACAAAATGAGGATTTCTATTTTAAAGATAGCCCATTCATTTCAATATATAAAACAACTCACATGCACCTTCTTTATAAACTTGATTTATTATATAAAATATTATAAATACCACTAATAATTATTATTAATATTAATAGTTCATATAATAAATCAAGATTTATAAAGAAGGTGTATGTGATTTGTTTTATATATTCTACATCTTATACATGGACAGATGAGATAAGCAGAAAATGATAATATCTTTTTATAAATGTATTAAAAAAAGAAAATGAAGGAATAAAAAAATTGTTGACAAAGCTATAAACCTAATGATGTTTTTGACATGGTTAGAAAAATGCAGTAATAATATTGTTATGTAAGAAAAATGAAAGTGTTAGGATTAGTAAATCAATGCAGTCATCTTTAGATAACACTGGATTTAACCTAATCAAGGAAACAAAACATTTTAATCAATTATTATAGTAGAACATACAAATATTAAATAAAGTGAAAAAAAAAACAATCTAAGAAAAATGAATTGCAATTATACTTTGGATTTAAAGATTATAAGCAGACATTTGATTTTATAAGTATTCTTATAGAGATTAAAGCTTTGAAAAATCAAGATAATCAGTGAAGATATTTTGTCAAATTCTAAAGATTATTTATCAAAATGCAACTTCAGGGATTATTTTATGTTGAAGAATTAAGAATATTAACATTTGAAAGAAGGCACAGAGTGGTTGCCTCTTTACAAAATATTTTAGCACTTTTAGGTGAATTTATAGGTTAACAGCTAAAGGAATAAAATAAATAAAAATTATGTAATTCATTTAGAATTTGTAAATAATATGATTATTCTTATAAATAATGTTTCAATTGGACTAAAGATAATTGCAAAAATAGCTAATGTTCAATGAAACTTTGGTAACAAAAAGAGAAAATATAAATTAATAGTAGTGAATGAAAAGCAGTCAACTCCCTAAAAATACATTGTTCTTATTGCTAATACAGGCAGAAACATAATTGATAAAATTAGATATAAAATTTAATTTAGATAAAATACTTTTAACTACAATTTATCTAAACTTCAAACACTTTTTAGCAAAACTCTTTATTTGTACATACACATACACCGACATTTCGACTGACCTGCAGTCTTCTTCAGAACAAGTTTTTTTTTTTATTAGAAGATCAAAATAAACTTGCTCTGAAGAAGACTGCAGGTCAATCGAAACGTAGGTGCATGTGTATGTACAAATAAAGAGTTTTGCTAAAAAGTGTTTGAAGTTTGGATAAATTGTATTTATAGGATATTATGGCAAACATAGAGAAAAGTGTGATTTTGGTAAAATACTTTTAGTAGAAATAATGTAATATTCAAAGAAAATTACTTTGGTTTGGAAAAAAAAATTATATACATATATCTTTTTATGTTTTATTAATAATTTTTACTAGTCAATCATTATACTAGAGATTATCCACTTAATGAATAATATTTCTGTAGTATAATTGTCACTACACCACACTCATGCAATGTATAGTCTGGTTTCTATCCACTTTGAACATCTTGTGGAGGGATATAATCATAACATATGACTAAAATCATATGAAAAAGATGTAGGATCATTAAGATGCACATGTGCTAAATGAGCACCCATAAGAGATTGTGATCTGCACCAACTGATGAGTGCTAATTTAGCACAAAATGGTCATCTTGGGAATCATACACTTTTTTCATATCTTTGGACATTTGTTTATAATTACACTCCTCCACAAGGTGTTAAAAGTGAATAGAAACCCGAAATATTATTCATATCTTTTTATGAATTGAGATTTAGACTCTTAATAGAATAGCAATACAGTCTTTAGACCATGTAGCCAAACATGGAGATGTGAAGAGTGAGAATAGTGAGGATAGGTTGAAGGTGAAATACATAGGTGAGAGAATGAACAAGTACTACTGACTTAATAAATTAAGAGGCTGAAACGAAATTGGGCTTGATATATCACCAAAAGAAATGACTATGCAAGGATAACTAAAGTTTTAAACTGTCATCCCAAGAAATCGTAAAAAAAACTAAAATCATATCATTGTCAAGGGAATGTATAGAAGAAAGTCGGTATAGGACAAACTTGATTAAACTTAAATAAGTCTTACATCTTGAGTGGATAGAAAATAGTGACAATGTTAACAATTTATACCTAGCAATCTGCCACTGTGATCATTGTTATTATTATTAGTTACTTATACGTATTGAAAAACAGATCCTAGAAGGGTTAAAATTGTGACACACCGATTTAAAAGCTGAAAATAAAATGTTCTAGATAGCATACATTTTCTATCTGTATTCGAATATATTCTAAAAAAAGTCTTTCCTAAATGTTTTTGGTCGTTTATAATTCCTTTTTTTTTTTTTAAAGAAAACATTAATTAACAACATTTTTAAATTATTAATTATACTTAATAGATTTCTGAGAATTTTAATTAAAGTTAAAACTTAATAAAGCTTTGTCAAAAATAAGTGCATAACTTCAATCCTAATTTGTATATTGAATCGATAATTGGTAATTAAAAGTATTGCTCCTATGAAACTTTTTTTTTAAATCAATATTTTCCTTGTCTCTTCGCTGATATCTTTTTTTTTCACTATTCACTTTTAACAAGAATCGGTTTTTAGATTATAGACATGCGTGACGTCTTTAAACATATCCACGCATACATTTAGTCTGTTCTAAAACAAAACAAGTGTGAAACAATTTTTTTAAAAAATAAAACAACATGAGCATGCGCGTATGTATGTGTGCCTATATATACATCTACGTTATAACGTGATAATATGCGCACCCATAAAACATGCATTTATATATAAATATGCACGCACACAAATAACTTGCTATTTTATAAACAGCGCAAACTAATAATAATACTAGTACAAGAAAATTCCACATCTGCACGTAGTTACAATTTTTTTTTTACTATTACATTGAAAAACTTTCTTCTAACATTTATATATTTGAAGTTAAAAACAATCAAATGCTATTTAATTATTAAATGACAAATAATATCTTTCTAAATATCTAATAATTCAACGGTCTATTATTTGAACATGTGAGTAAACGATTGTGTATGTTGTTCTTTCTCTTAACTACTAGTTGAGGTAGATCTTTTTTTACATATTTATCTTTTATATTTTATATAATAAAATATATATCAACATGGTCGTCTTAATCCCTACCTAAATTTATGAAGTGAGTGTATTTAAAAAAAGCTGAATTTAAATTTTATCACACCGTAACAGATAGAAAATAAAAACGCTTTTGTAATCTAAACATCATCGCTAATTGATGCAGAATAAAAATTAACTAAATGCAAAGTATCTATCTACTCTCATCCACTCGCTCCCTACTGATGGAGAAAAGCGAAATGCAAAGACTGAATCTAAGCTAAGAAAAAATCTGAATTCTAATAAATGAATTTTACTAATTATTAAAAAAGGAAAAAAATACATTTTTAACTTACATTCCCGTGTAGGAAGAATTGGTAGTTATAAATATCCGCGACTCACTCATCCGTACTTGAGAAATTTTCATTAATATATTCGCCATCAAGCTAATATCAGTGTGGCAGTATCGGCAGTTTTCATTTGCTAATGAGAATCGCCAGCGCGTGTTCTCATTGGCCAGGTTTTAGAACGGAGACATTGGTTTCTGATGGGGCAACATTTTCAAGCTGAATCGAAGCAAATCGAACCATTTCGCTGGTTTTCAAGCAAAAAGTGTCAGTCTCAGGTTTGGTTAAAAGTTAAAAGATATCAAGTGAGTAATAGAAGATCACTTCCAAGTCAAGAACATTAAAAAGTTCACTCACCGGAGACATGTTGCCGTCATCAAAGCGAGCTCGCAGGTTGGCAATTAAGACTGACTGTGCTGTTCTGGTAATGAAGAAGAGATAGGAATGACATCTCCGTGTTTAATTTAAACATATCGTTTGCAGTCTACTCTCTTCTAACATCAGCCTGCAGAAAAACGTGTCGTTAATAATGTGCCCATACTACGTGACTTCTTATTTACTTTAATTTCTATTTTACTGCTATTGGCTTGATTAGTAGTAGAGCGATTTAAAAGATTCAGATATTTGCGATTGATTGATTTCAGTTGTTAGGTAAAATGTTAAATAGGTGGTTGGAATTAAACAAAAGTGGGTGAAGGATAATATTTTTTAAAAAACGCACTATAAAATAAAATTAGAAATCTATATAATAATAAGAATGTAGTTGTAATCGTATTTCTTTTGGAGGTAGGTTAGCCTCACTCTTTGACGTGTGGCTGCTAAAAACGAGCTGTGCTCTTTAAAATTCAATATATACTTAAAAAAATTGTGAGAAGTCTGTGTTTTGATCTGCAGAGAAGATAGGAGTTACACACGCAACTTCAACATAATCTTTTTTACTACTTTTCAAAAAAAAAAAAAGTAAATCATTTTATACATTTTAAAAATAAGAGAAAAAAAAATCTTGTATTATTTTTCGTATTACTTTAAATGTTTTGATGTTGTAAAAATGTATGCAGAAAATAGCAATTTGCGAAGAAATTAACCCTCTACTGTTTATAGGTTTAAAATTAATAGAGGTTCACCAGACGTAGATGTCATCTTGACTTTGCCTACTAATAATAATGATAGTATTAGTACATTTTCATACGGTATTACCATATTAAATAGCATAATCTCTGCGTTAATTTCTATACACTTTAACATGTATAAACTCTACTTGTTTTTAATATTAATGCAGGCATCAGAGGTTAGGTTATTAAGTAAAGTTGAGAAATGTGGAATGGAAAGCTATATGTTTCTAGATTGAAGCACAGCCTCTTACCTTTGGTACTCAAACATCACATGACCATCTAAGCAACTAGTCATTTTATTATTTTTATTTAATAATAATAATCATTACAATATATTATCTACAATATTTATTTTATTTTTAAGTAATGTTTATGTCACGAAATTACAAATAATACAAATTATTGCAAGATCTAACATTATTTGATACATAAAAGATTATCAAGATTAGATGACAAGTTAAGTAAGCCCAGGTACAAAATATTTACATGGGCATCAAACACTTGTATTCTTGGGTTGTTTGTTTGTGTGTGTGTGTGTGTGTGTGTATGCACTTTATGAAAAGATTCATCTACACATGTAAGTGCTACTGAATATTGATGCCATCAAATAAAAATTACCAAATTTGTATAAATCTTAGATTCAAAATGATTATTTTTAGCATAAAATTTTACTAGTTGATAATTTTTTCTTAGTCTCAGTTAATTCTATTTGAACCAACTTTATTAGATCATTTCCATGTCAATGAAGTACCAAAAAAAGCCTAAAATTGCTAGAGGTGAACACATATCAAAGAGTTAGGAGTACATCATCTGGTTTCTTGAATTGGCACTCTCGCAATTATGGTTTTGGTTTGAAGATGACATTGTACTCATACATCTCATATATCAATTAATTTTGTCTCTGAGGCTGAGAGTTTGATTTGTTTAAATGGTAATATTAAATCCATTAAAATATCAGATTTAAAAAACACTTAGGATCCTACATTTTTAAACTTCCTTATTTTTTTAAATATTTTTTTTTTTTCTTATACACTATTTTAGCATAATGCTTGAAATCAGTCTTTAATATCATAAAATAAGAGATTTCTCTAAATGAGCTGTTATTGATTTTGTCAGTGATCTGTAATAGATTATGAAAGCATTTTCTTGATATGGTGCTAATTTTGATAGATTGGTTCATATCTGTGGTACATATGGGTAATGCTTCAGGACTGTTTTTTTATGATGCATCTTTTATCAGAGCAATAAATGCATAACCTATTTGAAATGCACACACAAATAAATTAAAGTCTATGTGAACAATAATAACAAAACGCATATGCAACAGTCAATTAAAGAGAGAAAATACATTATAAAATATTAACAGATGCATATATTTTCTGTAGAAAACATTATTTAATGACCAAAATTCGAATATAATAAGTCTAAATCTAATTCTTAACTCCGTTTTTTTTAACATGAAAAAAGATTCTAGCATGATTTATTTTCTGTGTCTTGATTACACTGATATTCAATATGATCTCACATATCTATGATGAGTTAGCAACCTGAATTTATAACATAAAATCCCCAATAAAAGAAAAATTATGGGTTAATGGAAAAAGATTGTGTAGTCTTAAGGGTATTGTCAGTTAGTAATAATTGGTAGTTTGTTGGCAACATCAAAAAGTAAATGTTATCTTTGTTTACATGAATATAACCCTCATATTTATTCTTTATTATAATAACAATCCATGGAAATATTTAATTCAATATATACAACTCTAGAAAAAATTAAAATATTTGCAGAATGTTGAGAAAGATGTTATTATTTTACACTCTAACATCAATAAAAATAGATTTTAGGTTTAAATCCATTTAACACCTTGGATTCAAAAGCTCAACAAAAAAACCATTATAGGTTAATAGAATTTTAGCCTCAGAATGATTATCAATTAATAATTGATTATTTCATGAAAACATCAAAAGGCAAAAATTCTTTGTTTACATGGATATAATCTTTTTATATCTATATTTTAATAACAATCCATGAAAATATTTAATTATATGTATATAATCACAATGCACCAATAAACCATTTTCATATAAAAAAATAAAACACATTGAATTTCCACTTCATATATTCTTGTCATTGCAGCTGTTGTTCTTATGGGAATATTTATAAGAACACCAAAACACATCCAGTCTGGTAAGTTTAATGGCATTTTAGCAGTGAGTTTCAATTCAAAGAAACACAACATATTTTTCTTCTTATTTGCCTGATAGTTTTTAATTGATATAGCAATTGCATTTTGTAAAAACAATAGATTTTTTAAAAAAATATTTATAATCCTGACAAACAAAACTAAATTTATGGCCCTTATTCCCAAAAGGCTTTAAATCTATCAGTAGAACCAGAAGATGATGACTGAAAGCAGATTGTACTAAGACTCATCTAATTGAAAATTCAGACTGTCATTTGATGGTGACATTTTATTTAGCTATTTACAATTTCAGATATTCAAGTAAAAAAAAATTGCATAAATTGAAAGAACTATCTACTATTAAATTGGGCATTGACAGACTTTATTTAAAAAGTTGGGCATATGTTTTACGATATAGGCCCAAATAATGGAAGAATAAGTTGGAGAAATATTCATTTTGAATAAAAATTAAAAAACCAACATTTATAAACATTGATTGTGCTGTTTTAACACAAAATGCATCTTGGGGGTCATTTGTTTTTATTGTATCTTTATTTATATAAATTTAAAGAGAATGGGGAAGTATGGAGGGTGTTTAATATATCTATAAACACGGAAAAAAGAAAGTTGAATAACTCCATGTGTGTGTGTATGTTTAAAAATTAAAAAATCAGATATATCAATCTTTAACTGAGGTTTAAAGTTTATATCTATGCTAGAGATAATCTCTAATTTAGAAAATGATTAATAATAATCATTATTGTATTTATCTGAGATGGATAATGTCAAAGGAGTGAGTTTGACAATGGTAAATAAAAATGTAACAATTTACTATAGATAAATACTCTTCATATAATAGAGATATATATGGAGATAGTGACCCAGGCAACTGATGAGTGCTGGTTCAGCATGAAATGCATCTTGGGGGTCATTTGTCTTTTATTATAAGATTAGTTATCTTAATTGAAAATATCAAATGCAGATAATTCAGGATTATTCCCCAATAAAATCTGACTGTGATGAAGTAGAGGATTTTTATACAGATGTACAAAATGCATTTGATCATGTTGAACAACATTTTAAAATTATTATGGAAGACTCTAATATTTGAATTGCTTAACAGTTGAAAACTGAAATTGCTGGGACAAATTTAGTCAAGAAGAAGAAAATGAGAGAAGGTATAAATTTGGGAATTTGTTAGAAATAAAAAATTGTACTTTATAAATTATTTCATGGAGACAAATGCTAAACATAAATTGTCATGGAAACAAAAATAAATGTACAACAGAATTGGATTATATTTTGATTATTGGAAAATGTAAAATTTATGATTAATGTTTTGAATAGACTCACTGTGGAAAATGATCAATTAGTAAGAGGTAAGATAAGAATGCAAAACTAGAGAAATTAAAAATATTAAGAAGAGCAGTATTAATAATTGATATCCCTGATTTTCAGAAACACTTCAAAAGTTTACACGAGACTTTGCAAATTGTTCTAAAATATCACCAGATATTGTTGTTGTTTTTTTTTTTAATATTCTCTTAAAAAGAATTAATATCCAAAATCCTGTAAAATAGTATAAAATACAATTAATAATGACAAAATAAAATATATCCGTGAATTGGCAAAAAAAAAAACTATAGAAGCTGCCCATCCCTTGTAAATGTATTAAATGGATTATGACTTGTACATGAGGGGTCAGATTGACCTTAGGTCAACATGGGTGTGTCAAGAATCTCAGCCTCAGGGTGGCCTTTGAGCATTCCATCATCAGATTTTCAATTGGATGGATGGATGGTTAAAGAGTTGGAGTGTGGAGTAGATTGAAGTACCAACTGATGATTGCTGGTTTAGCATGGAATACGTATATTGGTGATTATTTATCTTTTTGAGATATATGTGTTGAAGTGTATCAGTGTTATGAGATAGTGTGGAGAGTGGTGGGTCATGTGAAAGTCTGTACGCGTATACCTATATATTGTAGAAGATAATAAAAATCTCACTTTTTTTTCAAATAAATTTATTTTATATAGATATTACAATTTGTTTATTTACAATGTCTTTTCATATTGTCCTATTAATAAAATATGATAATGATGAGAGTTGTTTAAGATAAACATTTTGTTTGTAAAGAGTTAAGAAGAGTAAAGAGAGCAAGTTAAATTACACTGAACAGTAGTAGTTCATGAATGTCTAATAATTTCCAAATCTCATTAACTATGTTTTGAGGACCAATGGCTGTATCTCTTTGTTTAATTTTAATTAAAATCTCAGTTTTAACGCAATATCTTGCTATTGAAAGGAAAGCTGTGTCAAAAGTTATTACTAAAAAATAGAGATTACATTAGAATGTGGTGAAGAGTTATACAAAAAAAAAATCAATAGATAACAAAAAGAGCGAAGTAACATTTATAATTATGACATTTTATGAATGATCAAACATTTTCAATGAAGTGTTAACAGATAAATTTCCAGAAAATGATGTACACCTGGGTCTCTTTTTACACGGACTTATTTAACACGATTTTGAAGTTAAGCGATTCGTGTTTCACCGGAAGTCGACCTCCGATAATGCGCTATTACTTTAAATAATAAATTTCGTGCACTTATGTTATAGTGAAAGTAATAGCACATTATTGGAATTCTACTTTCATCTTATTAATTTCAATATTTTCAGTGTTTTATAATAGTAAGATTTTATACAATAAGGAAATTAAAATCATGATTTCCACATTTTATGTATACACACATTAAATTTTACAAGATTATAATGTAAATTTGTTCAAACATTGTGCGTGTTAATTTTGCATTTTAAATCACATTCTGTTTTTGCTTTTTAAAAAAGAACGTAATCAATTATTAATCATTTAATGTCCACACATTTATTTTTAAAAGGTCAGTAATAGCAGTGGGCACAATTAAACATTAAAATCTGATTTTTAATTGTAATTAACAATTTAAAAATTACTTACGGGCGACTTGAAATTAATATGATGTAAAACAGAATTTGATTTTTAAACGGAATTGAAAATTAAAGACAAAAATAAGAATTTAATTTTTAATTGTTAGTTTTAATTAAATTTTTACCAGCAGTGGTGAATAAATGTCTTTTTATTATCATAAGTCTAAGTTCATAAACAATTAATAAAATCATCGTTGTCGTCAACAGAAAACCATTAACACAACATGAGAGTGAACTTGGCGCTAGTTGTATTTCCTCTTGTGAGAATAATTGCTGAGATATTCTTGACTTTGTTTAAGGAGAAGCCAAATACATCACATCACATCACATGAGAATCTGATTTTTTACTAGTTTGCAAACGAACGTGTTTCGGGGCAAATAGCGATAATAATTAAAACATGTATAAAAAAATGTAAATTACTGTACTGTAAATTATGCATAAAAATATATTATTTTGAATAAAATTAAATATTATAGTTAAAAAAAGTTTATCTTGTATCAATTTTTTTCAAATTTGAAATTTTTTATTAGTCATATTTTATTTCCTTTTTTTTTTTTTTTTTGCGCGAATTTTAAAGTAATTTTACGTTGGTGCTTTGCTTTTATGCAAATTTTGAAAAATCACAGACTGCATCCCCCCTTTTTCAATGTAAGTTACGTCTATTTTTGCGCGATTTTGTTTGCGCATGTTTTCTGAGGCACCTATCTATCATGTAAAATGAGACCCAGGTGTATTTATTATTTATATATTAAAATAAGCAGATAAAGAAATCGAAACATCCAAATTATACCCAAATGCTAAAAGATAAGGATATATCACATGATTGGAAGAATGCAATTGAAATATTAACATGTAAAAATAGTGATAAAGGAAAGTTGTTTACAAAAATAATTGCAGCTTATATAAAGTAAATTTGGATTGCTTTCAAACCAATCGAAAGAATGTCCTGGATTTGAAAATGGTTTTAGCACAGTCGAGAAAAATTTATAAAAATAGCAATGTGGATAGGTTGCTATTATGTTTAGGATTATAACAAGGCATTCGATTCTTCAAGAATTTTCACAGTTTTGAAACTTTGAATCATTAAGATGTAGACTTGGAATTTTGTCACATTTTTGAAAAATATTAGAATGCAACTTGCAATGATTAGATTATATAAAGACACTAGGAAGATTAACATTTGTAAGGATACATGACAGAATGATTTTATGTCTCAAAAAGTTTTATAGCAGGTTAGAGAAAATGTTGTAGGGGTTTAAATGGAAAGTCAAGAAAATGAAAAATGCATGGATATCATTCATGTAATCTGAATTTTGCATATAATGTGGTTGCTTGTGCAAATAATTCTTGTTCCAGAAGATGTTGCAAGAGTTATTAGATAAAAGTTAAAAAATAACACTCAAAAATACTGAAGTTCAATAGATTTTGAAAGCTGAAAATAAATTTGATAATTTTGAATTAGAATTTAGAAACTATAAATACTATAATGGGATGGATAAATAAAGTGAAGGTGGTATATCCCAGTAACATATTTCATATAATGAAACTTAATATTAATTTAAAATACATAAATATAAAGAATCATATTTAAGATATAAAAGATATTAAAGTAATGTTTAATATCTAAATCATATAAGTAATGTTATATATTATAGGAGCATGAGAAGTCACTCCATGAGATCACTCTGAGATATTAGCCCAGTTAACTTACTATTATAAGCATAAATAACTAAATTCACTAGCATTATAAATAAGTAATGATCAACAACAAAAAAATAAATCAGTCAATCTTGTGACTGGATTTGAAATGGGTCTACTGTAGATCCGGCCAACTATTTAGCCTTTGTCAGCTTGGGGCAATGATTTAATCATTAATTTGGATGTGTCAACCTAAATGTTAATCCATAGGATATACAATCATAAAAACAATAATGCTCAGATATTAAAACATGCTGATCACCATCAATGCTCTGGCCAATTAGAAACATTAATGTACTGGCCATTTGAAACTTAATTTCTAATAAGACTAAACTAAAACAAAAATGTAGTTCATAGGCTTTAAAGAATATATTCTTAGTGCCAACCAGGATTCCTGGATGTTCTGCACTAATATACATCGTCTTTAATATATCAGACCATTAACCCTCGAATCTAGCTCAGAGAACAAACTATAACTGTTACTATGATTCAAGCACAAGTGCGTGTGCGGCGCAACTGCTCCCAAAAGCTGTTAATACAAATACAAATAGCTAACTAAAATATTAAAACAGCTGAGCACTTTCAAAGGATCTTGCCTTCATAATCATAGCTTGCTTACGTTTAAATTTATGCAAATATGCTAATTCCATCTTTTTGATAGAGAAAAACATGTGTCCTTCCTGTTTATGGCATCGCTGTCGCGAGAGATAAATAAAGCCTCTTTGATCTTTCTTTTGAGGTCATGTCTCTCTCTACATACGATGGTAGGATTGTCCGGAATGCACTCATGGTGACTTGTGCACTGGTGCTGATAAAAAACTGAATAAGTAGAAGGATCGTTGCGAGCTCTATTGTACGAATACTTGTGTTGTGCCAATCATGTGGCCAAAGATGCTCTGCTTTCCCCATAATATGTGCCTTTGCAATAGTTATTTGGACAAGCAATGTTATATACTGTATGGGGGGTCTGTAACAGTGGAGTTTGATCTTTGGTATTGTTAATTAGATTGTTAGAATTTGGAGGGGTTCGAAAACAGAGCTGATATTTGTTGTTAAAGATGGAATGTAGTTTCTTGTGTAAATTGGGTATGTATGGAAGTAATAATCTGGGTTTATCCTGTGTGGCGTGAGAGTTGAGAGGTTTATTCTGAATGTGTGAGATTTTTTTTGTCGATGATGGATTGTCTGAAGCCTAAATTCAGTAGATCATTTCTATATTCTGCTACATTTGTTTTTGCATCTGCCTCGATTTTATCTCTCGCGACAGCGATGCCATAAACAGGAAGGACACGTGTTTTTCTCTATCAAAAAGATGGAATTAGCATATTTGCATAAATTTAAATGTAAGCAAGCTATGATTATGAAGGCAAGATCCTTTGAAAGTGCTCAGCTGTTTTAATATTTTTAGTTAGCTATTTGTATTAACAGCTTTTGGGAGCAGTTGTGCCGCACACGCACTTGTGCTTGAATACATACATTTCCCAAAAGTAAAATTATTTAACTTAATCGGATTGTTACTATGATTAAAAAAGATGATACAATATATAATATAAAAACCATTTAGGATTAAATTACTGGAATAATTTTAACAATGAAATACAAGTTTATTAACAATAATAAAATAAAATTAAGGTCTACAGTATGGCTAAACACAAATTAAATCTTCTGATTTTGATTAATATACAATTCAAGTTATTATATTGTGGTTCACATATATATTCCAGTAGGTTTACTTAAAATACAGTTAGCACACAGACAGGTGGCTTAATGATTTCTGAACATATTTGAATTATTATAAAATAAAATAAATGATTAAAATTTACTTATACATATCTATCTGACATGCATTGGTATTTGCACATCATAAAAATACAATAACTGATTAAATTTTACCTATAAGTGTTTATCTGATATGCATTGAAATATATATACACACAGTCATGTGGCATAATAATTTCTGAACATATTGACTTGCCATAAAATAATACATAATTAAAATTTTTAAGTTATATTTTAATGTTATAAACACCTTATGCTACATTTACTTAAACATATATATATATTATCTGTGCACATATATGTGATATAATTCATTATTTAATGTCATAAATCTATAAGTGAATGATTGAAATTTACCTATACATCTATCTGACATGAATTGATATATAAGTACAGAGACATGTGGCATACTATTAAATAAATATATTTGAACTTATCAAAACAATAAAATTATTAACATCCTTCATAATTAATTCCATTTTGAATATACATCAAATTCACACATCTATGTGTGTATATATAATAACATGAATCAGTTATTCAATTCTTTCATAAAGTCAATTTTTGACAGATAATGGTTGATTGCTTAATTATCAACATCTTTAAATTTAAAATGTCTCTTTTTTCAAAAAAACTATTTAAATAATATTTTCTCTATATAGATATCATTATCACAGGTTGCTCTTAATTATAACATTTTTAAATTTGAAATATAGATTTTTAAAATGTCATTTTACCAAAGAAATTATTTAAAATTTCATTCTCATTTTAACTAACATTATTCACAAACAGCTGTATATAGATTTATCTGTGCTTCTCTGCATACAGCTGAAACAGCATATGTATAAACTAATTCTTTAGCAAGCTTTTTCATGTTGAGACAGGTATAGTCCAGGATTTGCATGATTTGGAAAGGCATAATCAGATAATTATTTGCATTTATTTGGTTCCACTTAGACTTCAGGCAAGCCAACTGTCTTGTCCACATTTAAGCAGGCTAGTGAACACAGAAAGTGGGTCTGACTTCATGTGAATCAAAGCTCCTCCACAGTTAACCATAGAGCAGCTGCTGGATTTGCCATCATTTTTTTCTTCCATTATTCTTTCACGGTAACTATTTGTACAACTCTGGAAACCAACTCTTCCAACTGTTTCTCAAAATAATTTTTCACAAACAAAAACAAATACAACTCTAACCACCCACTCTTTTTTCCAATACTTTTATACAAATCTAGGTCAGGTGGAGTGACAAAAACATTAATTAAAAACTGTTTTCATCTTTTTAATCTTTTCAAACCACTTTTAATTAAAAGCTACTTTTGAAAGTAACTTTGAAATTTTATCAAAAGTATAATCTACAAAAAATTTTTTAAATAGATAATAGAACTGTTTACAGTTATCAGTTCCATTTTATCATGAAACATGCTTGTTTTTAATTTCAAACTCAGAATACAGTATTAATTAGACCTTTTTAAATGTTTAATTTATAATAAAAAAAAATTTAAACTCAAAATTACTTAATCTTTTACTATGATTATTTTATTCTAGAGAAATGAAAAAAATATCTTTAAAAAATGTCTGTGTCTATTTCCACTTTTTCTTTCAATTTTATATATATATTTGTGCACTCACACTATATTATTGTTTCCCATGTAACACATACAGTTACTATAATTTGGTCAGATTATTAACACAGATGGAAAATTAACAATAAAATGAATTGCAGATATTTAAACTTGTCAGAACTACTTTTTATAAAAATAAGTTCTTAGTGAAAATATTCCTATGTTTGGAAAGGAATATTTTTAAATAAATGTTACCAACTTTGCTTATGGATCTGAGATTTTGAACACATACAAAAAATAGTTCAGAAACAGCACACTACTCAAAGAAACATAAAATTATGTATTTATTGTGAATATCAAGAAGAGATCAAAACTGAAATATGTGGTAGAAAAAATTAATGCCACTAATAC
This sequence comes from Epiperipatus broadwayi, assembly GCA_028023455.1. NCBI lineage: Eukaryota > Metazoa > Onychophora > Udeonychophora > Euonychophora > Peripatidae > Epiperipatus > Epiperipatus broadwayi. The sequence continues at coordinate 571,051 of JAQFVV010000254.1, forward strand.
CATTGAAAAAATGAAAAGACTAAAATTTGGCTGGGGTGAATATATTGCTAGAAGAAATGATAATAGATGGAGAGTATCAGTTTTAAATGGATTCCAAAATACTGAAAAAGACTTAGCAGTAACTACTTGTGAAATAGATGAATAAAACAGAAGTTTGTTGTTGTGATTTGCAAAAGAGGCTTTAAGGATGTCAAAAACTGGAGTAATCTTGGAAAAATCTTTGTCCTTCAATGGTCTGTGATTGTGAATGTGATAAAGAATGTGATTAATACATTGGTATATTATCAACAACTATGTAGAATAATGATCACCTTATCTACCTGTCATAGAATGGCATGGCATTTGAATCTGGGTTGATTAAAACTAGAAAAACAGGATTAATCTTGAAAAAATCTTCAACTTTCAGTAGAGTGTGATTGAAAATGTGATAATGACATTGATATATTATCAAGGATTGTGTAGAATAATGATTATGTTGTCTACTGTCAGGGCATGGTATTTGAATCTGAGTTGACTAAAACTTGGAAATATTTACAGTTTTCAAACAAATTAAGATTTTTTTTTATTTTGGTCACTAAACAGGCAAAATGATTGGTAAATATTTTTAAATAACAGATAAAACAAAATGAAAAAGACAGCAAATTTTTATGGTTCATCAGACAGTAGACCTGGTAAGTAATTCATTGTTCAATCTTCTTATATGTAGAAGCTATTGTAGGGAACAGAAAATTTAATTATGGAACAATTGTGTAAGATATACCAAGATATTTGTCTACAAAGCAATTTTTGAAATGATGACTAAAATATCCATATCCAATTTTCCTTCAAGCAGCTATTGATTTCTAGAATGCATATTTTTCATTTAACTCATCACTTTCCTTAAGATCTTGGTCTGAGTAGAGGTTGATCTTCTTTCAGCATATTTTACCTTATTGTTTGATGATCTTTTTTGGCTTGTTTTTGTTGTTTTTTATTATTAATTTGAATTTTTTCTTGTTCCTTGCTCCAATTTTTCATTCCTTACTTTTTAATTTCTTAAGTAATTCATCTGACTTCCACTAAAAGTTGCTACTTATATTTTTGCAGTACTAATTTAAAATTATTGAAAAGCTGAGATTTGTACTGCTTCAAAATATATTCTTTAATAATATTCAAAAAAATATAAATAAATAAAAAAATTACATTTTATAAATTAAAAAAAAATTATCATACAGCAGTACCCGTTTTTCTGTCCCAGAGTGCCATCTGTGATCAAATTTATTAACAACATATCTTTGGGTTACATTGGAAGCATAACCATTTTATTGTTTACTTTTTTAATTCTTTCTGAATTTTGATATGGTACAGTATTTTGTGTAATAAAATGTTTTCAAAGTGTAAAGCAAAAGTTTCATGAAATTTAAAAAAAATTGTAAATTATTTTGCCTAAACAATAAATAAAATGAAAGTTATCAATTTAAAAGTAGTAAAAGAAAGCATCAGAAAATGTACAAATCGAAGACTTTAACTGAAAATCTAAAATGGGTGGTGACAAATGGAGGTGAGTGCAGATTCCAAAGTCAATATGGACTTAAATATATCAAAACAATTAGGTCATAATCTCTGGATAGTAAAGCTGCTGTTATGTTTTCTTAGTGGGAAGATGAGTAGACTGATGGAAAAAGATATCCAAATCATGTTTAATTGTAATAAAAGTTCCAATATTTATTCATTCTAGACAAGCCATGACCAGTAATCCTAATGATATTCTTTGAAAAGATGTGAAATTAATGTCCTTCATTTTGATATATTCCAAAAAAACTCTTGAGCTGAGTCAAGCCACTATGAAGAGGTATAACCATTTCAATATATTCTAACATAATAGCACTGAGTTAACTTTTGCTGAATTTTTACCAGAATCATACTTCAAAATTAATTAACTATGTCTGGAGCAGAATGAATATATAGTTTATAAAATTATATGCAAATTATTATAGCAAGAAATGTAAATTACAAATGTCAGATGTTCCATTTTTTGTTAAAGGGATGCAAGACTCCTCCCTGAAGATTAAATTTGAGTCTCTTGAAATAACCCATGCTTCCTTGAACTTTCTCTTTACGATCATTTTTTTCTGTGCAGATGGTCTTAATGTTAAGAGAGGAAAACATATATCTTGTAGCAAGCTCATAATTCAGGAAAAAATGACTCATGAGCTTACTATAGGATATATATTTTCCCATTCTAGCATTAAGACCGGTTGCACAAAGAGGGATGATCATAAAAGAAAGTTCAAGAAGATATGAGTTATTGCAAGAGACATGAATTAATAAACAGAAAGTAGGCATGTGTCCCTGGCATAGTTAGGATATATATTTATGGTTATACCTTTTCATAGTAGCTTGATACAGCTCAAGTTTTTTTGAATATATAAAAAAGGAGAACATTAATTTCACATCCTTTCAGAGTACTTCATTAGTATAATGAAAAGAGTTTAATGTTAAATAACTTTGACATATGTAACTGATAGAAAAATTGACTATAAGTTTGTCCCATATCAATTTTATATTTCTCTTGTGACACTACATCTTATATTTTTTTGATGTTTAATACTGTAAAAGTCATTTAATATTGTTTGTCAAAGTTCCTGCAAGTGATTTAAGAAATAACTTGCATCAATTCCATGTGGCACCACAATTGGATCCCCACCCCCATCCTAGTAATTAGTAAAAAAAAACTTATATAAGCTGCTTAAATACTCTATGGGATTTTACCTAATATCTTCTCAGAATATTTTCATATGTATAAATTCATTTGCTTCTTGGGATTCCTACTTCTGGTATAACTGCTGATATTCTGAATCTTGCTATGAGAATATGACTGTTTTTAAGATCTTTTCCAGTCAAAAATTTGTATTGGCAACTGTGCTTCTTATTTTATAACTTCTTTTTCCATTCCTAATAATATTATTTATACTGTTTTTTACTTATAATATTTCTTAATTTTGGCATTCACATTGTCTGGTGTTTTTAACTATTTTCCTAAATCTAACAACTCCACATGATATTTTTTATGCTCTATTGACTTCTCTACAACATTTCTTATGACTCCCTCATGATTTTCTTGTTCATTTTTAAAATCTCTTTATTAATTCTTGTCTGGATTTTAATTTGGTCTTATATTTCTTTTTTTTTCTTTTATCATTTTCAGATTTTACGTTTCTTCATTTAGATTATCTAAATGACATTGTTTGCACTATTTATTCTTAATTTTTATTTTTTTCATATTTGTTTCTGTGATTTTGAAATAGTCTTCAATCCTTTCCTTTCTCTTTTTTATTAGTTTCTCTTCTTTTTTTTCATGTTTTTATTTTCTGTATTTCTCAAACATTTCTTAAGTTGTTTTTCTTTAATTGACACTTTCTTCATTTTTTAAAAATATTTTTTGCCATTTTCCTGCTATTTTGTTTCTTATTTTCTGCTATTTTTTTACAAATATTTTTTTTTACACTTGCTTTGATTTTTCTCCAACTTTTTGACAATCTTTTTATTTCTCTGATTAGTATAGTAATCTTTTTTTAGCAACGTTTTTTCAATTTTCTTAATTTTTTTTTTTACATTTCTTACCAACTGTAATATATTTTTTTGTCATTTCAGTTTACACTAATTTAATATTCTGGATTATTACATTTGACCAATTTTTTGCACCCATGAGTCCATTTATAATTCTTCTATAGATGATTCTTTTTTATAGGCACTTAACACTAATTATCTAAATTGTTTTTTAAGATAGGTAAATATTATATTTTACACTATATCAATCATTATATCACTATTGGTTCTGCCTCTTCTTAACTTTTTGTGAGAAATACATCACTAACAAGTAGCCTATGGAGATTGAAACTGGTCTGACAGATACAAATAAATCCTTTTTTAAATATATTGATACATGTTTGGGGTGCATAGGTTCAAAGTCACAACTAGATGCACATAAGTACATAACTAATGTTAAACCATAATGTTTTAGTCATCAGTTTGGTTATAACATTTTACATGAAAGTGTCTGATGTTCCTATATATCCAAAATGAGTTGCTTATCACACATGGTGTTAAAATTGTTCTGCCTGAACATAATGTTATTTGTGATGAAGATTACAAATGTTTTGCAAAGTTGACTATCAAAGATTCTAATTAGACCTTTGTATGGCTATATTTTGTAGCATTGTTGTTTATATTTTTATATTTTATTGTTCAATAATTTGTATATTGCAACTGAAAATGAATAATACAATGATTTTAATTTTTCTTGCATTTTAGCATATACTAGTAATGAATATTTCTCTCAAATGGATGTCCTTCCATGTAAATATTTGACAATCATCTTTGCACAGTTAATCATTTGATCAATGAAAACTGTTAATTATGACTGGTTTTAATATTCCATTTTTAAGACTGAACTCTTTCTTTCTTCTCTTGCTTCAATTCTCAAACATAATGCTCAACTATGATTATTTATGTTTTATCTTGGTACATTTAAAAGTTTTCAGATCTATACATTGGGCAGATAGTATAATAAAAATTATATGCATGGATCAACTGCCAATTTATGCTATAAAAATGAGACTGGTGGTATAATTAATTATAGCAAGTAATCTTATCATTACCTGGTGTAATCCTGTGCTGCTAATTTTATGTAGTCCAAATGCTGATTAGTAGTTTGAATGAAGTACATTTACAAATCTTAGTTGCTAAAGTTAGCATAGAAACACAAGATCACAGTAGATGTCACTGTAATCAAAATATGAGAATGCAGGGAATAAAGAAATATTATGACTTCAACAAAAACAATAACAAAGGTTAGTAGATAACATAGTGTTTTGCAAGGTATTATTCTCCACTCTTCTTCAAGTCTTTCTGGCCTTTCAATTTTAGTGCAGGAATAGAACTTGCATCTTTAGATTCTTGACTATCAAATTTTAAGGCAGTATTACTAAAAGTTGTTTATTTGAAAAAGTTTAAGTTTAAAATAAAAATAATGTTCAATAACTGAAATACAGGCTTATTATATACCTATATCAATATATGTAATATATAGGGTATATGAGCACAGACTTTCACACCATCCATCTCTCACCACTCTATATCATCTCATATACCATCCATCCAATTGAAAATCTGAAGAGAGAGAGAGAGTGGTGGGTGGTGTGAAAGTCTGCGCTCATATACCCTATATATTAAAAATAATGTTTAATAAATTAGAAAAGAAACTAGCAATAACTTAATATGTAAATTAACTATTTACAACTTATATTATGAATGCAAATAACAAATTATACCTAAATTTTAATTATGTAAACTTTAAATTAAACATAGCTCAATGTATATGCAAGCAAAGGGAATTGATAAATTAGTTTCACTCTGAATTACCAACAATGTTGACAAAGTTATGCTTATAAGCATCAGAGCTCCCAAGAATAGATGGATTCATTCTATTCTCAATCCTTTGTTCAACATTTAGAGTGCTTTTAAATCACAGCCTGGTGATGGGCAATTTACTCTCTTTGTTTAGAAATTTTAATTATAAATAGAGAACTATTAGATCAGCAACACAAAATACTGTCAGGATCCAAATACTAATATTAATTTATTGGTTTAACCATTAAATTACTATTTAAAGCTACAAAAATGACAAGATTAAATGAATATTTATTTATTTAAAAGATGTTCCGATAAGGCATTCATCATTGAAAAAAAGGAATCACATAACAAATATATGACATTTGTAATTAAAGAATATAAATAAAAATTCATATCTTACGTAGGGTTTTAATAACTGAAACACAGGCTTATTATATACCTAAGTCTATATATGTAATATATAGGGTATATGATAGCATATATGTGTGGAGATGGTAATCTGGATCAACTGATGATTGCTGGTTTAGCATGAAATACGTATAATGGCGATTTATTTTTTCAACATATGTGTGTTCAAGTGTATCAGTGTTATGAAATAGAGTGGAGAGTGATGTGAAAGTCTGTGCTCATATACCCTAGAGTTTTTAAAAGGCTATAATTTTATAATGTGTGAAAGCTAAATCATGTAATAGATGAAAAAAAATCATTCACCCCCTATATTTACTACTTTAAATTTTAGGCTTGAATTTGGAGATATATTTTTTTACAATAGTTGTTCATTTTTTCTATTTGTTTTTCTAGCAATGAGTTTTTTTCACAGTATTTTTAAATCCAAAAATAGGTAATTGAAAATTATGTTTTGTCTATTAATTTTTTATAAAAAATTTGAGTTACTTCTTAGTTCAGAATTTAGAGAAGGTGGTTTCAATGAATGATATATAATAAATACAAAAACATTAATATTTCAAGTATCAGAAAAGACTTTTTGACTTAAGCAATTATTATTTCAAAAACACCACTCATTATTACCTATAGAATAGGGCTGGCAGATTCTACATCCAGAAGCTTGTCATCTTGCTGATCTTCTCCAGCAGATTAACTCTTTTTTTTTTTTTTGGTTTCTCTTTACTTAACTAAGTATAATTCCTACTGAAAAAATTACTCAGCTAATTTAAAACTGACTTCAATCCTTACATATGAGTTGTTTATAGAAAATAAAATAACTATATATTATTTTCTGTGATATTTAATACAAGTATATTATATATAATTGTATAATGGGAGATGATGACCTGGACTAATTTATGAGTGCTGTTTGGTGAAATACGTATATTAACGGACATTATCACATATATGCGGTCATGAGTGTCGGTTGTATAAGATAGAGTGGATGACTAAATGGAGTTTGAAAATCTGGGTTCAAATTCCCCCTAATTATATTGTTTTCTGTTTATACAAATATTTACAAACATGTTACATTAAATTTTATATAATTGCAAATTAGCTAATTTAGAAACAAAAAAATAGTCTGTCTGCAAAGGTAAGTTAAGACATTAATCATTAACTTTTACTTAATCTTATAATTATTATACTTAAGATGGACTTTGATTAAAAACTATAGAAATATAAATTTAGAAGTAGTCTATTTTATTCAAGAAAATATAAAAACATATTTAAAAATATTCAAAATAAAATTTAATATAACACAACTATATATATTATTATTGTTGTTATTTATAATCAAACCAGTTAATTTAATCACCATAATTAACTGAGATCAGATTTCTTAATGTATATATTGTGACCCTGTACTATTGCAAATTATCTTCATGAAGTACTTTAGCTTAAGAATTTAAGCTATTCTGTTCTAAAAAAAAAAAAAAAAAAAGATAGAAATAATAAATAAAAAGAGAGAGAAGATAATAACTTTATTTTATGTAAATTAGATTATGTAACTCTTATGCATTAATATTTTACTTTATTTGATTCATTATAAGTTTCAAATACATTTGATAATTTAAAAGCTGTTATAAAGATATAATTTTAGTGTTAAAAGTTGTCAAGCGTTGTTAGCCGGGAGGTCATCGCAGCAGCCTTGCAAGCAAGTAGTTGGTTGCGGACGGTTGTGGGTTCACGTCCCGGCCGATGCTATGACATATGAAAAAAAATGTATAATTTAGATTAAAGGTTACTATTTAATTTATGTATACTTTAGAAAGAAAAAAAGGTAAATAGAATGGATTTTATAGTTAAAGTTTAAAAATATTAACAAATAGTTTGAGTATTAAAATACAATTATTTAACTGTCTGTATAGTAACAACTAATCATCTGGTTAAGTTTTTTTTATTTAGATTTTAAAAAAGTGTCTGAATAAATTAATTTATTTAAATAATATTCAATTGTTTAAAGAAATGTAAGTTAATTATCAGGAAAAATTTAATTTAGAAAAATGTAAATTCCTGTATACGTGAGTATGTGTGTGTAAAAATCCATGTGCACATGCATATCTTTATAATTATGGTGGTGGCAAAAGAAATTCGTTACTGTTTATCATACCATGAAAGAAGTACATTGCATTTCACTCTACAAGAATAGAGTAGATCAGATCATGTCAATAATGATTTGGTGATAAATACTTGCTAAATAAAAGATTAAAGAAAAGACAAAGATTCTACTACATGCTACTTTAAGTGTAAAATATTTATTACTCAGAGAATATATTTTAATAAAGGGAAGTGTGTGTTTTTAAAAGTGCTGCATAGGAATGAATGAAGTATTTCCCATTCCTAGTTTATTCTTTATTTTATAATTATGCATTTATTATTGCTTTGAAATTTCCTTTTATTTTAATGCATGTCTCTGTAGTAAAGAGTGAAAGATAACTAATGATCATTGAGATTAGCTGAATGTATCATTTAGTCTCATTAGTTTTTTTTATTTGGTTAGAATTGCCACTCAACTTTAGGGGCTGGTAATAGTAATTCTAACTCTCCTCTATTTATTTTGGTTAGTATATTCCCAGTTAATTTTTAATATTGGCATCAGTATGTGATTTGGGCTTTCCATCATCATATTTTCAATGGTATGGATGGCTGAAGAGTTGGAGTAGATTGAAACCTGTCCATTGAAGTATGAAGATTTGCTATCTTAATATTAATTGAGCACTTTTATATATATATGGGAGATGATAATCTGGATCAACTGAGTGCTTGTTCAGCACAAAATATGTGTATTGGTGGTTGTTTATATTTTCTACATCTGTGTGGTCATGTGTATCAGTGGTATGAGATAGTGTGGATAGTTAAAGGGTGCTTGTAATTTTGAGTTCAAATCTTCTATATTTATATAATTAACAATACAATTGTGCTAAACATGTAATCTGGATTGCATTTGTCATTATCTGAATAAGAAATCTTATTTTTAAGGCCTTACAAGCAACAACAAAATTTGATCCAATAAAAATTAAAAATATAATTTAAGATATGAAAGTGGATTCTTCCATTTGAAGAGTAGTAGCTCGTATGACCATAAAGAATAAAAAAAGCACATGATTGAGAATCAGCGCATTTTAAACTATCTGATTTAGGTGACATGGTGAAGATAAGCTATACTATTTTTTCCACAAGTAAACAATAACTGTCTTTACATTAACAAAGACTGATAAAAAACTTCCCTTATTTGTTGTACTTATGACCAAAAAAAAAAAATTGAATAATCTTTTGTCATTTTCTATTTTGAGAAAAAATACACATTCAGATAGATTCTTAAGACTTTAATCTCATCATCATTCAGTTCAGACTTTTTATAGCAAAAACTTCTTTTTACTAAATAAGTTAAATACACAGATAAATTCTACTTAGAAAAATAAATAAATTATATAAGCAATGCCTTGAGAATTCTGGTTACAATAAAGGAATTATAAATAAAGTCTTGTTCTAACTCCAAAACAATGATAAAAAATGAGACCAAAAACCATTATCTTTAGAGCTTGTGTTAAAAAATTGCAAATATTTATTGCATATATTTAAATTCTATAATATAAAATCTCCATATATTATTAATCAAAACATTCTATTTAAATTTAAAAACATATTCTTTCTTGAAACCTATGGATCAATTACATGGGGTTGGTAGAGTTTTCTAATGTGGATATAAATAATTATGATATCAGAACTAAGAGAAATAAATATACTAACATGGCAAAATAGTACAAACTATCACCAGTAATCTCACTCTTTGTTATTCGACAACAATTACAATATAAACATTCAAAAATCAGGATCGCATCTAAATGTGAAACTCACTACCAAAAATATATAGAGAAAAGCCATTGACTTTCTTACAACATCTCAATTATTTTCCATTTAGAAATTTTTTAAAAAATACATTAATCAAATGTCTGTTAATTTAATAGTGCATTATTCTCTATTTTTTTTAAAATTTTTTCATTCTTTCTCTTGGCTGGATTGGCAACTTTTTAAAATAACAGTTTTTACAATTTGATAGGAGTTATGATTTTAAAACAATAGCAAACTTTCCATGCATTACTGCCACCCAGTGCAAGTCTTAGTAATTAATGGATGCAAAAAAGATTTGTGTGTAAAATTTCTATCTAGCGCCTACTCATCCAATATCACCACACTAGGTTGCAGCTTGTGGCTTTCATCAGTAAGGATCCTTGGATCTATATGCAGTGCTCTCAAAGCCGAGGCTCCTCACTAACAAAAGCCACAAGCTAGCAACTAGTCTGAGGATATTGAATTGGTAAACATTAGATAGGGATTTTATGCACAAACTTTCTTTCATCAATTGATTATTAAGATTTGTATTGTCTGGCATTACTGTATGGAGAGTTTGCTATTGTTTTAACAACTTGCGTAAGCATAAAAAATCATGTTCGTGTGATGTTTTAAAGGGGTGATCTTGTTGGAACATTGTTACAAATACTACTGTTAATTACACATGGATGAACTCAGATTATTGATATATATATACAATCTTTAAGTGTCCATATATATTCAATGGACCATTAGTAGGAATGGATTTCCATTCTTGCTATTAAAAGGTGTGAAGGTTGCCTTGACAGCAGTTAGAAATACTGGTTGCTATATTTACTGTGAATGTTTAGGTGGTTACTGGTTGGAAACTAATTATATACATACACATACAAGAAACTTATATTATGATGGTTAGTGAATGCCCACAAATGGGCATTCCCTTCTTGGGTGTAATTTGGATTTTTTTCAGAAAATAAATACATATTCAATTCAGTTGGCTATCCAATTATTATTTAATAGATGGTTACCTACAGATAAAACATAAAACCATCATCAGGAAGATGACAAACTAACTATTTATACTTGCTATTTTTAATGAATTCTTAATGTGAAGGTATTGGATCAATTTTTGTCTTATGGCAGTGCGTTTAGGAGTGGTTTACCTTTCACTTACATATAAGTATATGTAAAAGAAGTCTTTAAATATTTTATTGCCGGTTGTAATGGTCAGAAAACGTGTGACTCGTAAACATAGTGCAGAATTCGACCACCATACAGAACAGCAGCACCATCGATTAACGAAGCCACCCATGGTACTGAGTTCGAACATAGTTTATCGGTTCCACAATACAATCCACAAAACAACGCATCTGATGCGACATTAATAAATATTTCCTTAGGCACGGTGGTCAGGGATATGCAAGAGACTCATGATTTTATTCTCGAGTTAGCCAATAACCAAACTAATATTAATTAAACATTCATATTTACATAATCGAGGAAATATTATATAGAATGGGTATCGAATAAATGAAACGTAAATGCAGACATATAGTTTAAAATTATTTATTAAACATTTTAATAAAACAATCTAATAATATTTTATGGACTAACAGCTTCAGTAGCGGGATTTGCAACATGATTATATTTTAAAGAATACATTTATTTATTTAGACATTATTTTATATTGAGGATTTCAGTAGCGGTATTTCCGATACTGTAATGTTTACAAAAGGAATACATTTATTTGAAGGCGTAATCTAGCTACCTAAAATTCTCGAGTGAGTATTTCTAATGCATGCCTGGAGGGATTTATACCTTTGCAATGCAAGAGTCTAAAGTATGGGTTATAACAGTAATGGCAGACATATTTATTTAATTACAATATTTATGTATAACTAAGGGCAAACATTTATTTGAGAGTGAATTATGAAGATAATGCAGAGGTGGAGTGATATATAGAATAATAAAATTAAGTGAAGGAACATGTGGTACGCTTTAGAAAGGCGATATGGAATGGCAGTATATCGAAACTGCAATGCCGTGAATGAGTTTATAAGAATGTCAGGCTGGTCTCTGCCATCGGCCCGATGAAGTAAGGTGTCACATAAGCATAACCAGAGACAAGCTGTCCATGTCGCAGTTTTGCCGGCTGGCTGCATGACATTGTCAAGTCCTACGGGAGCACCCATTATGCCCGCTTGTGTAGGACGACTGGGGTTAATTTCAACCCTGAAGAATCCGGAAATTTCACGGCGGAATGGGTCATTGCGTCTCTAAAACGTAACACATGTATACTGTATAAACGGTTATGATGAGATTTAAATAGATTTTGACTTGGCCCTACATTACCAACATTTACTCAAGAACTCTGGCGACTCTCAAAGAAATGGGATTTTCTAGAATTATTCATTAGATTTAATAAATCCAATATATATAAACTGGGAGTTATTACAACTAATATGCCAGCCATTTGCGAAGTAGTAGACCCTGCATTACAATAAATGATGCACTGAATGTGTGTCGATTTATATGAAAGTGAAGTTATTAAGGAAATGAGAATGTCAGGCTGGTCTATGCCTCGACCCTATGAAGTACATATTAATGAAAATGTGACACGCATTCACTGTTTCAAACGATCATAGATTTAAACTTTGAAAATAGAAACAATTGTGAGCATGCAATAATTAGATAATAAATATAGATAAAATGTAGATTTTAAAAATACGCACCCAAGATAGAATGAGGTAAGCTAGATTAGTAAAGAAATTTACACATTGAATTAATTATTCAATTTTAGTTATACAAATGGTAGTTTTACATTTTATAATTTAGATAAGTAGTATTATGAAGAAGAGCTATAGCATATTATTAGAGTACTCTTAGAGTTTGAATACAGACAGGTACCTGTTTTATAAAAAGTTTTCAGAGTCCATTGGTTAAGTAGCAAATAGTTCATGAGTGGCCATTCTTTCTTGTATTTAGACGTTTCATTTTACTTTCACAGCAGCAGCAGCTTTCTCATTTATTTCAGGCAGCAGATCTTCATGGTTAATTTATGACGGGCAATGGAAAGTTCAGCATTTGACAGGCCATCTCCTGATGGAGAATAATCTAGGTGCTTTACTCAGTCATACCTTGGCAGGAACAAATTATTTTATATTTTGGAGACTCTCAGTGATCGAGAGCAAAGCTAAAGTTTTAGTGAATGTCTCCAGCAAGTCTAAGATGGCCTCTTTTTTTATCTTGATCTTTCACATTTTTGTTAAGATATTTTAGGTTCTACTTAATCTGCTCTGAGGATAATCAATGCATTTTGTTGGTTTTTTTTAATTAAAGAAAGCTGCCGTTCTATTGTTTACATTTTACATTTACTAATTATATTTTGGGGAATTTTTCTTTAATTAATCTATTATCTATCACTGACCGATGCTTTTAAATTTCAAAGACAAAAAGGGAACATAAGATTATTTTAACTTTTAATTAAATATTACATCAGATTTTTTTAGAATTATTATTAAACGAAATTTAAACAAAGCAATAAATACGAACTTTATAATGCAAAATAAATGATTAAAATTATACAAAATTATATAACTAAAAGAAATCTAAATTATATTATTTTATCCCTATTTATTGTGTTTAATTTGAGATCGAAATGTGTGCGTGTTTATGCTGAATTTATACATTTTTAATATTGTTACACACACAATTCGATATCAAAAAGTTTAAATTTGGGCGGGATAGACCGGTCAGTGAGAGACGACAGAAAAAGGTGAAACTTAAGATTCGAATACGAATCTTACTGTTTCACGGTTAAGGTCAAATCAACAGCCCTCATAGAGAAACAGAGAAATAGGAGAGGAGAGTACTTATAATGTTTGTTAATTCTAAGTGATGTGAGTTATTTATCCATATTTATTTTACCTTTTAAATAGGAATCACTAGATATCCGTATAATGATCAATGTTGGATTGTTATTTAAATTGGTAGCAGGCTCGTTACTTGAAAAAAAAAAAGTTAAATAAAAAAAAAATTAAATTTACTTGATTCATATGAAAACCCAAATCATCTTCATGGAAGATAAAAAAAGTCATTAAACAACCTGTTGGAGAGAAAAATGTTCTTCCAACAGCACTCTAAAATAAAACAATGAGATGAAAAATCCATGCCTTTTGCAAATAAAAATCTGTCATTGGAAATTTATTTAGTTTTATTAGTGACATTAGATATGATCATTTCAGATTCACTTATGGTAACTAATTAATGGTTTAATATTATATTAGCTTCTTTTATAATATAGATATTATTTTTGCTAATCAATACATATTTCCATATAATTTCAAATAAAAACTTATTTTTTTCTTTTAAAACTTGTTTTGCATTTGAATAAAAAAAATCATACTGCCATATCATTTCTCAGCATTTCAATCACTTTCACATGGTCATTTTCAAAGGTTCACCAGCTAAAACTATAGAATACCAAACAAAATTCTATAAGTTCAGACTTATAATATTTTCATTAAATGCATAGAATTATATTTTGTTTTATAAATTTCTAGTTTATAAGATATTGAAAATGACCATATAAAAGTGATTGAAATGTTGAGAGAAGATATAGCAATTGGACTTCATAAATAAAATGCCCTGCATGGTTTGGCATAGCTGCTAAAACATCCAGAAAGTCCCAGGATTTATTCTGGTACTCACAGGTCTGTTATTCAACTACTTATAAACTCCCAAGCATATGCCTTTTTTTAATAGATGAAATGAAAACAAATTTTTTCAATATATATATATTGAATCGAATTCGAATATGTGTATTCGAAACACCGGTCTCTTAGGCAGAGAAGAACATACTCGGAGAGTATGAATGCCCAAACGATAGCTATAAAATATATAACTAGTGTTACATTTCCAGGACATAACTTCTTCTCGGCTGTTGAGTTCAACACCAAGTTCAAAGCACCTTTTTTTGTTTGTGTATAAACACGGGCGCCAGCTATCTATTCAAGGATGAATAAATAACGCACTTTGAGCAATGGCCACTAACCCAACGCCTAAATCCACGACTAGCTCAGCTGTTTGTAATCACTAATAGATTATACTTAATTAGTGATTAAAAGAATTAATAAAAGAATTTGTTAAAAAGAATTGATAAAAGAATTTGGTAAAAAAATTGATAAAAAGAATTGACCGACAGATAAAGTTTAATTTTAAAGATAATTTATTAACTAACATTTATTTACTAAATTTAAACATTTTATAATTCTAATAAAACACATGCATATTTTAAATTAACATTTCTAAATAGTCTAAATATTCCTATAGATTCAATAACAGAACACTCTAATTAACTAATAAATATTGATATAATGATCACACACATATTAACTCATGCACACACATAATAATTATAATAAAGGACTACATAGCATTTGAAATTTAATCACACACATATCAATAGTTCATTTATGTATGATATCAAGTTCATATAATTAGACTCTTGGAGGATTCGCACGAATTAATGATGCAATGGCTATTACAGTATAGAACGAAATAAGCAAATGTTTTACCTAGGCTTTTTTGAATGTTGACGTAGAATTTTGTTCTTTGGAGGCTGCTTTCGGTGAGGATATTTCCATTATAAATGCTTACCAGCCGGCTGAGACATTTCCTTGCTGAGTTTCCTGATTTTCACGATTATTGCTATCGGAGACAAATAGATACTGACGGAGATTTTCTAAGATGTTAAGCTGACATTATTTCACGGGCAGATCTGCTGTTTTCTCGGACATCTGGGCTGGAGGTGAACGTGCGTTCCAAAATATTCTCAGCACTGCATTTTGTTTCTTAACTGACTCAATTAATTTCCGAACTGCACTCTCTCAATAATTTTGTGAACTGATTGTCTCAACTAATTTGTGGAATGAATACTGTCCGATAAAAACAAGGTCTATTTATACCTGCGCCTTGTTGTCTTTCTGATATCTCCGGCAAATATCTGTTGTCGAATTGATAATCATTTGATAAACGTGTTTTGAAAGATTGCTTAATTAGTAATAGCCATGCAAAAACATATTGTTTTATATTAATTAATATCTAATAGCCATTGCCATGTTTTTTAATGATAATCTTTTTTAACTTTCACATACATTTTATATATTTATAAATGTCACATATATATGCACATATATTTTTTAATACAATTTACTTTTTAGTTTTAACATTATTTTTTCTTTAATTAAACTTGAATGAAAAAAGATTTGTATGTTTTAACTTTTTAAATTATATTTTTACGAATACTAATAAAACTATTTACTTCCTTTTATAACCCTTAGTTTCATTTCTCAAACCAAGACTCCCCCTCCCCCCTTTTGACTAATTAATTGTAGCTTTTTTATTTCAAAAACTAACGCTAGAAAGCTATTTAATTCTTATCTTTTTCGAAAACAAGCTGCAATAAATTCTTAAACATTTAATTTTATGTTTTTCTTTTATGAAAGATTACTTTAATAATAATTTTAGATAAAAATTATATGTGCCTATATCAATATAGGTACATTACACCGCCCTTCCTTTTGAGAGTAAAATGCGTCATTTTTGACCATTTTATCTCTGACAATATTAAATCTTAATTTATTTATTTTTTTATTTTATTGACATGTTATTTATTTGTTTAATTCGATCACTTTAATCAAACCCTTTATTTTATTCATTTATTTAATCCTATAATTGTTACTCTTAAATCATTCATTTGACCTACTTATTTAACTTGATTTTATTGATTTTTAACTGCTTATTTACAAGCATTTCTTCTTACGTAATATGTGCGTGGGAAAAAAATCTTTTATTCAATAATGCCTCCTTATTATTATTATTATTATTATTTCTAAATTTCATTTAGTATTATTACCGCCTGTCCAGTGGTTGTTTTTCTCTTTTCACTAACCTCAATGACTGGGCATTATATGTTCCTTTTTCCTCTATTCCCTGTGCTATCACAAACGCGTTATTACCGTATTGCCATTTGATGATATAAGGGCCGTCGTATATTGGCTGGAATTTCTTGTATATATGTTTTTCAGGATGACTCATTGGATGAACTCTCACCATGACCTCATCTCCCCTCCTGAATATAGCCTTAGGTCTTCCCTGCCTCTGCTGCCGTAGCCTGCCCATTTTTCTTAACCAGTTGAGTGCTTGCTTAGCATCTCTTCTCTGGTTGATTGGATTTACCCCCACTGGCAATTTAGTCTCAAATGGATACGGAATATTTCTTCCAAAATGTAGTCGAACAGGTTCGAATCCTGTAGACTCATTTCTTGACCAGTTTATCATGTTGATTATTCATGATGTTTCTTTCACCCATTTGCGATGATCACCCTGTATATAAAACCAAAATAGACGCCCCAACTCCCTCATAACCCGTTCACATGGATTAGACTGAGGGTTACGAATCGACGTAAGTATATGTCTTATCCCACGTCTGTCCATCCATTTCTTCCATTCGCTAGATATAAAGGGCGTTCCATGATCCGACAGAATTCTGTCTGGAATTCCTACAGTTTTAAAGTATTGTTGCTCCAAAACTCAAATAGTCTGTCTTGCATTCGCTTGGGCTACTGGATATGCCGCTACTAGTTTCGAAATCACATCATATGTTACCATGAGATACTTCATTTTATTGAATGAAAGCAGAGGTCCGTAGAAGTCTATCGCTAGTAAGCTGTTCGGGCATTGGGCATATATAGGTTGCAGCGGCCTGACTCCTGATGGGTTAGCAGGCTTGGTTGCTGAACATATGGTGCATCTACCAATCACGTCTGTAATATTGGCATTCATTCCTGGCCAGTAAAACCAATGACTCAGCCATCCTTCCACTTTACTTGTTCCATAATGTCCGAAAGTGTTATGCGCATATTTAATCATTTGCTCTCTCATGGCGACCGGAAGAATAATGCGTGTTTGTTTTTTTTCCCGTAACACATGCTGTAAGAATCCTCCCTTTAAACAACAGTGATTTCGGTCCCTCCACAGTGGATTATTGGCTGTTTTCATTACAGGCTGATTGCGTAAATACTCTATTATTTGTTTGCAATCGTTATCTTCCTCTTGCTGCTCCTTTAATCTGTGCAACTTGTCTTCTATCCCATTTCTTTTATATATTTTGGCAGTTGCTATATATGCTCTGTCGCAACTCAAGTGTTGTTCTTGAGCTACCGGATATCGGCTTAAGGTGTCTGCCACAATATTCTCTTTGCCATGACAGTAAGCCACTTTGTAATTAAATTCTTGCAGGAATAAGCTCCACCTTATTAGCCTGCTATTATTTAAGAAGCTGTGATTAATAAATTCAAGGCTTTTATGGTCAGTGACTACTACCACTTCAGAGCCTACTAAATACTGCCTGAATTTCTTGAACGCCCACACAATAACCAAGGCTTCCTTCTCGGTTACAGTGTAGTTCACTTCCGGTCCCCTTAGTAAACGGCTAATGAAACAAAGAACTCTGTGCTGTCCCTTGTCCTGTATCTGAAATAGCGCAGCCCCCAATCCAAACCCGCTGCTGTCCATTTGTACAAAGAATGGTTTGTTGAAATCGGGATATGACAGCATAACTTTATTTAAAAATCCTGCCTTCACGCTCTGAAAACTGCGCTCATGCTGCTCATTCCACACCCATGATTTCCCTTTTCTTAATAACTGCAATAACGGCTCCATGTCAAGTGAAAAATTTCTATAAAATCGATTATAGAAATTACAGAGTCCGAGAAAAGATTTAATATGTTTTTTATTCCGGGGTGTGGGGAATTCCTGTATTGCTCAGATTTTTTCAGGATTAGGTAATATCCCTCTTTCTGTAATTATATGACCTAAAAACTTGACCTTGTCAGTCATTATCTTACTCTTATTTAAATTAATTCAAATTCCCTTTCTCTCACACTCCCCCAGCAACATTTCTAAATGCGCAAAGTGCTCATCTATATTTTCTGATGCCACCACAATGTCATCTACATACATTATAACTAAATTCTTAATATCATCTGACAATACTTGATCCAGACATTGTATAAGCCCTGCCCCACTATTTTTTAGCCCGAAGAGAATCCAGGTAAAATTATATGCACGTCCATTATATTTAAATGCTGTATATTTCCGATCCTCTGGATGAAGTTTGATTTGCCAGTAGCTGGCAGTTAAGTCGAACGTCAAAAATATTTTCTTATTTTGAAATTTCAATAACAATTCGCTCATAGGTGGTGGAGCATTAGTATCAGCTATTGTTATCTTATTTAACTGCCGTGTGTCCAAACATAACTGAATTGATCCATCTTTTTTTTTACAGTTACGATGGGGTTATTAAAAGGAGACGAACATTTAGATATAATCCCCCATCTAAGCATTTTGTCTATTTGTTCTTCTACTTCACATCTATATTGATGAGGTATGGGATATGCACGGGCTTGATATGGTTGGTCTTTCATAAGCCTTATCCTGTGTTCATACCCTTGGATTACCCCCGGAACCTCGGAAAATACGCTTTCATATCTATTGAATAGTTTCTTCAGTTGGTCTCTTTGATTGTCATTTATGCATTTTGACTCATCCACCTTTTCCCCTATCTCTATTTCCATTACTGTGCTTTGTGCATCACTCTGTCTATTTATCTCATCCTTCTGGTGTTTTGTAAATGGAATTATTACGTTGTTTATTTCTGCCCGGCTTCGTTTATAATCCAATACACAGCCTGTTTTGTACATAAAATCCGAGCCTAATATAACCTCATGAATCAGTCCCTCCAAAATCAACAGAACGTGCATATATTCTCCCTCTGCCATGTGTAGTTTTACCCATGCCTGTTTGGATGCCAACTTCGCCTTCTTACCATTAGCCAACAAAACATATACTGTTTTTAAAGGCAATATTTTAATTTCTGGGTCATTGTCACTTATTTTATTAAACATTTCCTGTGACATTACCGATACCTGACTCCCCGAATCAAACAATGCACTAGTTGCAACCCCCCTACCTTTATCTCTATCTTCGGACAGCTCTGAGGTGCCATCACGGGCATGCTTTCTTCTCCACTACATACCAGATTCGCTACTTGCATACAATCAACTTCTGCGTTTCCATCCTCATCTGGACCATCCTCCATCCCCCTATTGTTGTCCAATGCCATTAGTATTTCGGCCATCTGCTCTACCATTTGCTTGCCAATCATCATTTGTTCCACCTTCTCAGGTAAACCATGGCTCACTATACACATAATATGCTGCTCCGATAATTTGTATGCTGTGATTGATCTCAATTTAGCTATTTGTCTACGAAAAAATGTAATAAATAACTCCCCCGTCTGCCACCTATCCTGCTCTACTTGAAACTTAACCTTTTCCTGCAGCTCATCCCCCCAATAGTTTGCCAACAACGAACACTTGTATTCACCGAATGTTGTCATTTTTGCACGTAATGAATTCCACCAGAGTTGGGCTTCTCCCTGTATGTGACTGCAAGCTAAAGCAATTCTTGCTCCCTTGCTTAAACTATTCAAAGTGCAATAATGTTCCAAGCTCTCTTTTGACTAATTAATTGTAGCTTTTTTATTTCAAAAACTAATGCTAGAAAACTATTTAATTCTTATCTTTTTCGAAAACAAGCTGCAAAAATTTTTCAACATTTAATTTTATGTTTTTCTTTTATGAAAGATTACTTTAATAATAATTTTAGATAAAAATTATATGTGCCTATATCAATATAGGTACAATATATATATATATATATATATATATATATATATATATATATAGTGAAATTATATGTAAGTATATATTATTTATATTATGGATTAGATTTGAAAAGAAAGAAGAGTAAAAAAATAATTTATATGATAGACTACTAATGATTTTTGTTATCTGTGTTATTATTTATTTTAATTCATTTTGTTGTTGTTCTGACTAAATTTTCTTTTAAAAATAAAGAAGTTTTCTGTCCTTGCATTGATTTTACATTTCCTTTTATTTATTCTCGTGTTAGCATTTTATTTGTATTGATGAAATCTAATTATTGCTGAACACATTTATGGACTACATTCATAGATATCTCTTTCTAATAACCAGGGTCTTAAGCTTTAAATCTTTTCACTCTGTGATATATGAGATTATATTTTGTATTTAATTTTCCTTAAATTTTAATGATTTTTAATAATAAAGTCACTGAACTTTGGCATTTTACACCTGATATTTATTCTGCTATCTAGAGATTTCTCTCATCTGCAACTCTTAAAAATATTGTATTTTTGTATACATACTGCGCATATGTATATAATGTTTACTCAGTTTTAAAATAAAAACTAAAGCTATTTTTTGAAGAATTGATATAAAAATGTATAAAGAATATTATATATAATAACAAAAAAAACAACTAAAACTATAAAGAAAATTGCTTTATTAAACATTACAGTCATAGAAACATAAAATTTCCTCTTCCCTTTCACTTATATTTTTGATGACTTCCTCATCTGACATATACTACTTTCATCATAAATTGCTTCAACTTCTGTACCACCAATAGCATTAGAAATTCCAGTCAACTTGAAAGGTGTTATAATTATTTTCTTGACATTATCCATAATTTCTTCACCCAATCATGCACCTGACTGATGGTGGCTGGTGCCTACTGCCAACTAGTGGGTGTTTAAAGCTTTCAGATAGATGGTGAGTATTTTCCAACAGGCATTTAAATTCTTTTGCAAAGATACTCAAGCTTCTCAAGAAATATGCTTTCTTGGTTCAAACCTATAAAGGTTCCAAATTCGATATTGATATTCATGTACAGTTTACAATTACACTTTTGGTCAGCAATACAAGAAAACATATGGTACCATTTCCAAATTTCTTATACACTTAACAATACTATTTTTTATACCAAAATATTACTCTTACAGTTTTGACTGTCTTGCAGTTATCATCAGAGCTACAATATCCAAATATATAATCATACAATTAATACATTATATTTGTATACATAATAAATAATATAATCTTAGCCTAACCATTATAAATAATCATTTTCCACTTTATTAATCTACTCTTAACTAATTTTATTTTCTTATTTATATTATTTTATAAAATTATTCTAAAACAATTTTATTATAATTTTAACACTTTAATCTTTAAACTCTATTAATTAATTTATCATTTTATTATTATATTTTCTTAATTACTTCTAAACTTTCTTTATTTTTATTATATATTCAACTATTAACTTTTTAACATTAGAAATTATCTTTTTATTACATTACTAAATACTTACATCTTTATAATCCTATTTCCAAAAACAAACTGACAAATTTTCAAAAATTCTTATACTTGTTTAACAATTCCCTCTATCATCATTTTTTTCAACTTTATTTTTAAACCTTTTTATATTCAAACTATTATTAATAATAATAACTATAATTATTTATAAATTTATTTTCTTTACACCAAAATCCCTATTAAAATTTTGTTTTATATTTTTAATTAATATTGCTTCTTTAATTTTTCTATCCCTTCTATTACTTCTATAATTAGTCATTTTTAAACTATCCTCAAACCTATTACCTGTTTCTAATGAATGCAAATAGATAGATGACCTCTTATCATACTTATGTTGAAGTAATCTTGTATAAATTGGATTCTTTGTCTCACCTACATAATTAGCATAATTAGTTTTTAGATTGTTACTTTTACATGACTTACATTCAATTTTAGATACCCCATTTATGCATTTTTCTACTTTTCTTACATATTTATTATCTAATATATTAAGTATATTTTTTCTTCTTTTATTTACTACCTTAAATTTTATTACATTATTAAACTTTTTATTAATTTTAATAATTATTTTATTCATCCTTTTTACAATACTATTATTATAAGTTCTAAATCCATATATTTATTTTTATCTATTTTATCTTTTTTACACACTAACTCCTCATTTTTATTAAATTTTTCTTCTGATTTTTTTATACTTTCATCTATAATTTTCTCTGCATATTCATTATCTTTAAATTTTTTAATTATCAATTCTACCTATTTACTATAATCTTCTCTATCTGAGCAATAATTCCCAGCTCTATATATTCTTGAATTTATACTACTTATTTTATATTCTATATCTTTATTCGAATTCCAATTACTTATATTACAATCCATATTACATTTTTTATATATATCTAAATAAGATAATGTATTATGATACTTTATTATTTACCTTTGACTCTTAAGAGTCAAAGACAAATAAATATATATTATGAAGAGATTAATACGTTAGATAAAAATATAACATTTACAATAGGAAAAGAAAGTGATAATAAATTATCATATTTAGATATTTTATTAAAGAAGTCATATAGAAATGGTAAATATAATATAGAAACATATACATATAAAAATATAATATGGATAGTAATATAAATAATTGGAATTCAAATATAGATATAAAATATAAAATAAGTAGTATAAATTCAAGAATATATAAAGCTAGGAATTATTGTTCAGATGAAGAAGATTATAGTAAACAAGTGGAATTGATAATTAAAGAAATTAAATATAATGAGTATCCAGAGAAAATTACAGACAAAAGTATAAAGAAATCAGAAATTTTTTTTTAATAAAAATTAGGAGATAGTATGTAGAAAAGATAAAATAGATAAGAATGAATATAGGGGTATTAGAACTTATAATAATAGTATTGTAAAAAGGGTGAATAAAATAATTATTAAAATTAATAAAAAGTTTAATAATGTAATAAAATTTAAGATAGTAAATAAAAGATGGAAAAATATACTTAATATATTAGATAATATGTTAGAAAAGTAGAACATAAATGGGATATATAAAATTGAATGTAAGTCATGTAAAGGTAAAAATCTAAAACTAATTATGTAGGTAAGACAAGGAATTCAACTTATACAAGATTAGTTCAATGTGAGCATGATAAGAGGTCAACAATTTATTTGCATTCATTAGAAACAGGTCATAGGTTTGAGAAAGCTAGTATAAAAATGATTAATTATAAAAGTAATAGAAGGGATAGGGGAATTAAAAAGGCAATATTGATTAAAAATACAAAACCAAATCTGAATAGGGATTTTGGGGTAAAGATAATAATATTATGAATAATTATAGTTATTATTAATAACTGTTTGAATATAAAAGATTTAAAAATAAAGTTGAAGAAAATGATGATAGAGGGAGTTGTTAAAAACATAAGAATTTTTAAAAATTTGTCAGTTTGTTTTTGGAAATAGGATTGGTTAGCACAGCTGTCTTACAAGCAGTTGTCCTGGAGTTTGCTTTCTGGCCAACACTTTGATGCATATAAAAAAAAGATGTAAATATTTACTAATGTAATAAAAAGGTAATTTATAATGTAAAAAAGTTAATAGTTAAGTATATAATAAAAATAAAGAAAGTTTAAAAGTAATTAAGAAAATATAATAATAAAATGATAGGTTAAAAAGTAAAGTTTAAAGATTAAAATTTTAAAATTATAGTAAAATTGTCTCAGAATAATTTAATGATAAAATACTATAAATAGAAAAAAAATAGTTAAGAGTAGAATAATAAAATGGAAAATAATTATTTATAATGGTTAAGCTAAGTTGTATTTTATTGATTATGTATACAATGTAATATATTAATCGTATTATTATATATTTGGATATTGTAGCTGATGATGACTGCAGGACAGTCAAAACTGTAAGAGTAAAGTTTTGGTGTAAAAATAGTATTGTTATATGAATAAGAAAATTGGAAATGGTATTATATGTAAATATAGAAATCAATACATAAAGACAGGAGGAAGGAGAAGAAAATTGTATTACTTCCAATACAAGAATACAACCAATGAACCACTAAACATCACATGTTCACCATTTCTTATGCTTTCTCAAGCTTTTAAAATAGGAAAAACTCTCCATCTAATAGTGACACTCTATGGTAGCCAAAGTAATCAATGGATGCCAGAAGGCTTGTACATAAAATCCCTATCTAGTGTCTACTCATCCAATATCACCAGACTAGTTTCTAGCTTGCAGATTTCATCAATGAGGTGTCTTGGATCTGAGGTAAGGTGCTCTCAGATCCAAGACTCCTCAGTGATGAAAGACACAAACTAGAAACTAATCTAGTACTCATTGAATATCCTCAGAAGTTTCTAGCTTGTGGCTTTCATCAGTGAGGAGTAGTGGATCTGATGTGCAGTGCTCTTAGATCCAAGGCATTTCACTGATGAAAAATCACAAGCTAGAAACTAGTCTGAGGATATTGAATGAAT
This sequence comes from Epiperipatus broadwayi, assembly GCA_028023455.1. NCBI lineage: Eukaryota > Metazoa > Onychophora > Udeonychophora > Euonychophora > Peripatidae > Epiperipatus > Epiperipatus broadwayi. The sequence goes on from JAQFVV010000254.1 coordinate 596,047, forward strand.
AGGCATGAGATAGGGATTTTATGATCTAGGTGCAGCATTCTCAGATCCAAGGCTCCTCACTTATGAAAGCCATAAGCTGGAAACTAGTCTGGGGATATTAGGATGAGTAGGCACTATATAGGGATTTTATGCACAAGGCTTCTGGCATCCATTGATTACTCTGGCTTGCACTCAGTGGCATTATTGGATGGACGGTTTTGCCTGTTTTAATACAACCACTGAGCATAACTTGTAACAATAGTCAAAATAAATGAAATACATTTTATTCTTTCAAATTGATTTAAATTTGTTACTTACTTTATATTGTTACATATCTACTAATATATTATTACAAGACTTTTTTTGTGTGTAATTATTTCCATAAGTAATAAATTATCCATGCATCAGTGGGGAGCAGAGAAATTATATTGTGACAAGAAAACAAATATATTTTCTTTATATTAAACGTATGTATTATGCATATCAGTTTTTTTATCTTAAACTTAAAAGATAGATTGATTTTTATTTAACAAAGTAAAAAAAAATATGTTTTTTTATTTTAATTTTTTAAAATAAAAATCAAACTGTCTGATCAATATAAAATAAATTAATTTGATTAATATCCACATTCTCTGCCTTAAATATTGAAGACAATCTCTTTTATATGTAAAGAAGACCAATAAGAAAGTAATTACATTTTTTATTACAGTATTGATGAGAGTGTGTATTAGTTACTGTAGCAGCATTTAAAATAATTGTGTTTAACATTATCTATATTGATGTCATGAATTACTTTAAAAGGGGGTTGCCTTGATAACAGTTTGAAATTGTTGATTGCTATTGATATTGTCTATGTATTGACTGGTTCTTAATGATATATATATATATATATATATATATATATATATATTATTTAAATACATATATACTGTCTATACTAAACTTAATATAATTATAAGGTACTTGAACTCAAACTTTCAAGCTCCCTACATCTTTCCACTCCATCTTATACAACTGATACTTATGACTACATACATGTGAAAAAGATAAATGATCTCCAATATATGTATTTCATGCTGACCCAGCATTTGTCAGTTGGTCCAGATCACAAACTTACACACATATATTACAATCAGCGCTCAGTTTATATTAAGATAGAAAATCTTCAAACTTTAATGGACAAGCTTCATCTTCATCACTCTCCAACTCTTCAGCCATAGTTCAGCATGAAATACATATATTGGTGATCATTTATCTTTTTCACACGCAGAATGGTCATGTATATTGGTTATATAAGATGGATTGGATAGTTGTTGAGAGCTTGAAAGTCTGAGTTCAAATTCCTTATATATATATATATATATATATATACACCCACCAATTCAAAATTCAACTCCTAGCCAATATCTAATTAAAAATTTACTACCAATAATTACCTACTAAGGCTAACTTCTCAAGTGTAGACATTATTGTCTATATTCTACCCAATCAATGTGCAATGCAAAACTAAAATATTTGTCCTTTATTCTAATTTTATGAACTTTCACTTTTTCATTTCTGGAGTTGTTTGTATTATTTCTTAGTTTGTTCAAACAAATTATATATAAGTCAAAATACATTGGGGTTAAATGTAAGAGATTTATAAAATTATAGTAAAGAATAAATTTCTTAGCTTTGCATTAATGAGAAAAATGCAGATCTTAAGATCAGATTAAGGTTGCCGTTCATTGAAAAGAATAAAAAGAGAAAAAAAAAAGTAATCTTTTTAATTAAACTATTATAAGTCTGAAGCTATTAATTTGTCCAATAGTTCTTTTAATATTAAAGATATGTTATCTTCCTTATTGTATTGCAAAATCCATATATTTGGAAATGTAAGTAAAAGTTCTGAAGAAGATTGATAGGGCAATCGAAACCATCAATAGTGGTTTGTAAAAAAGCATTGTAAAAAGTAATAAAGAACATATTCTCTTATTCTTCTCTTTTACTTTCTTTGTATATCTCCATATAATCATATATATATATATATATATATATATATATTGCTTATAACACTTCTTTCACATACACTTCAATGCAAACACATTTTCTTAAAAACTTTTTTATTTTATTGTAGATATTGTAGGAAGAATATGATAAGGACTAAATTCTATTTTTACGAGGTTAAATCAACATAGATATGACAAAAATTCACCAGTTTATTTGCATATTATGGAAACAAGGCATGTATTTGACAAAGAAAGTATTAAAATACTAGGATATGCTAATAAAAGAAAAAATAGAAAAATAAAAGCAATATCAATTAAGAGGATAAAGCCTAATTCAAATATGGATAGAAGAATAAGAACCTTGTGTTGGTAGGTTTAGTATTGGATTTATAGGGTTATTAGTAATAAAAAATAAGTGTATATATACATATGTATTATGTGTAGGTATGTATATATATCTGTGTAGGGAAATATTGAGTATAAAAATAAAATTATGTTTTGAAAATAATATTGGTTTTATAGTGTTATTGTTATTGATTAATAATAATAATAGTAATAGAAGAAAGTATGTTAAAAATTATAATATGTGGATATAGATAAAGACTTGTAAATATTGTTAATAAATATAGGTTTTAAAAAATAGAGTTATGTTTTATAAAATTGATAAAAGAGGGGGTTGTTTTAAAGGAATAAAAATATAGTGACATTGAAACAGCAGAGAATAAAGATAATATTATTAATGAGAAAAATATAAATTAATGATAAAAAGGTAAAAGTTGTAAGAAATTAAAAAATTAAAATTATAGATATTAAAGTACAAAAGATATTATGTATTCAATAATAATTAAACAAGATAGATAGTAAGAAATGATGAAAGGAAAATTATAGAATAATATTAATATAATAAAATAGTATTAGTAATAAATAATAAAAGGGTAATGCTTAAAAGAATGTTTCAAAGAATTTTTAAATTGAATTTTTTGGGAAAGATCTTTTAAATGAATTTTTTTAAAAGGTAATATATAAAAAATGGTGTATTGGATATGTTTTGTATATGGTTTGTATATTTTTTATATATATGTAATTTATAAGTAAATTGAGTATATATAGGGGTGGTATTTGTAAATGTACATGAGGATTGGTATATGTATGTATATGGGTTATGTGTATCGGTGTATATATGAGTATGTTTAAAGGATATAGGTATATATTTGGATATCCATATGTGTTTATAGAGATGTAGGTATGGAATTTTTTTATTTTTATTTATATATATGTCTAGAGATGATGTGATATATATATATCTGTATGTAGGAGATGTATGGATATTTGATATTCATATGTATATTTATATGTGAAATGATGGTTATGTAGTTGTATTTATATTATTTGAATATTGTTAATAAATATAAATGTAAAAGTTGTAAGTTTATAATAGAATTATAAGTTTTATAAAATTGATAACAGAGGGAGTTGTTTTAAATGAATAAACAAGATAGAAAATTTAAAAAAACATCATTTTAATTAAAGCAGAGAAGTAGATTAGAGGTAACAGTATTAAAGAAAAATATTAATTAGTGATGTAAAGATAAAAGTTTTTAAAAATTAAAATTAGAGATATTAAAGTAAAAGATATTATATATTAGATAATATTTAAACAGGATACATAAGAAGAAATAATGAAAAAAAAATTATAAAATAATATTAATAATAAAAAATATTTAAAAAGAATTTTTAAAAAATTTAAAAAAAGTAAAACTAAAAGTTTTAAAAGGTAAATTTAAAAAAAAAAATGTTTTATTGGATATGTTTTGTATTTTTTATATATATGTAATTTATGTGTAAGTTGAGTATACATATAGATGTGTATTTATAAATGTATATGTGGATTTATATATATATATATCTATGGGTGTAAGTAAATCTGTGTATATATATATGTATGTTTAAAAGAGGTATGTGTATATATTTGGATATGCATATGTATATATAGGTGTAGGTATGAATTTTATATATGTCTAGGGGTGATGTAGATCTATATGTGTATATATGAAGGAAATATATGTGTATATTTTGATATATATATATGTGTGTGTATTTTATATATGTGAAATGATGGTTATGTATTATATATATATTTATATGAAATGATGGTTATGTATTTATATTATTCAAATATTGTAGCTCTGATGAAGACTGCTGGACAGTCGAAACTGTAAGGAAAATAAAGAAGTTTTTAAGAAAATTTGTTTGCATTGAAGTGTATATGAAAGAAGTGTTATAAGCAATATATATATATATAATAACGAACGTAAATGATATTAGTATTAAAGTTAATTGGAATGTTAGTTTGGGATATGGGAAATTAATATACTATATACAAATATATTGTGTTTTAGACTATTATTTGCTTGTTGATGGTGACTTTTTAATTTGATGACAAACTCTATGCTCAAAAAATATACAACCAATTGATTTAACTTATTTTATTTCTGAATTCCACCCTACAATATCATAATTATATAAACTACAACTTAATGAAAAAGATGTCAAGTTAGTCTTTTATCTTTTTTACTAAATTGATAATAATGAGATTGTGAAATGCAATTAAAAAGTATTGTGAATAAATCTGATTGGTTATATATATATATATATATATATATATATATATATATATATATATATATATATATATATATATATATATATATATATATATATATATATATATATATATATATATATATATTGAGAGAGAAGCATCAATGTTAAATAAGTATCTAGTTAAATAATAAAATAAGTAAACTGATGAAGTTTTTAAAATATTAGTCTTAATTATTTCTCATATATAAATTGTGTTGTATATGCAAATTAGAATAGGGTTGAGATATGCCTGGTACAATATATTGTTAAAAAGAGGTTGCCTTGACAACAGTTTAAAATTGTTGATTATTATTGATATTGGGATTGTCTAAATGTTGACTGGTGTTTAATATATATATAATAGTAAATAAAATCAATTCATATATCACATTACTTAACTTGATAATCTGGTAATTATAAAATAAAATAATGAGTGTGCTAATAGTTCTAACAAGCTTTATCAATAAATGCCACATGAGAAAGCAGTTTAAAACCCTACCCAGAAATTATCTATACCTCCAAACTGTTTTTGAGCTATTGGCTCTCCTCAGTGTGGTGCTAAGATATTTCAGACAGTAGATCTAAAATTCCAACTCAAGGCCTGCACTTATCAATAGTTAAGCATCAGATAAGTGCTGGCCTTGAGTTGGTATTTTAGATCTACTGTCTGAAATATCCTAGCACAACACTGAGGAGAGCCAATAGCTCAAAACTAGTTGGGATTATCTCCATCTCCAAACCAGTTTGGGGATAGAGATAATTTCTAGATAGTTTTCAAATGCTTTCTCTTGTGGCATTTATCAATAAAACTTGTTAGAGCTATTAGCATGCTCATTATTTCATTTTATATATATACAATAAAAAGAATAAATATAATGGTAATTGACTATTATACACAGTCTATCAATCTGAAAAAATACTTTTGGTTAATTTCTTAACCCTCCTCAACTGCCATTACATTCTAAAAACATAATGGAAGCAAACACCATCAAGTCAAATTCATGAATCCCAAACATTAACATTAGGCTTGTCTATTAATTATATTAATTTTATTTCTATTTATTAAAATTGCCAGTTTAATTTTTCTTATATTATGGGTTCTTTCTTCATAAAAAAATCTTAACACTTTCAATATCAACTTAAATTAATATTTACATATCCTTTCATAATCCAAGAAAACTGAAGCAGTCATTAAATCATTATTATTTTTACTTTTCAGGTGCTTGTATGTTCCTTAATTTTTTCTCAATATTGCACCTTGATTCATCTATATATAACAAACATTAACAAATAATTTGATACACAACATTATTTTTTTGCTTGACAGGTGTGATACTTTTAGAATTATTCACTAACTTATTAATGTTATTTGTAACACAAAATGAAACATTAAACACATCCTTACATATGTCCTTAAAAAATTTCACTTGAGCATTTGAAATATATGGAATTGATATCCATTTTCTATTATCAGTTTTCACCTCCTTTAAATTATTATAACTCTTTTTAAATCAACATAAAGTACTGTTAATCTGTTCAATCTTATAACCAATTTCAAGCATATCCTTGGCAAATAACTCAATATTTTTTTAATTTATCACACTGGTAGTGACATAATTTTTCATTACAAAACAAAAAGGATCTAAAACTTGTCATCTTATGCATAATTGGTATTTTTGATTTACAATTTTCTATATCTTCTTTTTTGCAATGATTTGATTATTAATTTATAACTTAACATACTATTATCTCTTGTAATAATTAAATCCAAATACTTAATACTTTTGTCTTGTTCTTTTTCAATAGCTCATTTCAAGCCATTCAAATTATTTAACTCCTCTACAAACAAATTTATAAGTATTGGTATTTCAGCAAATGAAAACATCATCCACATATCTTTTGTAAATTTTAATATTTTTAAAATACACACATATAAAATACTACTCTAATATGTAGATAAAACAAAATTGCAAACTTGTGCAACAACAGGAAGACCCCTAGGCTAACGATTAGACATTTTATAAAATCTATCTTTAAAAGAAGCAACAATATTATCATCAAAAAAATTCAAATAATCAATAACAAATTTTATAAAGTATTTACAAACACCTTTATGTTATTGTATATATTTTTAATATATTGAATTTAGGTGATGTTAAGAAATGATGAATTGATAAGGAGTGATGGAATCAATATTAAGAAGTTATTAAGCTTAAATGCAAACTTCGTTTTTTCAAGGATTGTAAAATTTATCATTTATTCCCAAATTGTTGCAATGTAAAATTGAACAGTTGTATAAATTTAGTACCAAAATGTACAGATAAAATAAAATTAATAATTTTAAATGATGTAGTTAAGAAATGTAAAAAAGAACTTTTTAATATTTGAAGATATTTGAAAGCAATTGAACATTTAATAATTTTAAATGAATAGTGTGCTTTGGACAAATATAAAATAGTTTGTGAAAATGGATTTAAATTATCAGAGCTTAAATTATGTAATAAATATGAGAAGAAAATTGATTTTTTATTTAATAGGTGGTATCCACTAACTTATATAATGATATGAATTTTGTCAATTTGTCAGATAAAAAGATACATTTGATTCAGAAATATGTTTGTCAGGAAGTAAATAGGTTGGCATGGGATGATTATAATTTGGAACTAATTGCAGCTATTCAAAATTTGTTTGAAATGATTACTGGTGATAGTCATATTACTGATGAAATTATAAAGACAATTAATTGTTATAAATTTAATGTGATTCTATATGAAAATTCATGAGAACTAGTGATTTTGGAATTTAAACAGAAGCTTAAAACTGTTGATAATATGATTTGTTTGAAAAGATAAAGGGCTGCAGATATGTTTAATGATGAAATGTTAAAGTGCAAAAGGATAAACTTGATTTCTTTTTGATTGAAAAATATAATATGGATGGTCAGAGAATAAAATTTATTAACAATATTTTTAAAAAGCTAAGAATAAAGCCTTAAGTGATAATGTATACTATAAATTATATCTTTCCTGTACTATTCCTTGAGAATTATGATTGATTTTTGTGGTTCATTTATATACCAAACCTCTAAATATACTGGTAAGCTTGTTACAAGAGATTTTAGAATTTGGGGTGAATACTATTGTTTCATCTTTCGATTTTGTAGATAGAATTAAAAATATATTGATTGATGAGAGTGATGATAATGCTTCATTAGATGTGACAGAAATGTATGGTTTTATTGATAGAGTGGATTCCATAAAAATAATTGAACATGCATTAAAAAGTAAAGGTGTTTGTAAATATATATAATTTGTTATTGATTCTTTAAAATTTTTTGATGGTAACATTGTTGCTTCTTTTGAAGGTGGATATTATAAAATGTCTAAAGGTTGGCCTATGGGTCTGCCTGTTGTTGCACAAGTTTGCAATTTTGTTTTGTCTACATATGAGAGTAGTATTTTAGATATGTATACTTTTAAAGATATTAAAATTTACAAAAGGTATGTGGATGATGTTTTTGTTTGCAGAAATACCAATACTATAAATTTGCTTGTAGAGGAGTTAAATAATTTGAATGGCTTGAAATGGACTATTGAAAAAGAACAGGACAAAAGTATTAAGTATTTGGATTTATTTATTACAAGAAATAATAGTATATTAAGTTATAAATTAATAATCAAACCATTGCAAAAAAGGGGATATATAAATTGTAAATCAAAAGTACCAATTATGCATAAGATGGTAAGTTTTAGATGTTTTTTGTTTCATAAGGAAAAATTATGTCATTACTAGGGTGATAAATTGAAAAATATTGAGATATTTGCCAAGAAATTGCTTGAAGTTGGTTATAAGACTGAACAGAGTAACAATACTTTATGTCAATTCAAAAAGTGTTGTAAAAATTTAAAGGAGTTGAAGATTGATAATAAAAAATGGATATCTATTCCATATATTTCAAGTGAAATTTTTTAAGGATATATATATAAAGATGTGTTAATGTTTCATTTTGTGCCACAAAAAATGTTAATAATTTAGTGAATAATTTTAAAAGTATTATACCTGTCAAGCAAAAAAGTTTTGTGTATCAAAATTTTTTGTGGATGTATGTTATCATATATAGATGAATCGAGGTGCAGTATTCAAAAAAGATTAAAGGAGCATGAATTATTATAAAAGCATGTAAAAAGTAAAAATAATAATGATTTTCTTCAGTTTTCTTGGATCATGAAAGGACATATAAATATAAATTTAAGTTTCATCTTTAAAATATTAAGATTCTTCATGAAGAGAGAAACCATAATAACAGAAAAATTTAAAAGGCAATTTTAATAAATATAAATAAAATGAATATAATTAACAGACAAATTGCTAAGGGTAAAATTCAGACTTCATGGAATTTGAGTTGATGGCGTTTGCTTTTGTTATGTTTTTTGAATTTAAAAGCAGTTGAGGAATTAACCCAAAGTACTTCTGCAGATTGATATACTATATATAATAGTTAATTACCATTATATTTATTATTTTTATTGATATTACAATAGGTTTTAATTAATGGACATTATATATATATATATATATATATATATATATATATATATATATATATATATATATATATATATATATATTGAAAATGAAATACATGGGTGGGAGGACAGGTGTTACTGACATTATTGAAAGAATTAAGAGACTGAAGTGGAGATGAGCTGGATATATTGCTAGAATAGATGATAATAATTGGACTGTTCAAATTTTAAACTGGATTCCAGGAAATTGCAAAAGACCTAGAAAAAATCCATATGGGAGATGGATGGGTGAAATCAATAAAGCGTGCTGGGGTGATGTGAAGAAAAGAGGGTGGAGATTGGAGAAGATGGATTGAAGTTGTAGAGACTTTCATCCTGAAGTGGCTTAATAATGATTGAAAATGATGTTGATTATATATAAGTATATTAATACTATTTAATAATTGCAAAATTCATTCGCACTTAGATTAGATTCATGGCTATAGGATTTTAAATCAAGCTCTTTTTAGCTAAGATGAGAAAATGGAAGTTTTTTGTCATTCCGTATTAAATCATGACAACGTTATTGCATTCATTAAAAAGAGGAATAAATTATTTATTTTACTCTTTCTATTTACTTTTTTTCCATATATCAAATGCATTGACTGGGAAGCGAACCCGGACCAGCTGCTTAGAAGGCAGTTACGCTAACCACTAGGTCACCAACGCTCGACAATTATTTACTTCTTTTTATTTCTCTAGCTGCCACAGCTATGATAATTAATTTTTAATGACAAATACTTTGATATTCCATAATAGTAGTAAAGCTACCTATTCGTGCCTTATTTTATTTTTATTGTTAAATTCTTATTTTATTATATAAGGTTTAGATATTTCTTTATGATATGTACTCACAATTTACTATCTTGCTGATGGCTATAGTTTTATGTCTACTTTGATAGAGATTTCGTAAAGTTATGCGTCAGTTTATGATTGCTCATAAATGTATATATTGTTTTAGTATATATCACCATAAATGAAATAAAAAAAAGAAAGCTAATAAACATGAAAGAAATTAAGATCTAGAGCTGGTAAAACATCAGCATCAATACTCTAGCATTAAATACCATGACTCCAGAAGCATTTTATGGCGTCGTGGGGCTCCAGGCAAATTTGAATTTGTATAGTGTTGAATTTTTCTTCGGAGGAGGGGGCATCCGACCCCTCTGGCATATTCTTGCTTCTACAAAAAGCTAAATAATAATAATAATTGCAGATATAATTTTATCAAAAATAAAATAACATATTATGACATTATAATCCACAAGAAAAAATCATAAATGAACTCATTTAACATTTAAATACTTTTATAACATTATATAATAAATTAGATTAACTAAACGAAAATTAGAATAATAATATAGAAAAACAACCTTTCTATAAATTAAAATAAAAACAATTCTTAACGGAATATAAATTATCTAATAAAAATCGTTATTAGAATGAAAATTTTAAGAACATTATTATATATTCACTTCCAGAGCTTTTTGAGTTGCAGAATTATCAATCAAACTCATTATAATTAACCCCACTATTAATGTCATTTTAAATGCATAATATTAACAAATTACATAATTTTTATCTTTCAAAATAAAAATTATGTAATTTTTCTTGGCCTAAAGAATTTCTAATGTAATTTTTGAATTACAGTACATTGAAAGAACGCTCTGCTGATGCGTTAGAAACAGGTATGGTTTAAATATATTTTTAAAATTATGTCCATTAGGAAAAGTAGCCCTTCTTGAATCGCTTTATACATTAATAAAAGCTAATTTAAATTTTCACTTCTTATTGATGTCGTTTGAATATGTATTTATTACATTTAAAATACATTTGTCGTACTCATTTACTACATTTCCTTTATTTTGATAAGCCGCAACATGTCTTTAAATGCCTAATATAAACTGATTAGAGATAACAGTCAAACAATCAACTAAAAATCTTTGTTTGCTGTCCAATTGCACACCCTCATCTCCATCCCTTTTCTCATCAAAATGTATTTTTCTTTTGTCTCTTCTCTCTTTATCTGACACATAATTTTATTGTCTATTAATACAAAACATTCTGACTCAAAAACTTCATAGTTGTTTCAAATGTCTTCTGATAGATACAAAGATAATGATTTTAAAAGATTTACAGCATTGTGTATATCCCAATTTTTATTTTAAAGACTTTTACTAGTTACATTTAAGTTTTCATATAGCTTTTTTGCTTTTAATTCTGTTACGTTTTTTATTACAATCTTCAAAAATTTTAAATGAAGATTCTTTATAGTCAAATAATTCATCTTAACAACTAAAATTACATCTCCTTTTGAGGAGCATCTTAAAGGACATTTTTTTCAATGTTATATTTCTTTTTTTGTAGTTTGTTTTTATTAAAATATGTCATAACTTGGTAGAAGAAGAGAAAAATGCAAAGTAAACATTGTTTTTCCTTAATATGCTCAATTAGATATAAATCCAACTGACACTCCTCCACCTGTTCAAAACTATCGGATTTCAGACGTCATAAAAGAAATTTCAAAATTTACTTCACCTCCCACTCGTTTAAATTCAACAAAAATATGTTATTGGGGTGCATATTACTTAATGCATAATCTTAATGCTGTCAATGAGTCAACTCTCAACATCTCCACTTTCATAAAAAAATTTAAAAGGTGCCACCTTGAGCTGAAGTACTTTGATTTTCTAATCAAAATAAATCTTAATAACCTTTCCACGGGTTTTTTTCTGGTGACAAATAGGAGGTTTTCATCAATAGACCCTATTTTTTCATTGTGTCATAGGAAAGATGACATCCTGGATCATATATTCAATCAGTGTGTGGCCTTACAGAGCTGCAGACACCTAATTAGATCATTATTCTGGCAAAAACACCCTCTCATTTCAACACTAAAGCATGTCATCAAAGCAAGTATATCTGCCATAATCAGAAATGCAACCTTTTTAGCTTATTGCCTGTGGATCATTAGGTGCACGTTTCTCTTTAATACAAGTGATACCGACCCTCAGTAAACTCTAATACAAAAATTGAAGACTATAAGGGACAGGGATATGTAGTTTATACCTCAAATGTTGTACAAGATGATGTGGAAGTTAATTGATTTGGAAAGAACTTTGATTTCTAATTTAAGTTTAACCTCACTGTATGTGCCAAATAGTTTTTAGTACTGTTAGTATTTGTTTAATGCTATATGTATAAACAAATTGAATCATAAATTATACTTGAGATGTAAAATCTTAATACTAATAAACCAATTTTAAAAGTAAAAAACAATGCAAATAAAATTTGAATACAATTGAAAAATTGAGTACTTTTGATCAGTTTTCTACAGCAAAATTTTCCACTAGATTTATGCTATGAGCCACACAAAGGACATAAAATGCAGTTTTAATATGACTCTTACTCTTTTCTTGTAACCTGTTGTATGTCCTGGATATGCTGGCTGCATGTCATAAGATTGTTGTCTACAGTTTTGGATATCTAAACCATATTTCATTAATTTTGAAATTATAATATTTTCTAAGTAGCTAGTATCATGCTTTTCAATATGCAAGAAAGACATGAAACATTCCTGGATTTTATTTTAGTTCAATATCATATAATGAATGATAATTGACCTGTGTGATTCACATTGAGGATAGTCAACAATAAATGAAAAATATTTAGCCTATTTTATTTTACTAATAATTATATTTTTATGCTAGCAATTAATTAAATGTACGAATTCATCACACATAGTATTACAAAGATAATATACCTGTTCTTTACAACATTTACCCAAAGTTTCTAAATGAGTTTTCAAAATCATATCAAAATTATCAATGCATTTTAAAGACCTCATAAAATTCCATGCACTACTATCATACCATTGAAATCCCAACCCTAATAAAGCTAACAGTTTCATAGTCATAAGAATTCTTTTTAGAACCTCACATCAATAAATCATTTTTCATAAGCTTTTATAAACTCTAAATCGATTCTTCCTACACTTTTCAAGTGCTTTAGAAGTACACACATATTTTCTTTGTTTTTTAGACTCATCATGTCTTTTTAAAATATTATCAATAGGTCTCCAATCATTACATCCTATAACTAATAAATTTTTTGAATTAATTGAAAACAATTTGCAAATAAAACAGTTCAGATGTTGTGGTTTCTGAAAATATTCATTACTCTTTTATCTGTCATACCATTAGCTCTACTTAAATATAAATGGTATTTCTTTACATTTCATATAATAATTTTACCATCACAATTAAAATTCTGCTTTTGAATTTTTAATGTTTCCAAAATTTTGCGGTTCACAAGGCAAAAGTCAATAAAATTATTTGTGATGGAGTTTGTCCACAGAGCAATAGCTTTAGTGTATATTTTATGTTTGATATTATTTGTATATATTGCATTGTTTTTATCATTATCATTGGTATTGTTTGTATTAATACTTTTATTATTGTTATCATTAATTTTATAAATAGTTGTACTGTTTTCAATTTGTTCAATAATATCGCCAGCTGATACTGTAAAATTGAAAGGTTCCTTTTTTATCCTATTTTATTCTGTTTTGCAGCTGTCCTCTTGATTTTTTATTGCTACAACATTCTCTAATGAAGTTGTTTCTTTTTTAATTCCACCTCACCAATTTCCTGCGTCTTTCTTTTTTGAATCCCAGATTTATACATTCTTTTCATTACCTAACATATTATTTTTATATTTGTGTATTGAATAATTTTATATTTTTTACTTTATTTATCTAATCATTTTTCATAATTAAGAAAAAATTATATTTGAATGTATAATGTAAAATAGAAATCCAGTATTCTACCCCAATTACAGAATATAAAATGAAATAAAATTTGTTTAAATCAGTTGTATATTATTGTAGGAAAAATTCTGCATCAATCATGTTAGAATTAGTATAAAATATTAAATATTTTAACAACAAAATACTAGTATTTATACCTATCTCAAATTTCCTTTCTATTTATTAAATAATATTTACACCTTATACACTTATTGTTAATACAATACAAGTTGATATCAGCAATCAGCCATATGTATTGTCTAAACCTCAGAAATGATATGGATTGTTATAGTTGTCAATCTTAAAATCCCATTTGGACTGAAGAACCTCCAGTTATCTTCAGCAGTGAAATATATGTAACAGTTAATGATATCTACTATTTATCAACAATAATCAAAGCAAATTCTAACCATGTGTAATGGTAGCAAACTCCTCATACAGTAGTGCCACCTAGTGCAATACTAATCAATGGATGCAGGATGGTTTGTGCATAAATCCCCATTTAGTGCCTTTTCATCCAATATCCGCAGACTACTGTATGGAGAGTTTGTTACTACTTATAACAGTTTGTGTAAGCATAGGAAATGCTGATCATGATGTTTTGGTGGTTTCATGTGTAATGTCCCATGTTAGGTTTTGATTTTGGAATATAAACAATAGTTATTGTTAGTAAGTAGTAGATATCATTTACTGTCATGCTCATTTCATCACTGGAAAGTGTTAGTTAGATGTCTTTCAACCCACATCAGCAGAATAGAGGGTGGAATAAGACTCTAAGATTTAATAGAAAATACATTATTGAATAGGTTCATTGCTTAGGGCTAATCTCTACATGAAAATGCACTCTATCTTGTACCAAGCTATTTATATTTCATATGTTCCATATTCCAGTGTTATACCTGCATGGGTCTGAAATTTAAATTTCCAATCTTTTTACTACAAAAAGTTTATAGAATAATGATTTGGGAACTTTGGGACTCTCACATTGATGGTAGCTGCAGGTGATATTCCTTTTTGCCCATAAGATAGCATGCCTCAACATGACACAATTTGGCTGCAATTATGGATTTAGATAGTAAGATACTATTGTCCAGTCAGAAATTTCATAAATGTCCTCATTATACTTATATTTTGTTTGATATTGTCAACTAAGGCTACTACATTCTATGTTTTACTGTCACTATATATATATATATATATATATATATATATATATATATATATATATATATATAAAATGTCTATTAATTCAAAAATTATTGTAATATCAATAATAAATATAATGGTAATTACTATTTTATAGTCTTTCAATCCACAGAATTTCAGTTAATTTCTTAACCCTCTTCAACTGCTGTTAAATATATATATAGTTTTAATCAAACAATATGATTGTTTTAAAATCATCATGATTTTTTTCCAAAGTGCTTAAGATTAGCCTCTGTATATAAATTGAGATAAAAAGAAAAAGTGGTCCGATCTTTTTCGTAAAAAAGTTTTATCTTGTGCTTTGAATTGAGAGTATTTCCTTTACTTAATATACCAGTGTTGGAGTATTAATCTCAATGTATTATATATATATATACACACATTCTTGATTTGAGAAAGAATCTCTGAGAAAAGTACTTGTTACTATTCTGAAAAATTAGCTATTTAGCTATTATATTTTTATTACATGGAAGCTCCCAGAAATAATACTATGAATTCATCATTTATCTGTGAGATATATATATATATATATATATATATATATATATATATATATAAATTATTAATCGATGTCTGTATTCCAATACTAATAAAATATATATAATTATTCAAAACAATACAATAATTAATACAGTAAACAATATTTTAAAAACAAATATATACTATAATTTAATAGAAATACTATTAATTACTTAGTTGATAGTACTTCTATTAAATTATAGTATATATTTGTTTTTAAAATATTGTTTACTGTATTAATTATTGTATTGTTTTGAATAATATTACTGTTATTATATATGTATGTAATAAAGTATGAAAGAATATTATAACAGAGAAATTTGATAAGCTTGATATAAAATATATATTTTTATTATATTAAATGCTAAGCACACTTTCAATATGGTGTATCTTTATCAGAGCATGAAAGAAATAAAATTAGCAAGGATATTGGCATTTCCATTCGCAAATAAATTTAAATTAAACTGGTATCTGATTTTAATAAATGTTCATATTTGCATATGTGAATATTTGTGTGAAAATGAGCCAGGCAAATCTATGGTATATACTCATTATTATTTTTTACATATATACATAAAAGTTAGAAATTATACAAATCACCCTTCACAATGTTAAGACATTTCAGCAACACCCTTTATGAATAAATATCAAGTTTAAAACAGTTTGAGATTCAGTCTTGATATTTACTCACAGAGGGCAGTACTCAAATATGTTAATGTCATGAAGGGTGATTTGTATATTTTCTATTTAATTTTCAACTAGTATTATGCTTTATGATATTTACATATCTGTAAGTTTATATAGTTTTTAGGTTGTTTTACAATAGCGTGTTGAAACCGTCAGAGGGCGAGCTTTGTTTGTAAACAAAGATAAATATAATATTTACGGGGCCGCCACCAGGTTTGTTTATTATTACATTTTAAAGTAAAGTAATATCAAATAAATTTTGGAATACGCAACAACAAATAAAAAAAAATATGCAGAAATCAAAAAATTGAATTTAAAAAAGTACTTAATTTTTTTTTTTTCTTTTCATTACTTATATTTTGGGAGGGGGGGGGGCAGGAATTCTTTTTTTTTTTTTATATGTATGTTTTTGATTATGTTGATCACATTTAACCAAAACTACTATCTATCAAATAACAATTTTTGGAACGAAAACAAACAAACAAAAAAAAAAAAGGGTACATCGATCGAAATGAAAAAGTAGTTACTTTTTATTCTTTCTCATTACTTACATTTTTTTTAACGGTGGCAGTCGGTTATTCTACAACAAAATCAGCTTCTTTTTTATATTTTTGTTGTTTTATAATAAATTACAAATACCAAATCGATTTCCATTTAATGGTACCAAACATTTACAACCGAAAGGTCCAACTTTGTGAAAGGTGGTGGGGGTGAGTGATTATAATTCCTAAGCGAATGTAACGCTCCGACTCGAAGGTTGACTAACTTTTTACCATAATTACTAAAATCCCACATAAATATATTTATGGCAATTAAAAGCAACTTTTAGGGCTGTTCAGGAACAGCACACATGCAGCTTCAAAGCTCTTTCTTTTGTTTGATAACCCGTTTCCAGCAACAGCAGTCAGAGAATCTTTGACATTCACAGCAAGTTTTCCGATTTCAGACATTCGATGAAGCTCACCATTGTTCTCGCAGAAGTGGGACTTAGAGCATGATTTGATCCGAATCGCGCTGGAACCTACACTTGCCAAATTTTTTGAGCAGGAAATGGGGGCTAGGGAAACACGAGACTCTGCTGATAATTGTTAGTAGACATTCCTAAAAGATGGCAGTTAGAGGGGGAGGTGGTCTTAATGAATATTAAAATAGTTTTGACAATTGAAATTCCAGACACCCTCACCCAATACTGTAGCCAAAAGTGAAATGTGATCGCACATTGTAAATGCTTACCACAAATCTGAGCTGTAAGCTGACATGATAGCTTCTGCGGCAGATTCAATGTCATGTTTCTGTGCATTAGCGTAGAAATAGACACAAGCAGCCACCCTGTACTGAACAGACTATTTCTAAGCTTATGCATTAGAAATAGAACACTCGCTAGCAGTGGTAGACCACCTAAACAGCATATTTCTGTGCACTATCACAGAAATAACACCCTCCAGTGGTTTCAACACGCTATTGTAAAACAACCAGTTTTTATTCCAAAATTTCTTGGTTTCAATCTCTTATATACAAATTATTCTTCAGGGATATTAAATATGCATTCTACTATAAAACTCTTATTTTTAATGATAAATAAAAACAATTTATTAGTTACCTTATTTAAAATATTTTTTGTTGATAACATTTTCAAAACATATTGAATTGCTATTTTTTAATTAAATGTATTTTCATCCATATTTTTCAAATAAACTTTTACTTTTTTCATATTTGCTGCAAACGATTACTTTGGTTTTCTTCTACGTCCATGGAATTTTTAATGTAGTATTATTATTTTTGTGTTAGCATTTTTTTTGTTTCTATTATTAAAGCACTGAAATTTTTATTTTGCTATTTTATGTAGTTTTTATTCTAAAATCCTCAACTTTCAATCCTACATGTAGATCATCTTCAGAAATACTAAATATAATTCTATCATTAAATGAAACAAATCAAAATAAAATAATCAGCACTTCTACAAATACTACCACATACTTTTATATTTCCTATATATGGAAAATATGCAATTAACTATCATATTCTTATTACTAATTTTACTACATTTGATACTAGATATTTTATTCACTATCTTATTTTTAAATGAAATGATGTGAAAGTACTGAAACCTCTAGTGAGCAATATGTAAACTAACTATCAGTAAACATAAAATGTTTACATACTGCCATCTGGAGGCTTTCAGACTTTTGCATTATTTCATCCATATTCAAGCTGGTAAAAGGTTATATTTATATCTTATTTTTAATGAATAAACTAATTTTATTACTTAACTTGTTTTAATTTTATTGTTATTACAATTTTCAAAACTAATTGAATTGATATTTTTTTTATTTAAATACTATGTTACCTACAATATCATTGGCAAAAATAAAAAAATGATAAATTTAATAGAACCGATTCATAAATTGAATCAACAAACGACCTCCATGTTGAGATAACTAATAATAGATTTGACATCCTATGTAAATGTGAGCTAATCAGTCTTTAAACCCTTCAATTTACCAGGTTACATAACTGATGATTTAGAAGTAGCCATTTTCCAGAACAACTTTTTGCACAAGACAAAGTGGAAACTTAATTTTTTTATCTTTAAGTTTAAAATCTTACAACCCCAAGGACTGAATTTAAACACGGATACTATTGCTTTCCTATATTACATTCTTTTGTAATACATTATTATTCTTTATTTTGGGCATACTTTATGGATTTGTAAGAGGGTGTATTTTTGAATGTGCATTCATTATATGAATAAAGATATGTGTATGTGGATATAATGTATTTTGATCACTCATTAAAGATATTATATAATATATAAAATAGTAATTTATTATTTTTATATGGGATATTATTGGAAATGCATATTGTATAGATATTATCATCACTATTTTTAACCATTATCAATCCATTGCAGAATGAAAGCCTCATCCAGTTTCTTTGATCTCTAACTTCTCTTTCTCATTTCAGAACACTTTTTTATTTTATCCATCCAGCTAACATGTGATCTCTTTATAGGTTATTTACAATCTCTTGGAATCCAGGTTAAGATTTTAATTCTTCATTTATTCATATATATTGCTTATAATAATTATATTGCTTATAATAACTCCTCTCATATACACTTTAATGCAAATAATAATAATAATAATAAAACTTCTTTATTTTCCTGAGTACTGTTCAGCAGTTTTCATCAGCAGGTAAAGGAAAGTGAGAATGCTCTGATGAATACTGCTTGATAGTCAAAACTGTCAGGAAAATAAAGAAGTTTTATTTAAAAAAAATTTTGCATCAAAGTGTGTATGTGAAGAGTTATTATAAGCAATATATATATATATATATGAATATATTAAGAAATGCAAAGAAAGTAAAGGAGAAAAATAAGAGTATATTCTTCATCTATTGATTGGTATGCTTACACTAAATGCAAGAACCTGATTGGGAGAAAAAAAAATTCTTACTGAGCTTAATTGGGTAGCCTAGGATGATATGACATTTTGTTGGCTATTTTTAATGTTTAATTTTCACAGCAAATTTTTTTCAGAAGCAAATGAAAGGCTTTACATATACAATCATATCTTTTTCATCAATACCTGGCTTAACACCCCAAAGTCAAATCTTATTGTTCAATGAGTTATTTAATGACTAAACTTTAACACTCATTTCTTTGAGTATCATTAAAGTTAAAAAAATATATTTAATTTTCAAATTTAGCATATGTATTTAAAAAGGGTTCAATACTTAAAAACAATCAAATGCATGAAAGCAATCCATACTTAAATAATACCAAACAGTACTAAGAATTTCAATCTGTTTGTTTTCAAGGCAGTCTTTTTTATTATGATAAAGATGAGTGTCCAGCTTTATCTATGGTCTAATCAATATATATATTGAACCGGATTGAAATCCGATTCAATGGTGTTATTACAAAAAAGAAATTTATTAAGCTTTTAATTTTCATTAAACGTTTAAGGTTTAAATTTTCATTATTATTTAAAAAGAATACGTGTATCAAAATACACATGCGTTTATATGTAAAACGGATCATTTTAATATTTATCGATTTATTTTGAAATAGTTTTCTTATACCGCTTGTTTTTAAATCAATTTGATTATTAAAAACAAGCTGGCTAGTTAATTACACTCCTGTTGCTTTTATTTTAATTATTGTAAATTAATTCTAAAAGCGGAGATTTGATTTTTATGTAGTTGTTTTCGTTTCAATAACCCTGGGTAGAATTCTTAGATTAGATTGAGCTGGAGATTAATATTTGCCCTGCCTTAGGTGTAGAAATTAAACAACAAGGCTAGTTTTCATGGGAATTCGAGGAAGGTATAAATAATACCAACAATTTTATGAGTTAGTCTATTCTCTTCTAACCTAGAGAGATTAAGTCAGCACTTTGTCAAGGTGATTTGTTCAGCTTTGTATTTCCAATATTCAGTTGGATTAACTTCTTCAACATTTGTACCATTAGCAGATTGAACATTTAATCTTTAAAAGCAAAATTTGCAGTTACTAAAACAATTTTGCTTTCTCTGTGATGTCAAAATATACTGCTATACATTGGATAACCAACAATATGTCATGCTAGTTTAACTCAGAAGACGGACCCATGCCTGCCAGCTTTCCTTCAATCCTGCAATGAACACCTAAAATAAACAAGACCCCGCTGCCTCTACCTTGCCACTGTCAAAGAATTTGAAATGAACTAAAATAATAGTGTGCACTCTACATGAACATTGTTTTTACTGAGAGGTAACTATTTTCTTTTTTATTCTTCCCAGGGTAAATTAATTCTCATTAAATCTCCACTCAATCTAATCATAAATATGTATTCCTAAACAATATAGCCTCATATTTAATATTTGCTGTGTTTTCTAATATTTTGTAGTGTGTCTTGGAATCTTAGTTTTAAGATTCCAAGTTGCTTTCAATTTTTGTTTATTGGAGAGTGACGAATGAGTTTTATATTTTTATGCCTCACTTTTTATAAATGCTTTAGCAGTCATGTATATTTTAAATGCTTACCTGTAATTATTTTATTATTCAATAATTAATTTGTAAACACTGTGTTTGCACTTTCGCAAACCTCCAAAAATCTTTTGGCTGACGACTTTATTGTCTAATTTTCCGCAGGTGGGGATTTGATTTCTTCTATCTCTGAAAGTGGAAATTAGAATTGTGTTTTTCTTTGTAATTTTATGAGCCATCAGCAGGAAGATAAAATTTATCCCTTTTTAAATTACAGGTGAGCAATACTTTCATTCTGCTAAAGTATTTAAACTTTTAATATTTTCGTACTCATGTGCACTCTCCGATAGATTGATTTTTGTATTTATTGCGTGTGCTTTAAATTTATCAGAGCATGTACTCAGAATTTGTTTGTAAGTTTATTTTCTTTAAATGCTGGGGCAGACATAACTGTTTTTCTAATTATTTGCTCGTCTCCTATTGAGACCTTTAATTCTTATTTTTAGAGTAATTTTTGCCAATCGTTTGGCTGGGATTCACCAGTTTTAATTGTTTTCCTTCCATTTCCAATCATATTTTTCAGTTGTTCTTGGGGTAAATCAATCACCTTTATTTTAAATGTAATAATAGGTGCAGCTTCTACTGACCCTTGACATTTGGAGTCCGAAACATTTTTTTTTTGGGTCTCGAAAAACTCGTCAGTGCTGGTTTTGTTGATTTGTTTCAAGAATGTATTGTTTAAATGTTTGAAAGTGAAAACCAATGTTTGGATGAATCCTCAGCTGAATAAAATTTGCTTCCTCCCTTTATAATTCGTTTATTAGAAGATCAGTCGGTCTGTCATAGCTTTGCCTTTTATATTTCTGGTACATGCCTGAGTTAACCCTATTTATTGTGTCAATAAATTGTACTTCATACTTTATTTTCTCTTAATAAAATTTTAGAATTTGTTTAAACTTAATTTGGCTGATGTTTGTCTTTGTGCTTGTGTCTCAATTGTCTAAACAATTTAAGATCTCTTGTTTCTCCCTGAGTCTAGTCAGGGCAAACCATCATCATCTATTCTGATCACAGTAAACAAATTTTCCAGACACGTAGTGGTCTAGTGGAACCCTCTGTGTCAAAATAGATTGATATACGAAATTAAAATCTTTTGTCCAGCACATAATATTGAAACAGATACACTGTTTCACGTATATATTTAGAAGACCCCCCCCCGCAAATTAAAATGACATAAGTTAAATTTAAATCAGACTACAATATGTCAAAAATAAAAGACTAATTATACTAAATATTTTAAAGAAAATCAAATTTTTTAAAATGAAAAAAAAAACCAAAAGCAAATACATTTATATTTGCAATTAAAGAAAGTATAAATCTTTCTTTATTAAAATTAATAAATTCAAAGTTAAAAATTATTTAGATAAAAATCTCTTTACTGCTTTCATTTCATTCTATATTTCAGAAGAATAATTTGTAAGGCAGAATGGCAGTAATTTAACACTAATTAAAAGTGTTTCTTCACCATGAGAAAATTAATTAAAAATTTGAACACACCAAGCCAGATAAGTAAAAACAGTCTGATCCTGCAAAATAGAATAGCTAATGAACTGGGATTAATGGCACAAACATGAATGAAAACACACCAAAAACCAATTGGATTCAGAAGGCACATCAGGTGAATCTATTCTGATAGAGAGAAAAGTATAAATAAGTTGGAGAATTCAGATACTTGAAAATCATGAGACAACAATTTTTTATTAAGATTTTTAGATTACTAGAAAAGTGAATTGAACCATTAAGCAGCTCCATGAAGAATCAGTGTAATATGGACAGTTAGCCCATTTTTCTCTCTATTCACTACCATGAAGTAAGCCTCCAGTCCCTGTCCAAGCCTTTTGTTCAAATCCAAGACCCCCCATTATTTAGAAACAGCAATAAATCAAGACCTTAGTTAAAAGGTAAGCATTAGAAAATAATTCAATTATTAATTCTACAATAGTAATAATGTTTCACCTATCAGTTATTAATTCTATAATAAGTTAACAATAGAAAATTAACAAAATAATATGAAAACATTAATTGCATTAAATGTTCAAAATTATAAATGTTCTGCAAATATGGAATGGCTGATAACAAACTTGTGTAAAAATATATGTCCATGTTTGACTGAATAATAATTATCTACAAACATGAAATTGTTATATATTAGAATAATTAAATGATGATGATTTATAAATGTTTAAATGCTTACCTGAATAGTCCACATCTGGGTAAAATGATAAAATCGATGTGAAAATATACATCTATGTTTGACTGAATAATAAATATCTACAAACCTGGAAGTGCTATATATCAGAATAATTAAATGATGATGATCTATAAATGTATAAATACTTACCTAAATAATACACATCTGGATAAAGTGATAAGACCTATGTCTATGTTTGACTGAATAATAATTATCTACAAACATGAAATTGTTATATATTAGAATGCATACCTGAATAAATCACATCTGAATAAAATGATATGTATACGTATACTTGATAAAAAAAAAAGTTTTTTGACTTCTGCACACAAGATGAACTGAAATAAGCTTTCATTTGATACAAATGATGAACTCAATTGGAAGGACTTATCAATAATTATTGTTAATAAAATTATTGTTATTAAAAATTAATTTTAGTTGTTCAGTTCCATTTTGCATTGCTAATCATTCATTGCATCCTGCTCACAAGAAGCCTCCTGAGCTATGTTCAGCATAACCAAACGATGGTAAGTAAGGTTGTAGTGATATGGAACTCTAGTGGTGCCATTTAGGAAACCAAACACAAATTTCTAGATGCTTCCAGTCTCTATGGCGCTACATCCTCTGATGAGCAGGAAATATTGTTGTAGGTGGGGTGACATCTGCATTGGGGAATGCCAATCAATAGTTCCTTCCTGCAATATGCTCATCAGGAAATAAAACCAACCAAGAGTGGTGTTGGGTGTTGTCCGGTTACAATATATATATATATATATCACATGATAGTTCAAGCATATGTACACAAGAATTTTCAACTTGTTGTCAAACAATCTTTATAAGTAAATGATGGAATAATACTTTTTTGCCATATAAAAGTTGTTGAAGATTTCTGATGTAGATAAGTGTATCCTCTTATCATGGGATTACATTTGAAAACCATGTAGCTTTATGAAAAATCAGATTTATATATAGATGCTTAATTAATCCTTCTATAGAAGCATGTAAATAAATGATTATTATATGCAATTATTACAATTAGAAATTTTAATAACGATTAGCTAATTTTATAACATATATTTAAACGTTTTTAATAGATGTTTTGGATGTATTATTTACATTTCATTTTTATTATTTATGTGTGTGGGTGTGCGCGCGTGTTTTTGTAATAAATTAAAGCAATTTATATTTGTTCAGTCACTATATATATATGCTATAAAAAATTGAACATATCTCATAAACAGATGCACCTTTTGCATATTTTAGATTATTTGAAGTTATATTTTGTAAACCTAGTTATTTCATAAAATATAATCATTGAATTCTGTCAAATATTTGTTTTTATAGTGGGGTATGTAATATTTACTCTCTTTATAAATATTTGTTTTACCTATCGCTATTTCATTATGTATTAATTTTAGATGAATCCAAAACAATGAAATATACAGAAATCAGTTTTGAAAGTTAAACAAAAAATCTTTTCTTTCAAATAAAGTTATTATGGGTTCAATTTTTATTATAAAAATATTTCTATCTCATTTTTATTTTTTAACTTTATGAACTTCAAAAATTATTGACTTCCGGGTAAGCGGGTTCACTTACCGGCTGATGCTATGACACATGAGAAAAAAAAACACAAATTTCTTTTACCTTTTACAATATTTGATTTTTTCATTTTTTAAAATCCTCCCTTGTTTTCTTATATTTCTCTCTTATGTTCTCTTATCTTCTTAGACATATTCTTGGTCTTGCGTTAATGTGTTGTTTTCAATAATGTCTTAATGTTTGGAAATATAGAAATCAGCTTCATCTGTTGGATTTTAATAATATTAACATTGCTTTTTAGAGATTATATAACTTCATATTTATTCTCAATCACTACTTATAATATTTCCTTAAAAAACCAACAATATTTTTAAATATTTTATCTCCATAACATTAGACATTACTTTTATTTTGGTTAACTCAGTTCTAAGTGACTGCAGTATAAATTATAATTGATTGTATAACAGTTCTTTATAAGTGTAAGTTAAAGTTGTGCGAGATGAAAAACTTAGATAATAATGAACTTCTTATATCTATTTTGCATTCTAATTTGTCTTTATATATATTTTTTAAATAAGACAATAATCCATAATTATTTTTTTTATAAATGAACTCAAGTGTTTTAAATCATCAAATTAGCTTCACAACATGTAAAAATTTCTATTATTTTATGGATGGGTTTTGTCCAGTTTCTAAGCTTTTTGTGAAGTGCTTTCCCTTTTATTTATCTATAATTATTACAAAATTGTAACATTTTTTATTTTACCATGATAATAATAAACTACAGAATTTTATGGTCTTGTGTTTGTTCAACAAACTATTATTTGGCTTGTATTTATTGTCTGGACTATTTTCATCAACTAATATGCGTATTGAATGTCTTTACAAAAATTCAACTTTATTTAAATATTCCAAATACATTCAACTGTTAGTATTAGCACATCAAACAGGTTAGTATGGTTATCCATCAGCTGTTAGTAGAAAAACCTTGAATAGACAATAAAAAGAACCACCAAAAGAAAAAAAACAATTATTGGTACCGCAGTGTACCCATATATATCAAAAATAGCAGACAATTTAAGGAAAATCTGCAATTAGTATAACATTAGAACAGCCTTCCAGGGCCATACCACACTATGAGGAATTCTAATATCTACAAAGCTTAAACTTGAAATGCTGAAAAGAAAAAAACTGCATCTATAAAATACCATGTGAATGTGGAAGAACATATATTGGTGAGACCAATTGTCTCATTGAAAAGTGATTGCATGAATACAAACTCATGAACAGAAGGGAGAGAACAGATGTGGATAAGGTAGCAGACCATGTATTTACCAATAAACATATATTCAATTGGGAAAACACAAAAATATTGGATAGAGAAGAAAAGATACAAAGAAGAAAATTTAAAGAAGATGCTCACATGGCAATGGAAAACAATCCCATAAGTCAACCTAATGTGACTATACATAATGTATGGAAACCACTAATCAACTTTGCTCTTAAGAAAAAAAAGTGGACAGATTAGGAAGAACCTCATAGATAAGTATATGAAATTTCTACTGATGGTTGCCTTTGGCAAGATGGCTCAGTTGGTTAGAGCATTACCTTAAAAAATCAATACTCAAGAGACTGTAAGGGTCTAGGTTCAAACACCATGCTATTACTGTCACTGGTTAGGCCAGCAACACCTGAAGAAGAAAGGAGAATAATATTCTCAAAACATTGTGCATATACTAACTTGTTTGATGTGCTATCACTAATAGTTGAATGTATTTGGAATATTTAAATAAAGTTACATTTTTTTAAAGACATTCAATACTCATATTAGATGATGGAAATAGTCAAAACAATAAATACAACTAAAACACCATCATCACAAACCTTCAGGAAAACACTATTATTTGGTTTGCCTAACTAATAGTTTAAAGTCAATTTGAATTGGGAGATTATCTTGGGATTATTTGCATCTGTGAAATAAATGTTGATATATTCTATTTATAGTGCATAGGATAAAATAAAATTAACAGTTTTTAAAGATATTGCACATTGCTATGATGATAATGAAACTGTTAATCATGTATAATTACATTTTAAAGTAATTATTGGCTAAAATCAATAACCACATTGATATACATTGGATGGTAAACACAAAGTTCATGAGTTTATTAGAAATTTCAACTCTGTAAATAGAAGCTTCTTTTTTTTTAAAAAAAAAAAAAGGGGGACCTTTTTTGGCTACCAAATGTTTAAAGAATGCTGGTAACAGCATAAACCTTAATCTTTTAAATATATTTATTCATTGCTATATTAATTATTACAGTTATAAGATTAAATTAAAACCTGTCCACTCAACATTACTCATGTGTTCATTAAAATGCCTTTTTTTTTTACCAAAGTGATGTAAGAACTATTTGCATTTTCAAGATTCTCAAAAAAAAAAAAACCCCAATCTTCTTAGGTATGATAATGAAATTCATTTTTGTTTCTAAGGTCATCTTTTTATTTTAAATTCGCCTTTTATGATCAATATTAAAATGAAATTATATATATATATATATTACAAAGAAATCAAGTCATATATTACATGACCTAATTTAACAAGCTTGTATTACAAATGTTATATATAGAGCTTGCAAATAAGCTCTTAACAAGCTTTGCAGATTATCTCCAAACCCAGACCAATTTCTGCTACTGGCTTCCACAGTGAGGTGCTAGGTCTGGGGTTGGAGATATTTCGCAAAGTTTGTTATGAGTTTATTGGCCCTAGCACCTCACTGTAAAAACCAGTAGGAGAAATCAGTCTGGGGTTGGAGATATTTGGCAAAACTTGTTAAGAGCTTATTTCTGAGCTCTATATATAACATATATACATGTATATATATACATATATGTATGTTTGTGTGTATGAATATGAATGTCATTATATTGGTTTGATACTTTATATTGCTCTCTCAGAACTTGTCTGGGAGAAAATAGTAGGAGCAAATGTTTATGGTTCTCAAGTGAGAAAAGCAAAGTAAAAAGAAAGGTAAAAAGACAATTTGACTAGACAAGATGGAATCAATGAGGCTTTTGAATGTTCTGCTGAAGCAATTCTTGATAATAACAAAAAAAAGTGCACTTGAAAAAATAATAATAATCCATTTTGCCAAGCATACGCACATATGTACACAAAAATACATAACACAGGAAAAACTATAATTGCAGATATATTATATATTACTGAATCTAGACTAATTCATATGCTGTAGAGTAAAATAATGGCTGGAGAAAGTGGAAGGCAGAAGTAGAATAAAAGAACAAATATTTTATTGTTTTACTATCCAAGCATCAGTCATTACATGATTTATAATGATATGTACATTACATAAAATATACTTACAGCTATAATTGACAATATATTCTCAATCCAAAGCACAAGATAAAGTCTTTGAAAACATAAGAACCATCTTATCTTTTTTCCTATATTTATTTATATAGACCAATCTGAAGCATCTTGAAATGAAAGTGTGAAAACCTTAAATTGATCACATTACTTCTTTTAAAGCTATTTTAACAATTGATGTTTGCAATATTTTTCAACTTACTTCTTATGAGTATTAGGTGAAATAACAAAATATGTAAATATAAACTTTTTCTAGTGGTTAATATTACATATTAATTTGGTTAACAACTCAACTCTAGTTTATTGAGCATGTGTTCAATATACCAGTGCTAACCTGTTAATCTAATTAGTATATAATATTAACCACTAGAAAAAGTTTATATTTATATATTTAACATGTATAGTAAAAAAGAAAAACTCAATGACTACTTCTCTTAATATATTCTACATTTGTTTACTATATTATATAATAAAATATATATACCACATAAATAATTTCACTTATGATTGTTTTCCCATTATAGCTTTCTTTAACAATAAAAATTTGGGCAGAAAGGATAGTAAAACAGGAACAAAATCTTTTTCCTCAAAACAAAATTTAACCAAATTTTAAATTCATTTGTTTATCCTTTACTTTTTGTGATTTAGTTGAATAGTTAGATGCCATTTTATCTTCCTAGATAATCACATAATTTGTCAAATTTCTATGTTCACAGGTAGAGGTTATGTTACAAAGACCACAAGTATATACCTTTAATTTAACAATTAATTAATTATTTGATAGATAATAAAATAATTTGCTTCATCAGAAAACATAAATTACAATTTGCAATCTCTTATTCACTGCAACATATTTCAACTTTTCAGCAGACTTCATCAGAGCTACAAAATATGTATAAATATTTGTTTAAATATGTTCAACTGTCAGTAATAGCACCCATATTAGGATGATGTTCCAAATGGCATTATTCTCTCTCTTCCTTATATATGTTGTTCGTTTGACCAGTCTTAGTACAAGCATGGGGATTGGCCCAGTGATCTTTATATATTCTGTCAAATAATAGTTGGTATAGCTGCTGTTTATATTCAGTATTTTTCAGGTTACCACACATAAAAGGAGAAAAAGATAGTATCACAAACAGACAATGTATTTTATACTAATCTGTGTGTTATTATTATAGTTAAATATATTTTTAAAAATATAAAGTTTAAATGTTTGTAAAAATATTTAATTATTAATTAAATGATAAAAACTATCCAACATATAACTGCAAGTAAAATGTTATTAATATGAACCTTCAGACAAATATTCCATTTATAACATCAAATATAATAATAATAATAATTGAAGATTATGTTCTAAAACTGCAAGACTATTGCTAGTTGACATATATAAAAAATTTAATTACATCTTCTTGAAAGCGCTCGGCCATTTAATTTATTTTTCTATTTGTTGTTACAGCTTTACGTCGTAAGTGTGATAGCACGATTTATATCATCATATTTAGACAAACGTAAAGTATAAATCTACAGGTTATTACTTAATATACTTTAGTTTATCAAAATGTTATATATAGAAATTGTATAACTGTACAATACTAATCAAAACAACAAAATTTTACTAAAATTCTTTCACAACTATGGTTTCATCCATTAACAAATAGACCTTCTCAAGTGAAATTCAACTAAACATACAACATGTATATACAAAACAAGTCTTCCCATCATACACTTCAACAACCAACTTCCTTTCACATCAAAGGATATCTTTATAAGGTTGACAGCCTCAGATTCAAAAAATTTTATCATCAAAAAAAAATAGAAGAAATGAAACTTTGATGATAAAATTTTTTTGAATCTGAGGCCATCAATTTCATGAAGACATCTTTTGATGTGAAAGGAAGTTGGTTGTTGAAGTTTGAATGATGTGAAGACTATTTTGTTTTATATAGCAGGGGTGGCCAACTTTTGTGTTCAGATCTACTTTTTATTTTTAAAATGCATTGTGATCGATTTGTTGTCATAGGCGTAGTCTAAGTGGAGGGAGGTGTGAAATACATACTATTTTTATATATCTATCTAGTAAAAAGTAACAATTATTTAACGGGCCAAAAAAACTCATGTCCGGTTGAATTAAAGAAAGATGAGTAAATTATTAACAATAATTCAAATTAGCTACATTAAGTCCAGATTAAAAATATTATTTCCAGTAATGATACGACGACTTAGTGGACTTCACCCATCTAGAATTGAAAAAAAATTTAGAACAAAAATAAAAAAATCTTGACTTAATTTGTTTCACTTGTTCCCGACAGCTCTTGCCAGATTGGTCTCGCGATCGACCGGTGGATCCTGATCGACTTGTTGGCCACCCCTGTTATATAGGATGTTAAAGGAAGTTGGCTTTTGATAGTGAATTATGGGAAGACTATTTTGTATTATATATATATGTTGTATTTTTAGTTGAATTTCACTTGAGATCTATTTGTTAAAAGATGAAACCCTGAATGTGGAAGAATTTTATAAAATTTTGTTGGTATGGCTAGTATTGGAGTATTATATGAATTTCTATTTTATTTTTTAATTTCTAGTACAGCGTTAGGCAATATTTAATATATATGTCTGTGTTAGCCAAATTTGTAAATATATATTTTTAATGTCAATAAATTTATTGGACCTTAAAATTAAATTGTTATAAACATCAAAACTAAGAAAGAAATGTATCACATCTGAAAAAAGATTTGTATTTTCTGATTTATTATTTTCCCCTCATTATTATTAGTGAAAATTATTCTAAATTAGTTTAAAAAAAATTCTGTTTGGTCTTATAACCTTTTTAATCTGTAGGGAGAAAGTATTGATTATATCATAATAAACCTACAAAACTATATTGCAAAGCTTATAACATTTTTTTTTTTAAAAAAAGTAATTAAATCAAAAGTATAAATCGCATTACTTTTTTTCTAAGCATTGATTTTTTTTTTCCATCCATTTTGATTTTGATAGTATTAAAAATTAAAACCCGTTGGGTTTTAAAATGTAGGTTAAAAATGAAGATATTGAGTTTAAAATATATTGAAAAAAAAAAAGCTATAAAACAATAACTATAAATAAAAATTTTATTTACTATTTATAAACCTATTTGATATTCTCTTAGTAATCCAAATAATATTAAAAGTTTTAATTGAGTATTTTCCGCTCTAACTGTCAAATAGTTTTTTTTTTTTTTTAATGATAGTTATCTTGACATGAAACCAATACTAAAGATAAAATAATCGAATAACCAATTGTGCTGGAGGTCATGTGCCATTGAAACACCAAAAGCAACAGTTTTTAGTTTTAATTTCATTTCAATAATAAATAAAATTATTAATAACTTATAGTGATTACATTTTGATAAAAATAAAAATTGTACAATAACATGATTATATTAATGATCCGTTTGGTCTCTGACTAAAATTATTATGTGAACACAACTGTTATACACTAAGTGATTGGGTATAGTGAAGAAAGTTTGTATAGTGTGAGAGATACTCAGAACTTGTTTTACGTGGTTAGAGTGTTTTATATAGGCGTAAGCTTGAAATTGCCTAATCTAAAAAGCTGAGTTGGTTGGAGTTGAGAAACAAGAAGAAGGTAGTGAAATTAATGTCCAGATGTCATCAAAGGCTTTAATGGAGACAAGGAGCTGGTCACGTTTCTTGACTTTTTTGAGCATTTGGTAAAACAATAGTATGACTTGTGAGGGTGGTAATTCCATGAGTATTTTGCATCTTACAATCCATATAGCATAAAGGACAAAGGTGGAAAGTCTTATTATTAAAAATATTCTGTTACAAATGGAATTTTCAAGTGAGAGAATCATGTCAATTCTTATGTTGGGAGTTGATGATAATCACATCTTTCAGCATTTTAAGTCATGGGCATCAGTGTATAATATGCTCTATGGTTTCATCTTCATGGGAGCACAGACCACATATTGGGTCAATGCTAGAAAGACCTCTTCGGTGATGAAGAAACCAATTCATGGGAAGTGCATTAAGATTAATTTTAATGATGAAGTCAAGGAATTTGGGTTGTAGACTTCATTTTTTTAAGTACATAATTAGTCTTTGGTTGGTTACATTTAGACTGGTTTTATTGGGCTGTTGATTAAAGTTGATTAGGCTGTACACTTCCCATAGAGTGATTTTCTGGTCAAGGTTAGTGGGCATGATTGTCTTATATAGTTTTAAGTGTTCTACTAGTGATAATACCCATGACTTGGTAAATGGCAGCAGATGATCAGTCAGAACAATTTTTCCAATAATGTTGGAGTATCCGATGGAGTGGATAAGATTATGCAGAGTATTGTGGGTTTTTTGTAATATGATTGCCTGTATCGAGTGGAATGACATTCCATTGTACCTGCATGGCCATTGGATACCTTACAAGCTAATTGCCACTGTCCTTCCTTTCCAGAGAAGTTTGGTGCATAATTGGTTAATTTTGTTTTGAAACTGTTTTAAAATTTTAATGAATGGAAGATGAGATTTTTGGCATTACAATCATGTTGAGGAGGCCGACTTTTTTATATAATGAGAGATATACTCTAGAGAGTGAAGTGGTGATAGCTTTGGTTGATTGAAGGATGTCTTCTTGAATCTCTTTTGCCATAGCAGGTTTAAAAATTGGGAAACCTAAATATCTTTGGGGTTTTGCAGAGAAGGGTGACTTAATTTGTTTGCCAGACATTATTTTCCAGAAGGATGATTTGTTATAATTTATTTGTAAGCCTAGTTTTATTTCATTTCTGCTGAAGATGTTCATGAGATGGGGAAGATGTTTGATGGTGGGAAGAATGACCATAATGTCATCTATGTATGCAAATACATTGAGATTTTTGTTGAGAGAGGGAACAAATACTCCTGGGTGGTTTTTTTTATCCATCAGAAGAGGGTTGATGTATGCCACAAAGAATATAGAACTGAGAGGATATCCTTGTGGAATTGACTTGTATGGCTTGAAACCTGGTGAGATCTTTCCAGCAAGAGAGAGAAAAATCTCTCTGTTGTTGAGCAGATTGCTGACCATCTGAACAATTGTACCTGAAACATTGTATTCAGTCAGAAAATCCAGGAGGCTGTTTATCTGGATTGAATCAAAGGCTGCTGCAATATCCAACTGGACAACAATTGGTTTGGACTTACAATGTACTTTGATATAATTGAGAAGTGCCGTAACATTGGTCATAGCATGCGAGGTTGAGGTTCCCTTTTTTCCATATTGCTTTGGTGAGATCTGGTTAAGGGTCTGAGTTTTGAATTTGATCTTTAATAACTGTCTCCATTATCTTGAAAAGCAATGGGGTCATGGAAATTGGCTGGATATTTTTAATGTCATTTAATGGTTTTGGTTTTTTAAGAAAAGGCACAAGTGCCACTGGGTACAGTTCTTCTATGTTTATGTTGCCTGAGACTAGGTAATGTATCACTTTTTAATAATTGGAACAGTGAACTGACAGGTGTTTCAGAAGAAAATTTGGAATACCATGAAGGAATGGTGTCGGGGAGGGATGTTATCTTCTTTTTAATTTGAGTTTCTGCGATACCATGTTCACCCAGATCATCAGCAACCAAACAGCTATTTACAGGAGGAGCTCCATCTTTTTGCATTGCTTGGCAAGAAGTTTTGGCTGATGTGCTGCATCATTGGAAAGCCAATGAAATTGGTGCCATTTGTATTGATAGATGAGGAGTGACTTGTTTTTTATTGTACCTGAGTGTCCATCTGAGATAGTCTCTCATCCAGCAATGTTATGATAAGAAACATTTGGATCTTTTGATGGATATATATTCCATGAGAGATTTTTGCTTGATTTTGTAGAGATTTTTAAGAGTGATAATTTTTTCTGTATTTGCAAAATTTTGCTGTAGAGATTGAAGCTGAATATTAATATCTGTTAAGTCATTTAGAAGGCATCAACACCACATACAATGACATCAACAAGAGATTCTTGCATCTGATGAACCACAGATTAATGTGTGGAGAGGGCTTCTTCCCTCCTGAAGTCTACTCTTTCTACATCAAAACTAAAAAGTCATTGATTGATCTGGTGTACTACACTCCAGACCTCCACTTCAACCTCAATGCAGCTTTAGTCCCTGTTGCCTTTTCTGATCATATGGCTTTGATCATACAACTGACACCTATTACAGTTTCTTTACCTGTTGATTGACCTGGAAAAACCATGCATATGATCACCCAATCAAATATGACGAAGGCAAGAGTGTCTGAGGCATACATCTATTTCTGGAAAATAACCATCCTTTCTCTTCCAGCTGAGAAGGGCTGGTTTGCCTTCATCAGAATTCTACAGTCCATATTTTTGTGGCTTTAATTTAGTAACCTTTAACACTCATATTCGTCTCTCTTCTATATTTTAAAATGCACTAAACAAAAAGTAAATGATAAAAAAATCTATATTTAATCCACTCCTTTCTATAAATATGAATTCTGAAAACTAAATATAATGAATAATTAAATGGCTTTATTGTTCCTGAATGCATTAGAAGTTTAAATGTCTGATAATAAAAGTACTACTTTGAAACTAGAACAAAACCTTTGAGATGCAATAATGCAAATACTGAAGTTGTTTATGTTAATTTCAAGCACTATTATATTGGATTAATTTTCTCATTAAGCTTTAGAAAAAAAAATGAAATATTTTTTTTAATATATTTTTTTAGGGGATTTGAACACAGCCTTCAAGCATCCTTCAACTATGCACACTATCTCACACCACTGATACACATGACCACACATACATAGAAAAGAAGACTGATTTAACAAAGCATATCAGTCTTGTATAATGATGAAAAGGAATATGGACATGGTTTTGACCCTATCATTGTTGAGATAATGTGCGAAAAAAGGAGCGACAAAAAATGAAAATCATGAAGACTTGATTTATTGTGGAAAATAAATACATATTGGACCAAAGATCCAATAGCATTTAAATTAATAAAAAATGGGTCTCTTAAGTCCTTAATGGTAACCTGCAAACTTATCAACAACCATAATTATGATGTACACACATTGAAAGTAAACTCAGTTTATTTAATTTATGTTGTTTTCTGTTATAGTGTTTTTTATATTCTAATAATGGCAAAGTATTAAGGTATATATATATATATGTTAAAACGAAGATTTGCACGGGTTAAATATATAAAATACATATTTTGCGGGTTCATCCGTGTTAAAAACTTTTAATATCAATATACTGACGTTTCGACTTGGTCACACAAGCCATCCACAGAGTTATATATATATATTACAAATAAATATCTTATTTTATTTTGTTAATCATTCTTATTAATATCTTAATGCTTAAATATAATTTTTATTTTAAATTGCATAAATATGTACAAATTATATATTTAAGTTATGGCATCTGTACTGATTATATATATGTGTGTGTGTGTGTGTGTGTGTGTGTGTGCATAAGTATGTCTGAGTAATTGTTTAAAATGTATATTGCATAGGGTTATTCATTGATTTTGAATATTCTTGGGTGTGTTTGAAATCAAATACCTTAAATATGGGCATTTTATCATTGTTTCAAAATTCTTAGTAAAAAATAAAATTTTATTTTTGAGTAATGTAAATTAATAATAAAGAGGTCTATCAACAAAAAATTTTATTTTTGAGTAATGTAAATTAATAATAAAGAGGTCTATCAGCAAAATAGAGATATTGCTTGACTATTATAAATTTCAAGGCACATATGATTCAGGTTAAAGCCTGACTTAAAAGAATTTACATATACTCCCTGTGTACTTAATAAATAATTATAATTTTACAATAGTTTATATATTTCCATTATAAAGGTCATAATATTAACTCATTGTAAATTGCAAGACTTTGTGAAGGTTAATTTGTAAAGAAAATAGTGGACTTAAATAGTGGAGAGAACAACAGATTCACGCTCTCAAATCAAGATGCTTCAGATTGGTGTATATAGGTGGAAAGTTGGGTTAAAGATAAGATGGCCACTTTTATCTTTATAAAAGTCACTAGCTTGTGTCATGGTTTGAGAGGTACCTCTATCAGCAAAATAAAAATATTGCATTTCAAGGCATATATGATTCAGGTTAAAGCCTATCTTAAAAGTATTTACATATACTTCCTGTGAGATTAATAAATAATTACAACTTTACAATAAAAACTAAAATAAATATTAGTTCCACAATAAATTGTATTTTTATTACAAATTGAGCCAATTATCTGTATAATATCACAAGCTCGTTAAAAAATATAACTTGTTTTTATAATATTTTATATTTCCTACTATATAAAAAGTATTCACGTAAATATACATTCTAACATTTTTTTTATAAGAAACAAAAAGTAAAAAAATATTTATATAAAACAATTTATATTGGAATAATTACAACATATTTTCAATAATAAAAAGCTCACAGAAATAATGACTGCTAAATTATCTGCAAAAAATGATAAGTCTAACATGAAAAAGCAAATGTTATAAAAATTGACCATTGAGACTCAGGGTTGCAGGACTTTAAAGAATTGGGAATGAGTAAATAACTGACCAAATGCAGAAAGCCATCCAAAAGAATGTTGATGTTATCATTAAATGTCTCTACAATTTAAAGAACCCAAAAAAAGGAAAGAATAAATTATATATACACTCACTGCTTCTCTCTCCAAACTGCTTAAAGTGCTATCTTTGAATCAGTGCATGCATCATATTCCAATGTAATTTATTTATTCAACATAAAATGTTTAAGGGACTGCAGTATTTAGATTATGAGTTATAAGATGAAATGTGAAGTATGTTTTGCATCTGTACTATGAATTATCAAATGAAATGTGAAATATATTATGTATCTGGGTTCTGAGTTATAAGATGTAATGTGAAGTATGTTTGTGTCTGGACTATAACTTATAAGATGAAATATGTAATATAGGGCATATGAGCACAGACTTTCAGATGACCCATCACTCTCCACTCTATCTAATGACACCAATACACTCAAGCACATTAATGCTGAAAAGATAAATAATCATCAATATACGTATTTCATGCTAAACCAGCAATCATCAGTTGGTCCAGATTATCATCTCCCACAAATATGGTATGTTTTGTATCTGGACTATAAATTATAAGATGAAATGTAAAGTATGTTTTGCATCTGTACAATGAGTTGTAAAATGAACTGTGAATTATGTTTGTATCTGGACCATGAGTTGTAAGATGAACTGTGAAGTATGTTTTATATCTGTACTATGGGTTATCAAATGAAATGTGAAATATGTTATTTATCTGGACTATAAGTTATAAGATGAAATATGTTATGTATCTAACCCACAATGGAACAATGTGCCAACATCAAATTTTGTTTAAATTGGACAAAACTGCTTCAGAAACATCTGAAATAAATCAGACTATCTACAGCAGTGAAACTTTGCATTTCAATGATGTTTTCAAATAGTTAAAAAGATTCCATGATTACAGGAAGAGCATTAATGATGATCTATAAAGGTACAATGCACAATTACATTTTATATCATAACTCATGATCCAGACATGCAAGAATCCTAAAATTTAGGTGAATAGCTCAATTATGTCATTACAGTGTGCATGCATCAACACAGAGATGACACAGCAGTTAGCCTGAATAAGAACCAATCAATGACACATTTTGTACATTTTAACCGATATATCTGCTCTAGGATTTAGGATTATGGGAAATGAAAATTACATAATTTAAGTTCATCTATCTAATAAAAATACTTTTTTGTAATTATGTCACATATGTCACACACCTAGTATGAACCAGAACTATCTACATGGAAACATACTATTTATAGCAGTCTATAAGGAAAACTAATATCATGAATGGGTACTAATGGTTTCTTAATTTATTTAATATTTAAATTAAAAATATTTTCATTATAATATTTTTTTATATAGTTTCTTCTGGGTGAAAATTTCAGCTAATGCAAAAAAAAACGAAGTATCCAAAAACCTCTAATAAAATATGGACTGTGCATGAAAATCACATTGAAATTAATGTATTATTTTCTGAGATAAAAAATAAAATTATTAGTATTATCATTCATGAAAAAAAGTATTAATGATGTTTAAGAATAGTCAGTAAATGTTAGTCGTTTACCTGGAAAACTAGGATTAATGAGATAAATATCGGCAATTCTATATTTAAAAGACGAGTTTTCTCTTAAGCAATTTGAACTGATGTCAGTTAATTTTTATGATTTTCGTTCAACATAACTTTTATAACAACTTCAGTTGGAGTGATGTTAAGATAATATACACTTTTATTTTTTATGTAGAAACCCATCGTTTGTCAAATGACATATGAGAGAATCATTTTTGCCTTATGGAAGCAAATAAAATAAATAATAGATAATGCAAATCATGTGTTTGCAGTGAAAATATATATTATTAATTACATGTGTATGATGCATCTTATATATACACACACATATAAATATAAATGCAATTAATCTATTCAAATAGAAAATGCAATGGCTAATCTTTCAATTTTAACTTGAATAAATATCTATTAATTAAAACACTGAATGAATAAATGTCTATTAAGACATTGAATGAACTGCCATCTATGGTATACTGATGACTTAATATTTACATAAACCTGTAAATGAAGCTTTGTTTAAACATGTTTGAGGAAAAAATTGTTAAAGGAAAAATGTTAATTGACTACAATGGATTTATCATAAAGATGAAAACAATATATATATATATATATATTCTAACCTTCATCTCGTGCATCTTCACTTCCAGATAATATATGATATGAAATAAAACGGGTTCTATCTCAGTTAATAATTAATAAATAAAATATTCAGGATTAAAATTAAATATTCCACTAGCTCAAATTTAAAATTCGATTAAGGTTCAATTTATAAAAATATATTAAATAAATATTTAATATTTTCATGAGACTTGAAGTGAAAATCCATGTGACAAGATAGATTACATTGAGCCAATATCCCACAGGATACTACCTCAATGGTATAAGAACACTATCCCCCTTTTATTACTATTTTAAATAACAAACTCATAGTATTCTTACGACTTTAATAATTTCTACTCACTAAAACTAAACTAATAATTAAATCTTAATCTTCTATTTAATAATCTAGCTCAATAAAATAATCTCAGGTTCATAAAGTTTATTCTAAGTTAATTTAAAAATACGGTAGTAAAATATGAGAAGGAATTTTATGTCATAATCTACTACACTTAAACTAATAATAATAAATAATAGTAATAATATTCTTCATTGTTTAATTACTACTGGATATCTTTTCTTTTTGTTATATTTTTATTACCATAATAAAATAATTTTATATAATCTTTTATCTTCATGAATATAATAAATAAATACATGGTACCATTTG
Organism: Epiperipatus broadwayi; assembly: GCA_028023455.1. Lineage (NCBI taxonomy): Eukaryota > Metazoa > Onychophora > Udeonychophora > Euonychophora > Peripatidae > Epiperipatus > Epiperipatus broadwayi. Next base: position 636,039 of record JAQFVV010000254.1, read on the forward strand.
ATAATCTGATAAACAAAATGTGTGTGGCAACTGATAGCATATAATTTAATATAATATTGTGATAACTGATTTATGACTAATAAAATAACGTAAAACTATGATTATTTAATTAAATGAATACCAATAAAATATTTAAATTCTTAGATAATTCTCTATTAATCTTTTTGTGCAAAATTATATATTTGTTTCGATTATTATGCATATATCGTGTTTTCATGCAGCGATGTGGAGAAATAAATAACTCGGACACAAAATTTTTGAAATAACAAAATTTAACAAAGTTTATTACTAACAACAAATAAATAAACAATTTATTTACACTATTTACAGTGGATATCCTTAACTTTTTTACTTTACAATGTGATCTACCGGGTTATAAAAAAAATAATTTATCTTTCAATTATATCTTTATTTAGATTTAGGACAAAATTTAAAAAAAATGTTACTATTTGGTTTCTCATTATGGTTAACTTATTACAAATATATTTATCTACTTTATTAGCAACAGCATTTTATCCTTAATATTATTAAACTATCTTATTTTAAAAAATTCATACTTAGAAAACATTCTATAGAAAACAAAATTTTATAATGAGTATGGATTTCTCAAAAATATTAAAAAAAATTTTCATCTTGCAAAGTCAAAGATGTTACACAAAATATTATCCAAAAATTCAGTACTAGATTTTAGTATTTATCACACAATGTTTACTAATCATAATATATTCTTCTTTAAGCCTTACTTTAGTATGATATAAGTTTAATCATCAATAAATTTCTGTTAATCAATAAACAAAAAATATACTATGCATATTGTTTACATAATTTACTTTGTACTATTGTATTTTAAAAATATGTAATACTTATTTTTCTCTTAAAAAAATAATACTAAAGCATTTAAAATTATTATCACTTTAAAGAAAATATCTTTGTTTAGATACTTTATTTTAAAAAAGTTTATATTTCATTTCGGAAATAAAATTCAAAATATATTCTATGCTTCTTTTCTTTCCTTAGGATACTTTGGATCTTCAATTTTAAGTTATAACGTCCTATTCCTTCTAAGCAAATAAACCAATCTTATACAAAATGATAGCATAACCTAAGTTCTAAATTATTTATCATTTCTCTTAAACATATCTTATTGAACGATGCAGTTACATGAAATAAAGATAGCGAAAACAGATGCATAGGATTAAGGAAGAAAGCTAGAGTATTACTCTTAACATATCTCAAAATCATGGCACAGTGCGAAGAGGTATGACATTTACCTGCCTAATATCCTCTAGTATAGGGACGATGTTAAAGCTATTTCTCAGCTTTATTAGAACATCAAATATTTAAAGAAATATAAACACTGTCCAAATAAAATGTGTATCAGTCATAGGGCTTTGTTAACTATGCTGATATTCACATAAAGACTAAATATTATTTCCATTCCTTATAACATCCTATTTCTTAAAACATCATCTTGGTTTCCTGTTCACTAAGTACTTCCAAGCCACTATCTCAACATTATTTCTCAAGATTTTCCACATCTTACATCGATAAATAACTATCTGCATTTACAAAACAATAAATAAAATTCATTAATAGTTAAACAATCTAGCTGTTCCACAAGAAAAGTCTGCTTACTTCATTATTCTATATGTCTACTCATATACAATCTACTTAGACAATATTTGAATATCCAATAACATGAAAATTTTAAAAGAATCATATAATTATTTGTTATGTTGGATTATATCACTAATAAAAAAAAAATTGTCGTATGCATATTTTTAAATCAATCCTATCTCATAATGTTTTTTAAAATGTTGTATGAAATGCAGTACATATAAGTAAAAAACTTTTACACTTCATTCTTCCAATTTATGGATGATCTAAAGAAAACAAAAAAAATATACATTATAAATTATCAATAGTTATTATTATTACCAATAACCTTTATCTAGTCATCGTGTTCAGTAGGCTTCCTTTATCCACTTGAGCATTGCAGATATAAAAAAAATTCACACCCATACATTTTATATTAAAATATTTTTAGCTAAATTATTAGATTGTTATATTATAAAATTTTAATATTAATAAAATTAATGTTTTTATGTTTTTCCTAATCTTATATAAAAATTTAGATTTAAACTAGGTTAACAAAATAAAAGGAATCAGAACTATAATTACATATTTTCTTGATGATAGTTCCTGATAAGTCCAAAATGTTTATTATTTTTTCTAGAGTTTTTAAAAAATGTTGTCCTTCAAGCACATTAAAGTTTAAAATAAAAATAATTATTAATCCATTTAGTAAAATTTATAGAAAATAATCCTTGGTTTTAGTATTTAGGACAATAATTATTAAATCATAATATTAATTAATCCCATGAAGCTTCTTAATCTTCTCTACCAATATTCTCTGCATATCCAATGCATCAGTCCATCTAATTTAACTTTAAAAATATTCGATAAACTTTTAAGTACTATTTGTATTTCCATGGATCCATCTTTTATTCAACTATGTGTTCACTTTTTTTATATATGTTTCCTTCTTGATACATTTAACTTTCGTTTGGTATTTTTTATAAATCTCTTTTAAAATAAAAAAAACTTCAAGTACTTTTAAACAAATCTTTTCTAAATATATTTTAAATAATTCTAAGACTGGATGTTTTAATATCAAAAACGCTTCTATAACATATTCTCCTGGGTTCTTTCTTAAATTCTTGAAAATATTTTTTAAAAATGTTACCTTCAGAAAGGATATAACATTTTACTCCTTTGAATATCATATTATATAAATGATTCATAAGATATATTTGTCTTATTACTATTAAAAAAATAAATCTTGGATAAGCTTATAATAATACGTTTCAATACATTTATTTAGACTCCGTATAATGTCCGAGCTGTGGTTTTTTATGTACCAAAACAGTTCTCCAGTGAAATATTAATAAAGCTGTATCAATAAATATTCCAAACATTTTTACAGTATTACAATTTCTATCCATTTTATTCCACAATATATCCATTTTTATTGCGAAGTTTAGGTTAAATTTTTAGATAGAATACGACTGATAAAGGAACTTTAAAAAATTTAACAAAGCATGTTAAACAAAATTATTAAAATATTTTTTAGTTTACACTCTCTTTTTTGCAAGTTACTTTTAAAATATTAATTAGTTTTTGCAAATAAATTATGAGAGAGTGCTAAAATTGACTAAAATAATAATTTTAAAATACTATCTCTTTGATAGCTATAATTTACCTTTCTCTGGTTTCAATACATTATTAATCTCCCCTGATAACTTAGTTACGATGATATTTATAATCTGTAAGAATACTTTTCCTATTGGTTAATTCTTACTTTAGCTTGAGAACAAATTTACATATTTTTAGTTTATAGTAGAATTAAATTTCAAAATTAGAAATTATGATGTAATAAAATTTAAAAAATATTATTTAAAATTCCACTTTTACTTCAATTATTATTTTATTAAAACCATTTAAACATTTAAAATAACTTTCAAAATAATATTTAATAACTTATTCCATTTCTTAATATTCAATTTATCTATTTTTATTTAAATAAAATATTTAATTTTTATATTATGAATGTATTCGTCTTTATTACATTATTTAAACATGTTATACGATAGTTAACTTAATGTTTAATACTATTTACTTTTATGATAGGCAATAATTCTATCCAATTCTATAATATATCTTTTAAAATATTTTAAACTTTGTTATTAATTCAAACAAGCGTGTGTGTGAAAGTATATAGTATACAAGTCACATGATTAATAACTTTGACAGACGATTTTCAATCTATTTCTCTGCCTAGATTTATATAATTGATACACTTATTATATTATATAAAATAATTATAAAATTTGGAAGAACAATTTAGAAAATATAGAATTAAATACAATTCTTACCATCATAAAGTTTATTTTTAAAATGTACGATATTAATTTTTGCTTATTAAATATGACTATAAATTTAAACATAGCATTTATTAAATTATCAGTTTTAAACTATTAAAATCGAATTTATTAAATATACTTTTAATATTTATAGCTGTGTTATTTAATATGGACAGCTTTTACAACCATATGAAACAATATTTTAAGCTTTACATAACTATTTTTAAATGATTTTATATACTACGTATTCTCTTTAGCTTCAAATTGTACTTTAAAAATATAATTGACTTAATACAATTACCATATTAAAAGAACATATTCTAAATTTAAAATTTTTAGTAATTGACTGTTATGAACTATTACTGACCTATAGAAAAGGGCACAATATATATATATGACAATAGATGGTGTTATACCAAAAACACCTTCAAGCGTTTGTTTACATAAACGTCAGAGCGAGTATTTCACTATCTCTAACTTAATTTCCACCTTTATATCATGATTTCAAGCTATTTGCTATCGTCAGTGAAGGACAGGATTAAGAAACTAGATCTAAAACACAAACTCTGAGCGTTTAAGAAACAGTTTCTATTCAGCTTGCGAGCGTGAATCTTTTAGACACGTAATGTCTTCAAACTCAGCATCGCATGCCAGATAGCTACATGGGTCTGATATCAGTTCAGCATCACCACATAGTAGAAGTCTCTGCAATATATATCATTGCAAGAAAGACCTCAAAGGTACATTTATGAAAAACAAAAACACAAGTTAAAAACTTGCATACGCTTGTATTTATGACAATAGATGGCGTTATACCAAAAACACCTTCAAGCGTTTGTTTACATAAACGTCAGAGCGAGTATTTCACTATCTCTAACTTAATTTCCACCTTCATATCATGATTTCAAGCTATTTGCTATTGTCAGTGAAGGACAGGATTAAGAAACTAGATCTAAAACACAAACTCTGAGCGTTTAAAAAACAGTTTGTATTCAGCTTGCGAGCGTGAATCTTTTAGACACGTAATGTCTTCAAACTCAGCATCGCATTCCAGATAGCTACATGGGTCTGATATCAGTTCAGCATCACCACATAGTAGAAGTCTCTGCAATATATATCATTGCAAGAAAGACCTCAAAGGTACATTTATGAAAAACAAAAAACACAAGTTAATAACTTGCATACGCTTGTATTTATGACAATAGATGGCATTATACCAAAATTACCTTCAAGCGTTTGTTTACATAAATGTCAGAGCGAGTATTTCACTATCTCTAACTTAATTTCCACCTTTATATCATGATTTCAAGCTATTTGCTATCGTCAGTGAAGGACAGGATTAAGAAACTAGATCTAAAACACAAACTCTGAGCATTTAAGAAACAGCTTCTATTCAGCTTGCGAGCGTGAATCTTTTAGACACGTAATGTCTTCAAACTCAGCATATATATATTGCAGAGACTTCTACTATGTGGTGATGCTGAATTGATATAAGACCCATGTAGCTATCTGGCACTGAGTTTCAAGACATTACGTGTCTAAAAGATTCACGCTCGCAAGCTGAATAGAAACTGTTTCTTAAACGCTCAGAGTTTGTGTTTTAGATCTAGTTTCTTAATCCTGTCCTTCACTGACGATAGCAAATAGCTTGAAATCATGATATGAAGGTGGAAATTAAGTTAGAGATAGTGAAATACTCACTCTGATGTTTATGTAAACAAACGCTTGAAGGTGTTTTTGGTATAACGCCATCTATTGTCATAAATACAAGCGTATGCAAGTTTTTAACTTGTGTTTTTTGTTTTTCATAAATGTACCTTTGAGGTCTTTCTTGCAATGATATATATTGCAGAGACTTCTACTATGTGGTGATGCTGAACTGATATCAGACCCATGTAGCTATTTGGCATGCGATGCTGAGTTTGAAGACATTACGTGTCTAAAAGATTCACGCTCGCAAGCTGAATAGAAACTGTTTCTTAAACGCTCAGAGTTTGTGTTTTAGATCTAGTTTCTTAATCCTGTCCTTCACTGACGATAGCAAATAGCTTGAAATCATGATATGAAGGTGGAAATTAAGTTAGAGATAGTGAAATACTCGCTCTGACGTTTATGTAAACAAACGCTTGAAGGTGTTTTTGGTATAACGCCATCTATTGTCATAAATACAAGCATATGCAAGTTTTTAACTTGTGTTTTTCATAAATGTACCTTTGAGGTCTTTCTTGCAATGATATATATTGCAGAGACTTCTACTATGTGGTGATGCTGAACTGATATCAGACCCATGAAGCTATCTGACATGTGATGCTGAGTTTGAAGACATTACATGTCTAAAAGATTCACGCTCGCAAGCTGAATAGAAACTGTTTTTTAAACATTCAGAGTTTGTGTTTTAGATCTAGTTTCTTAATCCTGTCCTTCACTGACGATAGCAAATAGCTTGAAATCATGATATGAAGGTGGAAATTAAGTTAGAGATAGTGAAATACTCGCTCTGACGTTTATGTAAACAAACGCTTGAAGGTGTTTTTGGTATAATGCCATCTATTGTCATAAATACAAGCGTATGCAAGTTTTTAACTTGTGTTTTTTGTTTTTCATATATATATATATTATATCAGCTATAGTAAATGTAATGAAAAATTTAGTGAATTGAAATAATAACAAACATGGAACTCTGGTATAGTAAAACAAATTTATTCAAATTAATGCATAATAAAAAAAGTTGCAAAAATAATTATAACAAAAAAAAAAGTGTACAGGATAATAGATAACAGTCATCACATGACCAACCATTCATCATATGACATTTAGTTTACACATTACTATTTATTAGTACATCCTACTTACTACTTCTATGTCATCTAATGTAGGTTTTATGACTCAATAGATGCCAGGTTGTAGTGCTTAATGCATTCTTATTTGTTTACTTACACAAGCAAATAAGCTTGGATTGAAAAAACAGTTTTTCAATTTGGGATGATAGCTTAATAGTACAAAAAAGTAAAATGGCTGATAGAAGAAAGGTGTATTAGATCCAAAAGGTCCAAGTGTGCTGTTCAAAAAAATTCAAAAAGCACCTCACTGATGAAAATCATATTCTAGAAACTAGTTTGGAAATATTTAGATTGGGTAGTTCTAGACAATGATTTATTAGGTACTATCAGCATGACATCTACTGATTAATAAAGCTTACACTAGATGGCAGAAAAGTATCAAATTAAATGAATATACTGATAAGATAATAGTACAATTATATATAAAAAGAAAACTTTCTTTATTTCTATTCTAAAGCCAGCCACTGTAATCGTGAATAATCAATGAGCAGTCATCTGACATAGTGTTGTAAAATTCTACCTACAAACATACATTTGTTAGAGAAGATCAGGATGTAAAACTAATAAAGCACTAATGCATCTAACAGCTACCTTTCTTTTTTTATATTTTCAAACCCTAAGGTTTTACATCTATCTAAGTTCCATAGTTATATAGATGCAACATTAAATCATTTTCTATACACTTTCAAGGCCAATTTTTTTCTAATATTATAATAGTCAGTAGATATACAATGATATAACTATAACTTTAAGTATGTTACTATCTATGTTCACAGTGTGAGATAAGCATAATAGCATTACATAAATAAAATATATAAACTTAATATTCGAGTTAATGATGATGATGATGATTATCATTATTACTGGGTGGGTTCCACTTGATGAATACCATATCAGGGTTACACACTGTCTCTATCATTAAAAAGATTGATCAAGATTTTCTTTATATTGACAAACATATCAACCCTCTACAAAATTCAGTGGTTAATACAGACCAGTACAACACCCTCAATTTATCATACTTGGCCAAATTACATATTGCATGGCTTACTCCCAGATAAAGCACACTGTGGGCATTGTATTCTGACTTGACAATTTTTGACATAAAATAGTGAAATCTCACAATATTTAATGAGCAATAATAACAAAACAATTTATTTACAGATTGGTCACCAAATAATTTTAGTATATGCAAAGTTAATTCCCATAAACTATAAACTTAATTTCCAACCTCAAGTGAGTAATATAAATTCTATTAATTAATACTATATAAGTATAAAATGAGATATTATATTCAACAAAGAGATTATTAATCCACTTTTTCTTTTATTAATTCCACTAACTAAATCCATATCAAACTATATTTCTCAAATTTTCAATAAGCAACATTTTCATGAGTGATTTTAATTCTAGATTGTACTTTGTTTAAAAAGTACATATAGACAAATCATATGAAAGAAAGTATAGCACTAAAATGTCCATGATTCATGCATGAACAAATCTTATAAATGTTTCTTATATATCACAATGTTTGATTTATTGATATAACCATATTATCAAGCTCTAAATGTCATTAACAAATCCCCATGCCTTTAATGCATACAGAATATAATTTCACATATTAATGACCTTAAAATATATAATTCATTTACTTGGTCACATTTAGATTTATAATCATCATATATAAAAACAAAGTAAAGTTTAGTCTATCAGTATATCTTAAGTGAAAGTCTTGATAAACATATTATACAACTATATAACATGTTATATAAATGCAATTTATCCACACTACTTTGAATACTTTTTAGCAAAAAATATTTTATTGTACATATATTCATACACAATCTTATGTTTCAATGATCCTGCAGTCTTTTCCAGAGCCACTTTTACTTAATTAAAGTAAACATGGCTCTGAAGAAGACTGCATGACATTCAAACACAATATTGTGTATGCATATATAAAAAATTAAAGCAAAAGTGGCTCTGAAGAAGTCTAAAAGACAGTCGAAACTTAAGATTATGTATGCATAGTAAGCATATATAACAATAAAAGGCTTTTTTTTGCTAAAAAGTGTTCAAAGTAGAGTGGATAAATTGCATGCATATAACATCATGCTATATAAAATAAATCTCATTTACATAAGATATTAAATGAGATATTTATTTTATATAGCACTATGTTTTATAAACTGTAAGATTAATACTCAGCCATTAAGCTAATGCACATGGGCTTTGTGGATTTTTTAACTACAAACGAATACTCTCACTTCCAAACACAAGATAAAGTCTTTGTGAAAAAATAGAATGAATCTATCTATCTTTTTGACCCAAAAGTTTATATATGGGAAAATCTTAAACATTTGAGAATGAGATCATAAAGATGTTAAGCGATCATTTGTAGTTAAAAAATCCATAAAGCACATATGCCTTAGCTTAATGACTGATTATTACTATTACAGTTTATAAAATATAGTGCTGTATAAAATAGATATCTCATTTACATATGTTTAATTTCAAATAAGAATGATGTATTGTAAATTCTAAAAAATTTCACAAGCGTCATTGATTCAAGCATAGTAAAAGTAATTTAAAGTGATCACTTAACATTTTCACACTCTCATTTTCAAATGCTTAAGATATGCCCATACATAAACATTTGGGTTAAAAAGATAGATGGACTTATTCTATCTTTTCACAAAGACTTTATCTTATGTTTGGAAATGAGAGTATTCATTTATAAGATATTAAAGAAAAATAAAAGAAGTAATGAATTTGGGTGTATGACATCTCTTACATAAAATTAATTCAAAGAGATAGTCAGTCTTTGGACCCTACTTTTTATAAAACAGTATTCATAAGTCAGTTTTTAGAATCTACTCTAATAAAATGATATTCCTGCTATTTAATGACTTCTATTCCTAGACAATAAAAAATTATCTAAATAGTGAAAATATATTTAACTATAAATGCAGTTTTATGATGTAAATGCTATAAGCAGTAGTCATACAACTCGTAAGAAAAGTATTTACTTTATATAATCGTCATTCTATATTTAATTTTTTTATTGTGAGCATCACTTACAATAAATATTATAATATTTGCATAAAAATGTATAATTATAAATTCATAAATATGGAAAAATAAAATTACTATATGAATATTATATGTCTATTTTATGGAGAAAGAGATCATGGTAAGCTTTTGTATATTAAATTAAATATTACTATAAATATTAATTTTTTTTTTCACAACATATCAATAAACAATATTGACTCACAAAAAAAAGCTGTTAAGTAGATTTGACTTTCTAATACTTAATATAGAGGCTTTTTATAGCCTAAAGCAAGATTCCCTTTCTGGATATTAAACAGAGATTCCATTCAAGTTTTTTTTCTAAACCTAACAATAAATATTCTTGAATATAATCATCCTACATATTATTAATATCATCAAGAGTTTCAAGATCACTCACAGTCATTGGATTCATCTGTTTTTGGAATGGAATTCAACAATCACTGTCCTATAAAGATATGGTCCACAATAAAACATATTCCAGATCGTTTATGACTGTTGAATCTTCTCATTAGAATCTTTTTAAGTTCCTTTATGGGATTTTGGCAATAGTTAAACTGTCTAAAAAATTTATATGGTGAATAAATAAATTATAAAATGACAAAAGAGACAAAAATGCAAATGTTCACCTATTTTTTAAAATTATGTGGAAGCAATAACAAAATTCTTAAAATAAAAAAGATGAGATATAAAAATAATTGATTGAATTAGTGTAGCAGATACTGCTGAGTAATATAAGAAACTGCAGTACTTACTAGACAAAATAAACAGACTTTCTAAAAATGTGAGATAAAGGTTGATAAGAAAGTTGAGACTAAATTCACAAGCTTTAAAAAATTGAATGAATACGAGACTGCAAACTGTAGTGGATGATACTGAGAAATATGAGAAATTGCAAAATTTACTAGAAAAAATTAATAGGCTTTCTAAAAATGTGATATAAAATTCAATAAAAAAGTTGAAGTTAATTTTATGAGGCTTAAGAAATTAAGCAAATATAAGACTGCAAACAAAAAGATTAGATCAGAAAATGTCTTGTTTTCACAGAGGCAAAACTTCATACACTAGTGCCACTCAATGCAAGCCAGAGTAATCACTGAGTGCAAGAAGATTTATGCATAACATCTATATCTAGTGCTTGCTCATCCAATACTCCTAGATTAGTGTCTAGCTTGTGACTTTCATCAGTGAAGAGCCTTGGATCTGAGAGCACTGCATCTATCCTCCAGAAGTCACCTTTTATGTTTTAAATGAACTATAAAGCTTTGAGTCTAAAATGAAAACAATGTTTTCAAGCTAAGCTCATTAGCATGTATGGTCAAACAGCTCTGAACTCAGTTCAGCATCCATAGTTTTTGGGTATCTTTGGTTCTTTAATAAATGCAGTTATTACAATCATATTGGGAAGGATAGATATTAAACTATCAAACATCACATGATCACCATTTGTTATGCTTACAGCTGTTTTCACAGAGGCAAAACTCTCCATAGAGTAGTGCCACTCAGTGCAAGCCAGAGTAATCAACAGATGCAGGAAGTTTTGTTCATAAAATCCCTATCTGGTGATCATGATGTTTGATCTTGTAAGGATACAACATTAAGAATTATAGACAAAGAAATACTTGATCAAAATGAAATTTAATTGGATAAAAAAGAATTCATAATCAATTAACTAAAAATAACCCATTGTTTAAAAAGTCATGTGATAATTAAACTCCAAAGCATTGGACTGATTATACCAGTTCTGTTTAATTGATCAAATGTGCTTTTCTTTTTTTTATGATTTACATGAATTTGACTATGAACTTTTAGCTAAGTGAATAGGAAAGAAACAAAATGACACTGGTTGTTTCCAATCATAGCAATCTGCAACCACTTCAAGTGGCATAATGTTAATATGCCTTAATTGCCTAAAATTTAATAAATTGAACAGGTATTTATCTCAATAACTTTGTATGTGGATCTGCATTTTGCTCACATAGCTATATCTCTTGTGTTGTGTCAGTGGTATTTCATACTGGTTATTCTTTAATAAATAATTTTGTTTCTCCATTTTTTTGCAATTTATGGTTATACTTTCCTACTTTTTCATACAAATATTATATTTTTTATAAGTAATGTTTTTAATAACAAAAAAAAAAAAATTTATTTCACGATTACTAAATGATTATAATTTTCCTAAAAGAATGTGTCCAACTGATCCTAATCAAAAATAAAAACTATGTTGGCAAAATATGTAGCAAGCTGACTTAAATATAGCGCATCAAAAAAATGTTCAGTAAATGTTCCAGTCTGAAGTAAATTGTTTTAAAATTATATTTAGTTGTTATGCTTATTTTTTAAATTCCCATTTGAAACCTTAATTATGTCATAAAACAATACTTTTTTCACGCATGGAAAAAATCAGATACAGGCCGCAATGATTAAATTTTTAAAAAATGTTGTGGTCATTAAAGCTTAGCATAACATAGAAGACTTTAAGAAGGTAATAAGAGTTGGAAAATGGCACAATTAAACAGGAAAAACTCTCCATACAATAATGCCACCATGTGCTAGCTAGCCAGAATAATCAATGTATGCCAGAAGGCTTGTGCATAAAATCCCCATCTAGTGCCTACTCAACCAATATCCTCAGACTAGTTTCTGGCTTGTGGCCTTCGTCAGTGAAGAGCCTTGGATCTGAGAGCACTGCACCTAGATCTTAGGATCTAACGCAACCCTCCAGAAAACACAATAATATTTTCAATCTGACCTCAATAACTTATATAGTCATATGGATCTGAACTCAGTTCAGCATCCATGGTGATCATGTGATGTTTAGTGGTTTAAAATGACACAATGTTTTAGAATATGTTGCATAATTTAGTGCAATATTTAAATACAGATATACTTTATATCTCTGAAGTTTAATCCACCCATAATATAATTTAGTGCAATAGTATCCAGATATAAAATTAAAAATTTCTATTTCGAAGATTGTTTACTTCTTGCATTTATAAATCACATGCTCTCTGAACAAATTATCAATTATATATATAGATAATTCTGTATGTGTGTGTATATAAATGTGTTTTATCATTTATTTGGTGTTTCTTATTGTTAAAAGCTCTGCGATATTATATAGAATAACATCTGTATTATCAGACCAAGATGGAAGACTTACTAAAACTAATCGCGTCCTTCAATCTAGAAAATGTTTGTTTTTAACATATTTATATTGTTTTTAATTTAATTAGTTTACGTGAAATTGTTCCATTTATTTGAAATCGAATTTGATTCAAGTAGTGAAAAAAAAAAAAAAGAATTTGATTCAAATAACACCAACTTTTCCTTTTATGTTTTATCAATAATATTTTTTTTATTTTGTTTTACTATATTCAGAGCTCTCGGAACTTTTTCGAATCGTAGTCTTTTACTTTATTATGTAATTAAAAAAAAAAAAATTACAATTATAGTTTCTAATAATAAATACTTTTGAGTCTTCCTTCACTTTTAAAAGCTCTTAATTTATTTGTCTTGAAATCTGTAAATAAAGACTTGTTTTCAAGTTCATTTCAAATGTGCCTACGCTTTGTTATACTTTTTAACGTTTTGTTTTTTTATTGGCAGTCTAAATTCAATTCTCACCTGTTGGAAATTTTAAGCCTTCTTTAGAAAATCTCTATGTTTTTCAATTGAAAATTTCTAAACAAAAAGCAACGCCACATCAAAGAAATGAAACAAATATTAAATTAAGATTACAATCTAAGATAAAGTCAACCAAAATGAATGATCTTTTATATTTATAGACTTTGCGAAAATAGAAAAGTAATTTATTTTAAACATTTGATGATAGACTTGTAATTTAAAAATATGATTTAAAAATAGAACGATTATGTAATATCAGCGTCAACTTCAGATAAGACACAATCAACAAAATAAAATGTAAATAAATCAAAACAATCGTCTAAATATAAATTATATTTCAATTGGACGAATTTTATTATGTTACAAATATAAATGTATACTTACCAAGTATGATAATTTCATACTTAATAACTTTATGGCCTTTATGTTTTGACATGTCCACAATCTGGGTTTAATTTTAGGGCAAAAATATTTAATATCACCTTCTAAATAGGCATTGTATTGTTCTTTCAGATAGTGGCTATATATATATTTATTATTTAATAAATGAGTGTCCAACTACTTTTGGTTAATATGAAACAAAAATTGAGAACTGTTAAAAACTCTTACTATTTAACATCTACTAAGATTTAAAACTGTGACATCTCCTTTGTTTAGGGGTTAAACAAGGCAAAACTCTCCATACAGTAGTGCCACCCTGTGCCAACCAGAGTAATCAATGGATGCCAGCAGGCTTGTGCATAAAATCCCTATCTAGTGCCTATTCATCCAATATCCCCAGACTAGTTTCTGACTTGTGACCTTCGTCAGTGAGGAGCCTTGGATCTGAGAGCACTGCACTTAGATCTTAGGATTTAATGCAACCCTCCAGCAGCCACCTTTTAACTCTATTTAACTACAAAACTATGAGAATGAAATTGGAAAACACAATAATATTTTCAATCTAAGCTCAATAGCTTATATAGTCATATGGGTCTGAACTCAATTCAGCACCCATATATTTTGGTGTCTTTGACTCTTTAACAACCATAGCCACCACTATCCTATTAGGCAGGATTGGTGTTAAACCACTAAACATCACATGATCACTATCTCATACTAGCACATAATTGTTATTAAACAAGGCAAAACTTTCCATACAGTATGTGCTAGTATGAGATAGTGATCATGTGTTGTTTAGGGGTTGTTAAAAATGCCTTTTTTTCTCCAATGTTCTATTTTAGTGCAGTTGTACCTTGGTGGATTCAGAAGGGAATGATTCCTGGATCCAAGTTCAATCTGTTTGTAATGATTTCTGAATGATTATCTTTTGAGTAATAGTCATCTAAAATATATACTACAATAAGCAGCAGATAATAATAAAGGAATTATGGTTATGTCCTATTCTTTCTGATTCATGTATTGAATGAAAACACTTCTAAATAAAATACACATACAAAAATATGAGTTTAAAAAATATAAACAATTTACTTATTTACAAACTATGTATGAAGCCATCACCAATTAATGTTCCAAGATATTATATTTTATATTCATAGCAGATGGCATGGGCTTGTAAAGACCCATGTTTTTTTTTTAATTACCTTTTTTTTAAATATTTAATGTAAATTAAACAAAACATTTAAAATGTGAGAATTGTACATCAGTCTGAAAGACCATTGTTATAATAGAATACAAAACTTTGGGCTTTCAGTCTGTTGTTTTTGTAATAATTAATTGCTTTAACCAAAAAAAATTTAAAATTTAATGTAAATTAAACAAAACATTTTAATATTACATAAATTTCCAAATTTTAATAAAGCTAAATTAAAATTTACATTTTTAAATATATCTGTCATAACTGACAGCTTTACAACACAAATATATATTTACTGGAATGTCCTCTGAATAAAAAATTTAATTTTTTTGTTACAGCTAATCATAATAGCTTTTTAAGCTTGATTAATAGTTATCATTTATTAATATCAGAATACAAAAATATTTTTTGTAATATATTTTTATTAAATATAGTATTTGTAATATTTTTTTTAATTGGTTGTTTTAACAATTTTTATTAAACATTGTTAATGTATAAAAATTTGCAACATTTAAAATTAACCATTGCTAAGTATGTCATTCATCTGAACTAATTAGAGATTAACAGACCATGAAAGCATGGAGTACCTTAATGTGAATTATGAATTGGCATTTGTGGCTGTTTCTGCAGCTGGCTGGAAACTTTTACTATGAAATATATACTACATCTCTGTAGTTAAAAGCACTTGTACTGATTTTTCTCCAACATTTTTTATTTAATGGTGGAATTACTTCCTTCGCATAAGTGTAATGGTTGTGAATTTAATATATGACATTGGACAAACATACATTCACCAATCAGACAACAAAAAGTATGGATTTTATATATAAAGATACATTTTTTAGATTAGCTTGACTTTTATTTTATAATTCCTAAATGATTTCTTTCTTTAATTAATCAACTTTCAGGTTTAAATGCCAATACTCTAACACTAATTATATGATTGATTCTAATGTAACTCTAACAATGGTGAAAGCACATGACATATTTTAAATTTGATTTATGTGTGTATATGTTCATGATTGTTATGTATACTATTGTAAAAATGAACATTTAACCGAATTTTTATAATACCTCGCATTACTAGCACAATTTCTTGTTTGTATCACTATATTTTTTAAATCCATTATCAATCATTCAGAATATCATTTTAATGATATTGCCCCACTCTGCATAACACAAATAAAAGATATCATAGACAGATTGCATTTTAGATATAATTAAGTAATAAAATTAGTAATAAGTAAATATGCTCATGCTATCAAACAAAATTTATCAAATATAATCAAATATACATAAGCCATGTAAAAATAATTCATAATATCTTCATTACATGTATAACTGGACTATGTAAACTGTATATGGCAAAATATGTCATTTCAAGACTAATATAATATTCATAACATCATTAATTTAATATGTAATTAGGGATCATAATACAGAGCTGAATTTACTGTCTATGAAAATTGAAAAAATGGTCAGTTTTTCTCTTTACTCGTATGAATGGACATGGTTAACAGTAAGTATATTCACCAACAACAAATGATAAAAGGTTATATTATAATCAATACAATCCATTATATAGATATATGCGCAATTCTGTATTTAATCTTTTAAATCATTCTCTTGGTATTCAACTATAATTAATACTAACAATAAATTATAAATTATTATTATTATCAAATCTTATTATTCAACATTTTCACTCTTTTTAACTTTATTGCAATTAAGCGATATGGAGTCATAAGCAGTCCACATATTCCACATATCAATCTAACTTTTCAAAATAAATGACTCCTAACATTTTTAGCTTGTATTTTATTATTCACTTCAAAAAGCAGGTACTTAATGACTCAAATTCTGCAATGTAAATGTGCTTTTCCCACATGCGTATTTATACCTGAATAAGATTTTGTAAAAAATACAATATCACCAATAATATTCTGTCATCTCATAACAAGTTAATCCATTTTTCCAGTCTGTTCTTTTAATTGAACCAGATCTTCAATTCCACTCATCTCTCCCCATGATTTATATCATCTAGCAAAAGTCAATCTTTTTCATCTTTTTTTTTTCGATTCTCCATTCTCTCCAAAATATTTTTCATTGAAGTATTCTTCCTTCTTCATGTATACCCAATCCAATTTCTTTTTCTAGCTCTAATTTTCTCAATCAGTTTTTTTTGGTATTTACTCATTCCAAAATTTCATTTGTCATTTTATTCATCTAACTAATTTTTCCATCTTTCTTAATGATCATATCTCAAATATTTCCAATCAATTCCCATTTTTTTTTGCTCATTGTCCACATTTCACAACCATATACAAAGTATACACACAACATTTAATGAATATTTTTCATTAATTCTCTTTTCAAAGACTCACAAAATATGTGTTTTTTCTTAATAAATACCTTTTTTGCTTATGCAGTTTTTCTAACTTCATATTTAATTCCTCCATTCTCATTTGACCAACTATCCAAATAATTAAATGTATTAGTTATCATGAATTTCAGCTTGTAGTCTTTTAGTATTCCTCCCTATGCATAAACACTTAGCCTTTTTAATATTAATCTTCATTCCATATTCTGATACATCCTACTTCAATTTATTCAATGTATTCTGAAGACTCTGTTCATCCTCAGCTATAAGAGCCCTATCATCCACAAATCTTATACATTTTATTACTTTACCTCCAATATTAGCTTCTCCATATCCCAAATATTTGTCCAATATTTTTTTTAAATAAATATTAAAAAGTATGGGTGACATGCAACATTCATATCTAACTACTCTTTCTATATTTACTTTTTCTGTCTCATTATTCTCCCATCTTTTATTCTATGACCAATATATTCTTTAAAATACCTATTAAACCTGAATTTAAATAATCCATATATACTATGTAACTATTTCATTCTTTTTTTAAATATTATTAACTTCACTAGATATGACAAAGCTAAGTTTTATTTGACTACTCTATATAAAAATTAAGATGGTCAAGGAATATCAGTTTAAAACAGGTAAACTCACTATACGTATGCCACACACAGCAAGCTAGAGTAATCAATGGATGCCAGAAGGCTTGTGCATAAAATCCCCTTCTGGCATCCATTGATTACTCTAGCTTGCTGTATGTGGCATACGTATAGTGAGTTTGCCTGTTTTAACAACAGTTATACACAAGCATAAGAGATGGTGGTCATGTGATGTTTATTGGCTTAATATCAGTTTAGTGAGTAGCATGATCATATCCAACATATTTTTTTAAAAAATTGAATTTAAATAGACAATATCTTTGTTTTAGTAGCAATTTATTTTAAAACAAATTAAGTCAATGTATTTTTTTTTAAAAATGGCGTAATTGGTTTGAGAGAATTGAGTATATCTATAATGAATTGCTAACTACGATAAAATAAGTGTCCATAGTACCAATATTCAAAAGAATTATTTTCACCTGCTATACCAAGTCCTAAAATCACTGCATAATCATAAGAGTTTAATCTTTTACATATATATATATATTAATTGTATTTTACTTTTTTAATAATGTGAAAGAAAAAACACACCCTAATTAAAGTAATGCTTTTATAGTTTTTTTTCCAATCTGGTCCTGATAACTTTGAATAGCCATGTTTGTAATTCTGAACTATACTAAATATAAGATCTCATGTTTTTCTATTGCCTCTTTTTGTTTTTCACTCACTTAAGTTTGTGAAGTGGTTGGTCATTATAAATCTCTCATGCCATTGGACATATCTCTATATACTGACTATGGATTTGAATGTTTGTACAGGAATATATTCATCCTTTAACAACATGGACAGTATTTCTGACTTTAATTCCCTTTTTTAGCTCAAGCCCTAAGAATGAAGAAAGTAGTGATGTGGACACATTTAATAGGCTGGTGTCCCTTTGTTGTGACCTTTGCTCGAGGCAATACAATCACTAATGAGTCGATTTGCAATTGAAATTTTAGTGAAACAGAAATTTCAGCAGCAAAGAATGTATGAATAAGCAGTTCTATTTTCACCCTACCTGCCATGGAAGGAGTTTGTCTCACATAGTCTGACTAGGTTGACACATCTGGCAGAATATTCATTTCAGTGAAAGAAAAATATGAATAATAACAATAGTAAAACAGTAGCAAACTCTCCATACGTAATGCTACCCAGTGCAAGAAATAGTAATTAATAGATGCAAAGTTTATGAATAAAATTCCTATTTTGTATCTACTTATCCAATATCTCCAGAATAGTTTCTAACTTGCAGCTTTCACTGGTGCAGGGCATTGGATCTGAGAGCACTGCACCTAGATCTTGGAATCTAATCCAACCTTCCAGAAGCCACATTTTGCTAAGAACTGCACTGGATGGCATACTGAATGGAGAGTTTTTTATTGCTCTAATTGCTTGTGTAAGCATAGAATATGATTATGTAATGTTTTAGTGGTATTAATAGCAATAATATTTGAAAAACAAATGCAATGACAGAATTAAAGGCAAGTTTTATAAATATAATTTTATCTAAATCTAGATGTATTGAATGTGCAAACACTACTTGAAACAAAGTTTTCAAGTCAAGAACAGAGAGTAGTGCTGGTGTTTAAGTAATTGTCAATATTTAAAATCAAGATCTGCTTTTAGTAAAATTCATCTACCAGAGAAATAAAGTTTAAAACAGATGGATGAATACAAGTTTTTTCAATAAAAGCAGAGCAGTAAATGAAAGGAGAATACTTAGGGTTGGATTTATTGTAGAGCATAATTTAGATAAAAAATAAAGTTTTTGAAAAGAAAAAAGGAGAAGGATTTTTTATTTGTTGATATTAATTTAGTACCTTCTACAGCTGGAATTCTTCATTGTATCAATGAAAAGCTAATGATGTTAAAACTCACTTTGCTCAATGATACTTACACTCATTTTAGTAATGCCTATTCTCCAACTTTAGATTCAGAAAAAAAAGCTTTTATTCCTTATCAGATAGAATCATTACAGCAATTTCATTAAAAGATCACATTTTTCTTCTTGGAGACTATGTCACACATGTTGGCACTAGACTTTGACTAACGGTATGGGAAATAATGGTGATAGTATTGCTAATTCAAATGATTTGTTAGTATACAATTTATGCATGATACATGGCCTGTCTAACAACATTTTTTTAGGCAGAAAAAGTTATCATTACTTGCTCAAAACAACCATATTTAAAAGATGCATTATATAGTTAGGAGTTATAATACAACTGTTCACATTACCTGATGTCTTACAAGAACAGGTTGTTGACATATCATATATTACGATACGTGAAGATTAAAAGTATAGTTGCATTCAGAATCATATTGACCATAATATTAATGTTTGTTCTTTAAAGGAATCTAATATATGTACTACATTTCAACAACCACTAATGCTACAACTTTTAATTTGGATTCAATAACTTTTATGTTATTGAAACATGGAATTCTCTTAAAGATTATGTCATGGATAAAAATAAATCTTTTCTTGCATTGAGTAAAAATAAAGAATCATCACTGGTTTTCTGACAAGAATCTTATTATTAGTAATTTAATTAAAAAACAAAATAGATTAAATATGGAACTAGATAGAAGTTCAATGAGTGACAAAAAGGCTTTAAAATGATTGAGGATTAAAACAGCAAAGACGAAACAGACATTTCCTGATTGTAGTCATTCTGGAAAGAAACTAAGAAATGGTATTATGATCCTATTAATTTCAGCAATGGCACTCTTTTGTAATGACTATGATATTTTGAATAGGTGAAAAGTGTAGTTTAATCCTCTTTTGAATAATGATACAGAAATTGAAATAGCAACTTTTAATGATATGTCTATCTTTTCCTAATTTACATTTTGACAAAGATATCCAGTTTAGTAAAGTTAAAACAGTGCTTTGTAATTATAAAAATGGATGCAGATTTTGATGAAATACCTGAAATTAAAATATTGTAGAGATATGTTAGCTTCAAAAATAGTTGAAATTTTTAGGTATATATGAACTCATGAAGTTATTGTGTCAGCTTTTGAAAACAAGATGAAAAGACCAGACTGCAATAATTATCATGGAATATCATTCTTATCCAATACAACAAAGATATGTTCAATAATTTTGTTGAATAGGTTGCATTTAGTTCTAGAAAAATGGTTACCAGAGAGACAGTGATTTTAGAGAATCAAGAACATTATGGACATGGCTTTTATTGCCAGACAAATTCAAAAAAATGTCAGCAACAAAGTATTGATTTACATACTGTTTTATTGATTTTGTTAAGGCATTTGATTTAATTAATAAAACAAATCTATGGGATTGTTTGAAATTAGTTTGGTTGTCCACCAAAACTTATTTAATATTACACACTTTCTAATAATGGAATGAGAGATGATTTACATACTGTTTTGTTGATTAGTCAAGACATTTGCTTTAATTAATAGAATAAATCCATGGCATTTTTTGAAATTAGTTGGTTGTCCACCAAAAACTTATTTATATTATATGATGGAATGGGAGATAGTGTGATTATTACAGATGAAAATTTGAGCTTTTTGACATAGAAACATATTAAACAAGAATGTCAACCTGCTTCAATGTTGTTTTCAATTTTTGTGTCAGTGATTTTTCAAATTGTTTATAGGTGGCTTAATTAAACAGGGATAAAAATATGATACAGGTGTGATGGTGAAATTTTTTAATCAAAATCAATTAAAAGTGAAAAGAACTTTTTGAATTCTGGATTTATTGTATGCTGATGATTGTGCTATTTTTTCCAATTCAAAAGTCAATATCCAAAATATTTTTAATGTTTTGAATATGACGTATAAAGATTTTGTTTTATTAATTAACGTTCAAAAAAACTCATGTTCTTTATCAACCAGTAAACTAGTTTAAATCCTTTGAATAAAAAAATGGAGTTAGATGTTCAAGTATAATGTAGATTCCAAATTGCTATTGTCAAAAATATAGTCAAGAGATAAGAGTATTTCATCACAGGAAAATAATTATTGCAACTAAAATTAACTGTAAATAGAGCTGTTATTTTACCTAATTTTTTGTATGGAAATAAAACCTGGGCACCCTATTGGCACAATATAAAAGCATGTACAAAACTTTTACTTGATGGCCCACAAAATTTTAAAAATACAATGGAAAGATCAGCTTGCTGGGTATGATACCATAGTTCCCTATTGTAAAATATCACACCCATTGTATCAGAATGAACAATTAAAATGTTTCTAAGTGTTATTAAAACAGGCAAAACTCTCTATACATATCGCCACTCAGTGCAAGCCAGAGTAATCATTAGATGCCAGAAGGCTTATGCATAAAATCCTCATCTAGTGCCTACTCATCCAATATTCCCAGACTAGTTTCTGGCTTGTGGCCTTTGTCAATGAGGAGCCTTGGATCTGAAAGCACTGCACTTAGATTTTAGGATCTAATGAAACCATCCAGCAGCCACCTTTTATCTCTACTTAACTACAAAACCATGAGTCTAAGATTGAAAACACCATAATATTTTCAATCCAAGCTCATTAGCTTATATAGTCATATAGGTCTGAACTCAGTTCAGTACCTATATATTTTGGTGTCTTTGGTTTTTAAGTGATTTATAGTGAACTTGAGCATACTTTTGATGGGAGAAGCAGACCTAGTATATGAAGTAAAGATTATCACATAGACATTTTAAAGATGCGCAGTGTCAATTAGAAATTTGTGGTAGAGAATACAATACATTGGAGAGCTACAATTAGACATGTTAAAGTATTTCAGAAAAAAGGTTTTTCAGGAAAATTAAAAGATAGCATTGTAAATGTAAATACGTAAGTCAAGAATGATGAACCAGCATGTTTTATATGTGGATGTATTTTTTTTTTTTAAGTGTCATAGCATCGGCCGGGACGCGAACCCGCAACCCGGGCAACTGCCTGCAAGTGCAAGGCAGTCGCGCTGATCTCTCGAGTTTTTACGGAGAGGGGGGGGGTAGCTATACTCGTTTCCAAGTGGGTGTTATTATTATTCATGTTTAAATGAGTATCCAATATTTTAATGGTCACATTAATAATAACATTATAAGATATAGCAATACATTAATTACTAATTGGTTATGATAAATGTATAAGTACAAGCGTTGGTGGCCTAGTGGTTTAGCAGCTGGCCCGGGTTTGCTTCCCGGTCAACGCATTTGACATATGAAAAAAAAAACTATTATTTTGTTCAGTTACGTATAGAGAGTTTTGCTTGTTTTAATAACAGTTAAGAACAAGCTTAAGAAATGGTGATTATGTGATGTTAAGAACATAAAATATGTGTTTGTGTGCAGTGTTAACATGAACTTACATAGCATTACGTTGTTCTATTAATACGGATAATTTTTTTATTATATATAATAAAGAAGCTTGTATTTTAAAATAAAATATATAAAATAAAAAAGTTTAAAATTAATACGTTATACATTCTTAATAATAGTTTGTGGCTATTATATAAATGCGTTCTTAATGGGAGAATCTAAACAAAGGTCTTTTAGTTATAAAGTTAATAATTATTATAATCAACTGTACGCTAATATTTTACATTTTAAAAAAATGAATTAGCCTTTATATACTTACTGACCCTTTTCTAGTCATTTATTCAATATAGTTAATTAATTTTCTTATTTCTTCAATATAATTAATCTTCACGCTTTGAAATATTTTTAGATATTTTTAATTTGGTGTAATTTGTTTTTTGTTTTGTAATAAATCAATAGCGGACAGATAGATAAATGGATGGATTCGTGTACATAGGTTTAAGAGAGAAAATATCAATCGATAATTTCAGCTTTTCAGGTAAAAAGAAACTAAGTCATTTTTTCACAATACTTTTTTATATTTTTTTTCCTAACATAGATTAAAAAGGACAAAAAAAAAACTTTGTTGAAGACATCAAAAAAATAAAATCAGTTCCAGCTGTGAGAAATTGTAGAAGATATGATAAAGTATAAAAAAAGGGTGCTTCAAAATCAAAACATTTTAATATTTGTTCTCTGTGCAATAACGGTGTTTGACTATATATAGAATGTTCAATAGTTTAACTAAACTATTGAACATTCTATTTACAATGAAACACCGTTTAACATAACAATTCTCCATTTTAAAGGAACCAATATGCAAATCAGCAAATTAGAGTGAAGAAATTTAATATCCAAATCATCAAAATTGATAGCCAATACTTTGCTTTTATATATATTGAAATTAATAACCATTCATTTTAAGATCAGCCATGTGGTCTTGTATATGGCAATAAGCTGGTTTTCGCATCATGAGAATAGCTAATAAATATAGAAGTACATTTTTAAAAATATATATATAGATAAGTATTAAATTTAAGAGAAACTAAAAAATTATATAAACTGTAAAAACTGTTTCTCTTATCAAAGATCAATAGAATATATGTTTAAAATTATGTGGGCAGACATGTTTTGCAAAACAACTCACTTAAGTATAATAGTGTTAAAAAAATGTATTTTTTAAAAAAATTGATTAAAAATAAATATTAATAAAAAAAATTTATCTTAAAATTTAAATTTATGTTTTCTGATAAGAGATTAAAAAAAAACAAGATAGAAATATAAGCCATTAAATAATGATGACATTTTGAAAACTAAATCAATGAAATAATTACCGTGTTTTGAAAATTCATGTGATTAAAATAAAATGAGATCATAAAGATGTTGTAAATAAGAGATTATCAAAGGTGTTATAAACAAGAGGTCAAAAGTATATATAGTCAATTTTCTTGAAATTAATCAGTCCAGATTTTTGCTTTTTTCCAGCTTCATTGAACCATTATTAGGATGACAAAGTAAAAAAGAGAAAAAATTACCAGCTTCTTGGTGTTTAACCTGGATCTCTTGTAAATCTGACCAAGTTATAGTTCAAAGGAATCTATTCAAAATGGAAGAAAAAATACCTGACTCAAAAAATTTCAATGAAAGGAAACTGACAAAGAATAGTATAGTAATTGGTAAAGAAAGAAATGTGATTATAAATGGAATCAATTAATGTATGCCATCAAGGAGAACTGTTAGCCCACATAAAAAGCCTCATAACAAATTGAATGAAGAATCCCAGCTACAAAATTTTATGCTACATAAAAAAAAAAAAAAAACTGTTTATCAATTAGACTGATATTAGCAATCTTATGTTTTTATTTCATGATTTCTTAGATTATGTTAATTCTAATGAACTACATTTTATTATGTATAAAGTATTTATATAATGTATTATTTAACTGATTGATTATATTATAAATAAGAAGTAACTCCTCAAAGCATGCATTTTAAAATCTCTTGGCACTCTACCATAAGCATCAACTTTAAAAGCATATGTGTATGCTTATTTGCTCACCATGCTTAAATCAGGACTTCAACTATTGCCATGTCTGAGTTATAATTTACCTATTGAATTGTATAATGCTATTAGATTTATTGCAGGAGAGAGATACAATATCATTTTTAACCATTTGCAATTAAATACAAAGGGAATTTATAATTTACAATAATATAATTTGTTACTTATATAGTGCACATACATATATAATACTATAAATAAGAAGTGACTCCTTAAAGCATGCATTTTAAAATCTCTTTGTATTTTTCCATCAACATCAACTTAAAAGAAAAAGTGAATATTTTGTTTAAAAAAAATTCAGGCATTTATAAATAATCTAGATGCATTGAAAACAGCTAAAATACAAAATTCACTTCATCTTAGCTAAAATTTTATTTATTTTATTTTTAAAAAGTTGGCTTTTTATCAGTAAATTGTCGACAAATATTTAAAGTTAAATAAAATAACCAATGGTAATATTCATTTTAAATATGTAAAGTTCATATTGTGCGCAAAATATTTTAACGTGATGTCCAAATATTAAAATAACAAATGGTAGTATAATTATTAGAGTTTAAAGCTAAATTAAAAATTTATCTTAAAATTTGATTGGGTCCTTTTGTATGTAAATTAATCTTCACATTATTTAATGTGAATTAGTTTTTATATATGTAAGAACTTATAAAATAAATACAGTTGTTAAGTCACTGGTAAATGGTTAAAGTATACCATATCTATATGATAAATTTGTTCATGAATTTGTTATGTAAATTCAAGATTGAATTCAAAAAGGGACCATTTCACATGATTGAATAGAGTTATTAATAAAACTGAGATTGGGTTCAAAAGAGCCATCTCAATTGATTAAATGAAGTTATTAACAAATCAGGATTCAGACCTAAAGCTATCATTACTTAGAATATCATTGTAAGAAAGATATATTGATTATAATAATCCCAAACTAGATATACATATGTGATTATGCCATAAAATTAATGATAGGAATAAATGCATTATATTTGTAAGGATCAGCCATGCATGGGATTATATCCAGAGTGGTTTAGAAGTTTATTCTACAGAAAGTATTCTCAATAATAAAACCATGTTAATGCTGTAATACATCATTGAAAGATTAATGTTTCAAAATTAATCAAAATAAACTTTCAACATTTTACAAATAAATATGACCATTTTATATTTGTTTTCCAATAATACATGCCAACTAAAAGTTAAAAGATAGTGGAGAAATGGCTTATTAAATCAAATCATTGCTATTAAATTATAATCATAAAGATAATTAAATTGTAAAGAAAATTTTCATAAATTCTTATGATTTGATCAATAATGTAAAAATGTTTAAAGTAAAATAACATAATATCTTGTCTAATAATTATAGTACTTTGTAAATAAATTGTTTTGTTATTTGTTTAAATAATATGTATTACTTATAATGTTTGTCTAATCTGCATATTAATTTTATGTCCTCATTGGGGATAGTTCATTTTGCATATGTATGTATTGCAAAGGGTGTTTGTGTATCATCATCACATATTAAAGAAAATATATTTGAATCTTATTAATATATATATATATATATATATCTGTATATTTCCTGATGTTTAATGTCAGGTGACACCAAATAAATTAAACCCATACAATCTGACCATTACTATATATATATATATATATATATATTGTAACACCACCGCCGTGCGGTTAAAGACCCCAGCCGCACTTAATTATGTGATCGACCGGTTAACCACCGATGATGATGATTACCACAAGCAAGAAGCCAATATACACCCTAAAATCGAGTATATATTCTTAATTGAACACTGACATAATAAAATATCATCCCAGCATTATATTTCCCAATTAAACGCTTCTTCTCTGCTGGGCAAATTATTTGTATCGAATAATTAGTTCTGCCCAGCGCCTGGAATATTTATAAAATTTCCCGGAATTATCACGGTACAGCAGGAATATAAATTATAGCACTTCCTTCCTTTACTCTATTTACAATACAGACTGGATTTATTTATCCATTTAGCTTACTTTATTTTATTCCTCAATTAATCAACTTGTTAGCTCACTGATCTAATTTTAATTCACTCTAAATAGTTATTCGCTTGGTAGAGAAAAGAAAACGCAAATGACTAAGTACTTCCTTTTATAAATAAAATTTAATTTGCAATTCGCTAATTCTAATGAATAATAAAATCCTAAAACACACATATATATCCACACACTAACATAATAAATACATAAATATACAATAAAGAATATAATTCAAATGAAACATTAAATAAATTATCGTAACTCAATTGTTACCTTCTCATACATTAATAGATTACAATCATAAGTTCTTTTAATGATAACTGTCCGAAGTGTTGCGCAACTTTTTAATAATTTAGTTCTGACTGATTTCTTATTTCAAATTAATTCTGACATGCATGTATTAATAGTTACCTAGGTATGATTTTTCCAATGTCGGGTCAACCATCGAGGGGGAAAACCTTCCCTTCTTTTGCAGAGATGGTTGCTCGCTTTTTCAGACGTTCCAGTGAATGGAGTGAGAGTTTATAGTCTTTTGACGTGGGTTTGTTTCCTTTCTAATTCCACATTTTAGTCGGTCTTCATCCCTTCAACATTCTACTTCGAATCTCCAGGCAGATCTGGTTCTGTAACGGCGGTCTCTTCTCGGCAGCATTTTAGTTGTTATAAGTAGTGAGCGAATGGTTAGACGGAGATAGACCGAGCAAACGCCCGGTGTTTGCCACTAGCCCTCCATGTCAGCGTACCCTTCTATTATTATTTTTGTTAAATTCTAGCCAGCAAAAAAAAACACAACCGGTTACTTCTAAATCAGCTCTGCTTATTCTCTCGCTGTCTTGCTATCGAATGTCTCTAATTGCCTCTTTCCTTTTCATTCTTATCTTACCAATCTATCTGGAATTTTTTTTTTTTTTTTATACAGTTTACATTTTTCCAATTTCTAATTACAATTTTCATTTCATTCTTTTGATACATTTAATATTGAATGCCACTAATTGCAACATTCCTTTTCATTACTTTATCTCGTACCAATCTATTTGGAAATTTGGTACAAGTTTACATTTTTAATTTTACAATTATAATTAATTTCTTTCATTCTTTTAAATATTGAATGTTACTAATTGCAACATTCCTTTCTCTCACTTTATCTTGTACCAATCTATTTGGAAATTTGGTACAAGTTTACTTTTTTTAATTTCACAATTATAATTATTCTTTCGTTCTTTTTACAAGTGATTTTCTTATTTAACAAAGAAAGAAAGAGACGCGTTCAGTTTTACACCCCTCCCCTTTCCTTTCTAATCTTTCATCATTATTTAGCTTTTCTAATTTCTTTTAAAATAAGTTTTTAGAATCCTTTTAACTAAATTTTTTCTTTCTTTTTTTTTTTTCTATTTCTTTTAACGAAACCCTTCTCTTTATTAATATTATTGAGAATCAATAATATATACATGCGAGCCTACATTTATGTAGATATCGCATTACACCGCTCCCCATTTTTTAAGAATTAAAATCTACTGGAGTTATTTTCTGAGGTCAAGCCATTTTAATTCTTAACCCCTATCTTCCTTTATTACTATATATTTTTTTTTTCTTCTTGATATAAATTTTAATGGTACCCGTTTAGTATGTATAACTTCCGTATGATGAGATTATCTTAGAGAGACAACTAGGTTAAACTATCTGCATTCCATTTGATTTATTTGAACTGCCCAAACACTTTTAATCTCCACCGAACATTATTCTGCACAGAGAGTTGATTTTTTTTTTTTTTTTCAGTAAGACGGATCATGAGCCCAGATCTCTGCTGAGTCCTCATTCTATTTTTAGTTTAATTCTTCGTATCTTTCCAATACCTTTGGGATTTTCACCCAGTACGACGGATAATGAGCCCAGATCTCTGCTGAGTCCTCATTCTAATTTTTTTTTATTTATTTTCCTGTCTATCCTTATGTGTATAGACAAGATTAACACACACACTCCCTATTTTTTTTTTCTTTTTATGAACGGCAAGACGGCTTGACCAAGCTCAAATGCAATCCCCGCATGATTCATATCTGCACACATTTGTCTCAAAATCCAGACCCTCATTCATATATTCGCTACTCTTCGTAGTTCACCATCCCCCCTACATTTCCATTATCATGTGGATTATCGTGTTCAAAGTCCAGGGTCGGTATCCTTTAGTCATCAACAGGTGTTTGTCCAGTTGCTTCTTTTCTTTTAGTTCCTATCGGGAGGTTCTTTCTTTTTTCTCTGGGGAATATACCCACTTGTGCTAGGGAATGGACTATTGTCCCTCCGTCTATCAAAGCCTCTGTCCTCATTCGGATACTTCCCTCTCTGATCCCCTTCATTCTGCCTAGGCCCTATAGCTCCATCCGAGCCGCCATAAAATCTACCGCTATCTTCCCCGTACCTTCGTTGGGGTTTACCTGGTCCCACATTTATCACAGGATCTCTCCGAGGTCTGAATCCTCGATCCTCTATCCTACGACCAGAATGAGCGCTGTCGAACGCATTTAGTAGTTCCGCGACCTGTTCGACCGTTTTCCGTTCAGTGCCTATCAGCACTTGCTCAACATTTTGCGGCAAATTGTGTCTGATTACACGAATAATTTGCCTCTCTGATAATGGACTAGCAGTGAGTGCGCGCAATTTCGCTACCTGGCGACGGAAAAATGGCGTAAACGTTTCTCCCGGTCTCCACCTGTCTTGTGATATCTGGTGCCGAATGTTTTCCTGGTGCTCTTCGCTCCAGTAACTGGTGAGCAAAGCTGTCTTATAATCCTCAAATGTTTTTGGTTTTTCAAACAACGAGTCCCACCATTCCTGTGAAGCATTCTGTAGGTGACTGCATGCGATGGCAATCATGGCTTCTTCATCCAATCCATTCAATGTGCCGTACCTTTCAAGGCTACCCAGGTGTTCTATGGGGTTTTCTCCCATGTGGCCCGAAAAAACTCGAATTTTCAAAAATTGATTTATCGTTACTACGTTATTGCGCCTGCTATCCCACAAACTTGTCCCTCTCATATTTTTAACCTCTTCTACTTCTCGACACACCGTTTCTATTTTATCCTCAAAATGTGCCATCCTTCCCTCTACTTTCATCACAACCTCTTGTTCTAAATTATTTACTTCTCCAGTGAGTCTCTGCTCTAAGTTTTCTAGTAACTCAGCCTGTCCGTTTAACCTTTCATTCGTGACAAAAATCTGATTTGAGGTTTCTTCAACCCTTTTACTTAACTCTTCATTTTTTATGTCGAATTTGTCAACCAACTGTTTTTGCCACTCGTCTATCATCTTTTTATTATCTTCCTTTAATTCCTTCATAAACCTTTGCTGATCTTCTATCATTTTCTTATTTATTTCATCTCTCTGCTCATCTCTTTCCCTTATCTCCTTTATGAACTGCCGTTGATCCTCCCCCATTTTCTCCATCATTTTTATTAAATTATAAATTTCTATACTAACTTTCGGCTCTTGTTTATCATCATTAATGTCAATTTCATTTCCACTACTGGTTTCTATTTCTCTTTCCCTATCTGTTTCTCCGGACAATTCCGTTTGTTCTTCACTGGTACTTTTCGTGGTTGCAAGTTGATCGTCCATTTTTGCTTTCGACCTCGTTTGCATTGACTCTAAATGAATGTTATCACTGACTAAGTAATTATTTTCTCCCAATTATTATTAAATGCAATACTGTTTATCAACGCTATTTCATATTAGGTACGTTTGCTGGCCTGCCCCGTCCTCATCCATTAACTCACTTGTTTATGCTGCTTTAAAGATCCCCTTAAACTCACAAGCTTTTATTATTCAAACAATAAAATCTTTTCCCTCTCTTGATTTTATTTATTTATATAATGTAGATCGTGCCTAGAAAATTTTACCCCGTCTCTTTCTCTCTTTTTTATAAAATTCAGTTGTCTTTTGCTCCACTTTCCCTCTCTCA